>JAAGEH010000307.1:41965810-42383997 GCA_011751065.1 Lasiurus cinereus
GATGAGAGAGAAACATCGATCAGCTGCCTCCTGCACACCCCCTACTGGGGATGTGCCCACAACCAAGGTACATGCCCTTGACCTGAATTGAACCTGGGACCCTTGAGTCCGAAGGCCAACACTCTATCCACTGAGCCAAACTGGTTAGGGCAACAAGATTAAAATTATGTATCAATTTGTCAGGCATCTCAATTAGATCAGTCAACAAAGAGGATAAGGTATTAGTATGCTTTCCTTAATATTGTATACAAAAAGCTGAAGTATTTTCAGGGTCCAATTATAGAAGACTATATTATTTAGATTTTTTTTCTATTTTGTTTTCTTTTTTAAAAATATGTTTTTTTATTAATTTCAGAGAGGGGGGAAGGAAGAGGGAGAGAGAGAGAAGCATAAATGAAAGAGAAACATCCCAGTTGCCTACTGGAGGCATTCTACTAGGGATCCAGCCTGCAATCTGGGCATGTGCTCTGACCAGGAATCTAACCAGCAACCTCTTAGTGCATGGATGCTCAACCAACTGAGCTATACCAGACAGGGACCTATTTTGTTTCCTGTGGACAACACTTAAGATCTTTCAATATTGATTAACACTCTTTTCACCAAAGACTAACAGGGGAGCTAAATGCTGTGGATGTTCAATTAATGCCTGTGGTTTAGTGTGTTGATAATTGGGGTGGCACTGGAGGTCATGCTAGGGGGGAGGCAGGATTACAGAACTAAACATTATATTAAACCAAAGAACAAAGAGTGATTATTTGAATTATTGGATTACCTGTGAGTTCCTTTTAACCATGTGTTACCTACATTGAATGAAATAAATGACGGCCTCATTTACTTTGGGGAAGTTAACTTATTTATTTATCATGAGAGGCCCAGTGCATAAAATTCATGCACTGGGAAGGGGAGGTCCCTCAGCCCGGATTGTAAGAGGGAGCAGGCCAGGCCGAAGGACCCCACCAGTGCACCATTAGGGCCAGGGAGGGATGTGGAAGGTTGGCCAGCTGAGGAGGGCCCCCAGGAGGGCTCCAGGGTGTGTCTGGCCCATCTCACTCTGTCTAGATGGGCCAGACCTCAGCAGCAAGCTAACCTACTGGTTGGAGCATCTGTCCCTGGTGGTAAGTGCACATCATAGTAACTGGTCAACTGTCTGCCCCTGCCCCACCTCAGTGGTCAGTGCATATAATGGTGAGCTGTTAAGCAGCCTTAGCAATCATTAGCATATTACACTTTGATTGGTTGAATGGCTGACCAGACACTTAACATATTAGGTTTTATTATATAGGATTAGATCATGTAATAAATGTTTCCACTGTTACTGGTACAGTGTGAGCAGTATATCTATTCGTGAATATAAATGGAGCATCATAAGACACTACTCAAAAAACAAACTGATATATTAGAAAATACTAGGTGTTATTTTAGAAAAGCATGACATGCACGATAGCTAAATATGTTTTGATTAGAAAACTAATTTAATTTATGCTATTAGAAATTCAAATGCTACATATTTTTTTCTTAAATTTTAAGATCTTAAATCTTATGCTACTAGAAATTCAAATGCTACATGATTTTCTCTTAAATCTGTGTTTTCTGATGGTCTTAGTTGACCTTGCTAACAGTTCTTGCTAATCACTGCTGTCTAGCCTAAGACCATCAAAAAACACAGAAATTGAAATTATGACTCATTAACAGTAGCAAAATTACAGTTATGCAGTAGCAACAAAAATAATTTTATGGTTGGAGTCACCACAACAAGAGGAACTGTATTAAAGGGTAGTGGCATTAGAAAGGTTGAGAATCAGTGATCTGCACTAATAAAGGAGTAACATCTTAATTGACCATACCTTCACAATGCCCACTAGCCAATCAAAAGTGAGTATGCAAATTAACCCACCAAAGATAGTGGATTAATTTGCATACACAGTTGCAGGGTGGGATGCTTGCATCACAGGCGTTCCGCACCACCCCAGCTGCTCCGGGCCTCTGGACAGTGTGGGAAGGTGGAAAGGCTGCTCCGGCCCAGGGTGGAAAGGTGGCTCCAGCCAGACTAGAGGTGGTACCAGCAGTCAGGGGAAGGAAGACCCATTCTTGCACGAATCTTCATGCATCAGGCCTCTAGTGTTACTATAAGATGGGACTCAGTTTTCAAGAACCTCACATTCAGTTGAGGACATAGAGTTGAATAGCAAGACAGTAGTCCATGATATCTATAAGGCAGTGAGTAATTATTGCTAATATCATGTGTTATAAGTAATCACAGGAAGTAGATGGATGTGGGCAAAATATTCTAAGATGGATACAAGAAATGGTTGAAAATAGAGATAAATCTTAGAAATGGGTAAGTGGTGAGGTAAGAAAAAGAATTTAGCATGAAATACTGATATGGCGAAAGTGTTTAAGGAGAATATATAAGTAAATGAAATGTTAGTAGCAGACTGAGGAAATCACATCACAATGCTAAAAGATCAGTCTGAAGACATTTCTTCTACTGCTTCTTCAGGTCTGCTCTACTTTTCTGCAGGTTTAGTAGACATAACTGCCAAGAGGATCTCAGTGATTAGTGAAATGGTCTACTCATCCTTTTTAAGTTATCTTGAACTTTTTGGGTCCATGAAGAAAAGGAAGATTTAAGCTCTCTATGCTGTATTTACTGTGATATAACTGATATTTTGTAACCCATTCTTTTGTATATACATTGGATTAATTTTCTCTACATACTTATATTGTGCTTATTTAAAATTTTTGGTCAACATAGTTTTGAAAATGCTTATTAAAATAAGCATCCATCAGTTTTATTTTTACCATATACAAGAATTGTCAGTGACCTGTGAACATAGAGATGTCATTTTAAACACATTCTTCCATGGACAGGGCCCTAATGGAATCATGATTTCTATCTACATAAATTTGGACAGGATTAGGAGATCTTTTATCCTATCTCCTCATTTTTATTACAATAACATATTTAAGTGCCTTGGCTTGAAAACTTGTCATAGATATTTTGAAAGTCTAAATCATTTCCATTACTTTTTGACTAGCCTCAAACATTCTGTTTCCAATTACTACTTTTAAACTTTCTATAGAATTCTCTAGAATTATTTTTATTCGCTAATTTAAAGTTTCAATTTTATATGTACAACTATATCTTAGATCCAATTCTGAATTACATTTTATTTTTTTATTGTGTTACATGTATACATATCTCCCCATTGCCCACCCCACCCCACCCCTCCCTGGCATACTCCATCCAACAGACTATCAAATTACAGCAGGAAGGGTAAGGAGAGGTGGGGTAGATAAGAGATTAACCAAAGGACTTGAATGCATGCATATAAGCATAACCAATGAACACAGACACTGGGGGGTTGGGGTGAATTACATTTTCATTCCTTAATTGTAATACTTCTCTCCTACACCATTACTTCTCCATCTTTCTAATTATATTCTTAATTTTCATTTTGAAATAATATCAAACTTACCTGAAAATTGCAAGATAGTATGAAGAATTCTCCCCTCCCTCTGAGTTACTTGAAAGTAAGTTGCGAACATAATTTCTGTTCTCTCCAAATATTTTAGTATTTCATTTCTAAAAACAAGGATATTTTCTTACATATCCACAAAACCTTCAAAAATCAGGGAATTTGTATTAACTTTTACCACCAAAATGCACTAATATTTTTTATATTTTACCAACTGTACCAAAACTATACTTTATGGCAAAAGGACTCAGTTCTGAATCGCATATCTAGTTTTTATGCATCATTAATTCTAGAACAGTTATAATTCTTTACTTCTATACTCTAACACTTTTAAATCATAGTCTAAATTTTTATAGAATGTCCATCAGTTTGGATGTCAGTGTCTTCTCATGATTAAATTCAGGTTATACATTTTGGCAGGAATATCACAGAAGTAAAACCTACAACAGGTGGTGCCTGATACCAATGTGTCCTATTACTGGTGATATTAACGTTGATCCCTTGCCAGCTTTCTCTTCCATAATTACTCTTTTTCCCAATTAATGTTTTGGAGGGAATTTAATTCAGGTTATGGAAGTAATCCATTCTAACATGGAATTTTTACCCACTAGTTTTTACATCCATTGTATTTCTTGGCAGAATTAACAACTGCCATATTGTGGCTTTCTCATCCCTTGGAGTTTTTCTACATTGCTTAGTTGGCAATTTTGGTAAGAAAAACTGTCCCTTTTCTTCATTTATTTGCTCATGCTTTTTAAATTATTATGGGCCAAAATCAAGGATTCTCATTTTATTCAAGGAGTTATAATGTGATATGATCATAATTTATTTTGATGTCCAAATTGTTCCCAATGTGATCAATAGAATTCCCCTTTGACTAACTCTAACAATAAGAATTCCCGTTGACATGATACCATCATTTTTGAACAGTTCCTTACTTTCTGGCACAAACAGACATTTTGGACTTGTCTTCTACTTTTCATATCTTAGCCCTGAAGTTAAGGATTTCTTTTTCCTAAGACTAGCGGAGAATGGTACTTAGGAAACAAGATATAGAACCTGGTGTGTCCAGTGTTACTGGAGTGCAGTTGCTCCCAGGCCTGTCCACCGGATA
The DNA here is from genome assembly GCA_011751065.1 of Lasiurus cinereus. Lineage (NCBI taxonomy): Eukaryota > Metazoa > Chordata > Mammalia > Chiroptera > Vespertilionidae > Lasiurus > Lasiurus cinereus. Next base: position 41,970,404 of record JAAGEH010000307.1, read on the forward strand.
AAGCCGGAAATGCACTTATATCAACATGTATTTCTATATTCATCTACATACATTGAAAACTGAAAAAGTATGTAGTTTCTAAAGAAGAATCAGAATTGTTTTTGTAGTAATACCATGAAAGTTACATCCTAAAATTCAAGCCTATCACTTATTTATCTCACTTTCTGGCTCTAGGATAAAGGACACTTAGAGAATTTTCCCTTAGTTATAGCTTGCATTAATGTTCGGAACTAGACTGATAAGCATCCTACTGGATGTTGAGCTAAGTTATTCTAGTTTCTTTCTCTCCTTTAAACAAAGCTCTATTTTTATTCATATTTAAATGTATTTTCTTCTAATCAATTCAATTGCAAATTCAAGATAAACACAGCTTGAAAAGTCCACTGGCTACAAATGGCATCCTTTCAAAGAGAAATTATTAATTCAGCAAAACTTCAAGGGAAATAAATACATGGTTCCGCAGCCAAGGTAAGCACAAAGATCGGACTGAGTCTATATTTAAAAGATTCTTTTGTCAAAATTCTGCAATCTGACAAGCAGTAATTCTGTTAGAAATTACATGGCCTGACATTTTTAATCAGTGCTTTCCTCAGTCAGCCATTAGTTTTTTGTAAATTCTGGTGTTTTATAAGAAAAAAGAAGAAAATTCTGGTGATTATCAGAGCATTGATCTTATTACATTTAGATTATTTCCATCACTGAATGTTAACATGTTAAGCAAGAAATGCTATCAAATAAAGACACATAGTTACATCCTGTATGGGCACTTCCATTAATTATGTAAGCTAGTGTAAGTGTGTATGTGTTTTCTATACAGGTATACTCTGGACTTTTCTAAAGCTTCTGTATAACTTTTTCCCATTTATTATAATTCCTAGAGAATGAGAACTATCTTGCCTTTAAAACATTCCACATCTTACCTAATAATAGACAAACATGTAAACTGACCGTACCGCCACTATGCCCACAGCCACAGTGAGTATGCAAATTAGAAGGCCAAAGATGGCGGCTGCCCAGCTGCTCCAGGCCAGAGTGGCCAGGCGGGGCAGGACACCTGCTATGAGAGGAAGGGTGGGGGGGTGAAGGTATCTCTAGGAACAAAATGTCTCAGCAAAGAGAAGACTGCCGTCTCCATAGTCTGCAGTGAAGACAAAAATGGCAGACTCTGGCCCGAATCTGCAGCCAAGCAGAGAAGATGAAGATGGCAGACTTTGGCCTGAATCTGCAGCAAGAGGAAAAAGGCAGACTCTGGCCAGATTGAAGGCCTGGGTCCCAGATGCCAGAGGAAAACTGGTGCTAGAAGCCAAGGGAAGGAAGGCCTAGTATTTCAGTATGAGTGAGGTATAGTGAAAGAATGGAGTATAACTTAAAAAAAATTCATTATAGCCAAGACCGGTTTGGCTCAATGGATAGAGCGTCAGCTTGCGGACTGAAAGGTCCCAGGTTCGATTCCAGTCAGGGGCATGTACCTTGCTTGCGGGCACATCTCCACTGTGGGGTGTACAGGAGGTGGCTGATTGATGTCTCTCTCTCATCGATGTTTCTGACTTTCTATCTCACTCCCTTCCTCTCTGTAAAAAATCAATAAAATATATTTTTAAAAAAATTCATTATAACATTTGGTCTCTTATTGAATTATTTTCCAATAAAGGCTTTAAAAATACAGCTGACCATCTCATGATATATTAGAAATGGAAGATTTTAGAATCAATTAGGTCTTTTTATTTTCTGCTCTGTACTTATATAGGGCATTGGATATGTTTACCTCCAGGATAAAAAAGATACATTGTCTTTTCTTATTGTTACAATGAAAGAATATTTAGAGTGCTTTCTGATGGAACCTATTAATGGAATGCTAGAAATAAGGGGTAGAGTAATTGGTTCTGTTTTAAAGGAACTAGCCAAGTAGGTCTATCCTTAGTGGCTAAGACTGGATAGATATTTGCATCTATTAAAATGTACAGATACCTATCACATTAATCCATTTTAATGAAAAACAGAAAAATTGGTCTACATTTATTGCATTTCAATAGAATTTTAGTTTTTCTTTTAAGTAATTACAGAGTTAGATATGTTGATTTTACTGTAGCATACTTGATTATTTCTAAAGTCTTTAAATACAATATACACTTTCTGAAATTTTTATTTAGTAAATCAGCATTTGTTATTTCCTCTTTTGTTATTATGACTGAAAATATTTTTAGATATATACACCTCAGCATAAACTAGAAACTGAGAAAACAACTGAATATGTTCAAATATTTAAGGTATCCAAATTTATGATAGTTGAGTTTACATTATTAGCTATATAATTGAATTTCATGAACTTCTTAAGGTTAATTACAAAGAACTTATTCATTCTATTCAGGTTATAGGAAAATACAACAAAGGTGGTTTTCTTATTTTTTTCCCCTTTGTCATTCTGGAAACACAAGGTATATATATATATACACACACACATATGTATACACACACACACACACACACACACAAACACACACACACATTTGTTGTTGTTGTTAATCATCACCCAAGTGTATTTTTTCCATTGGTTTTTAGAGAGAATAGAAGGGAGGGAGAGAAAGAGAGGAGGAAGACACAGAAGAGAGAGGGAGTGAGGGGGAGAGAGTGAGAGTGAGAGAGAGAGGGAAAGGGAGAAGAGGGAGAGAGGGAGAGAGGGAGAGAGACAGAGAGAGAGAGAAAGAGATTAAAAGATAACGATTACCTGCCTCCTGAATGTGCCCACCAAGGCCAGGGGTCCAACCTGCAACCCTCTGTGCCCTAGACTGAGAATTGAACTTATGACCCTTAGGTGTGTGGGCCAACACTCTAACCACTGAACAAAATTGGCCAGGGCTGAAAAATATTTGATAGATTACTTTTCCCTTCTATTTTCTCTTTCTAAAATTTCTACTTTTCAAATATATTCCATTTCATTTTACTATTTTACTTATTATATTTTCTATTTCATTTTCTTCTTGTTTTTTTAATTTTGTTACTTTCCTCCTCAATTTTATTGCTTAAAAGTTTTATTAAGTATTTTAAAATGTTCTGCTATTGTATTTTTATGATCTTATCTTTGATTTCCAAATACCTTTTATTACATTTTATTATTGGTAATGGAATAAATTATTTTGTGACTTTAACCTGACAACATTAATATGCCTGTCTTCCTTCTGTATAAGTTTATATTTCTTACACATTTTCTCTCTCTCTCTCTCTCTCTCTCTCTCTCTCTCTCTCTTTCTCTCTCTCTCTCTTCCTCTCTCTGTCTCTCTCTTCTAATCAATGTTATAATATTTCTTCAGATACATGAGAAGCTTTGTTTTGGGAATTGGATTTCAGGTTCTCTATAACTTTCTTCATGGACTGCTGAGATTTTTTGTGCAACTGGGTGCATGAGGGAGAATACACAAAGAAGTTGAAACCAAAGATGCAAATTAGAGAGACATAAATGTTTAGGATGCATTTATAGTTATGGGAGTCCAAAAAACTGTCTGGGAAAGAGGTGTGGATAAAGCAAAAAAGGTGTAGCATCTTTTCAATTTGGCCATACATGAGGATTTTCTATGTATTATGATCTATGGTGGTTACTTTACTAGTAAGCTAGTATGTATCACTGAGAACAAATTCACATATAATCATTTTACATTCTACAAAAGAACTAAAAACTGTTTACGTATTTTTAACTTCTCCATTTAAAGTTATGTAATAGAAAATGGATATTAAAAGAATCTAAACCAAAAAAAATAACCACAATGAGAAAAACAATTTTTAAAATTAATAAATTGCATTAATATCCATAAAATAATTAGGTTCCATTAACACAAACATGGAAATTTACATAATTTCAGATATATAAAATTGATATTCTATTATTGAGTATATGATAATAACCTAGCCAAACAATTATTAACATATCATTGGGATGAAAATACAAACCAGCTGTATGGTATAACAGCAAAAGAAATCATTATATATTACTCATTTAGCAGAAATCATTTCTAAAATTGCTACAAGATCTGTTTTTATTTTTTACATAGCTGTCACTGTAAAATTTAAGTTGGGTATGGCTGGAAAAATTGCTTTTCAAAGTGTCATAAAATTATACTTGAGAATCCATCAAATCTTTAAAATCAACAATTTGAAAAAGAAATAAATTTCTAAAATAACTTAACAATAGTGCTCAAAATATGAACAATAACATAATGTTCTATGCTTAAAACAATTCACAAACTCCTTTCCTAAAAAGAAAATACAGTGCAAGAGAAAAATTCCCATAATAAAATGATTGAATTGTGCTTAAGAGAAATAAAGGTTTTAGAACACTGATTATTTAAAAAAAATCAAATCCCAATTCCCTTTCTATTTATTTCCAATAAGCTACAATGTTATATGTACTTGCTTCTTTTACTATAAATTTGACTTAATAACTTTTTTAAAATATATTTTTAATGATTTCAGTGAGGATGGGAGAGACAGGGCAAGATGGAAACATCAATGATGAGAGAGAATCATTGGTTGGCTGCCTCATCCATGCCCCAACTGGGAATTGAACCATGATCTCTCATTCATAGGTCTATGCTCAACCACTGAGCCAGGCTGGCCATGCCTTAATAACTTTTTTAAACCTTTCCCCATAAGCCTTGTATTGTTTGTTCAGCAATCTTCTGTAGGAAGTGAGAGTATTCCCATATGTCTAAAATACATTGCCTATTTATCAGTAGAAAATGATAATATATATTGAGAGGACAAAGCAAATTAGCTACCTGGAAAATTATACTTACTGAAGGGTTTATAGCACATTGAAATGGTATTGGTGGACCTGAAAAATACTAAACGAGTTCAGATATTGTCACCTGAAAACTCTTTTCCTTTCATTTAGAGAAACAAAATTGAACCTCCAAGGTGCAACCTTATAGCCAAGACCAAATGGTGGATTCTAGCATCACATTCTAAACATGTGTGGACAGAGAATAAATGGAAACCGAGGCACTAGCATTTATAATTCTGATTTGCTGCTTGAAACAATGTGAGCAATACTTTCCTAGGAAGAAGACCAAATATTCATTTACTTAAAAAATACCCTTTGAAATTTCAAAGAGGAAGTCTTAGCAAGGATTTATTTACAAAGCCATACAATAATTACTTTTGTATGGTTGTGCTGGTAATTATTGGCATTCACATTAGAGTAATTAATTCTAACAAAAGATCCCAACATGGCCACACTTTCATGTAAATTGGATTTAATGGCATTTGATCTGGCTGTAGCACAATCGGTACTGTACAATTATCACCTTTGTTGTCTTTACAAATACTTCTGATAAGGAGGTATCCCTCTAGGATTAAAAAAAATAGTAGTCCATTTAATGTTTACCTTCTTTAACCTGAACATACAGCTATACATATGTAAAAATATTTATGTTTCTAATTGTGCTTTTCTAAAGGACACCATCAGCTATTCATACTGCATAGTTTAACCACAGTATCAGTTCATAGCAGGCACACTTGCAAGGGAGTTGTATGTGTACATAATAGTACCATTTCTCAGTTGGAGTCTTTTGCTTGATGTAACACCAAACCTGGAAATGAATAGTGTTTGCTGAGTAGAGGGAATGAACACACACGCAGCTATCATCATTCAAGCAGTAACAATACATTTATGCTCAAGCAGTCATTTCTTCCCACTGAACTCTTCTAGAGGCATTCAACAACTCCTAATCACTTATCCTTCATGCCATTCACATGCCATTAGGCACTGAATACACAAATCACCATAACAACATGGAAAATGAAGAAATATCAGCACTCTCAGTTTTGTTGTTCAGCGATCTCAGCACTTTTCCTGATTCAATATGTGCCCATTGTTTCTGAGAGAATAAACTGAATGATTTTCATCATTAGAGAGTTGCACTTTCTTCTTTAAGAGAACTTAGTGAAGTCTATGGAGAGGTGTGTATGTGTGCCCCAAATTTCTGAATATACTCCCTTATCGGTTTAAAAAATTATTACAAAGCATTAATTTAATAAAAACTATTCTATTCATAACTTCCTTTATTGCTTAACAACTTTGAAAAAAGTCAGTAAATTTCCAAGTGTTCTCTCTCTTGGCAATGATAACCTCATTATGCACGGATGCCCTGCCTAGACATGTGACTACATTGGTGGGTCCCACAGTCACTCCTCTCAAGGCCTTCACTCTGGCTTCTAAATGTAATGGTAATGCTACCTGCAGATCAGGTATCCTTCCTCTTTTTTTGGAATTAAGTTCTGCCTGCACATTTCAACACATTTTTAAAATAATGATATTCCAAATGAAATAATTTATACTTATATATGATCTCAACTGCTCTAATTGAATTTCAATATTTCAACAATAGTTATTATTTATTTCAGATCTGGCCAAATCTAATGTCTCTTTTTTTTCTGATTATACTTAATTTTTTACTAAGACTTCCAAAAAACTTAACCTTTGTATTATGCTTTTCTCTCCTACTATACTGAAATCTATATAAAGTAGAAACATTCACCATGGTATTTCCTATAGAGGACTGATGATTTTGAGCCCTCATAATTTGCCTATAGAATGCCAAAAAATGCATGTGCATAGTGCCTATTTCTCCCATAGCCTTTGAATAGGGGCACTGCACTCAGCTGAATCAGTCTTCAGCTGTTCTCAGCTAGTATTGGTCTTTTCTGAGAAGAAAGTTGCAATTTGGGGAAAAAAATTTCCTTTGATTTAGCCAATGAGTTTTCTTTATTAATATTTTAAATCACTCCTACCCAAATACAAATAATCACAAAACATACTTGTCACTCAAAACCAGAACAACTTCTAAAACTACAGTTGACACTTGACCAAAACAGGAGTTTAGAAGAGCTTACTCCCCACATAGTCCAAAATTCACATATAACCTTTGAATGCACATATAAACTTTAGTCATCCCTTTGTATCTGTGCAAACTGTTTCTAGGACCCCTGTAAATCCCCAAACTCGCAGATGCTCCAGTGACATTTATAAAATGCCATATGACAATGCCTATTGTGGGCCGCCCACCTGTGAGGAATTCTGAGTTAGTAAAAAATACTGGTTTTGATCTGCAGTTGGTTAAATTCCTGGTAGTGAAACCTGGGAGTAGGGAGGGCCCACTGTATATTGCTTGAAAAAAACACACATGTAAGTGGACCTGCACAGTTTAAATCCATTAGGGTGAACTCTAATAGCAGAATAGCAGAATCCCTTCACTCTTTATACAACTATACAATTTACCTAAAAAAAAAATCCACAAATCTTAGACAAGAAATTTTTACGATGAACAAAATTTTATTGGTGAAATATTTGGATCTGGGGAAAAGAGAACATGTTGAAATTAGAAGGAAAAACCAGCTATGGGACAAAGAACTGTTAAACCAAACTAACCTGATGCAAAAAGAACCAACACTGGATGCCTATTTGAAGTTGTAAATAAAGAGTAAACTGAGAAAGGAAAGAAAAAGGAGCTTCAGCATAGTACCACCCCATCCCCTGGTAGGGCTGATGTACAAACAGACCTACGCTGGGAGAGGAATATTTTGTTTTGTTTTTTTTAAATATGCTTTATTAATTTTAGAGAAAGGAAGGGAGAGAGGGGGTCAAGAGTCATGTCCAAAACGTGGGCATGTGTCCTGAACCAGAATTGGACCATCTCCGTGCATCAACCAACTGAGTCACACCATCCAGGTAAAGAGAGAGAAGTTGTTTTTATAACACATTTGAAAGACTTCAATTAATAGAACCCAGTTTGATAAGACATTTTGCTCATGTGTATATTTAGTAGTAAATTGAGCAAAGTGTTCTAGGCAACTCATTCATTCAACAATTAACATTCAGCATGAAAATTTTTTACCTGATAAGCTCTAAAACCTAGTTTTAGACAAGGAGCCAAGAAAACTCAACAGGGTAAGTATACTATTTTCAATAAATGGTGTTAGGAAAACTGAATTTTCACACATAAAAGAATGAAATTGTACCACTATTTTTCAACACTAATAAAAATTAAATTGAACTGATTTGAAGATTTAAATGTAAGATCTGAAACAATAAGACATAGGGGAAAGGATCCTTGACATTATAATTGACAGTGATTTTTTTCTTTTTGGATATGACATCTAAAGCACAAGTAACAAAAGCAAAAATAAACAAATAAAAATCTTGTGCAGAGCAAGGCAAAACATCAACAAAATAAAAAGGGAACCTATAGAATGAGAGAAAATAATTGTAAACTATACACCTTATATAAGGCTAATATACAAATATAAAATAACTCAAAGACCTCAATAGTAAAACACACACACACACGCACACACAAACAAAAACAAATAATATGATTGAAAACAGAGTGAAGGATTTGAATGAGCATTTCTTCCAAAGAAGACATGTACGGCCAATAGGTACACCAAATGGTACTCTATATCACTAATCATCAGGGGAATGCAAATCGAAATCACAGTGGAAAGATAACACCTCACACCTGTTAGAACATTCTATCTAATAAAAGAGTAATATGCAAATTGACCATATCTCCACCACACCCACCGGCCACACCCACAAGCCAATCAGAGAGAGTATGCAAATTAACCCAACCAAGATGGCTATGGCCACAGAGAGAGCAGGAGGGTGACTTGGGTTGCCCCTGGTGATGGAGGAAGCCAATCTTTCTGCATACCCTGGAGGGCCCAGGCTTCCACTTAAGGCAACAAAGTTTCAATGGCTGCTCCAACAGAAGGCTTGGCACTGCTCCAGGCTACAAAATTTCAATTATAGAATATAAATAAATCCCAGATACCAGGGCCTCCACTTGGGTCAGCCTGGAAACCACAGGCCCCTCACCCAGGCCACCCACACCCCAAGGGAACACCCACCCTGATCCAAGACACCCTTCAGGGCAAACAATCTGGCCCCCACCCATGCTCCAGGCCTCTAGCCTATCTAATAAAAGAGTAATATGCAGATTGACCATCACTCTAATACACAAGATGTTTTCCCCATGTGGTCAAAAGATCCTGCCCCCATGTGTACACAAGATAGCCATCACAAGATGGCCAGCAGGGGAGGGCAGTTGGAAGGAACCAGGTCTGCAAGGGAGGGTAGTTGGGGGTGATCAAGCCTGCAGGGGAGGGCAGTTAGGGGTGACCAGGACTGAAGGGGAGTGTTTAGGGGGTGATCAGGCTGGCAGGCAGAAGCAGTTAGGGGCAATCAGGAAGGCAGGCAGGTGTGCATTTGGGAGCCAGCAGTCCTGGATTGTGAGAGGGATGTCTGACTACCCGTTTAGGCCTGATCAGATTGAGCCTAACTGGACAGTTGGATATCCATAAAGGGGTCCCAGATTGGAGAGAGAGCAGCCTGGGCTGAAGGACACCCTCCTTCCCCCGTGCACAAATTTTGTGCATCGTGACTTTAGTGTACTATAAAAAAGATGAGAGACAACAAATGCTGGGAAGGATGTGGAATAAAAGGGAACCACTGTACTGTTGGTAGAAATATCAACTGGCACAACTACTATAAGGAACAGTATGGAGATTCCTCAAAAAAGTGAAAATCAATCCAGCAATCCCACTTCTGGGTGCATATCCAAAGGAGATGAAAGCAAAATACTGAAGAGACATCTGTACCTCCTTGTTCATCACAGTATTATTCACAATAGGGATCCCATGAAAACAATCTGAAAGCCCATCAACAGATGAATGGATAATGAAAATGTAGCACACACACTCACACATACAAAACAGAGTATAGGCCATCCATGTCAAAGAAAAAGCTTCTTCCATCGTGACAGCATGGGTGAACCTGGAGGCCATTACATGCAATGAAATGGGACCCATACCAAGTTCCCATAGAGCATCATTGACATTTGGGAATGCAGGTGAAAGTTATATACATTAGTTTTGCTACTGTTGCATATCTTTGAAAGGAGTTTGAAATGAAAAAATAAATAAATATAAATATTCTGTCAATAAAAAGGGGGGCGCTAGAGATAATAAGCAGCACTAGAAGGGAGGGAGGCTAGGAATTAGTAGCACCAATAAAGCAAAATGTGTGCTTGGGGGAAAAAAGTGAGGCTGCAACAGGTCCAACTGTGGCGGTGCTTCCATTGTAAGTTAAGGAGGTTGCATTTTAGTCCATTGCCAATGGGGAGCCAGGGAGAGTACTTGAACTGGCTAGTGACAGGGTCATAGCAGAGTTTGTGAGGTGAAGCACAAACTCTGCTATGTGTGGAGTAAATCTGGGTGTTTGGGTAGGTCACACTAAGGAAGCCACTTAGGAGGTCTCAGTTACCTGCAAGTACCTATGTGTTAGGCCCTATAAGTACCTAAACTCGAGCAGCAAAAAACAGGCATAAAATATAAAAATCATGAAGAAAATGTGACTTGATAATTTTTTTTTATATATAAGAAAGAGTCTGCAGTGGACACTGTTATGCACTAATCAGAAGCCCATTTATGACTAAAGGGGTCCATTTCCTCTGTGGAATTTCCTTGTCTAAAGAGAGTCACTTTACCCAAGATCTCTTCCTGTTCCTTGGGAAAACTGATTCCAATAACAGGGCAGAGTGGAATAACAAGCTCCAGGCCCATCACCCCACCTCAGGCCCATGCCGAAGGGCCATCCTAGGTTCAGAGCTTCTGATGAAGTCAGTTGAAAACTTTGCTCAGAATACACTGTATCCCAACCTCTCCCCACACCAATCCTCCCGTATTTCCTTCACTTGCCCCTTTATTAATTTCCATTCCACAGCTAATGATCCCTAGTAAACCCCCTATAGGCTAAGGTCCATCTCAAACTCAAACCCACATAGTAACAGAATAAAAAATGATGCTGAGGATTCAGGCTTGGGAGAAAAGAGAGTTGATACCATGCACCAAAAAGTTGGTGGACAAGAAGAGCAGGTGTGTGAGAAAGAAATAAGGAGAAGAAAAAAGGAGTGGATTAGAGCGTGCTAAATTTAAGGGGAGTGTGGCATATGAGGTAGATATCGACAGTAGGAGCATACAGGGCTCCAAACCTGGGACCCAGTTTAGAACAGATGATGCCCTTATCTACATCAGAGAGCCAGCTCAACCCCTATGTTTTAGTACTGCTGTTGCTGGCTTTGCTTCTATTATCCTGTGAGGAAATCCAAATAGCATGCGATCTATTATTTGATTCCTGATAAGATTTCTTTTAAACTAAATTTTCTCTGGTCGGTGTGTTGGTTATGTGCTCAAATGGAGTAGCTGAGAATTTAGATCTGCATCTTGGTCAAGTTTTGAGCATTGTTAAACCATTTCTTCTGCTCAGAGACACAATAACTGCCTTTTAAAAAAGTTACTGATGAATAAGAAATACTCCCCACCCAAATTGGTCAATTACCATACAGAATCAAGTGAAACCCAGGATTTTTTCAAAGCAAATCAGGCTTCTGGGACTCAAGCAGCCCCTTTGGGAGTGACTTAATGTATTGTTTCTGCCTCTGTGGAGGGTGGAACTGAGTGGATCCAGCAGTGACCTGAAAATAAGATAGGGAGCATATCCCAATCTGTATGTAAAAACAATACTTTGTTTTCTTCTTCTGAGCACTTATCTAAGGTAATCTTTAACCAGTTTTTGTAAATATTTTCTTTCCCTGATAACCTGTATTTCAGCATTCAAAAATGTTATATTCCACATTAATGGTATTCGGTGTATATGATCAGAAATTTTCATCTTTCATATGTAAAGGTATTTCCTCATATGAGATCTTAACATATGCCTTAGAAAGTGAACTTGTGAAAAGATATTACTTCCTTCATTTACTTATTATCTCAAATACTAATGAACAAAATGCTAAACCATATAATTTTAGAAGGTGAGAGGCATTTAGTAAGGAAAGTGAGGCATTGGGAAGAATAGAGTTATGAGAATTTGCACAATAATTAAACTTTATTGCATGTCACCTATGAACCTGTCATTGAACTATGATAGATCCTTTAGCAAAAGGCTATATTTGGGAATTTTTATCATCACCCAATTGAAACATACTGTTTATGAAATTCATATATCCACCCCATAGTTAACCATTGTACTAAACAATGAAATTGAGAATGAAAGAGATTAAGTATGTCAGAGGTCACATCATTGGTAAGTAACTTTCCAAGTGTTCCTATTATTCTTCACATGAATATGTTAAATCATTCAGAGTTACTTCAGAAATAATACTATTAAATTAGTACAATGAGAAACACAAACAAGTTTCAAAACATGTCCATGATAATATCATCACAGTAGTTTTGCATCTGTTTTCAAAAAACCAAGAAAGAAGACAGAATAAGGCAAGGAAGATTTCTCATTAATTTGGAAGCTTTTCCAACTAGACCACTCTGAATAATGTCTCTAATTTATCCTAATCTTTACCAGTGTTATTCGCTTAGTCTCAAAAGCACACAAAATGTCAATGGGGATCATGAGATGGTTGGAGTCAAATGTTTTCACTTTCATGTACTTATATTTAGCTTTTACTACAAAAATGCAGGTCGATGAGTACTCACGACTGCATTTCCTAATGATACACATTTAAAATAAAATAGTTCAAAAATTGTTATGCCAAACAAAAATAGAAGTAAAAAATTAGAGATTAATACCAAAGTACACTTTGATACATTTTTCACAAGATTTAACTATTTTGGGGGACATTTATTAACTCATTTTATATCGAACATTGGCATCAACAGACTAACGTGGCATTTTGGATCACTGGCTTTGCTCAGCATCAACACTGTAGTTTGGAATTTATTTAATTAATTGAGCTCTTTCTACATTTCAGCATCCTTGTTGAGAGCTCAATAAATATTATCTGATTATCAACAAAATTCTATGATTGGTAATATTTACCCACTATGGATAATACTGAAAGCTAAGTGGTGCAATAATTTACCCCAAATCCCACAGATTGTGAGTGAAAATATGCAACCCCAGGCCAGCTGATGCAATGTCCTTGCTCTAAATAAGTGATTTTAAGAACATATTACTTATTTCTGTGACACATGGCAACCTGTTTAGTTTAGAAAAAAAGTACTAGAGAGCCTAGTTAAATTCGCCTGGGAGTGTGGTTTGTTGCTCAGCAGTATCCGCAACACTGGAAATGGGTTAGAAAAAGGACGTCTTGGATGAGCCTGGCGATCTATAGTTCAATTAGCTGTGGAGATAGACCCCAGCCACCCTGTCCAATGAGAATTTGAGCAGTAAGATGTCAGTTACCTTTTAAAAACCATTTCCCTTTCCTTTTCTTGACAAGAGTAAACATCTGAGATGTCCTCAATTAAATGAGAGCAGGCCAGAGGGTGGAAGAAGAGACAAGGGTGGGGACCACTGACTGCCCACATTCCTGGACCTGTACCGATGCCCTGAGTTCACCTGCAGGTGTCTGTGTCCCTGATTATGTGGAGAGAATAGCAACCAGCACCCCAGAGGCCACTGCCTCCTGCTCATACATGCACTTTCTGAACTGTCACCACAACCAATCCAGAGAAAGCAACTCCTTCTTGCGAACTCTGCTCCTGTCCCAGAAGAAGCCTTGCTTCAACTTCACCAGCCTCCTTTATCTACAGCCAATGCAAATTCTTACAAGACAACTTATACCTTTTTTCCCCTCAAACTCACTGCATAAAATGCCCCTCAATCTCAGGACAGCAGTCACATTTGTCTTTCCCCTGCAGTCCTCCGGCTGCCGGTTAAAATCACAGATCCCAGGACCTGGTCCTTTTTGTGGCTAGCCTTGGCTCAATGAAACCCTTCCTTTCAGAAAAACTTTTAATCTGGAGGGTCACTGTGTATCAATGTATCTCAAGTAGAGAAAGTAATGTTGAGGGAATTTCATTACAATAAGATGATTCTGTGCAGTTTCTTCAGAGATAGATACAAACTCATTTTCACACAGGAATTGCTAATGGTTAGTTGACAGTAAAGAAAGTCATAATAAGATCATAGGATAGACCCAAGATCTTTAAAAACCATCTTAGTAAAATATGCAACCCTAACGGGAACAGAAAATATTTTTAAAAAAGAATTAATAAGCCTGGCTGGTAAGGCTCAGTGGTTGAGCATCAACTTAAGGACCTAGGGGTACAGTTCACTTCTGTCAGGTCAGGGCACATGCCTGGGTTGTGAGCTCTATCCCCAGGTAGGGGTGTACAGGAGACAGTCAATCAATGATTCTCTCTCTTCATTGATGTTTCTATCTTGTTCTCTTCCTCTCCCTTCCTCTCTGACATCAATATATATACATATATATATATATATATATATATATATATATATGAGTTAATCAAGATTTTTAAGTAAAATACACACACACATACACACACACACACACAAAATACATTTTTAATGAGTTGGGTTTTGTACACAGTTAATAATTGACTAATGGGATTGTTTAGTAGCTGGATTTAGAGAGAGGGTGAGAAAAATATAGAAACAACTTGTTGTTCCCCCTTATTTATGCACTAATTGGTTGTTTCTTATATATACCCTGACAGCAAACACACATTTCATATCAGAACAGCACTCCAACCAACTGCGCTACCTGGCCAGGGTCAGTAGTATTACTATTGTCCAAGAGAAATGTTAAATATTTAAAATCTAAACCTTATATTCCTAAGCAAGTTTTCTCTATTTCAAAGCCAAATGGAGAACTTGATGAAAATCTTGTACTCTGCTGATGGTTAACTTTACTAATGACAATTGTTTGAATTGATTAATAAATAAGCTCAAAAATACAAGCTAATAATAACTTTATTGGGAAATTTCCAACATTCTACACCAGCACTGTGTTATGTCTAGGTATTTTGCAGATATCTGACACATCACCACAATCAGTGAAAAAAATGCAGTGATGAACTGGAGATCCAACTCTATGTCGTTACTTCCAGCCTATGCTTCACTTTGAGTAATTAAGGAAGCTGGTGTTTACACTCTCCTTTCACTACTCTGAATTAAATTAATGGCATTCACTCTGTTATTACTATATGAAGTGATTCAAAATAGTGTGAAAGCGCTTGCCTAATATAGAGTGTTTCTATGGCAAAAGGTTAATTTCACTATATTCAGTCCATTAGAATTCAAAGAGAGCTATTTCACTGGGATGTTGAAACACATGAATTGGGACTGTCAAATGCAAATTCCACTAAAATTAAATGCCTACTTAAGAAGAATTGTGCTTGCATTTCAAAAGCATTACATTTAGCTGATGGCATGCAAAACTGCCAGAGTATTATACTGATTTATAGGATTTCCGCTGCTTGGAAACACTGGGGGAAATGGGAGAACCAGTGGGATTTAAAAGAAACTTGATCTTTTCATGGGGATAAAAAAATATATTAAGGCTAGAAATCTTATGAAGATAACCCTGATGAGGTTGTGGAGCTGTTTCAATGAACCACACAATTGGGAGAAGTGAGGACTTCTGGCCACAGAGGTCAGCAGCCACTCTTTCTCTCCCTTTTATTATCATTTTATCATTTCAATGACGGGTGCATTAGGTCTCAAAAGGGGCCACTTCTTACAGGCATGTCTAAATCAGAAGCCATTCTTCTTAGGATTCAGGCATAGAGTGTAAAGAAGAATAAGAAAGAATAAATGAGACAAAAAAGGAAATAAAAAAATAAATGAAAGGAAATGGTGGGGGAGGCAGGTTGATAAACTTTAAAATGTAATGAAAAATAAGTGAGAGGAAAAAACAAGAAGAAAAATAGAACCAGCAAAGTACATAACAGCCTATTTGTATGCATAGTTTTGCTCATGATTCTGCATTGAATTGAGGAAAAATATAGTTAATATGAAAAAAAAGGGCTTCTAAGTAGGTCCTATTCATCATGGGTAATTAGGACATTTCAGGTACACATATTCTTTCCAGCTGTTAACCAGTTCCTGAATGTTGTAGAAGGTAAATATATGTCTTTTGTAACCCTCAGGGCTGATTAAGAAGAGATTTGTTCTATCAAACTAGAAAAGTATGCTCTTCATAATTAGTGCTCCAATGAAGACACAGGGAACAGACTAAGCAGGAAGCTGTGTCCCTCGCCTGGCTGGTGTGGCTCAGTGGTTGAGCACCTTGGAATCAGGAGGTCATAGTTGGTTCCATTCCTGGTCAGGACACATACCCAGATTGTGGGCTTCATCCCTAGTAGGGGGCATGCAGGAGGCAACTTTTCAATCAATCTCTCTCATCATTGATCTTTCAATCTCTCTCTCCCTCTATTGTGGACATACCCTCACATTCTCTACTTTTTCCACAAAGAAAACATTTAAGTATGATATAAAATAAAGTCTAGAGTTTGTGGGGTATTGATGAGGGTGGGAGTTGGGGAGATTCATGAAGCAGTGAAATAATGCATTGGTAATTCTTGCTTTGTGTCAATGATTGCATTTGTTTAGTTCCTTTTTTTTTTTTGTCTGTACTCTCTAAAATGTTGTAGTTTCCCTCAGATACAGATTGCAGAATATGTTGAATTTCCTGGGCAGAATATTGAGAGAAGTACACTGGTATTCTTCCTGTAGGTAAGAGGGCAAATAAAATTTCTGAGCTTATGAAAAGCAAGAAATGAACATATTGTTTTCTAGTATTCAAAATCTCTAAACAATATTACTTTTCAATAGAAAAAAATAAACCATGTCTAGAAACTTTTGTCTCAGAAATGATTATTAATTAATATTTATGGACTAGAAGGTTGAAATAGATGGCTTTAGACCTACTGTTGTGGCAATGTATCAAGCTTTTATTTAAGGGGATAATTGTCAAATAAAACTATTAATGCACATGATGCTAGCAGTACACTTTTAATATTGTGTTTTAACAATTAAGATGATAAGCCATTACCAGAATATTTTCTATATCTCAATTTTTTCTCTCTTTGAAGCCTAGGCAAAAATCCCTAGCTATGTGTAGATAATTACAAATAGATATCAAATGTATAAAACTTAAACAAGACCAAGGAACTAGAAATGGGCTTTTATTTTCAACTGTTGTTAATCTAAACACAGAGGCAGAGCTGTCTTTTCTTCCCTGAACCTATTGACATTTGCAGCAACACATTCTGCATTTTATTCTGTCATCTGTGATAATGGAAATGAAATGCTGTGTCTGATCAGAAGTGTCAAGCATGAAGCCAGGCAGAAGATTATCTAAGTATCTAATGGTCCATTGCCCACGGCAACTGAGCTCCTGGCATCTGAAAGGGACATGGGGAGGTCTGATCCACTGTCTCTCACTGTCATTCTCACACACATGCCAATACATATAGGCATGAAGAAATAGTCTTCTCCATCTGGTGGCTACTAATTGACTAATTGAGCAGGAAGGCCTTCAAAGAGTATTAAACATGAGTAGAATTGAAAGCTTCTTCCCCTTTGAACTGACATGCTATAATGACAACAAAACTGAGCAATTGTGACAAACACAGTATGTTTCCTCCAAATCCTAAAATACTATCCTGCCCTTTAAAAAAAATTGCCAACTCTTGATTTATATAAGGTTCATCTGCTTCAGTTGAAGTAGAATCTGTAAAGCCTAGTCATTTTGCTTTAAGCCTTTTTCAGACATATTCTCTTCCAACATTTAATCCTTAACTCAACAATTTATAAATAATGTAACATTCCCTTGGTTCTTCCTCCACCCCAACCTCTACTGAAATAATTCCATTTATAAAACATTCTAAGCTGGACACAAATTGTTTATCCAATACTGAAACTGCAATATGCTTAAGAATAGATTAAAAAGTAGAAAACAAAATAAATCAAGAATGTAGGATTTTAGTTTCATAAGCCGCACTAGACTTTTTATGGACTAGAATGTACAACAAGATAAATTCATATGCAAGTGGTTCAATCTAGTTGGCAATAGCCTTTAATCTGGAAATAGAGGTGACTTACGCTTGTCAAAGAGTCTATATTTATACTGGTTTAGCCAATACAAGGACATGCTTTTAAACATTATCTAATTTTCTATCACAAAATTTACATGAATAAATTAGAAATAGCTTTGAATTACCATAATTCATATACCTTATCTCTTCTAATAAATTATAACTTTGTGTGAGAACATACATAATATGTTATGTAGCCCTGCTTTTCTAGATGACCAACGAATATTTTTGAAATGAAAATGACCTCATTGCAGATTTCCGCACCATGCTGGAATCTATGCATTATTATTTGTGTCTCCTTCCATAGTAGCTGTGCATCCAGGGACTACATTTTCTGGCTTCCTTGCCCAGACATGGGGGCCTAGTTTTCTTTCCCAAGGGAGCCGAAGTGATGAGTGTAATTTCTAAGTTAAGGAGCTTAAACAACAGTAGTACCTCCTCTTATCCCTTTTCCCAAACTCACTAAGTGCAGAGGAGTCTGTGCCCTATGATGGTAGGATGGGGCCAAAAGAAGGAAGAAATGTAGAATCTGAATCACCTTAAGGAAAGCTAGCTACCTGTCAACCAAAAACATTCATTTAAACTATCCTGTGATTGAGAAGCAAATTTCTGCTGTGAAAAGCAACGGCACTTGGGGATTTGTTGTAGCAACTTGCATTAACTAACTAAGGATATTTGCCAACTGTAACTTTTTGCCAAATCTAAAGGATGCATCTTAGTCCTTACCTCCATTAATTTTTTCCACAGCATGGATCACTTGCTTCCTTTTGAAATTCCTCTAAACTTTGCCTTCTTGATTAAGATCACATTACAAAAGCCCCCACAAACTGCTGACCCCGCCCTCTCCTAACCCCATGATTCCCACATTTCCCATGGATCTTCCTGGCTTCTTCTTTCCTATTCCTTGGTCAGCTTTTTCTTCTTCTGTTTCAAAGTTTTTATTCCCAAAAATACTCTGTCCTAGGCCTTTTCTCTCCCAGGGCAATATCAGCAACTTCAAACTCCTGGAAGAAGCAGCCGTACTGTAGTACCAACTACGACTTTCACCTGGAGAAAGGTGATGTTTTGTGAGTTAGGTTAAGCTACTTTAAATACACAGGAAACATGGAAATGTTATAGCTTCCTTATGTGATTTATTTTCATTATTATCCTTCAAAGTCTTACTATAAGGAGTTAGACATATAGAGATTTCAGAAAACATGGTTATTATTATTATTATTATTTTTGCATTTTACAGATAAATATTTCTTGGTGCCCTCAAATCATAATACTAACATTATCCTATTTGATTGATGTTATACATAATCTGTGAGAACCAGAATTCGTATCTCTTCAACAAGTATTATTAAAAACATATTGCTCAGTGTTGGAGAGATAGAGTGGTAAAGAGGAGAGTCAGTATCCTTGCTTTCATGGAACTTGTTTCAAGAGGAAGAAAACAGATGATAAACATGAAATAATTTCAGATGGAGAAAGAGGCTATGAAAAACATAAACTGTAATGATGGGAATACAGGTGATGAAAGGGAATCATGGGGAAGAGCAAATCTGAGAAACAAAAGCACTCTCTGAGGAGACAATGGAGATGCTATCTGAATGGTGTGGAGTCAGCCATACATATCACTGGGGGTGGGGAAGGAACAGGCAGGGGCATCCTACAAAGAAGGAAAATCAAGTACAAAGGAGGCAATAATCTTAATTGAACCAGTGAAAGTGCCAGTGCGGCTAGACTATACAGAATAAGAAAAGGCAAGGGAATTGACAGGAACCTGGGCATGGGAAGGAATTGAGGATTTAGATATTCTAAACAAACTGGCCAACATTTGGAGGGAAGGCAACAGGGAGAACAAAACATGGAGATCTCCAAGGCTTTACCTGTAATAACATGAATAAATAAATTTGGGAAAGCCACTCCATTTCTCAGGCTTCTATATTCACATTTGCAAAATATGGGGGTTGGGATTAATGTTTTGTCTGGATCTAGAAAATCAAAAATAAAATCAATAGAACTTTTAAAAGGGGTATTATCCAAAACACAGATTAACTTTATGGTAGTCAAACTCAACATTGTCAAGGCTATTCTTCCATATTTATTGTGACAAAATTTTATACATACTTTTTCATACTTTATTGTAACTTATCTTTTCTTTTTTATTTTCCCAAATGGACAGAGTTACTCAAAAGGTTGGAATATTCTTATTTATTTTTGGGTCTTCAGAGATTAGCATGTGATACTTATCCAATGAATATAAATGCAATGAAACAGTAAGTGGAGATTTAAGTATATATGTCTATTGTGCACACTGAAGATTGAAAAAATGACCTTTTAATTATTTTTATAAATGTGTTCCAAGGGTGAAGTTAGAATTATGGTGCCTAGATTTTTTCTTATTGCTTAGAGTATTACAGATATCCCCCATTTCTCCCCTTTGCCCTCCTCTACCCAAATCCTCACCCCATCCCAGCCCTTTCGTACACTATCATCTGTGTCCATAGGTTATGCATATATGCATATAAGTTGTTTGGTTAATCTCTTCCAATCCATGCTCCCATCCCCTCCCCTGCCCAGAGATTTGTCAGTCTGTTCCATGATAGAAAAGAAAATACTTTAAAAAACAAATAGTTTAGCCGAGACCGGTTTGGTTCAGTGGATAGAGCATCGGCCTGCGGACTGAAAGGTCCCAGGTTCGATTCCAGTCAGGGGCATGTACCTTGCTTGCAGGCACATCTCCACAGTGGGGCGTGCAGGAGGCAGCTGATCGATGTCTCTCTCTCTCATCCATGTTTCTGACTTTCTATCTCTCTCCCTTCCTCTCTGTAAAAAATCAATAAAATATATTTAAAAAAGACAAAAAAAGAAATTGTTTAGCATTACTATTTTATAGATAAGAAAAGTGGTAACCAGGGCATTTCCAAAATTCTCATATATTTGGAAATGTAAATAGGTATCTATACTAATAAAAGGGTAATATACTAATTAGACTAGTAGACCAAATGTCTTTTGGACGTTCAGAACTCCTTCCAGACAAAGCTGCAGGGGCTGTGAGGACCAAATCAGAGCAGGCAGCTGCAGCAGCTGGCAGTGGCAGTAGCAGTCGGGTGATGGGGGTGGCACCTTCCCCTTATGGGCCCAGTTGTCTCCCACAGAGGCAGCACGATCCCAGAGCTTCTGCAGAGGCTGGAGGGATTCAACTGCAGTGCCTCAACCTTCCACAGCCCTGGCCCTAGCTGGCATGGCTCCAGATCAACTGCCACACCAGTGGGTGGGAAGCAGGACCAGTGCTAAGAAGCAGTGAGCCTGGCTTATGGTTGAGCCACACTCTCCCCCCTGCCCCAACCCCTGCTGAGCCAGAAGCCGGGCTTGCAGCTGGCGAACACAATGGAGGTGGTATGAGCCTCTCTCCTGCCTCCATTAAAGGCAGGCAGTAAGGAGCAAGGTGTCTTGGACTGCAAGAACCCCTGACTGCAAGAGGGATGTCTGAGTTCCAGTTTAGGCCCAATCCCTGGGGTGTCCTGGACTGTGAAAGGGCACAGGAAGGGCTGAGGGCCTTCCCTCCAGTGCATGAATTTCATGCACCAGATCTCTAGTTTAGATATATAAAAGACTAATATACAAAGTGTTCCCTCAGGAGACCAGGAGTTTGATTGCTCACTATGATGTGTGCTGATCACCAGGGGATGGGGTATAACAAAGGAATGCCCTGGCCAGCAGCCAGCAGCCTGGGAAGGGAAGCCCAGGCCAGCAGCCAGAAAGCCCCTATCAGCCCTGGTCACTGGCCAAGCCTAGGGACCCCACTAGTGCACAAATTTCATGTATCAGACTTCTAGTAGGAGTATATTTATGGCCATAGAGAATTAGAAGATACTTAACCAAACATCAACTTATGTAGTCATTTTGATTCTTGGAAATCATACAGCTGGGAACTGGACAAGGTCTCCAGGACCCATTGGAAAGGATACACTGGGCTGGAGGCCAGGACAACTGGCCATGACCTCTGTTTAGCAAACCTGGAGCCACCAGCATCAATTCCAGTGGAGTGAACAAATGACAAACTCCTTGTGTAACAAATCTGTTTTGATATTACAAAGGTAACTAAGTAGTTTTTTTTAAAAAATAAACTTCATTCATATTTTCAAATAAGATCCTAAATATCCTAGCTATAAAGGATAAAATAGAAATTAACAGTTTCATTAACTACAAAAGGCTCTGAACCACAGCTGGTCTGAGTATTATTCTACAGGGAGAAACTTCAAGGAGAATGTACTTTTTGCTTCAATGCACTAAGTCATTTAAGTCCTTTTCTATATTTACTCCTATCTTATCTTTAAAAAAAATTCAATTTCTTTGCACAGTGTTAAATCCCCTTAAAAAAAATCCTAGTGTTTCTGATACCACACAAATCTTTAAACTAGAGCTTTATTTACTTATCTCTTTTCCACATCAACCCACACAATTTGATGGCACCCCTCATTTGAGTGCCTGAACATCCGAAACTGACCAGCCAGAGCCCAGAAGTTCTGTCACTTACAGGATTCATTTGCTCACAAAAATTAATGTATGTCTCAATTAAAAACTTTAAGAACAAAAAATACAGGAGCTATGAGAATATTCCACTTAACTACTAGTTCTGCAATTCATGTTATATAAGAGTTTATTTTAAAATGTATAATACAATATCTCCTTATTTTTTCATACTGGGTACTCAACAATCATTCAGAGTATGTTTGGGTGGCAAAAAAGACAATTATGTCATCAAATATAGTAAAGATTTCTTGAGAGTCATTTCAGGTTCAATCACTTCTGAATTTTGTGGTATTTTTTTTCATTCTTTCATGGACTCTTAACTGTTAGTATTCTCCTATGTCTGTATTCATTCCCTTTTTTATTCAGTCTAATTGGATGTTCAGTAAAGGACAGTTATCAATTATATCTTATTGTCTTTCCTTCTTTTTTGTCCTGCATTTGTGTACATTTGTGCACATGTGTGTGTTTAATGAACACTAAGAAATAAGTATAGTTAAATATTATTCTTTACTCATTTCTCCCCACAGGTTTTATATTGAGTGATATTTAATAGTTCTCAATTTCTTGGCCTTTGTATCTCTTTTTAGCCTCACCGGAGGATATGGTTATTGGTTTTAGAGTGAGAGAAAAGGAAAGAGGGTGAGAGGGAGAGAATCATCGATATGAAGGAACCATTGATTGGTTGCCCACTGTATGCACCCACTGGGGATTGAGAACACAATCCTTTGAAGTAAAAGATGATGCTCCATTCAATCAACTGAGCAACCCAACCAGGATTGGCTTTTTTTAAAATGTTAATTCATCACTTAAACTAACTTACTTCCAAGAAACTTGGCATCATATTTTAAATCGCACTTGAAGGGTTTATGGTTTCGATTTTCTGCTGGTTTCACCCATAATCCTGCTTATATAACTATATAAATTTCTTATTTCAATCCCATTAGACAGCAAATGCTTGACTTTGTGCCATGAAAGGTAAAAAAGTCAGTTCCCTTACTCTATTGGCCTTCATATATTTCCCCACCGTTCTCTGAGTTTTGTTGATTAAAATTTATTTCTCTGCTAGTTACCATATATATTTACATGTCTATTTGTAATTATCTTTCTTAAACCATATATCTCTAAAAATCCTGAAAAATCTACCTTAGGAGACTTTGGACTTCTGTGTCCTGACACTTCAAAATAATAGTCTAATCTATTTAAATTACATTTAAATTAAGTATATCTATAATAGCTTTATATTACATTTGTTATCTTTTGACTAAATACAGGGTGTCCCAAAAATATATATATACATGTTAAATAATGATAAAGTTAGTATTTATTAACAAACAGTTCATTTTAAAAATTAAGTGAGTTATCAGCTGTCAAAGTATGTATATATTTTGGGGGACAGACTCTATAAATTCAAAGAACTTTTTTTTATACTGTAGACCACCATCAGCCAATAGAACTCTCAGTGATTAATGAAAATTATCTACATCCACACTGTCCACTCATGAGGAAAAAAAAATGAAAAAATGTACTTTTCTCAAATTCTTGGGATGTGGATTGTGGGTAGATCTGAGAAAATGCAGGTAAATAGAAAGTGAAATATTTAACCATTTATCTAATACTCTCATTTAGCACCCAAAAATTCTTATCATACATCTGAATTTGATGTTCTAACTAGAGTCAGATATTTTAAACCTCATGTATTTTTCAATACATACTTTTAACTTGAATTGCCGCAGTGAATTGAGTAAAGAACTGGCATATGTTTTTGTTAAAAGGGTTACTTGAAGTTTTTCTTTTTAATTAAATTTATTAGGGTGTCATTTGTTAATAAGATTATATAGGTTCCAAATGTACAATTCTATGACATGGCACCTAATAGCTTACAATCCTAACAATCATTGCAATGTTGTGGGGGAAACAGCCTTAAAAATAGCTAACGTGTCCTTGACAGTGTGGCTCAGTTGATTGGGCATCATCCCTGCACCAAGAGTTTGCCAGTTTGATTCCCTGTCAGGGTACATGCCCTGCTTGCAGGCTCAAGCCCCAATGGGGGTCATGTAGGAGGCAGCAGATTGATGTATCTCTCTAGTTGTTTCTCTCTCTCCCTTCCCTTTACCTCCAAAAAAATCAATAAAAACATAAAAGGAACATATGTAATATTTTCAACAATAAAGATAAACTTAAAATTAAAAATATATATATATGCATATGTGGTTAATTGCAACTATTGGACTTTTTTGATGGATAAAGATATTCATCCAAACAATGTTTAATGGGAGTTTTTCTTGTGTCACTAGGCTGGCCTATAGCTGTCCAGGCTTAGAAGATAAGATTCATTCTACAGCATGAAAGGTTGAGAGACAGATAATGAAATAGACCTGTGTCTCAATGTTGGCTCTACCATTTACCAGTTTGGATACTCTTTTGATCTAAAATGTCCTCATCTATAAAACTTGAATGATAATGCTAAATTTGAAAGACTCCATTGAAGTTTTAATAAATGAAAACTGCCATACAGTAGTTGTTCAGTCAATGGTAGCTAATATTAAGTTATTTTGCATTAATAATAATTACTTTAAAGTTATTAAGCAATTTGTTACACATAGGCTTATAATGGAGATTAAATGAAATGAAATGCAATGTAAAAGCATTTAGCAAGGCATCTGACACATAATACATGATCATTAAACGTTAATTCTGCATGATTAGGAAACATTTTTCTCAGCCCAGCATCAATGGCTACTATGGTTTTCTTACCTGAAGCTCATTTCACATACATTCTACTGAATGATAAATTTCCTTCAGAGGGTCTGTGCTCTATAAGTAGGTAATTATATATTTTTCAGGTACCATGTTGTGACACAGAGGTCTTTATCTGTCTTTGACTTACCCAGAACTATTAAAATCAAATTTGTTGGGATGACATCAGTTAATAAAATTATATAGGTTTCAGATGCAAAATCCTATAATACACCATCTGTACATTGTAGTATGTGTTCATTTCCCCAAGTCAAGTCTTATTCTATCACCATTTATCCCCCCGCCCTTTACCCTCTTCTACCTGCCCCACCACCCTTTCCTCTGGTAATCATCATGCTATTGTCCATGCTTATGAGGTTTTGTTGTTGTTGTTGTTGTTGTTATTTTTTTTGCTTAATCCCTTCATCCAGACCCATTAAAAAAAGGAAATCTTATACTTTGTAACAGCTTGGCTGCATCTGGAGGACATTATGCTAAGTTAAATAAGCCAGCCAGAGAAAGACAAGTACCACATGATTTCACTCATTTGTGGAATCTAATGAAAAAAATACCTAGGATATTTTAAAAAAATCGTTAAGAATGTTACCTGAGGCAAGAGGGAAATATGAATGTGAGAGAGATGATTGCTTCCTACATGCACCTTGACTGGGCCCCAAGGAACCTGCAACCCTGGTACCTGCCCTTGACTGGAATTGAATCCATGACCCTTTGGTGTGTGGGTCAAAGATCTAATTCAGATCTACACTGGCTAGGGCCCAGGACTTATTAATCATCTCTACAATATTCTTTCACACTATTTAGTATACAATGGATTTAGACTGAACTAAACACTGAGTGCATCAGTGCTGAGGCAAAAGCATATGAGAGGTTTTCTCTTACCATTTGCATTCTGGTTGATCTGGACCTCAAAACCCACTGGAGAGCAATTGGGCAGCAGCCTTTCCTGAATATATTAGCATTAGAGAACTGGAGGTTTGTGTGTCCTACCTCCCTAGCCCAAAATGTATCTGCTTGTTCTACTAGCTCAGGGACCTCGGAATCTGTCCTCTGAGGCAACAGTGAGTGGGACTAAAGTCTTCAAGATGTCAAAGGTACTGATACTTGCCAGATGGGCCCCAGACCCAGACCAGATTGCAGGAGCAGATATTAAAGGTATCTGGCTGATAAACCAAACTCAAGGGGAGGCCTCTGTCAGAGAGGTGGGAGTTTCTCAGCACACCTCAACCCCTTGGACACCATGGATGCTCCCTGGCGGGAGATGTCCATAGAATGTATGAATTTGCATGTAACTATGTGTATCTAAGTGAAAAAGTTATACAGGCTAGAGTGCTAACCCTTTGGGCACAGATAATTTGCATCCCTGATTAAGAATACACAGAGTTTAGCAAGCTTTCCCTTGTTACCTATTAGAATATTTTTCCTGCCCACCCCTGTGCAGGCTATACTAAGACAGGAAGGAATAAGAAAAAGATTGACAAGGCTTAGAACAGACATTTATACAGGACAAATGACAAAGATATCTGCCTCCATCATTAGCACCACCCCAATGGCTCTCAAGGAGGCAGCATTGGAAAGCAGACATGACAGAGTCCCACAAAGAGGACATGTATGTCCACTTTACCAACAGAGGAGGCACCTGGGTGCCAGAAAAATCCAACATATTATGCAATTACCTCTGAACAACCACGGAAGTATTTCTGAGGAGATACCTGGAAGACTGAAACTCTTGCTGATTTAGTAGATTGTGCTCAAAGCCATTGCCAAGAGAATATTAATGCAATGGACATCTGGTTTGTACTCAAATGAGTTCCCTGACATACATATTACCTGTTTGTCTCTTTTTTTCTAATTGCTTTCTAATTATTATCCCACTAAACAAAATTTGAGTAAACACAATATAACTTTTATAACGTTACTTCCTAAATAACTCCTAACACAATGTTGAACATTAGGAGTTAGCAAACTGTGGCCTGTAAACCAAATCTTGCCAGCCACCTGTTTTTGTAAATGGCATGTTATTTTGGGGGGAGACATAACCACACCTATTTGTTTAGGTTGTCCATGGCAGAGTCTGGTACTAGGACAAAGACTCATCAATTTGCCATAAAGCCTACAATTTCTTATATCTGATCCTTTACTGGGTCTGTGTACCCCTGTAAAGGATGAGGGATACATGCTGTACATGAAAAGGAGATTCCAGTAATGTTGTTTAAAAATTTAAAACTTTGCTCCAAACTATTTTGAAACTCGCAGAAAAAATAATTCTTCCAGAAAGTCAAGTTCTAGATTAAAGTACATGAATACTAGAACTGATCATCTGCTCTATCTCAATATGAATTAATCAGATTAGTGCTCTGTTCTGTATTCAAAAGCTACCCCCCAGTGCATACCTTCATTTTAGGGTTTTACCTTCTTCTATTAAGACACCTGGGGATACAATTTAAAGAAAAGAGTTTTAAAGACACACAAAAAGGAAGCTGCATTGCATGCTATTCTTTTGCCAAAACAGATAACTTCATTCAGTTAAATGATAATGATAAGCAATTTGGGGTGTTTTAGTAACATTTTTCAGTGAGTTCCATTGTTTTATAAATGGGCATTAAGGTCTGGGCTTGATTGAGATGACAGTATTCAAAATAAAACCACTAAAACGTTACTTTAATTCAAGAAGAGTGGGCTGAGGCTGTGGAGAGACTTTCCAGTTGATTTGGATCTCACATGGACCTTAATAAATCAAGATGAACATCATGGATTTTTTCATTTGCAGCCTCTACTGCTGGTGATCAGTGCAATAGGATGGCTTGTTGTTCAGAGCCCACTTTCCCTGAATTGTCTAATCTTCTAACAGCCAACCATTCAACATAAGAAATTATCCTGTCTTGCCTAATACAGTGAAATAAATTAACCAGTGTCTCCCTGCCTGGGAAGATGAGCTTTCAGATTGTTTCTTTGCAAATCAGAATCCTGCTGCGTTGAGCTATTCAGATTTCATAAACTGCACAATATCCAAAGCAGCTAGGCATAAAGAGCAAAGCTTTAATTGCTTAGTAATGCCTCAGGATAATAGAAGACAATTTTTAAAAAGCAAAATAAGTATTAAACACCAAATCAGTTTTTCAAAAACATGGCAACTCATCTGATGATTATATTTACCTACCCTGTTTAAAACCCTGTTGAATATACTTAGGCACTATATATACTGTGTTTGTAAGAAATCTAAATTAACTGCGTTATTGTTTAAGACATTGAATTTAATTCTCTAAAATAAGTAGTTTAAAAGGAAACAAAATGATAATATTTCATATATGATATAAAGAAAAAAGTGAGGCAAAAGAGAGAAAGAGAGAGAGAGAGAGAGAGAGAGAGAGAGAGAGAGACCAGAATAATTGAAATATCTTGAAAATCAGAAAGTTAAATCAATAATATAAAGGCTTAGGACCTCTTTCTTTCCTCTAACAATTTTTTTCTAATGCCAGTGTAAATTCCATTGTCTTACACAAGAGCAGGAACATGCAGTCTGGGATTTAAAAAATTCCTTTTTGAAAAAGGCCAAGTATAGGTAAATATGTTTCATAGCCACTTAGAAAATTATCAAATTAAAATATAAGTAAATTTTAGAAAATTAAAACTTTTATTTCATTTAAGTTCTTTATTTCAAAATTGACCTTTTTTGGTGATAGCGAAATGGCTTCTTTTCAAAGAATTTATCATCAATGCCCCTTGGGTGAGGTATCAGATTCTCTGTGTAGCACAAGACTCCCTCCCACACAGAGCACTCCCATGAGCATACTAACTCTATTTGTCTTGAAAGCGAACAGAAGATGCATTTTTCATGCTCACCTTTTTGATTTTACTATTATTTGTCTTTCTTAAAAATATCCAATACTCCAGATCAGGGAAGGACAGGTAAGGGGTGGGTCTGGAATCTTGAACCCCATTATTTGTGAGATGTTCTTAATTAAACATTCTATAACATTAACATTCATTTCACCGTAGCCTTATATCTCTTAGCTCATCATCATTTGTACCCCAAACAGCTGATTATAAACTATATTGTTGGTAACCAAATCTTTGATTCTACATTTCTTGCTTAGAGGGTTTTGACTCAGATACAAGCTTAGATAGACAGTGCAGGTGTAACACCAGGATCTCTAGCCACAGCAATAGGAAACATTAAATAAAAAAGTCCACAAAACACAGTCTCTACCATTTATTCTTTCATCTATTCAATGATTATTTTACTTATGAAAAATCTATTTTTGGAGGACAATGAACTATGCATTTGGAAAACAGAAAACTAAGATATTATGTTGCTGTCCTCAAGAATCTCACCAAATATTCACATTCATGTTAACAAATGAATTAGACCAAATGAATAATTTTGTAAATTCGAAGGGAAAGAAAGGTGGTGTTTAGAGTTATCTAAACAGGTTAACTGTGTGAATAACTGTGTGATTTATTTTACTTCTTTACCATAACATGGTGTGCTGCCTTTAGCTTGCTTAAGATTATCTGTGATCTCAGACAGTTCACCAGTTACTCCACATTTGCAGCATGTTCAGAGATACTAATTCTAGGCACCAGGGTGATTTCACAAGTCAAATTTAGCCCATTTCCCAGAGAATGATTCATTTTTCTCTTTCAGAGGATGAGATCACCCTGCAATTTCCCAACAGACCTTAAACATCTTATAAACAGGGACTGTTTTGGATGCATTTCTCTACTCCCAGTGCCCATGGCGAGGCTCAGAATTATAATCACTTCCTAGCTTAATGACATCAGCTGCCTATCATTCCACCATTACAACATTGTGCACATTTGCACTTCTCATTAAAATCTCCAGGGAGAGTGGTCACGTGGTATATCACAGAACACGGAGGAATGGGATACAGAGGCAGCCACTGGAACTTCATGTAAAATGTTATAAAACAACCTCTACTGCTTTCCTGGTACATTTTGTAAAAAGAAAAAAAAAAGTCCCCCTGGAGGAAAAATAGAAAAGTTCCAATAGCAAACTCCCCTCTCCTCCTAGTTCTCTTGACTTCTTCGTCTCTCTTTACCACTCAACTATATGTCACCGGGGTTCTTACCATTCATATTACATTGGTAGATGCATCACCTTGACAAAGGGTATTTAGGTTTCTACAGGTTTGGCAGTGGTGGCATTCATTATGGCGCCTGCAATGCTCTCTGAGATTCCATTGCTATGCCTATAGGGGTCACCACTGGCTGACTGACCTCCTGTGTTCATGTCACAGCCAGCAAGGGAACAAGAACACAAATGGGTTCACCTCTGTCAAGTGGAAAATGAATAATAGTTTTGTTCCTGTGGGAAAGAGAAAGGCATGCATCATTGATCCCTCAAGGATTAATTTCTCATGATAAATGTAATTGTCTAAAATAATAGTGGAGAAAACCAATCATTCTCAATGCAACACCCAGAAAATGAGTGTGTGAGAGCTGCCCATTTGAAAGGATTTAAAAGGACAAATAATTCAGAAATAGTGGCTGGAGGTCAAAAATAAAAGGGGATCCCCATGTTCAGTATGTTTATGATGAGGTCAGTTAATGTGATGTGATCTTTTAATATATAGGCAACTCACAGGTTGAGAACCACTGCTGTAGAGCCTAAAACCATCGGAAAACACAGATATTTACATTATGATTCATTAACAGTAGCAAAATTACAGTTATGAAGTAGCAATGAAAATAATTTTATGGTTGGGGGTCATCACAACATGAGGAATTATATTAAAGGGTTGCAGCATTAGAAAGGTTGAGAACCACTGCTCTAAAGCAAGGCCACAGGCCATAGTGTAATCAATATGGGCATAGACCAGTACAGAGAGCTTAGAGCATGCATAAGAGGATTTCTCAGTCTCTGGCATCCCTCTCAGAGCCAGCTGCCAAGGCCATAACAGGCCAATACTGAGAAAATACAAGCATCCCAGAATAAGTAATAAGAATGTTTAAAGAAAGCATACTAGTAATAACTATTTGCAAAGGGAAGGATATTTATTTCGGACTTGAATCAGAGTATTAAATATTGTTTACATACACCAGGGGAAGAAAGTCACTGTTGATTATTTTCCCATTTCCCCAGGGAAGGGCTACATAAGTCAGGCAAGATTTAGTGAAAGGAAAAAAAAAAAACTAAAGCAAAGAGATGTGGTAGGCATCAGGTATAGCCTGGAAGACTGGTGAGAGTAGAGTTGACAATACCAGACCTCTAAGACACTAATTACTGGAGGAAAGTAATGGTGTGGTTGACAATGAATGGCAAGTGAGTAAGGTTTGAGTCCAGAAAACTGACACGAGAACGTGTGAGTGCAGACAACCTGTGACCCAGAATCCAGAAGAAAAGAAATATCAGGTGATGATGAATTTTTGGATCCCTGCTGTCCTTTCCAGTCTAAAGCTTGAATCCCGACATCTCTCAAGTAACTCCTGCCTTAACCTCTGGTTGACAATCGAAGCCACAGATTGTGTGTTTCTGACCCTCTCCTTCCAGAACCCTTTGACATATCTTGATTGTGATCTCCCTGTGAAACCCATCCCTGGAAATCTAGTTCCCATGCTTATTTCTCAATAGCTTTGCTTTGTTGTTATGAAGAGGAGTGCAGTCCCACTTGGAGTAGTAATAGCAATGAGAGGAATAATTTCTCTCTTTAGATTTTGATATCGTGGTCCTGAGTCAAAGAACCATAACATCTTGGGAAAAGACACAGGGAATTATAGAAAATGCCATCTTGTCAGTGATCAACCGAACCAAAAAAATAATGAGATTTCCAAATTTAAGCTTATTTAGAAGATCAATGGATGAGACGCACTTATATTTCACCTGCCCAATTAATTTTAATCGAATACCTACTATGTGTTGTGCAACAGTACAAATATTGAGGGTGTATAAGATAGATGACAATAATTGAGGTAATAAATTTTAAATACGGAAAAATGTGCTGTGAAAATTCAAAACATCAACATATAACCAAAAAGAAATTTAGATGCACCATTTTCCTCTTTGTTTTATACATGATATTTGAGAACAAATGTATATCTTCAAACAGTTTTTGCATATCCCCGCTTATCCATGGGCATAATTCCTACATGTATTTCTGGAGAGAGATCAAACAGCATTTCTCAATGAAGCATGTTTATCCTGCTCCACACAAAGTTAGCAGCACCTTAATGAGGTAATGATGCAGTACTCCTTTGGAACATGTTAGAGACCCAGTAAGTGCTAGGTTCTGTTCGCTCCCTAATTCTTCTCTGATAGTTCCATGGGGTAGAAGCCAAATGAATAGACAATTTCAAAATTAGCTTATATGGTAAAAAAAAAAAAAAAGAGAGAGAGAGAGCTTATATCACATTCAGGCTAGATTCTAATGGTTGTGCCTAAGTTCTGTATATCCAATCATTCTTGAAAGTTTCATTAAATCTAAAATATGTAAAATACTGTATAAATGGTTTTGTACACAAACATAAATCCATTAATTCATTATTTGTTGCTCTAATTCTTTCTTAGTGGTTTTCTATGGCCCTCAAATAATCTTCCACTGTCTCCCACAGAATGTCATTGATACAATCCCTCTCCTCTTTCCTGGCTGTGCAAGCAATAAACCTTGCTTTCTTTTCTGTGGTCTGAAAAACTTTAAAGTTACTTGCACATTTATTCCATAGCTTTAGGCATTTTTGCAACAATTTTTTTTTCGGATTTAATTGCATTTACTTCTTGGAGACAGAAAGACCTACACTTAAGATAGGATAGAAACCTATCAATCATGATCAGTGTTCTATCATACGTGAATTATCAACCTATTGACTACTGACTATTTACTGAAATGACTAATACATTTCATATTGAGTATCCATGTTAACTGCTAGAGGCTGTGTGTTGATGAATCTCTATCATATTTATCTCTCATATCTTACACTCCACAAACTGAATTGCTAATAGAAAATAAAGCAAACCAAAAGCCAAATTAAATATTTGATACAGTAGAATCATTCTAAGTTCTACAGAACTCTTTCAATAAAAACACTGATGGGATAATGCATTTTAAGATAAAAAATGTGAAGTGCTTTAAAATAATTATTTCTAAGGTTATTCTAAAATGTACAGTTTGTAATTTATTTGATAAACTTTTCATACCCAAAATTGCCTTGTTAATTGGAAAATAAGACCTCCCTCCTCGAATCTTCCTTTATCCCATGATAGTAGGGCACTGAGTGAATTTAACTTTCTCAAACACTTTGTGATTGTCAGTAAGTCTCGGTGCCAAGAAAATTATAGTTTTTGAAGAAAATCCTATAACTATGTGGATAAATAGATTTAATACTTCTTGGATATAGGAAACATTTAGGAAAAACAGATGAATTTTTCCATCCACTGAAAGAAAGTTCCTCCTGGCAACAATGCAAAGTGAGTTGAATGGGGATCAGATAGAGTTATGAGAACACAATGGGGTCACTGCTAATAGTAAAAGCTAAAACTAAAACCATATTAACAATTTTGTTCAAGTGGGATCCGGTGCATATTTTGTCAGGGTAAGGAATCACATTACTCTGATGCCAAATAAGGTTATAACATGTCAAAGAAGGTTCCACCCAGAAAAACATAATTCTCAATAAGATTAGACTACCAAGATATTAAAATCTCCACATTGTTTCCTTCTGCAAAAGGTGGGCAGCTATTTTCCCACTCCTTGGACTGATATTACAGAAATCTGTATGATTTCAGAGAGAGGTATTACAAATCATTGATAATGTAACGGATGGTTAAATAACTGCTTCTGGAACAACTTGATACATATAAATAAAAAGAGTAAATAAAAGTAGATCTGTATTATGCATTGCTACTAAAATAAGCTCAGGTGAATTAAGGTTGTATAAGTGATATTTTTAAGATTTAGAAGAAAACAGAGTGTCATTTTGACATTTTAATAGAGAAGAATTTTTCTTGTGAACATATATCATATGAGAAAATGTAGGTCAATTAAACTTTTAAAACTTGGTATATAAAAATAACATAACAGTACACAAACAATATGAAAAGACAAGACACAGATTTGGAAAAAAAAAGAAAACATATTTAAAAGTTCACTAGACCCTTCAACTACAGAGATAATTAACTTTTCCAATTGTGGAAATCCCACTGTTAAGTTTCTGATTGATTAAATATTTCTCTTCCAGATGTAGGAATTTTTATGGAAAAAAATATGTTTCTGCTTTCCCCACACACAGTTTTTTTTTTTTTCACAGCTCTCAATCACTTGAAAATATACGCAGAATTATTTTTTCATCTAGGCACTCTCTCCAGGTTTAACAAGCCATTAGGGTAGTGTTTCCATTACATTGGTCACATTTATTCTGCTCCAGCAAAGCATACATTTGAAATGCAAAATGTTCCCCCTGTGTGCCCATTCAATATGACATCCTAATTTTAGGAAAAAAAAATAGCAGTTACCCTTAATGCCATTTATTAAACACTAGAAGAAACCACTGTGTGCTAGATGATATGTTAAAGGAATTTTATTGCAAAGACATATAAATGCAAGAAATAAAATTTCAAAGCAGGAAATAAGATTGCAAAGCCTCTTCTTATCTTTGCAGCAATTTAAGAAAACAAATGAAATATGAGTTAATTTTATCTGAAAATCACATACTACAGATTATATGGCAATATCCTAATAGTAGTAGATTCCATAAAGCTATCAGCAAAAACTAGAAACAATGCATAGGTGGGCTGTACTGCTCTTTGATTTACATTTCCACATTTATTCCCTTGTGCAAATAGACTCATGGTAGACTTGACTTATTACTGTTAATAACAAACCCTTCTCTTCAAAATGACCTTGAAAATTCTTATAGTTTACATCCATTGTAAATATTAGGGGCATAGAGCTGTAGCTATTATAAAATACATAAGAAACTGCCTCTAAGCAGTTTATTCATTCATTTTAATTAACACCAAGGCGAATGGTTAGTAGTCATAGCTATACAAGTATTTATGTCTCGCTTAATGTTGCTAAGCTTTGGGTCTGATTATGATTTGTTATACCTCATTCACTATGGTTTTGCATCCTGCAGTTAATTTTTTCAAAGCCAATTTTCTTCTATGTGCTGCTTTTAATATTAGAGCTGAGACTGTGTTCATTAAGAATTTGCTAGGTTTGATTCAGGCACTGTACTAGGCATGGAGAATTAAAAGATGAATTTCCATCTCCACATTCAGCAAGTTCAACAGCCATTTTGGAGAGAGGGAAAAGGAATAAAGTTGTTAAATAAAGATTTTTGTTCTGCAGGAAATATAATGTTTGGTCACTTATGCTCCGTACAAAGGTTATTTTTCATTTTAACTACAAACCTATAAAAAGTTATCACGCCCTAGTTTCCAGAAAAGGGAAAAAAATAATAACTAGCATTCACCGACTAAATATCAACTGCCAGGTTTATGTAAAACTTTTTGTTTTATCTGTATAACAATTCCCTAAGATAGTATCTCTGTCACCTCTTTAAGTATGAGGAAACTAGCTTATTATTCAGGGTTCACCAGAGAAACAGAACTGATAGGATGCATACAAAGAAATTTATTATGGGGAATTAGCTCACTTGATTATGGAAGCTGGCAAGTTTCAAGAAAGGCAGAGTATTTCAGCAAGCTGGAGACTTAGGAGACCCAAAAGTATGATTCCTCTCCAATGGCCAATGTCTCAAGGCCAAGAAAAAGCAAATGTCACAGTTCAGAGGCTCTTAGGAAGAAATAATTCTCTCTCTTGGGGCAGGTTTAGGCTTTTTCTTCTATTGGAGCCTTCAATTAAAAGGGCAATATGCTTTACTCCATTTACCAATTTAGCTGTTCATTTCATCCAACAAGTGCTCATGATACCACCCCAAATAGTATTTGTTCAAATAATTAGGCATCCCATGATCCAGTAGAGTTGACATATAAAATTAACCATCCTAATTACTATCTGAAAGTCATATAGCTAATAAATGGTGAAGCTTGAACCCAAAGCAGAAGTCTTGCTCTCAAAAACTACTTCCTTTGACAAGTTTAGTAACTAACCCAACTCACACAGTTAGTGATGGATGCATGTGTATTTGCAAAGTACATTTACTGTCTACTACATTATGGTGATTCTAATTCTTGAATAATATTGGTCTTTGAGTTTTATACCTTTTTGAGCAGCAAGAAGACCACTTAAAATATGACTCTTTTTCTTTATGATCTGTTATCGATTACTCAGATCTAAAATAGCCTTGACCAACCACAATGTCTTATTTTATACAGATGCTGCCTTAAATTCTTTGGTCTGTTCAATCACTTCCAAGAAATTCAATAGAAGCAATTTCATATACCACTGAATATAATCTTAGTTCATCAACACATATCAGCCTGTTACTTATAATAAACATATGTGCTTACATTTCCTTCCAAAAGGTGCTATAAGGTGAATATTGGTATATTCAGAAATCTGAAGCATCAAATAGAAAATTTTCTTACTAAAGGTATGAATAATAAATCTATTGAACATCTTCAGTCTCTGTGTCCTTACAAATTCCCCTCTTGAAATGGCATAAAATAGGAGTTTCCTAAATTTTAAAAAATGGCAAAATTAAGAATACCTAGACTAGAAGATGAGTAATCATCTATCTTGCATCCTTTATCACCATCTTTAAACAAAAGTATACCATATAAAAATGTAATTACTCCAGATGGGTACATGACAATTCTCTTTTAAAATATACATTAGAAAACTGGTGCTTACAGTTCAGAGTTTTAATACATAAACTTTATTGTAAAATGACTGAAAATACAGAATAAGAAACTTAGATTCCTACCCAAATATAATTATGATTGACTGATGCAAGAATATTTCTAGCCCCACATCTGGGATAACCTTAGAGAATATTTCTGAACTGGCAGGTTTCAAAAGCATGGATATAAAAGTGTGAACTGTTAAGAGGGGCAGTTGAGACCATGTAGGTTTACCAACAAAGTGGAGAAATCAGAGGGGAGGTTGAGGCAAAAACTAGAAATCAGAAAAAAATCTATTCCAAGGCATCAAAATAGTTCAGAAGTGATGAAGAAATAAGACCCTGGGAGTATGTGCCCTACTGACTATTTCATTGGAAGGGAAATGCTCTGAGGTGGAAGTGTGCATGTATCTTGACAATTTCATTTATTCTGCCTTAATGTCATAATAAAGATGTTTGCTTATCTAGGCTTTATAGTCTGATTGGATTTCAAAACTGTTCTCTCTTTCTTTCTGATATGCAAAAAACAGATGCAAAGATCAAAGAAAATGAAATATATGATCTTTACTAACAGAGCCTGTTGAAAATCCAACAAGAGGCTCTTGCAATAAATTCTCCTGTCAGGTATCTTGCAATTTTCAAAAGTATGTATTTGAAGCACAGCTAGCTATAACCATCATCTTATTCCTACTTCCTCTCCATCACATTTCCCCTTATGCCTGGTGACACTGAAGCTTACCCTCAGTTCACTGTGCCAACACACAGAGCAGTATAACATAGACCACAGAGAGATAGGTTGTAGGACCATAGGGACAAGTTCTGTGGAACCTGCACCACTAGCACTGCAAGTAGGTGTAGAGAGCAAGAAGGTGGTATGTGGAGGATTCTTTCAATAACCACATCTGTAAAACTGCAAGTCAAGTATGTGATTCAACACCTCTTATACTTGACAATGTAGCATATGCAATTATAAATTCAAAATATATTGCTATAGTGAAGGAGGTGGAATATTTCTTTTAAAGATTGAAGAATTCCCCTGAGCAATTTTGGCTCAGTGGATAAAGCATTGGCCTGTGGACTGAAGAGTCCTGGGTTGGATTCTGATAAAGGGTACATGCCACAGTTGCAGGCTCCATCCCTGCCATGGTTGGGGTGTGTGCAGGAGGCAACCTATTGATGTGTCTCTCTCACGTTCATGTTTCTCTTTCTTTGTCTCTCCCCATCTCTTCCATTCTCTCTAAAAAAAAAAATCAATGGAAATATATCCTCTGATGAGTATTAACCAATTTTTTTTGAAAAATTTAAACTCCTGATTAGGCCTTATATAAAGAGAGGAAATTTAGATGCAGAATTAATAGAATAAGAAACAAAGTTCAAAATGAGCATTAAAATTAATATAAAGTGTTCTGACACTGTGAGAAAATTGTAACAAAAATTCACTTATATCAAAGACTGATTCTTTGTTTCCTGTAAAGGGTCAGACAGCAAATATTTTAGTCTTTGCAGAACATACTATCTCTGCCTCAACCAATTTGGCACCAATGTTAGGTCTTACTCAAAGCACAATTTCATTAAGAGAAAGGCATACATCTTGTTCATTTGACAAAATATATAGATAGACATCAACAAAGATAATATTGAACCTAGAATATGCCACTATAAAGCAACAAAAGATGAATACATATATAAAGAGTATTTAAAATTTGAAATGCTATAAAATCTTTCAGCATACCCATAACAAGGAATTCAATGGGGTGTTCATAAAGTGGACAAGGACCCTAAAAATTTAAAACTTATATGACATTACTAATAACAAGTTAAGAAGGTAGGCAAAAATAATTTAAATATCAACAATAAACATGTAATTAAAAAATAAATATTAACAATTTAAAAAAATAAATAATCATTTTATGGAACTGCTCAAATGATCTTCCTTTTCCCTATATAAAATTTTTATTAGACATTATTGTCATAAGTAATGATAATGAAAGGAGATTACAGAAATGAATTATTTTTAAACTAGAGGCTCAGTATATGAATTCATGCACGGGTGAGATCCTGCTGGCCTGCCCTGATTGTGGCTGATCAGGCCAGGGTGAGGGACTGTGGGCAGTTGGCAGGCTGGGGAGGGATATGATTAGGGGTGGGACTGGTGAGGGGAAGGGGCCATGGTTGAACTCCAGGTGGAACTCCCAGTTGAGGGATATTTGCATATTAGCCTTTTATTATATAGCATTTTATGAATACTTGTGTCTGTTCTTTTTAAAAAATCAATTTGAAATAATTTCTTTAACAAATTAGTATTCACTTGTA
Organism: Lasiurus cinereus; assembly: GCA_011751065.1. Taxonomy (NCBI): domain Eukaryota; kingdom Metazoa; phylum Chordata; class Mammalia; order Chiroptera; family Vespertilionidae; genus Lasiurus; species Lasiurus cinereus. The sequence continues at coordinate 42,009,671 of JAAGEH010000307.1, forward strand.
AACCTTATTATATATGAACAATTCTGAATTTTTTTCTAATAGAAAGCTCTCCAAATTATTAGATGTCCCTAAAGCCTGGAAGTTATTATTAAAACTCAATAATTCATGTTTAGATTTTGAATTCTTCATTTAAAATCAACATTTTCATGTAATTTATATAATACCTGTCATCAATCCTATAAGCATAAATACGTAAGGATTATTTTCTGAAACTTCTCATGAAGATATATTCAGATAAACAATTAAAAAATGATGAACTTAATATATCTGTGCTTTTGAAAACAAGGAACAGGGAAGAAGAGCTAGTAAGATTCTGATCCTTCCTTTGTCTAGTGAATTCAGCCTTGGGGGATAGACATATTTCTGATTCTTCAAGGTGATATAAAGGGTATTTTGAAGTTAAATAGTATTTTGAAGTTAAAAGAAAAAGAAAGAAAAAATATTAATATGAAGAGTACCTTTTTGTTTTTCTGCTAGAAAAACCTTCCCAAATGTCTCCCTTTGAATTCAAATTTCCATTCTAAACATGAGGGACTGAAACTGACTAGTAGAAATGATTTTAATACCTTTGCTGGTCCCATTTTCTTATGTGTAAAATGAGGGATTAAACAGAATGACCTATAATCTCTTTACATTCCCAACATGGACCTAAGAAGACCAGTACTGTCATTGTTAGCAGTAGCTTGGAGCTGAAGGCAGTTAATTGTAGAAGTCCATGGAGGCAAGAACTGAACAGCCTGAGTCTGATTCTGTGTCATTGCTTAAGATTTCTCTATGCATAAGTATATCTATATTAATAACCTTGCAAATGTAAGAACATTGTTGTTTGGTATCTTACTTTTCACTTAACATTATTCTAGTATGGATAGTTTCTCATTACAAAATTTATTATTGAGAATGCTAGATGACAACGAGGTTGTGTAGTTAAGTGCCATGAAGCTCTATTTTAGGCTTTGTTATTCGATTTGCTTTTAATCAAATACTTAATTGAGAAGGTACAAATGATTAATGTTAAAATTAAAACATTAAAATGCAGGAAAAACTAATACCATAGTCATTTTGATAATTTAAATTGATACTAACATGGAAGTAACCTTTTTAATATTTTCTTTTGTAGAAGAAATTGGGAAAAAGTTTATACCTCAGATTCTCAAATTGAGAGCCATTTTGAAATATCAATTGTATATTAAAATATCATCTATTGGAAGAGGCCTAAATTTTTGACTAATATTAAAAATTAGCCATTGATAATGAACTAATTAAGAGGAAACAATTACAAATACAGATTTTCTCCCTCTTCTTATAGTCCTTTTTACAAATACCACACACACACAAAAAAACATTACTTGGTATGCAAACTGAGGATTTTTAAATAGAAGAAAAATGCATTTAAATACAAATTATCCTACCTATTTTCAGATGATGCAAACTAATGACCCCACAGCTGGGGAAGCCAAGAGCATTTTACTGAGGCATGACAACTAAAAATGAAAATATTTTAATTATCACCTTCTAGTCTTACACACACACACAAATGAAGACTATGGTGAACTCTATTCTAAAATTAAGAAAAAATACTAAACTAGAGTAAAATAATTTTATATCACATGGAAAGTGTAGGCCTGTAAACTCTTGGGAAGGAGGGTAAATTACAGAGGAATCACAATTGTATATCTTTGTTCACTAACTCAAGGAAATAAAAATGACATTATTACCTCAACTAGCATAAGAAAATAACCAAAAAAATGGGTACACCCATTAGCAATTATCTAAGTTCCAAAGAAATGAAATATAAAAAGTCAAAATAAAACTTTACAATCTTTGTGGACCTAGAATTCTACTTCAACCCACAATTTGTACAACAAGGTAAAATGAGACTGACTTATCATTACATTTATAATGCTATAACACACACACACACACACACACACAACTAAATATTAAGTACCCCCATTCTATTTATGTATTTATATATTTATTTATTTTAAGATATTTTTATATTGATTTCAGAGAGGGAGAGAGAGAGATAGAAACATTAATGATGAGAAAGAATCATTGATTGGCTCCCTCCTATATACCCCACACTGGGGATCAAGCCCGCAACCTAGGCATGTGCCTCTACCAGGAATTGAACCGTGAACTCCTCGTTCATAGGTAGATGCTCAATCACTGAGCCACACTGATAGGACATCCGCCCCTCCCCCATTCTATTTACTATGATTCCATTTTTAAAGACGATGAAGGTAAAATATAATGCATGTGTACTTTTTTTCATGACATTAATGGAAGACTGGGAGAGGCACAGAAGCCTGGAAAAGCCTGGGGAATCTCAGATGATAGGTAAGGGTAAGTGGGTGGTTAGGTGGAAAAAGATCAGCCAAAGAACTTGTATGCATATACGCATAGTCCATGGACACAGACAATAGGATGGCAGAGGCCTGGGGCAGAGCAGGGGTGGACTACAAGGGATGAATGGGAGAAAAAATGGGGAAATATATAATACTTTGAACAGTAAAGACTAAAAAATAAAATAAAATATGTAAAAAAAAACACATGGAAAAGTACAGGAAGAGAATTCTAACTATACCATAATTGTGACTCTTTTTCTGAATTTACAAATTGTTCATTATGCTAAAACACTGTCTTTTCTCTGACTTAAACTAGATCTCCAGGTTATTGGCAACATTTCAAAGTCTGCTATAAGCATCAGTCCCATGAGATTTCAACAAACTAAAAATATTCATATGATTTTAAGAGTTTAAAATAAAATGTCTAAAACTGAAAAAATAAAATCTTATGGTCAATTAAGGGCAGAAGTTCAAAGTATTGAAAGATATAATCTTTAATGCATTTTGGTTTCCCTTAGACTTCTGTTTTTCTTGAGTTGATTCCGTTTTTCTCCAGCTACTAAAATCACCCAGTCCTTGCTCAAAAGGAAGCACTTTGCCTATTCAGTCTAGAGTCCGTAATCATAAAATTGGGATGAACTTGTGATATTCAGATTCTTTTATGGCAGGCACATTAAAAAACTAATGGGTTAAAAATTGAGTATCATGAAGAAAAAGTGTATCAAGAAACACATAAAGCTTCCTTTTTATCTACAGAAAATATCCCATCTCATGGGGACACTGGACTTCTGGGAGGTAAATGACAATCATGTTCCCACAGCCATTACAGTGCTGTGAATAGACAATTATTTCAAATGATTTCTTTCACTGGAAGAGATATTTCAGGGAAAGAAGAAGAAAAATGAACTTTTTAATGTCTCCTTTGTTACTTATGTGTTGCTCGCAAACGGATGAGAGGCAATTTTGAATTTGTTGTAGACACATTTGCTATAGTTTTGGACAAATGGATGAGAAATGGATTCCCCAAGTGGAAAATGAGCCAGACAAAAGAATTCAAAATGAACTCCTACTGTGAATTTCTAAGTTATATTGTACAGCAAGGAACAAAATTTTACACTAATGCTTGCTTTGGCCTACCGATGCTTTTGTATGTTGGGGGAGAGTGGCAGGGGGGAGGGGAAGGCATCCTCTCTCATGTGGGGGATGGGTTAATAGTTGGTGTTATGTTTCTCCTTTGTTCAATATTTAGTATTTAAGTTTTCTATTATCTCCTGTGTTGTTAATACTAAGTATTTGATCACTTAGATAAATTTCAAAATTATATATATATATATAATTTTAAATATCAAATTTCCATTTGTCCTACAGTACATTATGGCTAGTCTGCATTGAACCCCTCTTTTTTCACCCCAACTTAGTGCATTAATGAATTTGTAATATCACTACCAATTATCATTTAATTTGTCAGAATTGTCTTATTTCTGAGACTACCAATGTCTAACACTTGATCTGGTATATCATAATGTCAATAAGTATTTGTTGAATTAATTAATTGGGTGCTATATTGGGCATAGAGGGGAAAATTAATTACATAAGTTTCTGGCCCTCAAAAAGTTGGTGGGCTAATGAGGAATAAACAAAACAGATTAGCATGCCAAGCTTCAAAAATTTTTTGAAAGATTAAAGAGCAAAATAATTTTACATAGAAAATATAGAATTAGCAAAATATAAATATAACACGTTAAAATTTTAAATGAGCAATAAAGAAGCAGTAATAGGAAATAATCAATGGTAACAAAAAATAGAGAGAAGGAATAGAAGGATTTGTTTTGCTCTTGATGGGAAAAAGCCAGCCTTCTTAGGTGTTTAAGGCAATGTTTTAAATAAATATTATATATTAAATAAATATTATATACATATATATATATACTAGTAGTGCATATAATAGTATAACATACTATATAGAGTATAATATATATACAATATATATTTTTAAATGTAATTATATGTAATTATATTTAATTACAATGTTTTTAGCACCTCTTTTGCCTGTATGTTTTTATTTTGTTTGTTTGTTTGTGTTTTTAATAAACTCAGGGGAGATAACCAGTGGCAACTCCAAGGACAGGTTTGGGTACTTTATTACCAACATCTGTACCCTCATCTCAGCCACTCCTTATAAGCCCAAATAAACCCCATAAACTCAGACAAATGCAGCTCCAAGGGAAATCTGTTCTAACAACAGATCTAAGGGAAATTTGTCTCTCTAACCACAGCCAGATTTTCCCCCTAAACAGAAATTAAAAACAAAACAAAACAAACCACTTGTGAAACAAATTACTTTATAAAACATTCATCATTTTCATAGTGAACAAATTTTAAAAGTTGATTTCCACCTTTTTAAAACCTCTTGATATGAGACAATGTCTTAGTAGTTCCTACATATTATTTTCAAAGGAATTAAATATAGGTTTATTTTTAATCTCACAAAACAGTCATACACACCCTAGAACTCCTATTCATGAACATATTTAAAATAAAATCTTTTTTGATGATTTTCATTATTAATGCAAAATTAGCAAATGGTGAATTTAGTTTATTGACTGCCTTATAGTTTTCCCTGAGTTCATCAAATTCCAGGAAGACAGTGATCCTGCAGTCCCATGGTCACTGTTTATGTAGCATTTGTTTAGTTCAAAGCACTATGCATGCTGACGTTGCACATGTGTCTCTCTATTTGGTGAGAGCCAGGACCTGGAAATGCCCGATATCTATTTACTCGTCCCTCTTCCTAGCACTGAACTTGACTAAATGCAAGTTAGTAGAAATAATTCCTATCCTTTGGAAGTTTCAATTCATTTAAAAACAGCATTTTATAGTGTTTTTCTCTTTAAAATAATAAATGTAGATATTCTTGTACTGTTGAAAATGTGATAATAGTAAAATGTAAAAATAGTAAAATAGTGAAATAAAAGAATCTATGAACCCATCACCCAGAACTGCCAAGGTTAAAATGTCAGTATATAAATACACTTCTGTCGAATTGCTTAGAAGATAATACAAACAAATTTTATGAATGACAGTTTTTGAAATAGATTTATTTTAAAAAAGAAAATTAAATACTATCAGCAGAGTTTTCATTAAAAAATGATGGCATAGCAATGCTGTAGGATATTTATTATCCAGCCAGTGGAAAGTATAGGAACTTAAAGTAAGCCCTCCCTTAAGGCCAGTGATAGGTTCTTGGGAACTGTGACTTTAAGCAAAATGATGTATAACAAAATCAATTTTACTGTAGGCTTATTGACATAAACAAGAGTTAAGTTCCTGCCCGATAATTCTAGTCACTAAAACATCAAACTTCTAAATAAAAAAATAAAGACCCCAAATACCTCTAGTATTAAACATTAAAATAAATGTGAACTATACAGACATTTAAAAATGATTAATAAAAACAAGTAAGCCCTAGCTGGTTTCGCTCAGTGGACAGAGTATCAGCCTGCAAACTGAAGGGTCCCAGATTTGATTCCAGTGAAGGGCATGTAACTCAGTTGCAGGCTCTTCCTAGGCCTGGGCCTTAGCCAGGGCTCCTACAGGAGGCAGCCAATTGATGTGTTTCTCTCACATCCCTGTTTCTCGCAGTCTTTCCCTCTCATTTCCACTCTCTCTAAAAATAAATGGAAAAATATCCTCAAGTGAGGATTAAAATAAAGAAATAAGCAAACAAACAAATCAATAAACAATTAAGATAATTATTTTCCAATCTGCAGATTCCAATTTAGGGTTAGAGTTGACTACAGCCTGTCCCAGAATCTCAGGAAGCAGGAGGGGCCAAGCCAGGACAGGTGGCCCTTGCATTGTAGTCTCTCTATTCCTCCCTCCCCCGAGACTGGATAGCTTGAACCCAATTCACCTCACCCACACATCTCTGAGATGTGGGAGGAAACCTGAGTACCCAGAGAAAACTCACACAGACATGAGAACATGTAAAGTCCCCCCAAAGTGGCCCCTGCCAGAAACGGCTCTGTTTTTCAATGTTATAATGGAACATTATTGGAGGTCCTGTACTAGTACAGTGGCATACACAATTTTAAAGGGACCACAGGAGACTAAACAGAAACCACGAGGTTTTATGAAATTCTGCTAAGACCATTAAATGTGTGTGTGTGTGTGTTTTGTTTTTATGTTTGAGGCAAAACTGAATATGGACATAAACGGGAAAAAACAACAGGACTGAAATAAATTCACAAATTGCACCCTCAAAAACAGATTGAGGGTTGATTGGTTTAGCAGAGAAGAGTAAAAACCCTAAAAGTTGGCTTCGGTTTGTACAGCTGAGTCTATATCCATAGCAAAACCCTGCTAAATCTGAAGAGTTTGGAAAGTCAAGGTAAGAGGAATCCCTGGCAGTCAAGGTATGGGAGGGCCAGGGCAGTGAGGGGGAGTGGGGGAGAAAGAAAGAAAAGAAAGGTTGAAATTCTGTATAAGAGCTAGTTGGACCCCAAGGTCCTGCACCACAGCCAGACCTGCACCCCCCCCCCGCGCCCCCCCCCCCCCCCCCCGCCAACCTTTGGCTGAGAAATTTCACAGAAATGAAGATTAGGGATGGAAGGCTACAGGAAGGCTGTTACAGGGGAGAATTACACATAAAATATACCTGGCTGGCCTTTGGGCAGAGGTATCCCTTACTTGGACACTGAGTTTGAGGGGCGAGGGCTCCACGAGGCCTGGGTTTTGCTGGACAGGTGGATGAGCCAGACTCCTGACGAGCCTCCCACACGTCGGCATCCATGTGTTTCCCTTCCCATCCCATCACTCCCAGATCCGCTTCACCCAGGGGGCGTGGCCGCTGCACCAGCTGCACCTGCGCTATGGGCCTGACTGCTGTTCTCAGACTGGCCCCTGACACTGAGCACAGCCTAGGCCACCTCTGCCTGAGCTCTTTCTTTATTCTTTTTTTTAAAATTAAATCTTTATTATTCAGATTATTACATTTGTTTCTCTTTTTTCCCCTCCATAGCACCCCTCCACCCATATCCCATCCCTCCCTCTGCCCTTAGCTCCCTCCCATTGATCTCATCCATAGGTATATGATTTTTGTCAGTCTCTCCCTGTACACCCCTCACCCCTTCCCCCCTGAGAATTATCAGTCCACTCTCTTTCTGTGCTCCTAATTCTATTATATTCACCAGTTTATTCTGTTGATCATATTTTTAATTCACTTAATTTTTAGATTCACTTGTTGATAGATATGTATTTGTTGTTCATAATTTTTTGGCTTTTACCTTTTTCTTCTTCCCTCTTCTAAAAGAGTACCTTTCAGCATTTCATATAATACTGGTTTGGAGTTGATGAACTCCTTTAGCTTTTTCTTATCTGTGAAGCTCTTTATCTGCCCTTCAATTCTGAATGTTAGCTTTGCAGGATAGATTATTCTTGGTTGTAGGTTCTTGCTATTCATCACATTGAATATTTCTTGCCACTCCCATCTGGCCTGCATCATTTCTGTTGAGAAATCAGCTGACAGTCGTATGGGTGCTCCCTTGAAGGTAATAAACTGTTTTTCTCTTGCTGCTTTTAATATTATCTCTTTCTCTTTTGCTCTTGGTATTTTAATTATGATGTGTCTTGGTGTGGTCCTCTTTGGATTCCTTTTATATGGGGTTCTGTGTGCTTCCTGGACTTGTAAGTCTATTTCTTTTACCAGATGTGGGAAGTTTTCAGTCATTATTTCTTTAAATAGGTTTTCAGTATCTTGCTCTCTCTCTTCTTCTGGAACCCCCACAATTCTGATGTTGGTACGCTTAAAGCTGTCCCAGAGTCTCCTTACATTATGTTCACATTTTTGGATTCTTTTCTCTTCTTGCTTTTCCAGTTGAATGTTGTCTGCTTCTTTATATTTCAAATTTTTTTACTTGATTCTTGCCTTTCTCTAGTCGGCTGTTAGGACTCTGTATAATATTTTTTATTTCAGTCAGTGTATGTTTAATTTCTATTTGGTCCTTTATCATCTTTAGTTGGACCTTTTCCATCTCTAGTTGGCTCTTTTGCATCTCTAGTTGGTCCTTTTTCATCTCCTCTTGGGTCTCACTAAATTTATCCAACTTTTCTAGCATATTCTTGAAAAACCTTATAAGCGTGGTTTTGAACTCTATATCCAGTCATTTTTTTTCCTCCATTTCTTTTGTTTGTAATCCCTTCCCTTGTCTCAGCATTTACACTATGCCGGGGAAACTTCTGTGTTGGATTCAGCCTTATGATACTAGACGCAAAACCGAAGAAGCCTCTGATGAGTTTGGGAGGGGTGGAGTCTCAGGGCTTAAGGGACCACCTTGCCTTCCAGTCGGCCCCGCCCTCCACGGCCCCTGAGTCTCACGTGACTGGGTAATGGCTGGAGCAGTCCTTGTGCGCGCACCCGCAGTGCCTCTAACTGCTGCCTTTCCAGCTCCCCTGCGCACTAAGACCACACGAGTCTAGGTCCCCAGGGTTTCGCCCAAAACAGGGGCCTAGTGGACTCAGAAGTGGCACAGTTCGGAGGGTCTGTCTCCCGCCCACTCGCGAAAGCCAGAGGCACAATCAGCAATCTGTCCTCCGCGCAGCACCGTGCGTGTGCGAGACCGGACCTGATCTTCTGCGACTCCCCTAAATTTCCATGCACCTCTCCCTTTTCACAGTCCAAACCCCCCTCCCCTGTATGAGTTTTGGCTGGATCTGGGGTTTAGTGTTGTAAGATAAGGGGTTCAATGCCATTGGGAGTCTCCGTTTCCCTCCCGCCAGAGAAAGCCAGCCAGGTACTCCGGCACCTGCTCTCTCAGTGCGCGCGTCTCTGTACCTCAGCTTTTTGCAGCTCCTCTGGGTTTCCGTGAGCCTCTCTCTTTCCTTCTAGCTGTAGAACTTCCACTCAGCCAGCTTTCCTGTGGTTCTGGATGATGTCCGTTCTGTCTTTTAGTTGTAGTTTTGAAATTGTTGTGCGAGGCAGCAGTGTAGGTGTTTACCTATGCCGCCATCTTGGATTCTCCTGCCTGAGCTCTTTCTGGGCCGCCTCTTACTGCCTTCACACACCAGACACCTACAGCGCAACCTGCAGGCTGCAGTCGCAGATGTTAGCGCTGCTGAGAATCCCCAGGGCTAGAAGGCCTTATTAGATCATTTCCTGATGGAGGGGTTTGGGGTGAAAGGCCAGCTGCCCTATTGCAGGGTGTGGCAGTTCACTGGGTGGGAAAGAGCAGTGGCCAGAGGTTTTTCTTCAGAGAAAGGGCTTGCGTGTGGTGCCCTTTCATACACACAGAAGTAACTTATTTTATATTTGATTATACGAAAAGGGCACTTAAAACTTTGCCAGAGAGTTTAGAAAAACATTTAAAAATAGGTACTAATAGCAAACTAAGTAATAAAAATTAAGATAAAAAAAGGTTATTCATAAAAGAAATGTGATCATTTCCTCTACTATGGGGCTCAGATGTGAAACATGCTGTCAAATTCATATATCATGGTCGTTTGATAGAAACATATTTACAAGTTTTGCAGAGAGGTGGCATAAATGGAAACCAGTACAAAAATATCTTAAACTAAAAAAAAAAAAAATCAAGACAATGTAAATAGTCTAATGTTTACAAATAATGTGTTAATTAAAAAATTGAAGAATTGCTAGAGATTCCCTCAAGAGAGTGGAAATGAAGGGTTGAAATTAGTGAGGCAATGTTGTTTTTAGTTGTAAACCTTCACAAGTAATATATTTACCAACAAAGCTGCTAGGGCAATGGAAACTAGGAGAAAATAAACAAAAGGGACTATATCAAAATAAAAAGCTTCTGTACAGCAAAAGAAACCATCAACAAACCAACAAGAACACCCACTGAATGGGAAAACATATTTGCTAACGTTATATCTGATAAGGTTCTAATCTCCAACATTTACAGGGAACTCATACATCTTAACCAAAAATATAAACAATCCAATCAAAAAATGGGCAAAGGACTTTAGACATCTTTCAAAAGTGGACACACAGAGAGCCATGAGCATATGAAAACATACTCAACGTGACTAATCATCCAAGAGATGCAAATCAAAACAACAATGAAGTACCATCTCACACCTGTCAAAATGGTTATCATCAACAAATCCACAAATGACAAGTGCTAGTGAGGATGTGGAAAAAAAGGATCCCTCCTACACTGCTGGTGGGAATGCAGACTGGTGCAGCCACTGTGGAGAACAGTATGGAGTTTCCTCAAAAGAAATGGAAATTCCATTTAACCCAGTGATTCCACTTCTAGGAATACATCACAAAAAATTAGAAACATCAATCAGAAAGGACATATGCACCCCTATGTTCATAGCAGCATAATTTACAATAGCCACAATTTGGAAACAAATTAAGTGCCCATCAGCAGACAAGTGGATTAAACAGAGTGGTACATCTATACCAGTGGTCAGCAAACTGCAGCTCGAAAGCCACATGTGGCTCTTTGGCCCCTTGGGTGAGGCTCTTCCACAAAATACCATGGCCTGGGTTAGTCTATTTTGAAGAAGTGGCCTTAGAAGTATAAGTTTAAAATATTTGGCTCTCAAAAGAAATTTCAATCGTTGTACTGTTGATATTTGCTTCTTTTGACTGATGAATTTGCTGATCACTAAGATGCTATAAAAAAGAAAGAACTCTTACCACTTACAACAGCATGGATGGACCTGGAGAGCATTATGATAAGCAAAATAAGCCAATTGGAGAAAAAAAATGTCACGTGATCTCACTCATTTGTGTAATATAATGAACAACATAAAATTATGAACAAAAATGGATCCAGAGATATAGAAACATCAAACAGTCCATCAGTCCTCAGAGGGAAGGCAGGGGAGTGTGATGGTGGGGAGTAAGAGATCAAAAGACTTGTATGCATCCATATAAGCATAACCAATGGATACAGACTCTAGAGGGGTGAGGGCACGTGCTGGGGTTGAGGGTGGCCAATGGGGAAAAAAGGAGATATATGTAATACTACATACAATACTTTAAACAATGAACAAATAAAACAAACAAACAAACAAAAACAACCCACAACCATTTGTTTCTGTAAAATAATACATATACATTAGAGAAAAGATTTATGTTATGTTTGTTTATACTGAAAAGACACTTAAAACTTTGCTGGACACTTTGATTTAAAAGACAATGCACTTGTGCTATTTTCTTCCATGAGTGATGTTATATCCTTACCCACATAAAAATTTGCATGCATATAAGCATAACCAATGAACACAAGACACTGGGGTGTTAGGGTATGCCTGGGGGAGGGCAATGGGAAAATGTATACATGTAATACATTAGTAAAAAAATTGAAAAAAAATTGCAGTATGTTTTAATATTAATTTGATACTTCCATATTTTACTTGCAACATGATTTTTGCAAGAGAATATTATTATATACCAGGTGCCTTGTGCATGAAATTCTTGCATGGGTAGGGTCCCTAGGCCTGGCCAGCAAATTGGGAAATCAAGGTCTTCCAGCTGCCATTTGGGGCCTTCATAGTGATTGATCAAATTCTGAGGGGACACTTGCATATTAGCATTATATATATATATATATATACTAGAGGTCCAGTGCATGCATGAAATTTGTGCATGGGTGGGGGGCTGTCCCCTCAGCCCAGCCTGGACCCTCTCCAATCAGTGACCCCTCAGGGATGTCTAATTGCCAGGTTGGTCCAATCCCAAATATTGAGCCAAAACTGGTAGTTGGAAATATCTCTCACAATCCAGGACCACTAGCTCCTAACTGCTCACCTGCCTGTCTGCCTGATAGCCCCTAACTTATCCCCCTGCCAGCCTGATCACCCCTAATCACCTCTGCCTGCCAGCCTGATTGTTCCTAATTGCCCCCACCCACCAGCCTGATCATCTCCCAACTGCTCTCCCTGCTGGCCGGATCCCCCCCCACTGAAGGCCCCCCCGGACCTGATTGTCCTTTATTGCCCCCCCCCTGCCGCTAGCCAGGTTGCCCCTCACTATCCCCACTGCTGACTTGGTCATCCCTCTTTGCCTCCCCTTCCAGCCTTATTGCCCCTAACTGCCTCCCTTGTCCCCCAAATGCCCCCCCTCCCCGATGCCAGCCTGATCACCCCACACAGTCTGCTTATTTGGTCATCTCTCGCTAACCCCCCTGTTGGCCTGGTCACCACATGTAGCTTGCTCGTCAGTCGTTTGGTCATCCCTTGCTAACCACTCTGCCAGCATGGTTGCCTCACACAATCTACTGTTAAGTTGTTACTGTGAGGGTGCTGTGACCAATTTGCATATTACCCTTTTATTAGTATAGATGTTCTTAATTCTGGAGAAACCATGGACTCTTCCCATCAGGTTTATTTAAGCATAGGTAGATTACTGGGGTCATGGTCAAGGATTAATTATCACAAGATCTTAGGCAAAATCAGCCTCATTTGGTAAATTTAGTTTTCAACACTAAGTGAATAAAAACAGTTTTCTACAATACATTTTAACAAATATCAAATCTTTCCTAGTCTCAAGGCTTTAAGCCATTAGTTCTTGGAATTATTGAAGGGACCTTTGGCATTCCCAGTAAACAGATTTAGAAAATTAAAGTTTCGATGACATAAAAGTAATAAGACTCTATTGAAACTCTACAGTAAAAGGTCTGCCAAGATTGCTTCTTTATATAAATAAGCAAAGACTAAGGACTAACCCAAAGCTCTTATGTCAATATTTTCTTTGTGAAAATTTCTCTCAAGGATTTCTCTTTAACTGTTAGTGGAAATGTGTGACTTCTGGGTTCACAAATGATTTTCAAGGCTGAATCAAAGTTATTTGTATTTCCTTATTTTTATTTCTCTATCAATTTAGAAATAGAATATCAAAAGTATGCACTTTTTATATAAAATTAATCTAACAATACAAATGACTAACATATTTTGTGATTCCATACAGAAAAACTGCTTGTTTATTTTTAGTTTTCTAAAACTCTATAATATTTATATTTATTTCATTGCTGTTATATAATTTCTATCATAATAAGAGCAAAATAAATTATTTTATTGTTTAAAAATTGCTTGGTTTGCCAAAACCAGTTTTGCTCAGTGGATAGAGAGTTGGCCTAGGGACTGAAAGGTCCCAAGTTCGATTCTGGTCAAGGGCGCATATCTTGGTTTCAGGCACATCCCCAGTAGGAGGTGTGCAAGAGGCAGCTGATAGATGTTTCTCTCTCATCGATGATTCTAACTCTCTATCTCTCTCCCTTCCTCTCTGTAAAAAATCAATAAAATATACTTAAAAATTTAAAAATTGCTTGGTTAGATAAAATTCAAAGATTAAAAATATAAGGAAGGCGCACAAGCTTGGCTATAAATTGAACACTGAAATTGTAGAAGGGTGTCTACAATTGTCTTATTGGGTGTCTGTATTATATCAAATTTTGTGCTGGATGCCCATTAACTTCCTATCTACAAAACAGATGGTCTGGATTGAGAATAAACATATAAAAGTTCAATGTCAGAGATGAAACTCAGTTGAACGACGACTAATAATGGAGATAAAATTTTTGTGCACAAGATGGATGGGTATAACTTTGTGATTAAATATGCCCTGAATATTGGCAGCTAAGAACAGACTAGTAAAGGATACTATTAAAGGGGGAATAGAATCAGTTCAAGAAGTTTAAAATTTCTGTTATATGGTCTGTAAACACACACACACTCTTTAGATTACTTGTAATACACAATTTGAAATGGCCTATTCAGAAATACAAAAATTCATGGCTAGTTATTTAAAAATTGAATGTTCTGAAAGACTAGTTAGCTAGCAATTAAAGAGTTTTAATCAAAATAACAAGTACCATAGTCAGCTACTATAAGCATTTTATGTTTTACTAGAGGCCCAGTGCATGAATTCGTGCATAGGTGTGGTCTTGCAGGACCAGCCACCAATCCATGGATCAGGGCCTGGCCTTTTGAGAGGGGGAGATGGCACGAGGTTGGCTTGCTGATCTGCCCCAATTGGGGCCTGATCAGGGCCTGGATGGCTGGGGGGAGGGGCCATGGGTAATTGGCCAGAGAGCCCTGCTCCTGATTGGGATGGGGGGGCTGATTGGGGATCTGTCTTTGGGGGAGGAGCTGTGGGTGGTTGGCTGGCCAACCCCATCATTGGTTGATGTGTGGGGCGCCAATTGGGGTGGAGATTGTTGGGGGGAGGGGCCATGGGCTGATCTGGGTGGTGGGGGTTGGCCATGGGGAGGGGCTGTGGGCAGTGGGCTGGCTGGCCCATCCCTGAATGGGGTTGGGGAGCAGAGGCTTGGGGCAGGGACTGCAGGAGGTTGACTGGCCATCTCCACCCCCTATTGGGGTACAGCAGGCTGATCAGGGGTGGGCTGGCTCAGGTGAGGGGTCAGGGGAAGTTGGCCAACTGGCTCCTTCCTCCAGTTGGGCTGGTTCGCTGGGTACAGTGGGCACCACAGTGACTGGTCATTCTGGTCATTATGGTGTTCCTGTTCCTGGCTTTTTATATATAGAGAGATTGTCTTAAATCAATGTCAGAGGTTTGGTATAAAAAAAAAAGTACAATATGAATTTTCTTTCAAGTAAAATAGTGAAACGATTGATTTTCCTGGTTTGGACTGAATAGAGAAGCCATAAAAGTATTTTTGCCCCCAAGAATAGGGTATAGGAACCTAGAAAATTTAATAAATTATAATAACCATATGGACTGTCACCCTAGCCTTAAAATCTGCATGGGTCCTGTGTTCAGAAGTTTATTGGAGAATTTCATAGCCTGACCCTGACCAGAAGGTTAGCTGGATTCTGTTGTTAGAATATTATGGTTTATGTCTGGAGTAAACATTAAAGATGCTGTCAGAGCATCAGAAGACAGAGAGCTAGGATTTAATGGAATTTAGAGAGTTGTAAAACACTTATTGTGCCTGTTTTTTTATTATTTGTTCTGATACTAGTTTTCTCTGTGACATACCAGGGTCTGATGGAGAGCTAGAGTCTACCCCTTCCTTAACCACTGGAGCTCATTGATATTTACCTTCCCTTTATAACATTGTTAGTTGTGAAGGATCAAATTTAGTTTAGTTAATATTTTCCTATTTGAATATTTTTCTAATACATATGTCATTTTGCTCTACTTGATCCTCAGCATTAATTTATAATGAGAGTAAATTAATTTTTATGCTTAAGTTTGACAATCTATATTTAGATAAAATTTGCTTGAAAGTTCTTAATGCCTGACCACTCTTGGGAGGTCAGTGAAATCTGCTGTTACTCCTCAATCTATACTAATTACCAGAGGTAATAAAAATCTCCAGGTGAGGAAAGAGTAAGTCTTTCTAGAAAATTTGTGAATACTATTTAAGTCTTGCTCTGAATGCTAAAACTCATCATTAGTATTTTTTTTTATTATCATAGTTGCTTAAAAGAACTAATGCATTTTCTGGTTTGATGTGGTGATGAACTTATAGAAAATATGTAATGCCTAGGACCACTGTTAACTGTAAGTGTATACTTCATAAATGATGGATAATTTTAAGCCATTTTTATAACTCATATAGGTATTTTTACATTTAAGCTTATTTTGTCTCATTAAAAAAGAGAATGAGGTCTTGGAATTCTCAATTCAGTTTCCTTCTACTCAGTATGCAAAAAATCAGTTAAAATACAAAGGAGTCAGTCAAGCAATTTTTTGATCATTAATGTCTTTATAATTGGTTTGGCCAGTGACATTTTCCTGCTACAAAGAAGGGAGGACATTGGCTGAATAATTATTAAAATTTGGCTCCTTAACCTACTTCAGTTATAATATTGTCAAATACATTTCAGGTCTCTTAGAAACACAGAGTAGATTTTGCTTTTACTTACTTTTAAAATTATTAAAAATATCATTTTGAAAATTAATGACAAAATTTTTGGTAAAGGCAACTATTGGTTTCTGTACGTTATAAAGAAGTTAAGTAAAGTAAACTTAACTTGAACTCATAGGTTTTATACTGTTAACATATTAACATATTATGCTTAAAAATGATTGTACCATTTGGTGAATTCCAAATGGATACAATTTAGGACCAGGCACTGAAATTATTATTTTTTAGAGAATCTATAATTACCACCAAACCCTTATTTGCAAAGTCTTGCAGCTTAAATATGGAGGTTTATTCTTTCATTTAAGCAATTTCTTTATCTGAATAGTTAACGATTATTATTAAGACTTAACCATAGAAAGTGTTGGGGTTTTTTGTTATTTTTACTTCAAGAAATCTAAGAGTCTGGACCCTGGTAGGAAACTGCACATTGGATTTGAACTAATGGAAGAGTGTTTAAGAAAGGGACTAATTATAAAGGTACATGCAGGGAATAAAGAGACCACATGGGGAAATGCATCCTCAGGGATTCTGTTATTGCACTCCTTAGCCTAGCAGAACCTGGAGAGTAAAGATTGTGTGGGGGTGGCCACCTGATGGAAGTCATCTAAGGTCACCTTTAATCAAGAAACCATCCTGGAGCATTCCTGAAGGAGGGGACCAGAGATAAATACCCAAAATTGCATGCTTCCTCCTCCAACCTCCTGACAGTGTTCCTATGGGCAGACATCACCTGAAAGCCAGAGAGCAAAGGGGCCTGTTAATGTCAAGGAGAAAATGTTGGAAAGGGGATATGGAGGAGAAAATAAACACTAAACTCATCAGAAAATTAAACACTAAACTCTTGCTTATTGATTAGCGAGCACCTTTTAGTTTCTGTGGAGAACATTACACGGTGGTCCATGTGTGTTTTGGTTCACACAATAGTCACCTCAAACTTTTGGAAGTGTCTTCCTGAGAGCAGAAATTGGAAAGGCAAAGCTACATTTCCCAGATGTCCTTACCGATGTGGTTTGCACCATGCCAATGAGATGCATAGGTCCACATCACAGATGTGGGGCTGAATGGCCTGGAGAGAATAGAGAATAGGGTGTGGTATGCACTTTGCTGAATGGAGAGCAGCAGAGGTGGTCCAGGCTGGATTCAGCAATGGTGGCAGCAGCCTACTAACCACCAAACACATGGCAGCCCTCTTAATGAGCAAGGTCGACTTATGGTTTGTGGAGATTATATTTGAAGGTCAGGTTAAAGCCTATTTCTGAATTGCTGTCAGTTTGCTAGGTCTATACTCTGATAAATTACTTTCCCCTACAATTCCTAAAGTGGTTTCTGTTGTCTGCCACTGAGAATCCCACAAAAACAGCACTCTTAAAGACAGCACTGAGAAGTTTGTCATTCTGGCAGGGCATCTGACAGAGCACTCATCACTTTCAACCTCACCCACTGAACCCATTTTGATACTTACCTTCTCTGTAACTCAGAAATAAAGGTTGTATTTTTAAATGTGAAGAGAAAACGGAAAGTGATTAGTCCTTGTCTTTGTTTCAACAATATACATACTTGATCATTTTCAAGGAAAATGATAACTTAATAGGAACTTATAATATTACATTTTCTGTGTAAAACAGACAAATTTAGAATAGCCTAACAATATGTTCTTGTATTAGAACTTAATTATCCACAAAGTGGTATGTGGGACTGATGTAAAGTGATTTTGATGATGATTGAAAAATCTAGGGAAAATAGGTGGACATGGGTTAAAACCAGAAAATATATTTTTGTAAATTCTTTTTCTTTTTTTGGAGGGGAGTGGGGGAAGGGCATTTGATGCCTGCAGTTGAAATTATTGACATGATGAAATTTTCTTCTTCAGTATCATGAGCTGAAATATTTAATCAAAAGATATATAAAATAATTCAGTGATGAACTTTAAACAGCTTAAACACAAAAGAAAACAAGTGAACAAACAAAAACTTTTTCGGATTTTTAAATGAGAACTGTAAGAATGGTAAAATTCATTCTCAAATAATTGTGATCAGTCAAAGATTTAGGTAAAAAAAAATGCTCTCCTAATGTCATGAATAGAAAGTGACATATTTATTTCACAAGTCCTCTATCACTTTACTTTTCCATCTTTAATAACAGCTTATAGGAAAACTAGTGGTCTGGTGCACAGATTCATGCACATTAAAAGAAAATTAATTAGAAGGTGGCCAGTGGGGTGGGACTGGGCAAGACAGGCTGTATGTGCTCAAGAGCCAACCTCTCATTGTCCCTCTCAGCCAGGAGCACCTGGGTTGGCGCTGCAGCTTGAAGGGTGTCTGAGGAGTGAGCAGGGTCCCTCCAGCAGGTGGGGTCCCTTGGCCTGGCCTGTGGAGATCCGGGCAAAATCAGCTCTCTAATATTCCCTGAGGGGTCCTGGAGTGCAAGAAGGCACTCTGCAAAGTTCTTATTTACAGAGTGGGGAACGCAAATGCAAGTGTGCAGTAAACCAGATTTGAGGCCAACAGTGCTGCAGCAACAGCATAACCCACACCTGAAGGTGGAATCACGTGGCCCAGCAAGGAATCAGGCTCCCTGCTCTCTGGTTCCAGGGTGCATCACCCAAGAGGCCGTTAAGAAGTCACTGTAGCTCTGCAGCTGCTGCATTGAGCATCTGTCTCCTGGTGGACAGTCTGCATCATATATATAAACTAGAGGCGCAGTGCACCAATTTGTGCATGATTGGATCCCTTGACCTGTCTGGCATTTGGGGCCAATCAGGGCCATCTCACCCAGTCCCAATAGGAGCTGATTATGGCTAGCCAGCCAGGGAGAAAGACCCAGGGAGGTTGACTTTCGGAGCACACTCACCATCCAGCTGGCGGGGGGCAGGAATCATGGGAAGCTGGCTGGTCAGTTGGCTGTGGGAGTATACTGACCACCAGGAGGCAACTCCTACATTGAGCGTCTGCCTCCTGGTGATCAGTGTGCATCATAGCTACCAGTCGACTGGTTGTTTGGATGACCAATTGTAAAGGTTGTTTAGGCTTTTACATATATAGATGTGATTGACTTCTCCACATAGCCTCCTTTGGTAACCTTCAAATGCAAATGAATTCTGACCTCTATGTGGCTCACATTGATTGCTAGAAACATAATAAATCTATCACATATTACTACATGTTTTGTGATTTGTGAACACAGAGAAGGAGGCTATGAATATGGAGAAGAGAACAGAATTTGACTTCATTAGGGCATGCCAAGTCTTCAGGCAAAAGTAGTAAAACTAGTGATGCAGATTGTACCTCAAAAGTAAACTCTCTTAAAGAATGATCATTAATGAAGATATAAAGTACATCATAGGGAATATAGTCAATAATACTGTAATAACTATATATAGTGCCAGGTGGGTATTGGAAATAACAAGGGGGACACTTTACAAAGTATATAACTGTTTAACAACCTTGCTGTACACCTGAAACTTATACCAAATAATACTGAATATAACTTATAATTGATTTTTTTAAGTGCAAGTTAAGAGATTGTAAAAAAAAAAAAGGAGGGGGGTGATTATTAACAACCTAAAATTTTGGAGATGATAACTTACAAAAATTAAGAACTAATGTCAACCCAACCCCCAAAATATAATGTATCTAGAAAAGAAAAAGGTGAAAAGCATGCCTTAGCTTGAGACTTTTGCAACCTTCTATGGGGGACGGGGGAGTGGAGGTATTATTCAGTTATAACAATTCATTCCACTCAGATTTTAGCTTTCTTTTAAGAATCTCAACAGAATGAAAAATAAAATGAAATAGTTAGATAACAATTTTGGGAAGCTAAAAAGCAGAAGTTCTCAAATATCTGTGTGCATTAGAGCTACCTGGAGGGCTCTTTAAAACAGATTCTAGACCCCACTTCCAGAGTTCCTGATTTAGTAGGTAAAGAGGGGAGGTCCTGGTAATATACTTTATTGGCTTATGTGTTTATTACCCACATATTACATATTTACATATTATTTACATTTTGACACTTTTATGCAAATGAAAATAAAAATTTTCAGGTGTACTCTCAACTAATGTATTGAAACAAGATTTATTCTCCAAAGCATTTGCAAGTTGAAATATTAAGTTAGTCCTCAATCCTCAAAGTAAGTAGTTCAATATTAAATAAATATAGGTTGTGTCCATTTTATATAAAAAAGAATTGCAATGAAATATACAATGATAAGTTGTATACAATGCACAAATTGATTTATAAAGATTTTAGTTTTCTAGGGTCTAAATTATCAACAGAGTAAAAATGAAGAAAAATATAAATTATGCTTGTTCCCTTGTCAGTAACTAGGTAAGAAGAAGACTCTCATACACTATGAGATCAGAGGTAGAAATTTATAAATACAGATCAATGGAACAGAATTTACACATATGAATTATAACATACATTTCAATTTTAAAACAATTTCTTGTAAATTATTAATTTATGTATGTCTAAATGAACATCTTATAAAGTAAATAAGAAAAAAAAACATGTCAACACTAAATGCTGCTTTAAAGATCAGTAAAACCAAGTGCATTTAATTTAAACCTGATAAGCTGGGGATAAAAATAACCAATAATAATACATTTTATCTCTTGCATTTTATAGGTTATTTATCAGGAAATAAAATGAATATTCTAGACTTTATTACTGTGCTAATCATTAGCAAATTTATTTAAGAACTTCAAAGAAATTAAAAATAAAATTTCTGGGACCATTAGAGAAAAGAGTCTCAATATAAATTATGCATGGTGAGAAAAAAATCTGCTGGTTGGTGCTTATCATTCATTTTAAGGAATAGTTTCAGATACAGTCCTGGAACTTCTTACCTATTAGTTTCACTTTGGTAAAGTGAATTTTAAAATGCAATATTTTGTGTCTTAGTTTCATCTCAGTTACCAAAAGTCAACAACAAAAAAACATGAGGTTTCCATAACCCCAATGTTCAAAAGCAGAAAATTAGAATATTTATATAGAACTAGAAAAGAGAATGTCCAAAACCTCTCTCCCATGGTTTCTTATTATAATCCTACTAGGGGCCTCGTATATAAAATTCATGCATGGGGAGGGGTCTCTCAGCAACCTGTACCATCTCCAATCCTGGATCCCTTAGGACTGTTGGCTCCTAACCACTCACCTGCTTGCCAGTGTGATCCCCCTAACTGCTCTCCCTTGCCAGCCTAATCCTCCTAACTGCTCTCTCCTGCCTGCCTGATCACTCCTAACTGCCTTTGCCTCAGCCCTGCAACCATGGCTCTGTCTGGAAAGACGTCTGGAAGGTAATCCAGAAGAGGTTCAGTCTAATTAACATATTACTCTTTTATTAATATAGATTCTACCTTATCCCAAAAATGCAGGTTGTTAGCAGGTTTTTCCGTCATGGATGGGGAGCCGTCAGTAGCTTCCTGGGTTCTGACTAGGGCTTATGCACTCATGCTTTATCTCAGCAGATGAGAGTCCTAGAAGATGATGCTTGCATGTACCTTGAAATTTTCTATTAATTTTGCCAAATCATCCTCCAAAAAGGTTGAACTACTTTATTTATTTATTTATTTATTTATTTAATTAATTTTTTATACATATCTCCCCATTGCTCCCCTCCCTCCCAGGCATAACCCAACCCCCCAGTGTCTATGTTCATTGGTTATGCTTATATGCATGCATACAAGTCCTTTGATTGATCTCTTATCTACCTCACCTAACTTTAATCTTCCTGCTCTAATTTCAGTCTGTTTGAAGCTTTACTACCTCTGTATCTATCCTTTTGTTCATCAGTTTATAATGTTCTTTATTATCCACAAATGAGTGAGATCATGTGATGCTTCTCCTTCATTGACTGGCTTATTTCACTAAGCATAAGGCTCTCCAGTTCCAACCAGGTTGCTGCAAATGGTAAGAATTCCTTCTTTTTAATGGCGGCATAGAATTCCTTTGTGTAGATGTACCACAGTTATCTGATCTACTCATCTGCTCACCAGCAGCCATGTGTGTGCCCTCTG
This sequence comes from Lasiurus cinereus, assembly GCA_011751065.1. Classification (NCBI taxonomy): domain Eukaryota; kingdom Metazoa; phylum Chordata; class Mammalia; order Chiroptera; family Vespertilionidae; genus Lasiurus; species Lasiurus cinereus. The sequence goes on from JAAGEH010000307.1 coordinate 42,031,898, forward strand.
TCCTACTTTGATGCTAATATAATGGATTTCCTTCTAGAAGCTTCCCTCTCATCAGCTGGGACTCCTTGGCACTTGAGCCAACCTTACTGGTCAGCCCAGGGTTTGATTTCCCAAGATAGAATTTTGGAGGAGGAAAATTCGTTTTCCTGTACCCTTCTGAGTTCTTAGTGGAGGCCCTTGTAATGAAAGACAGATTACCAAGAGAAAAACAAAAGTTCATTAACATGTGTACCTCACACATATGTAGGAGATCCCAGGGAAAACTGTAACTCCTCAAGGTGATTTAAATATCTTCTTCCTAGGAATATGGGACAGGAGATGTAGGCCTCTAGAGGAGAGTGAGTGATTTTTAGGAAAGATGAATGGGGGTGGAGGGAGATAATTTGTAACAAAATTTGGGTATAATGTCAACTTCTAGTCTCCTGTCCTGTGACAGGAGTCAGTCTTTCCTGGCTGATGACACTTTTTCCATAGAGGAGACCTATGATATTTAAGCTAATTTGGAGGGGGTGGAGGGTCCAATTTTAGGCAGATCAGGAAACTTCAGTGAAAGCCTCTCCTTTCATTTGCTGTTTTTTAAGCATATGCAGCTCAAGATTATCAATATAACTACACAACATATGTTGGGGTGGCATGTTCTCTGACCTTCAGAATAAACCCAACAAGAGCTTGTTTCCATTCTTAAATGATTTGCCACAGTAGCATTATTCCCTGGAGATAGTATTCTGACATTGCTGGGAGTGGTCATAACATACCCTGTGTTTATAGAAAGGTGGGGGCCACATCACTAAATAAACCAGGGATAGCTTTCTCATCTTGTGGAAAGAGAGATAAAGTTATGATAGTTTATCTCCATTTCCACAGGTTTCCTGCACGTTTGTGTCTCCACTGTGGTCCCGTGGCCCCAGCACTGCTGTGGCCTCAGGGTTTGGGGCTGCTGGGTGCCAGGCCCCCATAGGCTTGTGTCTTTGCTCCTCCGGCCCCAGCAGCCCCAGTACTGTTGCAGCTGCAGGGCTTGGAGTGGGCTTGTGTCTCTGCTCCTCCAGCCCTCACGGCAGCAGTGACAAAGCAGGCCCAAAGGCCCTCAGTGGGCAGGGTGGAGCAGAATGCTTGGGTCCCAGCCTAGCCACTGCCATCTTTGTCATGGAGTGACAGTCAATTTTCATATTCCCTCTTTATTAGATAGGATAGCAATAAACTTGAAAGAAATACATAATAATTGAGAAGTCACCAAATTTTTTTAAAAAAATATTTATTTTATTGATTTCTTTACAGAGAGGAAAGAAGAGGGATAGAGTTAGAAACATTGATAGGAGAGAAACATTGATCAGCTGCCTCCTGCACAACTCCTACTGGGGATTTGCCCACAACCAAGGTACATGCCCTTGACTGGAATCAAACCCTGGGACCTTCCAGTCATAGGGTGACACTCTATCCACTAAGCCAAACCAGACAGGGCAGGAGAAGTCACCAAATTTGATTTATTTCTTCATTCTCTTTTTTCTCCCAAGTTCTTTTATGTGGTTGCATAATCCTTACCTCATAAAGCCATACCTTAAGTTCATAGTATTCATAGTACTTATGCTCCCTGATTTTTCTATTAATTTTCTGATGTTTCTATGTGTGTGTGTGTGTGTGTGTGTGTGTGTGTGTGTGAGAGAGAGAGAGAGAGAGAGAGAGAGAGAGAGAGAGAGAGACAGAGAGAGAGAGAGAGTTATATTATATTCACAATTCAAATGAATATAATCCAAAAGTCAGCACTTGGTTTTCTTTTTCTCTTTCTCTTCTTCCTTCTTAGAGGGTTAACATAGCTATATCTGTCTCTGTCTATAGCTAAGTTCCAGAGACTCATGTAAATAATACACATCTCCCATAATATATTCTTTGCAAAACCATGTGATTTCACTCATGGATATAAAACTTAAAACAGCAAATGAACAAGCAAGACAAACAAATTCATAGACACAGACAACAACATGGCAGCTACCAGAGGGAAGGGGGTTATTAGTAGGTGGGTGATAAAGGATAAAGGATGTCAAATATATGGAGACAAAAGAATATATGGTGTTGGGTAGTAGCACACAATGCAATAAGCAGGTGATGTATCATACAATTGTACACTTGAAACCTATATAATCCTATTAATAATAACACCCAATAAATTTAAAAAGAATGGAATTATCTTCATCAAAATAAAATTACATGTTTCAGCCCAGCCAGCTTGGCTCAGTGGTTGAGCATTGACCTATGAGCCAGGAGGTCACAGTTCAATTTACAATCAGGGGACATGCCCGGGATATAGGCTCTATCTCCAGTGTGGGACATGGAGGAGGCAGGAGGCAGCTGATCAATGATTGTCTCTCATCATTGATATTGCTATCCCTTCTTCTCTGAAATCAATAAAAAATATTTTTAAAATATAAAATAAAATTACATGTTTCAAAAAAATTAAATAGTATCTTTGCTCAAAAATAAAAATCTTCATCAAACTTTCAACTTTTACCTACTATTGGTAAAAGCTCAAAACTCTAAGCCTGGCATCACTTGACTCCTCTATGTGGAGACACTGATTTTGCAGCCCTGTCCCTTTTTATACTAACTACTGTCATTCAGACACCATGTACTCCAGCTAATATAACCAATAAGGACTTAGGAATTCTGCATTTTCCATACACACTTAGGAACATGCCCCTCCTCATCAGCCTACTCAAAGCTTAGTAAATGTTCAGGTTCAAGTTCTCACTCTTTGAAACTTGGTTGATTGTTTTTTGTAGACTTCATTGGCTGTTTTTCTATTATTAGAGGTTACAAACCCCATTATGACCAATGTAAAAGGAGCTGATAATTTTCCTGAATATATCAATTGCATATGACTTTTCAATCTAAAATCAATGGAAGAAAGCAAAGACATATATCAAAAGAAGAGATATCAAAATTATCAAATAATAAAGGGACCACACTGATGTGTGTGCAAAGCCCTTAGCATACTACCTGGTTTAATATAGGTCCTCTCTCAAAAGCATTGTTTTCATTCCCACTCTCAAATGGGTCACCTTAAAATACTTAAATGTATCCTGTCTAAAAAAAATAATGTGTGAAGTCTAAGAAAATCATTCCATAAAAGGAAAAAGTGAATAAGAATTTTATCAGCAAATCACAAAAACTAGAGTTAGGAGTGTTACTTAATGTTTAAGGATAATATTATAAATCAAGTAAAACATGATTTTAGCACTAAAGCTATTTCATTATAATTTGATGTCAATTACAGATATTCCCAAAACATGAATTCAAAATAAAGTGTCACCCTGAGGCCCCAGTAAACTTTTATCACTCAATAGCTAATGTAGCATCTTCCACAAAAATATTGTATTGATTTTTACTTGTCCTTACTCTGGATCTTGCCATGCACTTTTTCAATCATTAGACATAAGTGATACTCATTGATTATAGAACTGTATCATTATATGTGTTTGACAAAAATAAGGAAATCTTAACCTAATAGGACTAGATGGAAGAGAATTACATTTTGAAAAAGTATTATAGTTACATCTTTTTTATCGCTTTGGAAGCACCTGTCAGCAAGAACATCTGCATCCTAATTGTCTACTTAAGGAAATTTAAATCATTCTTATGCTGACAAATGCAACCATATTCCAAATATGTGCATCTCATAAAAGCAAATACATATTCAATGCCTCATTAAAATCAAATGTTTAAAAATCCTCTTGATTCAGGACCCAATTCCCATTTTTAAAATAACAATATCTCTTCATGAAAGGATCATATGCTGTCCTCACAAATATTTACCTCATTTAATGGTGATACTCACTATAAAAATGCCTTTTAATCTAAGGAAAGAAATCATTACTGCATGTCTCACCACAATACTTATTCCTCTCTATGAAATACAACATGGCAACATCTTTAATAGTGTCAACAATAAAAATAAAGTTAAAAAGTGAAGAAAGAGAAAATAATATGATAATCACGATATATTACTTACACAATGGTTATAATGTTCTTGAAGACTGTAAACCAAATTACATTGTTTTTAGTAAACATTAAGAGTTGTTGTAGGCTTATTCTTCTAAAATAATGCCCAATGGTTTGTCAACTGATTGTCCACTGGGCCCCAGGCTTCATAAGGAGAGCAAATGACCATGATTAAAGGAAAGTTGTTTGACTATTGGATTACATTTTTTTTATTCTGTGCCTGAAAAGGGCCTTGAAAGCTATTATTTGTGTAAAATAAAAGTAGTTCCTGAATTCCAAAAGCTTCCTTTAAAAATAGATACACTTGGCCAAATCTGATAATTTTTTTTTTTTACTCCAAATCTTGGAGGGAGTGAACTCACGAGAGAATGAGAGGGACAGTCCTTTCAAATAGGAAGAGAGAGAGAAAAACAAATCTATGTCATAAGAAATTGAAGGTGAAGCAATGACAATGTAGAAGAAACCTGTGTCCCTAAGAGGAAAGATTTCCCAGTTTCCTGGGTTTCAAGCAGAAGGATGTGGTGGATCAAGGCAACATTTTAAAACCCTTTAAGAAATCCCACAGCCCTCAAAGGTGGAGGAAGAATTTAAGATTCCCTAGTTAAGGGGTAAGTCCCTCCCTCTGCAGAGAACTTTGGCTATCGCAGGAGACATTTTTCTTTTATCACAGTGGGGGAAAAGGGTTACCAGGGGCATCAGGCATCCAGTAGACAGAATCCTGGGATGCTACTAAGCAATCTACAGTTCAGAGGATTATTTGATCCAAATTGCCAGTAGCATTGATGTTTATAAACACTGTTCTAGATTGGTGTCCTACTTCATTGCCACATTGAATATAGAGCTGTAGCACACACAGGCAAAAGGATTTATCTAGATAGATAAGCCTGTTATTCATCCAAATGTGACCAGCATGATAAAGTCCACAGTATTCAGTATGGCATGAAAGTGAATAGTCAAAAGATAAATTAGCCGAAACCGGCATGGCTCAGTGGATAGAGCGTCGGCCTGCGTACTGAAAGGTCCCAGGTTCAATTCCGGTCAAGGGCATGTACCTTGGTTGCAGGCACATCCCCATTGGGGGTCATGCAGGAGGTGGCTGATCAATATTTCTCTCTCATTGATGTTTCTGACTATCTCTCTCCCTCTCTGTAAAAAATCAATAAAATATATTTTTTAAAAAAGATAAATTATTTCATTCAGAAAATGCAGTTTTTAATAAATACCTAGCATGGTTCCACCCACTAATGGTATAACACCATATGAACCTGTCATTTATGCTGGAGAAATCAGAAAAATAGAGTGTGGGGATGGGTCCACTATTTCATGGAAGGTCTTCAGGGATATTGTCACTGAAAAGTTCACATGCTGTAGAGATTCAAGGAAGAGAAGCAAGTATAAATTTCCTGAGCATAAATGTGCGTGGTGTGTTTAAGGAACTACAAGGAGGCCAGTGTGAATGGAGCAGAGAATGAGAGGAAGGTGGACTGAAGATCTTGCTTACAAATTAGGCCATTAGGGAACTGTTACCTATTGTAAGGAATTCACAAGGTTTTAATGAATGACCTGGAGAGCAATGAAGAGTTTTGAGCACTGGTGTGACATGATATAATTCCCATCTTTAAATAATCATGTGTCTCCTGTTCAAATATTGAGAGGAGAATGGAGGAGAAGACTGGAATCAGACTTATTCAGACACAGAAGATGTAAGGGAAGTGGCCAGATTTAAGATGTGTTGATAATAGGGTTGTATTTGTTGACAGACTGGCTCTCTGACAAGGTTCATGATGAACCCAAAAATTTTGCAAAAAAAAAAACCTCTCATTTCCTAAGATGGGGATGCCATGAACTAATGTTCATATTTCCCTCAGATTCCTATGTTGAAATCCCAATCACAATGTAATGGTATTAGCAGGTAGGCTTTTGGGGGTGATTAGGACATGAGGGTGCAGCCATCAGGATTAGAATTAATGCCCTTATAAAACAGACCACATAGAGCCTGTTTCTTCTCCCTCTCCCTGACATGTAAGGTTACAAATAAAGAAGAGTCCTCACTAGAAACCGAATGGTTCAACATCTTGATTTTCACCATTACAGCCTAAGCCACCAGGACTGTGGTAATCTACTATAGGAGCCTGAGCAGACTGAGACTGAGAGACACTGGGAAAAGGTGGGATTCTTCTTCATTTTTTTTTATTGGAAAGTCGGGAATTTGTTTTTTTAACATATTAAAATTGAAAGGCTTTCGCATCCAAGTTAAATTATGGAGTACAAAATTGGCTAATTAAGTGTGAAGTTCAAAAGAGTGATCTGGGATAGAATTATAAATTTATAGAAACAGTGATGGTATTTACAAAGTACTATCCTAGGGTATTGATTCTCTAACTACCTGTGGGGTAAAAAACAACAACAACAACAGGGTTTTTATTCAGTTACTCTAGGACAGATATTCATATTCAGTCAAACTACTTGCAGCCAGTAGATAATATTCACAATCATCTAAAATGAGCTATGCCCTGTATTGATCAAGATTACCCATATTGTAGCAATGTGAAATTGATAACAATATATCCAGACCCTGAAGCCCAATTTTTCTACTTATCTGATTGAGAACAGGCAAAATCTGTTGTGGTCCAGAACTAGTCTTCATTATGTATGCATTTACTTTTTAAAAAAATATACTTTTTTATTTTAGAGAGGAAGGGAGAGGAAGAGAGAGATAGAAACATTAACAATGAGAGAAAATCATTGATCAGCTGCCTCCTGCGCTCCTCCTACTAGGGATCGAACCTGAAATCTGAGTATGTGCCCCAACCAGGAATTGAACCATGACCTCCTGGTTCATAGGTCGACGCTCATCTACTGAGCCACACTGGCAGGGCAGTATTTGCTTTTTAATATATAATTCTATTAACATGACTCATCATCTCCATTTTACTGTGTAAAGTAGACATATTCTGAACATTGGAAAATTCTCAAATCACATGCAAAAATTTTATGGATGCACACATATCTATATGCATAAAAGCCAAGCAACCAGAACAACTAGAATGACCAGAATGAATAGATGCTATGACACCCACTGTGGCTGGCCACAGCCCCTCCCCCTGATGGCCCAGCCCCTGATTGTCCTCCCCACCCCAATCAGGGATGGAACTGGCCAGCTTGCAGGGCAGGCTGTATGAACCCCACTCATACACGAATTCATGCACCAGTCCCTCGGTGTATAAATAAATGTCTTTAATTTAGCAAATGTCAGCTAACATGGTACACATTGTAGTATAGAATATTAAAGAACAATCACTGTTCAGGAAACAGCAGATTAACAAAATCCAAATTTATGAGAGAAAGTAACTTGAATTTATTAATTCAGCCAAATGATAGAATTTTCTGAAATGCAAAATAATTGTGAAAAGAGAAATAAAATATGAATATGGAAAGTACTAGTACATAAAATAAAAAAATTCAAAGTGCTCAATGAGCAACAAATATATTTCATCTGAGTCACATTGCCAAAGCTGGAGAATAGAAAATATATTTAATTAATTGTTTAAAAAAATTGTTTTTAGAACCTGATCTTTTCTCAAGCTTCTGATACACTGACACCATCTGTCTTTTAGCTTTGAATATTAATTCCAAGTTTGTTCTGACATTTCACTTTGGATTGTAATACAGTCATCAAATATTTAACTTTATATTTTTTTCTACTGGAAATTCCATAAAGGATTTAGAAGACAGATACAATTTAGAAAGGGCTTCTCTTTGATTTTACTCCTTTGGCCTTTTTATTTTTCAGTTTTAAGTTAGACTTCAGTTTGTAAGACATACAGAGCACGTTCAATTATTTACAATATTGATCAATTGTAATGGTATTTAATTCTTGATTCTCTCCCTGGGTACTCATTCATGTATTCAGAATAACTAAGAAATTATGTAGAAAGCTATTTTAGATCATATTAAATGTGCATAAAAATGATATATTTTATTTCTAGTAAACATCTGCAAATAATTTTTGCCTATTTTGTTTTCTATGGAAATACAAATTTTCATTGTGCATATGGCTGTTACTCAGCAGTGGCTGCTATGGCTTGAGTGAATTAAGCAATAGATAATTATTTTTGATGTATTATTGATCTATTTATATTTTGGTGCATAGCTGCTAATTGCACTGAATGGATTTTCCTGATTTTTAGCCTCAGTTTCAGATTTTCAGAAGTCATTTTTTATTCTACCAAAATGTTGACGGCATAAGCTAAGGAAATAAATCAAATTTATTACTATTATTACAATTTTAATCAGGGCAGCATTTACTGGCTTCTATATTTTCTGAAGGATAGTTTTAGAATATAAAATAAAACACTATATCAAGAGGATAAGGGGTTCACTTGTTCATCGACTAATGAACTACTATTTATTATGCATCTGCTATTGACAGGGTAATAATGAGCACAGGGTGAGTAAGACAGTCTAGCTTCCCCAGAGCCTCAGTTTAGGTAGAGGAGAGAGCCAATGAGCACAGGAGTGGAATGGAATTCAGGAAGTACTATGTGCTTGGGGAGCAGAATGAACAAAAGCACCTGAGTCCTGAACGAGGTTCAGAAAAAGCTGACTGCAGTGCTGCCTCAGTGGAGTTTGGAGGGAAACACAGAAGTTAACCAGAATTGATGGGGAGATGTGTAGGAGGGGTGGGGAGTAAACTGGAGATAGGGATAGTGTCTGGAGAGTAGAAATATAGGCTGGGGACTAACTGGATTCAGTCCTGTCTGCCATTCAAAACATTTGTGAACTTTAGGTTTTAACCTAGAGGGAGTTGAAGGGCATAGAGTGTCTTTGAGGTAGATGGGGGTGATGAGTGGAGGGATGGTCACATAAATAGATTTACCTTTTGGATGCATCTTTAATGATGAACTGACTTACAGATGGTCAGGACTGGAAGCAAAAGAGTTATTTATGAAATTATTCAATGAATTGGAGTTGGATCATAACAGGGCTTAAACAAAGATAAAGAATATGAGATCTATTCTAGAGGTATTATGATGACAGAATTAATAGGTGATATATTACATTACAGGACAATATTGGAGATTATCCCAAGGCCAGCAAGCTTGACAGTACACTTAGTGAACCTCCTTTTTTTTCAGTTTTGAGGAGCCAGTTAAGAATTACAAACAAATTGAAATTACAGCTTGAATAATCTGTGAAAAATGACTAAATACTAAGTGAAAGTATAATTGATTGTCATTGATTATTTAGAGTAAATTTAAAATAGATCAAAGCTATTGCTTCATTTGAATACCCCTACCCCCAGAAGTTCCTGTATATGGGACCACTTTGCACACAAAGCAGATGCTAGGAATTTGTTATGGGTAGTTGGTTCTGACAAGATCTCCAGTGCAGCCTTCTGTTCCTACATTAACTGGGTCCTCTAGAGGTTAGCTGGTGTATCACTGAGACACAAGACACCTTCCAGAGGACCTGACCTATCTCTTAGCTCTTCTGCTTCCTCTTCCCTCAGCCATTCTATCTGGGGCTGGTTGGAGATTCTAGATAGTCACACACACAAAGCATAACTTAATTGTTAAGTTATTGCACATTCTCTGCCAAAACCCACACTATGTTTTCAGGGGTTGTTAGGTAGAAATGAACCCAATTGCTAAAGTTAAAACTCGGGTGAAAATTTGAAACATGAGGCACAGAGTAAAGGCTCTGAATAGGGAGGATGAAGGGAGAGTTGTTAAGAATGAACCGTGGTGCCTGGCTTATGTGACTGGATGCTCTATTTCCAAGTTTTCCTTACATAACTGGACCAGGTTTGGGAATCTTGCCTATAGCATGGTGAAAGATGAGAATTTGTTCTGTTTGGTAGATTGGTTTCATGACCTTGGAGTAAAGTCTGACAAACTCATCCTGTAGGCAACTGGGTATGTGGTTCTGAAGCTGAGTAGAGGGGACCAGAATGGACATGGAATTTGGGAAGAGAGCAATATGTGGTGGAAGCCATGGGTCTACATAAAATTATTTGAGATGTGGATGAAAAGAGAGTGAGTGGACCTGTGGGAAATATCAACATTTTCTAGAAAAGGCAGATCCACAAAGGACCTTGAGGAAAGCTGGACAAACACAGAAGAAATTAAGGGAGATTATGTTTCTGAATCTAGAAATGAAGGAAAATGTCCAGTTTCACCCAAAGGTCAAATAAATGATTCCCTTAAATATGTCCATTGATTTCCAATGAGAAAATGACAGAGAAGTTTGGTAAAAGCAGGCTCACTGGAATGCTTGTGGTGGAAGCAAGAAGGTAGAAAAAGCAAGTGACAAGTCTGAGCAATCAAGCACTATCTATAATAATAAAAGAATGATATGCTAATTAGACCAATCTCCTTCCAGACAAGCTTCCAAATGAAGCCAGGGCTGTGAGGAAAACCAGGGTTCTGGGTGCCAGCGGCTGAAGGGAAGCCCATGTCCAGGGTGTCAAAGGGAAGGTAGTGTTGGTAGCTGCGGGAAGTAAAGCCTACTATTGCATGAATTTCATGCAGTGGGCCTCTAACAATAAAATAAGGTGGAGGCATTTTAAAATTTAACTGTTGTATACTGTTTTTGTAGACAAATTCCAAAACAGCTTTCTGATGCTGAAATAAATTACCTCAATGGTGTGACAGTAAATGTGGGACTTTCATTTGAGAAAAAAATAGATCGTTTTGGTTATTGCTGCAAAATTTAAAAGCTTCAAATTACAACCATTTTATGACTTTTCATGAGTCTGTTGGTCAGGAATTTGGACATAATTTAGTAGATCTGAAATATCCAAGACAGTATCTCCATATATTTAGTGCCTTGGCACACATGATTCTTTTTACACTTTTTAAAAAGTTTTTTGACCTGCTTCTCATTATAGTCTTTGCTTCATGTGGTCTCTCCCAGAGAGTGAACAGATCTCCTTATGGAGCCTCAGGAATCCCAAAAATATACAATGACAGGGCCCAAACCCTTATAAGATTTAGGACTAGAAAGGGCACAGGGGCCATCTGTGAGAGCAGCTACCACAAAGATAGAAAAAAGAGTTCTGATATCTGGTATTTACTTAATGCAGCTTGTAAATACAATGGGTAGTTTATTTAATGAATCAGATCATTTAAAATAAGCACATACATATAAACACCCTCCTTCCAATCCCCCCACTCCACAGGTTTCATTTCCTTAGGCAATAAGAGTTTATTTTTAAAATAACTATTTTTAAAATAAAGCTATCCCAGGAGCACCAGTTATTTAAAATAAAGTGCTTGAAACTCTTAATTAACTAGGAAAAGCAAATATGCAGAGAATTGTCCATCTTGAGAATTGTGTTTAATACATATATGCATTAGATCCTATTCCTGAGTGATTTTCTTGCTCTGTATTTTTATATCTACTAAGAAACAAATAAATATTAATAAAATATTTTTAACTTGTACCTTTTGGATAATTTAAGTCATAGTGGATAGTCTCTATTTTTATCCCACGGATCTCCAACACTTCAAAAATCTTGTGTATTTATAATAAAATACAGAGTAAGATTATTTCTGAATCAGCAATGTTACATATAGTTTATAGTTAATTTCACATGTTGAGTTTTAAATGATCTTTCAAAAGGGTCTTAGAGGTTCCATGTGTCTTATTATATGATTAAATTTAAGAACCATTACTTAAGAGCAGCTCTAACTCATTTCTAGAATGCTAATGAAATTTACACACTGTAGACCATTTGTAATTGACATTTACTAAGTTGTGCTCCTAGATATTAACATATATATCTATCTCAAATAAAATTATGAGGGAGAAAATTGAGTCATGCTCCAAAAGTTTTCCTTCTCTAATTTCCTGGGAAACATAAAATTCTTAAAATATATTAAATAAACCCTGGCTTGTATGGCTCAGTTGAATGAGAATTTATTCAATGCATCAAAAGTTCCCTGGTCTGATTCCTTGACAGCGTCCATGCCAGGGTTGTGGGCTGGATCTAAGTAGGGGATAAGCAGGAAGCAGTAAATCTCTGTTGTTTCTTGCTCACACCAATGTTTCTCTCTCTCTCTCTCTCTCTCTGCTCTCTCTCTCTTTATTTTCTCTCTTAAAAAATCAATAAAAACATATGTTTAAAAACCCAACATACTAAACTTACACAACTATATCTCTTAGAGACTTGAAATTTCCCTATGGTCAATTGATTTCCTGGGGAGCGTGAGTGGAGCTATTGACATTTTCGGATACTGCTTTAGTAGAAAAAGAGCTGTAAGAGATTGTCATCACCAACATGTACTAAGAAAGGACAGAGAAAAATTTGTTAAGGCAAACTTTATCTCTTCAATGTTTCCAGGGCAGAGTTGTTTCTTAAAGGACAAGAAAAAATAAAATCTGTCGTGTGTGCCCAGACAGAAAGCAATGTATGAAATCCAATTTCTGCACAAAAGCTTTTTGTTGGATTCTGCCACAGACATCTCGATTGGGATTATTTGGTCCAATGTTTTAAAATATTTTTAATTGACTGCAAACATCTTAAGATTGGGAGCTTTTACACTCTAATTCTGATAACAGGAATCTCTGAAACACCAGCACATTAGAAAATGCTGGGTTCCAAATGTATAAAGGCCTACTTCAGTTCACTGCCTCCATTGCCTTCTGCTGCATATTGCCACTTGATTTTAAAACCCTCTACTTAAACTATAAGAAGTGCCAGTAAAATTATCTGAACTTGAACATAGATAAAATAGATTATTGCACTAGCTCAGTGCAATGTTGGGCTTTCTTTTCTGTTTGCTTGGTCATGTTATACTTCTTTGAGGACTGGGAATAAGAGACTCGACTGCTTTTGTCTGATAGAGATATTTTCATAAATTGAACTACTTATGTCAAATATGAAACCAATTTTTTGTCCAGTGGAACAGATCAAATGAAAGTCTATGGTTTATTTTTCTGTTATATATTGCACAGCTTTATATCTCAGCCCAAAATATTATTTTGATATACATTTTCAAATACAGTGGTATCTCAAGATACGAGTCTAATTTGTTCCGTAACCTTGAGGAGTGGGAAACTATGAGACGTTCCAGTCACGGTAAACTGGTGGGTCCTGTGCAGCCGGCCGATCTGCGCCATTATTCTTATCTCAAACGTTGCTAGTATTTCAAAGCAAAAATTGCTTGCTCGATGGCTCCTATCGCAAAAATCTCATATGTGAGGGCACTCTTATCTCGAGGTACCACTGTACTATCTATATACTTAACTCCATACGTGCTCCTTAGCCCAAATTTAATATCTTAAAAGGCTACACATTAGTTCATAAACAAAATCTTTGACTAGTGTTTATTTTTATTTGTCTAGAATTCAAAATTTTATCATATTAAAATTATAAGTTAGCAGAAGAAATGAAGCCAGTTGACCCAATTATCAGAGTTGTTTAAGTACAATGCACTTGGCTAGGGATTAGTTCCCATTCTATTTGACATTGCTCAGTTTGCCATTCAGCTAACAAACTTATATAGATTATTGTCTATGAAGACACAGTCTAGCTAACCCTCAAGAGTTCAAATTATAGCAGCTAAGATATATGAAAAAAAGTTATAATGCAAACTGTTAAATGTGGAGGTAGACATTCACAAAATATTCTGAAGAATAAACTAAAATTATGTACCTAAATTGACTGTGGGGAGGCTTCTGAGAGTAGACAATAAATGGACTTCATGATGAGGGATGAGTATGTGTCATCCAGGGAAAAGAGAGAAGCAGAAAGTCATTCCTTCAAGAGCAAGACATAGGAATTATTTGAAAGCATGTGTGTAGTTGAAGGATGAGTGGCAGGGAGAGCAATTGAGGCTTTCATATACTTAATTACAGAAAACCAAAGACTGACAGATGAAGTTATTTATGTTGGAGTGTAAATTAATCAGTCTGGATTTTAGTGTGATTCTGTACCCTATTCCTCAATTCTGAAACTCATTTTATTTCTTAAACCTTAAGTTGTCTATATTTATGGCATCTCATATCACAATTTATCCCAGTAAATTGCTTAGGCTAGATGGGAAAACTCAGTTCTTGAAGAAAGAAACTGATCATCCAAGGTCTTACTTTAATTCCTAATAGATGCCCAGATCTCCAGCAGAGGGGAAAATGCAATATTTTATGATAAATTCTCCACAGACAGATACTTTAGTAAGTCTGATTATGCCACATAGGTACAACCACTAAAGTGGAAAAGGAAATTTATTCTGCCAGCCCTTGCTATCCCAAAGAACTTTAATCATGTCCTTTAGAACCAAGCGATACTAAGTTAATGTTTGAAATATGAACGGTTTGATGGCATTGCATGGCATTTCACTTTTCAAAAAAGGAGAAGCTCCTTCCTCTTAAAAAAAAGTATGTGTTTATCATGCTGTTGTACTCATCTAAGAGCTATCTTTCATCTGGTAATATTTCATATATTCCCAAATGATTCTAAATTCATGTATATCAAATAATGTCAATCCTATGTTTTTACAAACTGCAGATAAACATAATTTAGTTATGAGGCTTTATTATACTCTTGCATCCTTTTCCATTCTTTATACCTTTAAATTATAGGTGAAACTCAGTAAAAGTCAATCAAAATGGTTTTAATTTAGAAGGCTTCACAATATAAAGAGAAATGACTTAAAACAAAAAAATGGAAGTCTAATAAATTATAAATTTCCTGAGGACATTATGAAATTTTAGATTTAGAGCCATCTGTTCTTTCATTATATAGTACAAGAAGTATTACAGTACAAGAGGGAAAAGCTGTTCCTTATAGATATGATTCCAATACACAATATATAAAAAATTCTTTATAGTAGTTTCAAATACATATGAGCATATAATAACCTAGCCAAGGAGTTATTGCACATAAGGCTAGCATTGGGATTGACATTTTCTGTAATGCTTTCAAGGATTTCTTTAGATCTCCAACCACTCAATTCTTAAATATTCTCAAGTCAAGGTCAGCCATCAGTAAACATGATTCATTTATATTTATTGAGCACCAATTAGATGGTAGCTGATGGAACTATCAAGATAATTTACAAAAATAATAGTATTTTTCAAAGATACAAGTAAATTAAGAATAAAGAACATTTTACTATCTACTCTTACAGAGGCATAGATAAGGTAAGAAAAAAGCCAAGTAAAAAGCCAAACTAACACTGTAAAGGGGATGTACACTTGCAGAAACTGTTCAAAGCTGTCACATTAAATTGAATGTTTTTCATGTAAACTATAGAGATACCAATATTACAAGGCTAGAAACTTGTATGTCCGAAAAGATGAAAGTATGAGAAAACAACTAGTTAAAAGAACAACAGAAAACCAACCAAACATAAAGTTAAAAATCGCTAAGGCCAAGGGTGCAAGATGGATTAGGAACAGAAGATTAATTTAGAAATATAAACGGAGACAGATTTTGAAGGCTATTGATTCCCATATAAAGCAATTGGGTCTTTATTTTGTTGACTGATCTGGGTTAAGGAACAGTTGCCCAGAACAGTAAAATATCCCAAAGGCATTAATATGTCACTGGAAACTCAGAAGACAGAAAAAATATTGTTTGCTTTATGCCCTTTTCAGGTAAACTATAAATTGTTTGCAAGAAATGGTTCAAAAAGTTGCTAGGTATGGGAATATGAGGTCATCAATGAGTTGTAATTGTATGACAATAGCTGGCTTTCATACCAGTGGTCTTTTTACAGTTTCTATAGATTGTAATATCCACCATCATCTCTAAATAAAAAAATCAGCAAATATTTCAAGAATAAAATTTAAAGGAAAAAGGCTAAATTATTCAAAGTGTGCACATAGTTTGTTCGCATCTGTTTTTTCAAACATGGAAGAAGTCACCTTTTGACATCTTACCAGGTACGTTTTACTTCAGGGTGTATTCCTCTAACATTAGCCATTTGTAAATTGATGGGAGTTTAGTGTCTTAAACTCCCATCGATTTACACACAAGTAATTTGGGAAGGATGAAATGTAGGGTTGACAGAAAAAAATATTTAAATTTCTTAAAGACAATACTAAAGAGACAGACAGTATAATGGGTTATATTGGCTGCCTATCTATTCTTCACACGTTTAGCTATCATTCACCAAACTTCTTACAAAACAGGAAGATAGGCACACAGGCAGTCATCTCTCTGCCTATTTAGACAGATCCTTTCCTTAACCTGTACACACTTCTGCTTTAGAATACAGGACATTTGTTTCCCTTTTGAAATTACACACATGAGCACACACACGCATACACCACTGCATTTCTGATTCTCTTTCTTCAGTATTATACATTACATATGTTCTCTGGAAGAGATCTATCAATCAAAACTATAAAATCCAAAGCCCAAAATTAAATAAACTCAAAAAAATGCATAAGGATGTCTTATGCATCATAAAAAAACAACATGTGAAGTACTCATTCTTAGGTGGAATGGTAAGCAAATCATCACATCTTTCTCCCAGCACAGAAATATATAATACAATAAAGAAGATATGAAGCAAATGTGTTTATGTTAACCATATATATATATATACCAGATCACAAAATAACCTATGTGTAAAATATTTCCCTACCAATTTCTGACATTATGATATAGCATAACTTTTCCTATATACACACACACACATACATATATATATGTATGTGTGTGTGTGTAAAATATTTATAAAAACCTCAGATTTGTTTCTGCATATATTAGATTAAAATTTCAAAGTCTAAGTCTTCAAAAAACTTACATTCTGAACTATATACTTGGAATAGTTTATAAAGAGTCTTTTTAGCTGTAACTGGTTTGGCTCAGTGGATAGAGTATTGGCATGTGGACTAAAGGGTCCCAAGTTTCAATTCCAGTCAAGGGTATGTACCTTGCTTGTGGGCACATGCCCAGTAGGGGGTGTGCAGGAGGCAGCTGATTGATGTTTCTCTCTCATTGATGTTTCTAACACTCTCTCTCTTTCCCTTCCTCTCTGTAAAAAAATTAATAAAATATATATATTTTAAAAACGAGTCTTTTTATTTGCTCAAATTGTATAATTTACATATAAAAGTTAAATCACTAAAATAATTATATAATATAATTTCTAGTTTACGGTATAGCAAGAACTTTGGTGAATGATGATGGCTAAATGTTTTAAGACTGAGTAAGCAGTCACCATAACCTATTATACTTCCTCATGTCTCATCTCTTGAAATAAAATATCCTGGCACATTAAAGTTGACCACATATTCTTTGACACTCTTCCCACTGAGAAGTGGAGTTTGTGTATCTGCCTCTGGAAGCTGGGTGGGCCCTGTGACTGCTTCAACCAATAGAATTACAGGGAAATGGCAATGTGAAGTAGGCCAGATATCGGCAAACTGTGTCTCTTGAGCCACATGCAGCTCATGAGCGGTTTGCCGCTTTGTTGACTAATGAGTTTGCCGACCACTGATAGGCAAAAGGGAGGAAGATCAATGGAGCGTCACAGACACGAAGAAGAACCAAGACCTCAACTGAGCTCTCATGACAGCAGCATGGACTTGCTCACCATTTGAGGACACCATTTCAAAGAGCCTCCTTCATTCTAGTATGAGCTGCTCCACCTAATGCCACAAGAGCCATCTCCACTAAACTGCCCAAATTATAAATTCATGAACAAATGAATGTTCTTGTTTCAAGTTACTAAGTTTTTTTTGTGGTGGCTCATTATGCAGCAACAGATAACTGGAAATCATATATTTGTTAAAAACATCAGTAGATGGATAGACATAAAAATGGGATTTGAATATATATGAAGTTTATGTAAAATTATATCACAAACATTATAGGCAATACAAAAGTAGAGGTCCTCAGGAAGAAAATGGGTTCTTTTGTCAAATTCATAGATAAGGTGTCATTTCCTGGAGTATTATGTTGACAAGGATTGTAATGACAGCTGTTTCAGTGGGAAGCCTGATTCTGATTGATTAGCATTATATATTTATCATTAACAACCTTTAACTATTTGCCCATTTGGGGTACTGTCAAATTCAAGTTAGATGATGCTCCATAATATCATTCTACTATAAAAAAGAATCCAAGAGAAAGGTAAAAAAAATATTAAAATTCATTCAGACAATTGCCTTGCCAAAACAACATACATAATTAATATTTTAACTATGCAGAAGATTTTCATGAAATCTAGCTTCTTAGTAATTTCTGACTTTTTCCTCACAAGATATTTTACATTTTCAGATAATTTCTTTAGTATAACATTGTATAAATCTACCTTTTAATTCTAGGACTTATATCAATTCATGTTGTCTGATTGGAGTTAAGCACACTGTTGTTAGGGCCAGTGGTACAGGAGTGAGGTCTCCCAGGGTAGGAAAAAAGTTATTGTCATTTCCAAAATGTTCAAAAACCTAGAGAAATTCTCCATTTACTTATATAAGAACTAATGTCAATATTGAGATTCACTTCTCATGGCTGGGTTTATTTAAGTTTTTTTGTTTGTATGTTTTGTTTTAATACTTTTGTTATCTCACATGTATCAGAATTCCAAATGAGAGTTATACCCGTCTGGTTACCAAAGGTGCAAAATGAAGTATAGCTTATTAAATGAGGTTTGATAGATAAGATATTTCTAAACATGGCAGCTGTGGATAGCATAGATGAGACAAGCAGTAGTTGGCAGAAAACACAGGATCTAACTCTGTGTTAAAAAGACAGGACTAGAAACCAAGGTGAGCATCTGACCTGGAATCTGCTCTTTTTTCTGCTGTGAAAAATCACTCCATTACTCCACCTATCTTTCATTTGACAAACTAGGACAATGATTCCAGACTTAACACACTATTTTTAAGTGGCTGGAATAATAGCATGTGCAACATAAAATACTTGAGAGATCTGAAGGCATCCTCTGAATGTGTATTGGTAGAAGACAAAATCAAGGCCCTATGTTCTCTCAAGTCCTTTTTGGACATGAAAAAATGCGGGACACAGGTGGCTTTATCAATTTTTGCTTCCAATGAAAGTTGGAACTTTGGAAGATAAAGGATGCTGTGGGGTATGAATATCTGGCTAAATTGCTGGCTGGCAGCACTTTAATGAGATTTTGCTTTTTATCCCATGAATAAAACGCAGAGTGATAGGCACTTGGCTAGGGTATCTGAGAGCTTCTAATGAGCAGAAAGAAAATGTCTGCCTGGAGACTTGCCAGTTTCATCAATATGACTCAGATCTAAATTAGAATCAGAGGGAAAAAGTCCCAGATAAAATTATACAACCAGATACCAAGAAGGATATGGGGAATTATGTAAAGTATAATCAATATGGGCATGGCCAGTAATTTATATGATAATATAACCAGAAAGAGCTTCAGAAAAGCTTTCTATGGTCTCTGTTGCCTATATACTAAGACTATGTGGTAAAGAACAAAATATTCTTATTTTAATAAAGGGATATAAACATAAAATTATAGCATATAAACAAGACTCAATGGTTGGGATTCAACTAGAAAGTCATATTGGAAACATACAATTCATTTAATAAGAGGATGATATTCAGAAATAGTTGAGTACAAGTAACTTTTGTATAAACAAAAAAGATGAGAACATAAATTCACTTTAAAAGTGAGAAATTAGAAACTGCTATGACACTGGATTAAAAACTAGAAAAAATATTTATGGGTCGCACATATGTGAATAGTTATAGATCTACCTCAAATACTTATGGTATTGATTTTTTCATCTTTTTAAAAATTAAACATCAACAAAAAACAGGAGAGTTAGGAGGGCCAATTTTGGTAGCTCTGAATGTGAGGTAGGGTGATATTCAGCTGTAAGAAATATCAATAATTTTCCTAAAAGTATAAAGTGGACAGGAAAAGAATGAATCTTAAACTCAGAGGAATACTAAAAAGCTAATAAAGTGGTGCCAAAAAACTATATTAGCCTAACAACCCAACCTTCTTTTGGTTTCTGGCTTTATATTCTTCTTTTAAAATCATCTTGGATGTTAGGATTGAGGTGTGGATTAGGATATAATCCATCAAGTTTTTATAAAGGAGACCAAAGGAAAATTGAATTTAGTTTACAAACGCATGTCTTAGAGAAGTTTATACCTGAATGCATGTTTTCTTGAAATCTAGGAAACATAAAGAAAACACACACACACAAAGAAAGCATAATAGAGTATGAACATTTCTGTCTTGAATGGAACTAGCACAAATATTAGTGAAATGCTTAGCTTATAATTAATATAGAAAAAAAACCTCTTCAGAGATATGTCAATTGTTGAAACACTATCAGAGCTGGGTCTAAGACAGAGATTTTCAACTGGTGTGCATCAAGAATTTTTAAACATGCAATACTTGACTACTTAGTCAGGGGCCCTGAAATTGTCAAATTAAAAAATGACAATAGCCAATACAACAATAGCCATCTGGTGTGAATGAATCAAAATTATATTTAATTTTTGTCAGATCAGTAAAAAGATATATTTTTGGTATGCCAAATATTTTTAATAATTAGGTTGTGTGCCGAGAGATTAAAAAAAAGTTAAAAATCACTGGTGTAAGAGAATATGGTAATTATAAATGAGAGATGTAATTACATGTCTTTTCTATCTCTGTTCAACTATATTGCTTTTTCTTGCAAAAGAAGTTTGAATGTAATAGAATAATTGCTGCAATTATTGTTCCATGTAAGATTAAAATCTTAAATAAAGTTATTCATTTATATCATCCACACTCATCATGTATTGCTCCTGCTTTGTTTAGGGGTATGCAGAGGAAGCAGCGAGGTTCAAATACTAAGGTAATGGCAGGCTGCATGCAGTTTCATGTCAGATATAGAAAGGCTTGTTCTGCCAGATGCTTCGGTTCTGAATGCCAGGCAATGCCTCATATTTAGTCTACCCAAATAGAAGTTAATGCTATGACTTTCCCCATGAAATTCCTCAGGTCAGACTACTGCCTCCTTGTTCTTGCTTCTTACCTTTAAGTTAAGAATTTTTTTCTTTAGTGTTTTCCTTATGAAAAAGAAAGAAATAAAAAACATACTTGATAGAAGCTGAAGAGTTTTGTTGGAAGGATTAAGAATACAATAAATCTAGTCAGCACCCTCCACCCCCCAAAAAAAGAATATACACAGGTGAAGATGTCATTAGTCTTTAAGAATAAAAATATGATTTCATTTTATTTACATTATTTCTACTTCCTCTAAAAACTCTATTTCCCCAAGTAATCACAAAACCATTTAGCACCTAATTATACTAAATATAGTGTAGTTAACATAACTAACAATTTTGCACAATTTTTCCACATAAAACATCATTCTGGGGTCTGTGAGTATGATATTAAATAGACAATAAAATTTCTCACTAGACCATTGGTCACAAATGTTCTTCAGAGCTTACCAAATGCAGTGACTAAACCTCTTGAGGTCCTCATGTCAAGGCTATATTTGATATTGAGAGCTGTAAAACTGTAAAGAAAATTCTGAAAATTGATTTAATCTGGTTTACAGTTTTTAGAATGATAATAATTAATACACTTTTCATTTTCAGCAGTGCCCTTTCATATACCAAATTTTTGCCCTCTGTTTCCTTTCCCTCTCCCTGGGTGCTTGCTGAATTCTGCTCATTCTTTGTCTGCCCTTAGGGCTTTCTCCTGAATTCCTAAGTGGGCACTCCACTTCTGCTCCAATGGGCTCCATACTCCCCTATCCATGTATAGGCCTGCAGAAATTTTATTTTCTTTAACCTGACCTTTTTTTCTTTTTTTAACCATAGACAGAGTTTTCAATAAAACTAAATGTAACATCTTAGTCTCAGTTGTGTTTCAGCTCCTGACCCAGGAAAGCAGAATATACCAGACAAAATGCCATCAGGACCAGATGCAATGATCAACTAACTACCCTGTGCCCAAATACCAATCAATCAGTAAAGACAAAATCCTGACCACAACCTAACTCAATTAGTTACCTCGTTTAATGATTTTTTTCCTACCTCGAAGCCCAAGAAGCTAGAAACATCAATCAGAAGAGATATATGCACCCCTATGTTCATAGCAGCACAATTTACCATAGCTAAGATTTGGAAACAGCCTAAGTGCCCATCAGCAGATGAGTGGATTAAAAAACTGTGGTACATCTACACAATGGAATAATACGCTGTGCTAAAAAAAAAAAAAGGAATTCCTACCATTTGCAACAATATGGATGGAACTGGAGAGCATTATGCTAAGTGAAATAAGCCAGTCAGAGAAAGGGAAGTATCACATGATCTCACTCCTTTAAGGAATATAATGAACAACATAAACTGATGAACAAAAACAGTTCCAGAGACAGAGAAACATCAATCATACTATCAAACCTTGGAGGGAAGGTAGGGGAGGGGAGAGGTAAGGGGGGAGAGATCAACCAAAGGACTTGTATGCATGCATATGGGCCTAACCAATGGATATAGACAAGAGTGAGGTGAGTGCATGAGTGGCGGCTGGGGACTAAGGGGGGAATAAGGACACATATGTAACATCTTAATTAATAAATTAAAAAATATATATATGAATCAGATGCCACTCCCTTGTTTACAATCCTTTAATGATTTTCAAATTCTCTTTGACTTTATGCAAATTCCTATTGATAGCGTAATAAAGCCTTCTGTGATCTTGCTGCTGAATTCCTCTCCAAACCCCTCCTCCCCACCACTCTCTCCTTCACTTCCAACACTCAGCCAAGTTTGTCCTTTTCTGGGCCTGCATCATGCAAGTCTTTCTCTGGAAATTACTCTTGTATTCCCTGGCCTGACACAAATGGGATTTCACCTCCTCAGAGAACACTTCCTTGAACCTCCCATCTAACTGGGTTTTGCTGCACATTTACATTGCTCTGCTTATTTCTTCAGATTATGATCTGTTAATGTGTGTGTGTGTGTGTGTGTGTGTGTGTGTGTGTGTGTGTTAGCATTACTGCTATTCAGGTAATTATTCATACTAGAGGCCCCATGCATGAAAATTTGTGTAAAAATGGGCCTTCTTTACCCTGCCTGCTGGCACTGCCTTCACTCCAGCCCAGAGCCACCTTTCCACCTATCCTTGCTGCCCAGAGGCCCCAGCGGCTGGGGCGGAGTGGAACACCTTGGTGCCTGCATATGCAAATTAATCAGCCATCTTTGTTGGGTTAATTAACATACTCACTCCTGATTGGCTGGTGGATGTTGTGAAGGTACACCTTACTCTTTTATCAGTTAAATGTGAGCTCCAAAGGAAAATCCAAACCAGTCTTGGTGACTGCTCTGTGTCTTTTCACTATTGTGCTATATCCTTTGTTCAAGGACTATCAAATAGGTAATCAAAAACTAATTGTTGAATTGGTAAATGCAGAAATAAAAAACTGTGCCTTCCTAGTGACTATGTTATTTGCCCTCAAGGCTTGTCATCTATTCATTTCTGCTAACTTCACTGACCCTGAAAAAATCCAGTATTCTTTTCTATTCACACACACAGTCATTATCAGCATCATCTATAGGTCATTTGCAAATCTGCTATCTGGAAATGTCAAATGTGGGTCAATTGTTTCCTCTATCAGATGTATCTTCAGTGCCTCAAGCAATTTCTGGAAATAAAGTAAAATTTTAAAAAATGATTTCTTCCTATTATATGAATGAATTGTCTATGGTGTAAACTTTTAAATAAACTTACAGTTGAATTGATGTAAAGATTAAATTACATAAAAATTAAATGTAAGAATTAAATTAAATCAGGGGATAATTATTTATCTCTTGACTACCTTTTGGTTGCACCTTTTCAATTATTTTTACAATCTGGTCTTTTTGCCTCCAATGCAATATAGCATCACTTTTCATAACTTTAATCAATTTGACTGCCTGACTCTCATTATCCTTGAACCACATATATTCCCTATTCTTAAGTTTGAAAAGCTGAATTTGAAAACATTTTTAAAGGCAGATTTATCACTAAAAACTGGTAGTGTCATCTTTAAAATCTAAATAACCAGAGTAAATAAATCCATTTTTCAAGACTTAAATTCTTACAGGTTTTAATTGTTATTTCTGTAGCTCCACCGTAGTTCCTTTCCATCAAATGCCACTTTCCTCTTTGGATCCACAATCCCATGCTTATGCTTTTTGTGTGTTTCTAAGCCCAGAGGTCCACAAAGACTATGATAGGTGTCTGTCTTTAATAGTTATTCATGTTTCTTCATTTTCCCTTATAATGTCGTTCCTCATCCTTTTCTGTTTTACATTCTTGAGTGAATGCTCAATTTATTAAAAAAAAAATTGAGAACTTAACCTAAGTAAAGCTTTAAGCATAACCCATAAAGTCTTGAGATAAAGAGCTCCAGGTTTCATATTCTTTGAAATGACTGTTCAAATTTTGATTTTCACTACTCCAATACATGTGGTGCTGGTGAACTAAACATGTTCAAAATTCAGTTCTCTTTTCTTATATTCTTATTCTTGAGGTACAAATCTATGACTTACATAATATTTGATTTGTAATCTGTCATTATTTCTTTGTGAGAATAAATTATCAAGTATGCTTAAAATGATGTATTCTTTGGTTTTATGTCATAAGAAGACAGATTGATATTTTACATAATGTTATTTTCTTATATCATGGATTTGGTATATACTAATATCGGTATATTAAAAGTTTCTTTTCTGCCCTGATGGGTGTGGCTCAGTTAGTAGGAGTGTCGTCAGTGCACTGGAAAGGTGACACATTTGGTTCCTGGGCAGGTCACATAACCAGGTTACAGGTTTGATCCCTGGTCAGATGCTCCTGATTGATGTTTCTCTGTCACATTAATGTTTTTCTCTCTCTCCCCCTTCTTCTAATATCAATAAAAAAAGCTTTTTTCACAAGTCATTTTTATAAAAGCTCCATGTATTTTACCTTTTTAATGTACTTATTACATGCTAATTAGCCGTATAAAGTTTTGACTCACACATATTAACATATACAGTGATTTTTCAATATAAAATGATTTTCTTTTTCCTGTTTATTGCTATTATTTTTTGTTTGTTTCTTTTGAAAATGTTATTCATTTATTGAACAGGTGCTCTTCCAGGTGGCATTTGCACCTTGCTTTTATAAATAGACATGGGGAAGTAAACTCACATAGCTTGGTTTTTGACAAAACCAGTACTATTTTACTGGGTTTCCCTGTAGCAAGTACATAGTCTACAGGATCAGTTACTTATGCTCTAGTATCATGTGACTAGAATTAGAGTTCTTTTATATGATGCAGATCTACTAGATGAAAGTTTAAAACCAAAAGATTTGGCTCAAAATTCTGGAAGGATTTTTGTTTCAAAGAGTCCCTTGGACTCTAGTCAGTTCTAATAATTACTTGGCTGATAATAAAAATAATTTTTGTAAACATCTCTTGTAAATTAAATTTGCTCACTTCATAGATTCAACAGATTTAGAAATATCATTCAAATGCTGCTGGTTTATTATGCAAACACAAGACCAGAATTCTGCAAACACATCTCTGGGAACATTTCTGAAGTTATTAAGGCCTTGTGAATCTGAGGATAATATTTTATCTCCCAAATCCTTTTAGGCATCAGATTAAAATAAAATAAACCAAATCCTAAGTCTCCTGTGGACACTGAGATTAAAAAAAAAAACAAGACAAAAATTTTTTTCTCTCTCTATTACTATATAAATAGGAAAAACAAGGATTACAAAGAATTTTTCACTTGTACACCTACTTGTCAAAAATATATTAGAAAATACATTCCTTAACCCTCCTGGTGGAATAAAAATGAAGAAAATACAGCATAGTCATAAGCTGCTCTGTATTTGTCGCCTATGTTTGAACTCCATCTCCACTGTGAAGTACATGTTTCAGCTCAGGTAGGTTATTTAACATCTTTGCACCTGAATCATCATATCTGGAAAATGGAAGTACTACTTTCACAGAATATATGAAAATTAAATGAGCTAATTCCTCTTAAGATACTTATAAGAATGTCTGTAAACATAGGTAATACTCAATAAATATTGTACATTTTTATTATTACTATCACAATCTCGGTAGAAATCACCAGGAAACAGATAAGAAAACAAAAATAAAAAATTAATATAACATTTTCTCTCTACAGTTTATGCAGTACTAGAGCCCCAATACATGAAAATCATGCATGAGTAAAGGTCCTTAGGCCTGGCTGATCAGGGCCGATCTGTTGGGCCAACGGCAGGGCAATGGGGGGGGAGAGGGGCAGATGATGGCACCCACCTTGGCTGGCTAGGGGTCTGCGGGCTGGGGGCAACTCCTACATTGAGCATCTGCCCCCTGGTGGTCTGTGCACATCATAGCAACTGGTTATTCCATCTGTAGTTCCACTGTTCAGTCGATTTGCATATTAGGCTTTTATTATATAGGATTATATTAAAACTAACTTGAAAAATGTTCACCAATATAAAATATTACAGTTGGCACTATTTTATATAAAGTGATATACTTGCCCTTGCCTGGTGGTTCAGTTGGTTAAAGTACCCTCTGCTACACCAAAAGGTTGTGTGTTCCATTCCTGCTCAGGGAATACCTAGGTTTCAGGTTCAATCCCCGGTCGCTGTGCATACTGGAGGCAACAGTTGATATTTCTCTCTCTCTCACCCTTCCTCTGTCTCTAAAATAAATTAAAAAACAAAACAAAACAAAAAAAACAGTGTTGGGTGTTGTACTTAATTCTAATTTTTAAAAATTCAGACTAGTTTTAAATAATCTAGAAAAAGGATGAAAGTAGAGCTAATCTTCTATGCCAGCATCTGTGAATTGCAAGTAGGGTCTAGAATTCACCTGTGAAAAGGGTTTTTATTAGATAGACTCAAGTATGCAGTGATTAGGAGTGGTCCCTGCCTCTAGATGGTTGGTTGTTGGCATAGACATTGGCTTGTCAAATCTGGTAATGCATTTGCTTGTCATTGTATTTCTTTCAACAAATATTTACTGACTAGTTAGTACAAACCCACTATGGTTCTTGGTTTCAAATGTGATTGTAAGGAAGCCAAGTTTCTTTCCTTCACGGAGTTAATTTGTGATGGAGAAGACAGGTATTAAACAAATGAATAAGTCAAGGTCACACAAGACAAATGCTATAAAGGAAAGTAAAACAGAATAAGGTGTTAGAGAGAGACCGGGGGTACTTTTAAGTGACCAGCTGACACTGTTCTGAGGTGGTGCTGTTTGAACACGTAGTTGATGGGTTGAAGGGAGGCTTATGAGGATCCACAGGTAAAGCAATCTAGAGCAAAGGTCGTGAGGCAGGAAAAAGCCCATCTTCTCTGAGAAACAGCTCAAAGGCTAAGGTGCTGAGAGGCCCCTGAGAAGTGAGAAGAGAGGAAATGAGGTCAGAGTGGTAAGCACCAGCCGATTTCTGAAAGGGGTTGTGACAGTGAAGAGTTTAGGTTTTATTCAGAGGGTGAAGTTAAACTGTTCAGCGTTTTAAAAAGAGAAATGGCAGAGTCTTTCAAAAGTTCACTGACTCTTAACTCCCACTTAGATCACCCATTCCTAACATATTCTCAGGGCACTAGCAATGGTACTCAGAGAGGGGGAGATAGACATTGAATTAACCCTTCACCAATAAATCTACCTCCTTCTGGTTCAGTTCTCCTGAAATGTGTGTGTTAGAGTTGTTCTTTTTTTTTAAGTCCTGACTTAATTTGCCATCCCGTCCAAACCCTAACGTATGAGGTACATAAAATAAGCCATATTCCCTAGAAAAAAAATATTTGTAAGCAATATTTTTATTATTTGTTATTATTTTTAATTGATTTTATAGAGAAGAAGGGAGAGATAGAATGAGAAACTCTGGCCTCCTGCAGGTGCCCCAACCAGGAACCAAACCCATTACCTGGGTATGTGCCCTGACTGGGAATTGAACTTTCAGTCTTTCAGTGTATGGGACGATGCTCCAACCATCTAGCCATACAGGCCAGGGTGTAAGCAATATTTTTAAAGCATTATCAAAAGAAAATATTCTATATCCCCCCCCCAACATTTGTATGGCTTTTTAATTATCTGAGTTTGAAAAGAACTCACTAGTGCCCCAAAATTTGAACAAAAACACATAACCACCTCCATGAATAAAACAAAAAACATGTATGAACAGGACATGATCTTGATCCTCTGAGGCTGATAGTCACTAACCCCCACTGTAATCATGATACCTTGGGCCTTTGCTCTGATGCTCGTGGACATTGTGATGGGAGAATAGGAAACAAGCTGTACATTTCTGAGTTTACAGTTCTTCACACACACACCCCATTTCCTACTCCCCAGGCCCAAGCTCATTCAAAATTCAAAGCCTTGGATCCCTGCCTCCAACCCCAGAAGCTCACATGCAGCCTCAAAGATCCCTGCATATTTAACGCTAAGGCACCCAGAGAAGCTGCCACACAGTGGGTAATCAGTTAAGGCACTCATTCCACAAACACTCCTAACAGCAGCAGTGAAACACAGCACACCCTTGAAAAAACTAAAATAAGAGCCAGACAAGGTTGGTGAAAAAGGATGATCTGAGAAGAAATAAAAGCTGGCAGTACAAATAACAGAGATATTATTTTTCTAGCAGCAACTCATTTTAGTTTCTCCTTTCATTGCAACAAAATTGGTGCCCTGCTTAAAATTCTCAGTCTGTGTGTGTGTGTGTGTGTGTGTGTGTGTAGAGAGAGAGAGAGAGAGAGAGAGAGAGAGAGAGAGAGAGAGAGAAGAGAAAAGGCAGGATTGGAAAGGGTTATTTCCAGTAAAATTAGTTTAAACTACACATTTTATGCAGCGTGAATAGAAAGCCCTGACCTAATTCCATGTGCTGCATTGAAAATACATAAAATAATTATCCAGTGGTGAGAGTTTCAATCAACAATTACTAAAATGTTTGGGTCTGTGAGAGACTCAAGGATTAGGAACCAGGGGTCTGGCACAATTTCACATGGGTTAGCCTTTTGGGAGCAAGCAATAAGAGTTTATAAGTAAAATATAAGTGTGATGTTGAAATAACTATGAAGAAAGACTGTTCCCCATTAAATAAAGATAATTCAAACTTTTGTGAAAATGTATTTTCCCCAACAATGCTACTCATATAAATAGATAAATTGAACCCTTGGCCTGGCTATCATATTTGCTAAAATAATAAAGAGTAGTACTCTTAAGACCATCATTTAAGTACACGAAAGAAAGTCCTGGAACATTTTATACACACAGTTCTTCCAAGATGTTAAGCTTCCCAGCTATTATCTCCGAATGTGCATAAAAGTATTTGACAGTTTTTGCATCTGTTTGGCCCCCATTCATGCCTTCCAGCTAAGCATGCCCTATTCAATTTGGAGGCCTTAAATAAGCTCTGTGTTTTTGAGAGCTAATTAAAACTTCATTATTAGTACAACAGCCATACCACATTACTGTCTTGATAAGAAACCCAATAACTGACACTGTCTGTGTAGGTCTTTCAACTGGCAGATATAATTAAGTTGCATGCAACCCACTGCCCTCTAGAATCTCTTTTTAAGAAGAAAAAATAGCAAGCATGAAGCTCATGGTTGATTTACATGGAAGTGGAGGCCAAGCCTGAATTCTGTCACAGGCTTTCAAAGTTTCAAAGTTTCCTTCATAGGCAGAAGAGAAAATTTATTTGAAACACACATTTAAAAAATATATTTTTATTGATTTCGTAGAGGAAAGGGGGAGGAGACAGAGATAGAAATATCAATGATGAAAGAGAATCACTAATCATTGATCAGCTGCCTCTGCACACCCCCCACTGGTTATTGAGCCCACAACCTGGGCATGTGCCCACCTGGTTCATAGAACTATGCTGAACCATATAGCCACACCAACCAGGCTCAAATAGATATTTTTTAAAAATAATCTTTTTTGGAATGGTGAAGAATATATAGTTACCCATTTTCCTTGGGATACCTTATTTTATATAGATAGATGATGTATCTACCAAAGAAGAATTCAATGTATAAAAAAAATGAAGACAATAATTTAACCTGTCCAAAGGAAAAATCAGATAAGTACTAATAAAATTAACTCTTTTTTTTATTGATGTATCCTTAATGACTACTTTTTTAATATAAGCTAACATTCTCCCATCAGCCTACATTGCTCCCAGGCAATTTTCATGCAGTCATCCTGTTGTGTATTATGGGAATGTCAATGAACTTTAATATTATCTAGAACAAAACATAATTAGGAAGGAAATTCTTTGGGGAACAGCAAAACGTGATATATCAAGTTGCAAAGCAAAACAGTTACAGGTCTGTGTTATTTTTTTTAAACTGATTTACACCAATGAATCATATTAGAATAAAAATACCCTAAATATTTCTAGCTTTTCCAAATAACCTGTTTAAATTACTGTCAATGATTTTGGATAAGTTTAATTAAATCTTAAATTATATTAATTATAGTAAAAACAAACAAACATGTCAATCTGAACTATCTTATTGAAAAGATACTTTGTTGCAAACATCCTATATAATAAATAGGGAATATACTAATTGACCATCACTCTGTCACAAAGATGGCTGCACCCACAGCTGAAGCCAAGTTCCCATAAGAAGCCTTAACAAGCAATAAGCAGGGACCTGAGGCTATGCCCTTCCCCTCCCTTGTGGGGCTTGATAGGGGACCACAGGCCGTGCCCCTCACCTGGCTGAGCTTGATGGGGTGACCTCAGACCGCACCCCCCTGCCCCAGCACCAGGCCAGAGGACCTGAGGCTGACCCCTCCTGCATGGCAGGGCTTGACAGTGGACCACAGGCCATGCCCCCCACCAGGAAGAGGTTTGACAGGGGATTTCAGTTCACACCCCCACCCCAGCACCAGGCTGGGGAACCTCAGACTGCACCCCCCCCACCCAGCAGGTCTTGACAGGGACCTCAGGCCTCAACCCCTGCCCCAATGCCAGGCTGGGGGACCTCAGGCCACGACTCTGGTCCAGTAGGGCTTGATGGGAGACCTCAAGGTGTGCTTCCCATCCTGGTGCTGGGCTAGGGGGCCTCAGGCCACACCCCCACCCTAGTACCATGCCAGGATACTTGAGACTATGCCCCCTTCCTGGGAGGACCTCAGACCATCTCCCCACCAGGTGGGACTTGACAGGGGATTTCAAACCACACCCCACACCCCAGCTCCCTGCCGGGGGACCTCGGACCACACCCTCCGCTTAGCAGGGCTTCACAGGGGATCTCAGGCCAAGCCTCCCACCTTGGCACCAGGCCGAGGGATCTCAGGCCAAGATCCCTACCCCAGAGCCAGGCCAGGAGACCTGAGGCCATGTCCCGGCCTGGCAAAGCTTGATGGGGGAGCTCAAGGTGCACTTCCCATCCTGGTGCTGGGCTAGGGGACCTAAGGCTGCTCCCCTCTACCCCAGCACCAGGCCAGGACACCTGGGGCTGCACCCCCTTGTCTGGGTCAGGGGAACTCAGGCTATGATCCCCACCCAGTGGGGTTTGATAGATTACTTGAGGCTGCACCCCCTTGCCAGTTAGGCTTGACAGGAGACCTCAGGCCATGTCCCCGTCCTGGTGCCAGGCCAGGGAACCTGAGGCTATGTTCCCTGCCTGGCAGGGCTTGGCAAGGGTGCGACTGGCCGGGTCTGGATCTAGCCCAATGGGAGTGGGGTCTGGGTCTGATTTTGAGGTGCATGTGTGTGGGCGGGGACTTGACTCTGGGTCCCCTAGTGCACCCCAGACTCTGATAGGAGAAAGGTTTTCATATACATTTTACTAATTTTCTTTCATTTCTGACACTTCTATTATAGAGAAAAGGCAAATAGCAATATTAAATTATTTCCTCTAATTAAAAGGGGTTTTAATGGGCACAAATTTCATGCACCATGCCACTAGTCATAATAAGAATAGGGATACAATGTTAATGTGGTTATCATGGAACCAGATAACCCAGAAAAAAGCATCAAATAAGGAAATACCTAGCAAGTATTCCTCAAGTCCTTGCCTTAAAACATAATTTTTTAAAAATATATTTTATTGAATTTTTACAGAGAAAAAGGGAGAGAGAGAGTTGGAAACATAAATGAGAGAGAAACATCGATCAGCTGCCTCCTGCACTTCCCCCACTGGGGATGTGCCTGCAACCAAGGTACGTGCCCTTTACCAGAATTGAACCTGGGACCTTTCAGTCTGCAGGCCAACACTCTATCCACCAAGGCAAACCAGTTTTGGCAAAACACAATTTTTTATTGTGTCCTAATATGGTAAGTTTCCTTATTTGTAACTATTCCCACTAGCCCATTTTTGATGACCGAGGTAAAGTGGCTATTTCTAATGTTCATGAATAAACAGAACTAGTAAGAATTAAATGCCACTAGGAATCTCTACTATACAGCTCTAATATCTGCAATCAAAAGGTACTTCTCATCATATGCATAGGAAGTCACATCTGAAATACACTCCTAATAGATGTGTCCTAATGGAAAATTTCACAATCCATTTTAAAGCATTCTAGAATTAGTCCATCTAGCTATCTATTTTAAATCAGATAATGTATAACTGACTCTGTGAAAATTATCCCTTTTGTAGTCTGTCTTTCTTTTTACTGAATAAATAATATAGCTGTGTTGGGCAGTCCTTTTTATCACAAACATTTGAGTACCTACTATAATCTTAGAAGTTTGTATTTCATTTACTTTAAATAGTAAAGAATGGTTAAAATTCTTGATAGCATTAGAATAGTGAAATATATATTAAAATGGTGGTTTTAAATCATGACTCCTTTATTAACACAATGTCAAAAATACTGGTTCTTTTTCATATTCTTTGAAAAAATGGAAACAAAATTATGATTATAGAACATATAATGTATATACCTTTGAGTTAGTTTGAGTGAGAATAAGCAGCCTTTGTTTTCTACCTGGGGAATTATTTTTTAATGATTATGGAATCAACTCATACTTGCTTTAAAATATATTAATATTCCTGTAGAAAAATATTTAATGCTTAAGAGTTTTTTCTTATATCTTCCCAGATTTTTATATGCATATAAAGGTAAAATAATTTGGGTTTAGAAAATCATATAATGTAATGCATTACAACTTTTTTCTAATTAAGACTATATCAACGTCATGTTTATATTGTGGTACTGACACCTCTTCTTCATTTATTTTGATCAGTTACATCATATTACATCATATGCATATACTGTAACATATTTCATACACTTTTTTATTGATGGACAATTGTTTTCAACCCTGTTCTATTACAAATAATATTTCATGAACATTTATAAAGACATCTTTAAGTAAGTACATGAATTTCTACAAACTTTATTTCCAAAAATTAAATTAGTTCAAAGGGCATAACTTAACTTTTGCATAGTTGCAAAGTGAAGCATATCTGAGATTTTAATCCCCTTTTATTCCTTCAGCCAAAGACTTTCTCTAGGCCAATTATTCATAATGCCATGGGTCTACCTTTGCATCACAAATAAATAATGTAACATTTTATTTTATTTTAACTTTGAAATACTTGTGAGAATGTCAACACTATTACTAATTGCTCTCTTATTTGGCACAAAATAGTGTCAATAGTTAATATTTGCTTTGCTATGTACAGGAATTCAACTAAGCATATTTTCCTTTAAAATTTCTAAAATATTAATTCTTGAAATGTATCATGCACAAAAACATGAAATGTAAGAAATTATTTTAAAAACAATAAAAATACAATTAAATTACAAAGGCATATATAGAATTACCTAACATTTGAAGTTTAGACTCTTCATTTCCTTAAAATTTTTACTTTTTTCTTGTACTTTCCTTGCATTTGTGCACCCATTTTAGACACAGTAGCCTGAATCCATACTTTTTTTTTTTTTGGTTTTCATTAAGAAAGTAAAATAAGGCCTGCCTAGTGGTTGAGCATGTAGTCATGAACCAGGAGGTCTCAGTTTGATCCCCAGTTGGGGCACATGCCTGGATTGTGGGCTCCATTCCCAGTGGGTGTGCAGGAGGCAGACGATGTTGATTCTCTCTTATCATTGATGTTCCTATCTCTTTCTCCCTATCCCTTCTTCTCTGGAATAAATATAAACATTTAAAAAAAAGTTGAAATAAATTTATTAGAAACTATTAGGAATAAAACCCGAAATTAAATGGAAAGTAGCACTAAATTCAGTTGGTAAATTCATATACTTACTTAAAGATTTCTTTATAGATGTTGCTATTATGTTAAGACAATACTTCAGAATGATAACAGAAATTGGTGAACTTTTCAGAATAATATATGTGCTAAGAAATATAAGAACAATGTGTCAGCTTGGGTCCTCTGAGAAGCAGATATCAACACAGTATTAACTGTGCAAAGATTCTTTATTAGGCAAAAGTTCATTGTACATCTGGATACAAGGCTCTCATTACATTTATACAGTGGGAATGTTTTCCCAGTATCTGGTTTGCCTTTTCATTTTTAAATTTTTTTAAGATTTTTAAAAATTGCCTTTTTAGAAAGAGGATAAGGAAGAGGGAGAGAGAGAAAAACATCAATGTGAAAGCATAACATTGATCAACATTGGTCAGCTCCTACTGAGGATCATGCCCACAGCCAAGGTGTCAACCTAGTGGTCTGACTAGGAATCATACTAGCAACCATTTTGTGCACAGTGTAGTGCCCAACCAACTGAGCCACACTGGCCAGGGCTCTTTTTATTTTCTTAATGGTATTCTGTGAAAAATAGACATTTTTAATTTTTATGTGTTGTTCTTTTATCAATTTTTCTTGTATTGCTACATGTTGTGCTCTGTCTAGTAAAATGTTGGTTTTTCCAAGAGAGTGGGTATTTTCTACTATGTATTCTAGAAGTTGAAAAATACTGGCTCCTATGTTTAAGTGTATAAACCATTTTAAATTAGTTTTTGTGTAGCAAGTCAATTTCCATCTTCCCCATATGGATATCACTATCTTAGCACCATTTGTTGAAAAGTTGTTACATATAACTGAACCAGCATAAAGTATTTGGCTGAAGAGCAAGTAAGTAGGAATTGAAATCTTAAGTATGCTTCACTATGTAACTATGCAATAGTTAAGGTATGCCCTTTGTAATAATTTAATTTTTGGTGATATGCATTGGTTGATTTTTTTTAATATTAAACCAACCTTGCTTTACTAAAATAAACCCCACTTAGTTATAATGCATTATCTCTATGTAATCATTGTGGAACTTAATTTTATAGTTTACTTTTGTGTCTATATTCATTATGAATATTCATCTATCTATAATTTTATTTTTGTGTGTGTATTTTATGTTGAGCTTTGGTAAATATACTAAGGCTCTACATTAATATAGAGGAATATAAGCATATAGAACCACATTCCATATTAAGAAAAATACACACTTTAAAATGTCAAATAGTAACCACCAAAAATGTTGAGAGTATTTAAATTCTAAAAAAGGAAATAAAACACTATAGTTTCAACAACAACATCAAATAATTAGCAAAGAGGGGTGAAAAGACAGACAAAAAAAATTGAAACCAGGTTTTGTTTAAGGCAGTATTAGTTCTTGGATTTGTGGGCCCATTCTTGTATAAACTAATGTTTTTCTCCTTAATTAGTCTACAAGGAAACACTAGCAAGTATTTTATCATCAAACTCTCTTTAGAAATCCTAAATTGCCTAGCTCAGTATTTGAGAAATGGTATGTGCTCAGGAAAGCTGCTTTGATTTTTCTCAAGGTTAAACATTTTGTTGGTAAATGTCTAGTAACAGGGGAGGAAAGCAAATAGCATATTTTCTCATTAGGATCCTATGCATTACATATTTTCATTCAGTTCTGATAATTCTTCCCTTAATGAGCCATCAGTGACTTTCATTGAATCACATTCTACCTTTAATTAGTATAGTAGAATTGAAGTGATTCTCATTTTATAAGTTGACTGTGGAAATACCTGTGGACATTTGACTAATATTTTAATTAAAGAACAGAGTCATATGAAAGACATATGTCCTATCTTGGATAATTATCTGCTGTTGATAATTATCCATACGTACTGAAAAAAAAAAGGTTTTGTTTGTATGCTTATGTCATGGCAGATAAAAATCATAAGCAAACAATTATCTAATACTGTAATGAAACTCCTTTCACTTTATTTTCTTAAGCTATATACTGGTATATGTTTGAACAAAAATTATTTTTCAATACAGTCATAAGTGCCTACTTTTAAAAAATGTTTAAATATCTCAAAATGTAAATTTTTAAGTCAGTGCATTTCTCTAAAATTTAAGCTCATTGCTCACATTACATTTTCACATGACTATGAATCTAAGAAAGGATTTTTCAAGTAGTAAAAAATATTTTTAGAAGATATATATTAATCAGAACCCCATTTAAAAATTTCATTATTTCCATATTTAAGATCATTGTATAAGATCATTGTATATGATCATTACATACAATAAAATAGCAATTAAGTAAAAATCTGCATGCAGTAAGTTCACTCAAGCACAAGTGTGAGTATAGCACTGCTTTATTTCTAAGTCTCTTGTGATGGTTTAATAACTGGTTACCAGAGCCTCTGCTATATTGTACTACCAGAACCATGTATTCAGGGCCATGTTTATATACATAGTTGCATACAAGTGCAAAAATATGAGTGAATGTGTATGCTTCACAAAATTTTTAATTCCTACCCAAGTTAAATTTTAAAACCCTTCATATAAAAAATAAAAATAGCATCTGCTTTAACCTTTCAGGGTTTGCTGCAAAGTGTCTGATCGACAACCAAGCAACATACCTTTCCC
The DNA here is from genome assembly GCA_011751065.1 of Lasiurus cinereus. Classification (NCBI taxonomy): domain Eukaryota; kingdom Metazoa; phylum Chordata; class Mammalia; order Chiroptera; family Vespertilionidae; genus Lasiurus; species Lasiurus cinereus. Next base: position 42,068,677 of record JAAGEH010000307.1, read on the forward strand.
CCAATACACAGATGCAAGTACTTTGAATAAATACCAGTTTCCATTCATAAAGAAACTGAATATGTTGCATTGAGTGCTATTATTTTTAAACTAGAGGCCCAGTGCACATATTCGTGCACATTGAAAGGAAATTAATTAGAAGCCATATTTTAGAGGCTGAGGAGGGACTGTGGGACTATGGAAGGTTGGCTCCAGGACATGTCTGTCTTGCTCAGTCTAAATCAGAGTCAGCCAGCCAGGGAAGGACTGTGGGAGGTGGAAAGGGACTGTGGGAGGGCTCCAGGGTGTGTCTGGTCCATCTTGCCCAGTCTTGATCAGATGGACCCCAGCAGTAAGCTAATCTGCCTATTGGAACGTCTGCCTCCTGGTGGTCAGTGCCGTAATATGCTAAGTGTCCGGCCATTGAAAAGATGAACGAACTGTCAGACACTTAGCATATTAGGCTTTTATTATATTGGATAAGATTTTATTATATAGGATAAGAAGTGATTCATCACTGTTTCTTCAAGGGACAATACACTATGATGCAAACATTACCAAAATATCTAATCTTTTCACTTTCACTATCACTAAGAAAGGTCCAGATATCATAGCTTCTTTGTTTTAATTTATTTATTGATTTTTAGAGAGTTAGAGAGAGAAAAAAAATCACCAATTGGTGGTTCCACTTATTGATGCATTCATTGGTTAATTCTTGTATGTGCTCTGACTGGGGATTAAATATGCAACCTTGGCATATGGGGATAATGGTCTCACCAACTGAGCCAACTGGCCAGGGCCCATAGCTTTTTTAATGTTACAAAATCTGAATATTATGTTTGGAATATAACCTAAGATTTAAATAAAGGACTTATTTAATATGTCAAATATTTTCAAAATGTAAATTAACATCTTAAGGTAGAAAATTAATTAAAAGAGATTAAATTGTTCTAATATGAATGAGTAATCCAAAGAACTGGTAGGGAGGAAGAGTTCTATCTTCTATGATACCATGGACTTTGTCCCAGATCAATTATTTTATGTTTATTTTCCCCAATACACTAACTGATAAAATAGGCATGTTAGACTTATCCACAAGAGGATGCTTTACAGAATGAATAATTAAAAGGGTTGGTAAGTGCTTTTTAATTAGAATGATCACACAATTGCCAACAAATAATAACCCCTTTATTAAAAATCAAGGGCCAGAGGTTAATTGATTTGCCTGTCTCAAGCATTATCATTTTGCATCTATATGCAGATTGCTAAATACATTTACCTTTTAAATATTTATGAGGCACCCAAGTTCCAAAATCCAGTAAGTGATATACTAGTAAAACCATTTGCTTTTCATTTGAGCAGATATAATTTTGTCCTTTGGTCATTTCATGTAGGCAGGTGAAACAATGTAATGAAACCCTGAACCATACTAAAGAAAAAATAACATGGCTACAGAATATTTCAGCTGTTTTCACATTTTTAAATGATCTCACTAAATGTCAATATTCTTCTGATTATAGTTTTTAAGTTAGGAGGTGATCATCATAGTTCCCTCATGCTTAGAGATAGATTCACCATCTCCAGGTATCAGAAATTTAGGCTTAATTAGAATACTATTATTAATACCAATTATATTCTAGTAGAAGACTTTAGTCTTTACTAAATGTTTTCTGTCAATTTTATCAAATAAAGCAATTTTATAAAATTATAGGTCACTTTTGAAAAGGTTCTATTTAGGTCAGTTGCCCATTTTTTTATTGGATCCTTCATCTTCCTTTTATTAAGTTGTATAAATTCGCTGTAGATTTTGGAGATTAAACCTTTATCAGACAGTATGGAGTTTCCTCAAAAAACTAAAAATGGATCTCCCATTTGACCCTGTAATCCCACTCTTAGGAATTTATCCTAAGAAATTACAAACACCAATCAGAAGGATTTATGCACCCCTATGTTCACAGCAGCACAATTTACAATAGCTACAATTTGGAAACAGCCTAGGTGCCCGTCAGCAGATGAGTGGATCAGAAAACCGTTGTACATCTACACAATGGAATTCTATGCTGCCATTAAAAAGAAGGAATTCTTACCATTTGCAGCAACCTGGTTGGAACTGGAGAGCCTTATGCTTAGTGAAATAAGCCAGTCAATGAAGGAGAAGCATCACATGATCGCACTCATTGGGGGATAATAAAGAACATTATAAACTGATGAACAAAAGGATAGATACAGAGACAATAAAGGTTCAAACAGACTGTGAAATTACAGCAGGAAGATTAAAGTTAGGTGAGGTAGATAAGAGATCAATCAAAGGACTTGTATGCATGCATATAAGCATAACCAATGAACATAGACACTGGGGGGTTGGGGTATGCCTAGGAGGGAGGGGGCAATGGCGAGATATGTATAAAAAATTAATAAAATAAATTATAGGTCACTTGCCAAGACCGGTTTGGCTCAGTGGATAGAGCGTCAGCCTGTGGACTGAAAGGTCCCGGGTTCAATTCCGGTCGGGGGCATGTACCTTGCTTGCGGGCACATCTCCAGTGTGGGGTGTGCAGGAGGTGGCTGATTGATGTCTCTCATTGATGTTTCTGACTTTCTATCCCTCTCCCTTCCTCTCTGTGAAAAATCAATAAAATATATTAAAAAAATTATAGGTCACTTAAGAAAGCAGCCATTATGTAAGAAATCACTAAGTTTTTGAATTCTAAGATCTATTTAAGAAAATGAAAGATTAAGAAAACTGTGAAAATAAACTACGATGGATATCCACATGATGCAAAAAACAAACAAACAAAAAAAAACTTCAGCCCACCATTTATTATCAATGATTAGAGTGGGAGCTGGTAGTCAATGAGAAGAAAGAAACACACACAAAAAAAGGCCAATATGAATCATGGTTATTCACCTTTTTTGCCTATCAGAAGTCTTTTTTTGTTCTGGGGCTAATTCTATCTTTATGACTCTGATATATTGTATTGGACCAAAAATATTACAATGATAATAATGTATTATATTTTATGTCTCAAGAAATATTTTGTATTTGTTTAAACAAATACCCTAGCTCTAGCTGATTGCTCAGTTGGCTGGACCATCATCCTGAGCACCAAAAAGTTGTGGGTTTGATTCCTAATCAGAACACATTCCTAGGTGTTATGTTCTATCTCCAATTGGAGTGAGTACATACAGGAGACAATCAATCAATCTGTATCTTTCATATTGAAGTTTCTTGCTGCTCTCTTTCTCTCTCCCCCTCTTGTCCTCCCTCTCTAAAATTGGTGTAAAAATATATCTGTGGATGAAGATAAAAAGAAACAAACAAAAACACACACTCTAAATAAATTTAGATGTTTATTTATTTAGAAAATATATTTAAAACTAAGATGTCTGACTAATATCTTTATTGTCATAACCTATATATTTTTAAAATATATTTTATTGATTTTTTTTACAGAGAGGAAGGGAGAGAGATAGAAAGTCAGAAACATCAATGAGAGAGACATCGATCAGCCACCTCCTGCACGCCCCACTGTGGAGATGTGCCTGCAAGCAAGGTACATGCCCCCAACCAGAATGGAACCTGGGACCCTTCAGTCCGCAAGCCGATGCTCTATCCACTGAGCCAAACCAGTCTCAGCATAACCTATATTTTAATAGAGCATCTTCTTTTCTCTTCAGTCTTCAGAGGAATGATTACAAGTAAAATATCTTCCAGATAAGTATGTTCCTCTCTAGTTTATAGGCTTATTGGAATATACAGACTATTTTAGAACTTTTCTAAAACCAAATATAGTAGTATATGGCACAGTGCCTGGCACATGGTAGGCTCTCTACATATGGAAATACCCTTGTGTCCAGCCACAACCTTTTTCAGACTCAGATCCTTGCCACAGATTCCTCCTCTTAGTTTATAAATATATTCAACTTTTTTCTAACCTATAAAAAATAAAAGAAAACATCCTCCCTATTTTAAGAAATTAGAAACACCAATCGGAAAGGATTTATGCACCCCTATGTTCATAGCAGCACAATTTACAATAGCTACAATTTGGAAACAGCCTAGGTGCCCATCAGCAGATGAGTGGATTAAAACAACCTTCTTGACTAACCCATCTTCTCTCTCTTCCTTCCTCTTTCCCCTTTTTGTTTTCTTATTTCTCTCTCTCTCTGCCTCCCCTTTCTCATTTCATCCCCAATTAATTTTTAAAGTATTGTACTCAGACCTTTATATTCAAATTAGCTGGAATCACTATGAAAGTAGAGACTATATCTTTTTAAATCCCCATTGTTCATTGTATCCTTTGTAAAGTAAGATTAAGCTTTATAAATATTTGTTAAATAAATTAGTTCTCAACATATACTTGTATTAAAGTTATTTCTCTAGGCATTATTCTATGTATAATCCTGTTTTAAATTTTGGCCACGAATCCCCCTCTGAAAGTCTAATGTTCTTGCAGTAACTAACTCTGCTCCCCCACTGTATGCTGTTTTTTTTTTTTTAATATTTCTGACTATGTTTTTGTTTTGTTTTAATTTTTGCTTTCATTTTTCTCTAAGTTCAGCCTGTCACCTGAATTCACTAGTAGAGTTTTCCTTTGGATTTTTTCATTGGCTCTTGGTTCTCTTTCTATTGGCTCACTGAGTAACCACATACAATCTTTTCCTCTCCATTGATCACAAAAGGTTTATGGCTCCCATAGCTCTGTTTTTAGCTCTGATCTTTCTTTAGAGCTTTAACATCCAGTTTCTATCTGGTACACACCTCATCTAGATATCCATTTTTGTTTCAGATCTGTGGACTCTGATCTTTTCATTCTTGTCCTATAAGAAATTGTGAGTTTCCTTTGATTTCATCAGCCATCTCCACTGATCTGGAGTGAATCAGAGGTGGAGTTAGAGTATGCAGGGGGATGGGTACGTGGCACACTTTTTCTCTAAATCGTTCATAAAGATATTGCTTATGCCTGAAGTTTGAAAATTATTTAGAAAGACATAGTTTACAGTAGATTTCTCACACTAAATCCTAGATTGTAGACATTCTTTTCTGACATATCTCTATCTCTATCTATCTATCTATCTATCTATCTATCTATCTATCTATCATCTATCTCTCACCTACTCTACTTTCTATCTTTCTATCTATTTATCTGTCGAGAGAGAGAGAGAGAGAGAGAGAGAGAGAGAGAGAGGCATATGGATACTGATAAATACAAACATTATCACTTTTCCCATTTACTATAAACCCAGAAGATAAAGTTGAAGTCCTCTAAATAAAATTAATATACTAATTTAGATATTAACCTTATAGAATAATATTACCTCAACAAAATAACATCTGGATAGCGTGAAAAGACTAGGATAAAATTATTTTTTCTGGCCCTAACCGGTTTGCCTCAGTGGATAGAGCGTTGGCCTGTGGACTGAAGGGTCCCAGGTTTGATTCCGGTGAAGGGCATGTACCTTGGTTGCGGGCACATCCCCAGTAGGGAGTGCAAGAGGCAGCTGATCAATGTTTCTCTCCCATCGATGTTTTTAACTCTCTATCCCTCTTCCTTCCGCTCTGTAACAAATCAATAAAATATATTTTTTAAAAATTATTTTTCTGTAAACAGTCTTCTATCCCAATAATTATTCAACAAATAATTTAGTGTCTATCATATATCAGAGACTGTTATAACCAGTCACTCAGCATATACTAGTTTAAAAAAAAATCCAGCTCTTATAAAGTTTAAATTCTAGATAAACAAAACAAAACAAAATATGTAAGTAAATTATATAATATAATGAAAAGGCATAATTGCTATAAAATTGTTCAGAGAGTAGAATAATTGAAGGGTGATTATGAGTGCTTGGGAGTAGGTATGTATAGACAACAGAATTAAAAATAATGCATTAGATTGTCTTTATTGGGAAAGAAATATTTGTGCAAATACATGAACACAAGTGAGAGTTAGTCAAAAGGGCATATGAAGAAACAATATTCTGGGTAGATGAAATATCTAGTTCAAAAACCCTAAAGCAATGAGATTTCTGTGGTGTTCCATGATGAGTTGCCAGTACCTGAGTGAATAAGGAGAGGAGTAGTTGAGAAAAGAGTAGTAACAGGGAATCAGTTCTTATAGAGCCTTTTAATAGAGCCAATAAGGACAATGGCTTTTACTCTGAGTAAAATGGTGAATAACTGCAAGGTCCTGAGCAGCAGAGTGGTTACATGATCTGATTTATATACTTTTTTTTAATTGTGGTTACTTGTGCATAAGGAGACAGGGATAGAAATAGAGAGGTAGGTGGAAATTCTTATAATCATTCAAGAAATAGGTGATGTCTCAGACCAGAGAGGCAATAAGTAGTAAGATTTTGGAAATAATTTTAAGGTTGAGGAATAGGATGTTCTAATAGGTGGTATTTGATATATGAAATTAAAAAAGGAGTCAATAACAATTCCAATTTTTTGTACTAATCACCCAGAATAGTGGAGTTAAAAGCAAATGAGCTATGGAGAAGAGAGATATCTGCTTTCAAAGATTGGAATCTCCAAGGAAGTGAGTGAGTGAAGATGGAAAGAAAAGGAAATTAGAGACTAATTTCTGGAGTATTCCAACAGTTAAAAAAATCCTAGTTACAAGGAAAAAAAAATATATATATATCCAAAAGGGAACAACACATTAAGTATGCAGAAACCCAAAAGAATGTGGTTTGTGCCCAGAAACTGCAGAAAGAATATCATGAAGGAGGAAGAGTTCAACTCTATTAAATTGTGATGGCAGATGAAATACAATTATGAAAGTGAAAGTTAAAAGGCAGATTCGAGAATGGAAGAGAATTGAACAGAGCAAGTCAAAACATTTCTTGAGAATTTTTTGAAATAAAGGAGAACTAACGAATAGATCCTGGTGGGGATCAAGATGGTTTTTCAAATTCCAAATAAATAAATGCTTATTTATATGCTAAAGAGAAGATTACAGTGAAGATGAGATGAGATGAGAAAAAAAAAAAAGACTTTCTAAAGTTGTGCCTCAGATTAGGTCACATGAGATAGGATTTAATGCATGAATGTGGGATGGGCTGTAGAAAAAGGCACAGATGTAAAGTCCAGCCTTTTCATCTTGGGGCTCCACTGCCCTTGGCTGGCAGAGAGAAGAGTAGAGAGTATGGGGCTCCATGGGAGCAAAGTGACTACCCCCCCCCCATATTCCATTGGCTGCCAAGAGTTACATTCTGCACCTAATGACAAAAGGAGGCTGCAAATCAGGCTCTGTGACCAGAAAGAAAGGGACATGGGCTTGGTGATCCTCTCCCACATAATTAGTTTCTTGATTTTTTTTTCAGGGGGGAAAACAAAAATCAATACTAGGAATTCTTACTGATTACATAACAAAAATATAATGTATAAAAGGGGGGAAAAGGATATTTATAATCCTACCAACCTTAATATACATCCTAATTTAATCATGTTACTAATGGGAAGATTTGTTGGTAATTGCTATTCAGAAATAATATATTCTACAGCACAATTTGCTTCTACTAACACTTAAATATTTAACTATTTTATCAACATTATAGTTAAGGTCAATAAGAAATAAGAGTACATTAATGCTTAAGTGATCATAATATATTAAAGAGATGTTATATGTTTTCTTTCTTGTCACATGACTGGGTTTTTATTAGAGAATTGAAGTTGGATTCAATTTCAAATATACACTTACAAGGCAACTACAGGTTAGGGTTAGGACTGGTGTAGGCATTGAGTTTGGTGCCTGGGTAAGGTGTCAGGGTCAGAATGAGAGCTAGGATTTGATTTTAGTAATTTTTTAAAAAACTTGATCTCCTTCAGTACCTATAGGAGTTATCGTATGATGCTGCACTGGTCTTATTCTATTAACACATGTGTTCCTGATCTATTAAGCAAGGAGGCAGATCATGTTCTTGATGTCCATATCCCATTTTGGAGATTCTCTTTAAAATAAAATCTAATGTAATTTTCTATAAATTGCCTCAAACTTTTTCCTTTACATTCAATCTCAATTGCTTTTAATATCATTTCACTCATTGTATCTGAATCCATGTACTATGTCAGCATTTTGGTCTTTTTTTTTTCCTGAAGTTTTCCTCTGATATGTAAATGCAAAACTTGTGTAGCTTTCAAGAGTTTATTTTTAGAGAGGAATCTTCAAAATATCATTTTCTCAATGTTGGCTTCTCCCTGGTTTTCCAAATGTGTAAGGGCTGAAAGGCACTTATGCAGGCGTGTACAACATTATATAAAATAAATAATGTTCAACAAAATCTATCCAAAGGAGAGGAATATTAAGCAATAAGTTTAAATTTCATAATAAAAATGTCACACTAGATTATGCTATTTATAACTATAATACCTTGAGCAGATGATATTTTTAAATACAGGGTAGTTAACCATTTTAAAAATAGATCACCTTATGTGAATGAATCTCAGAATTAGTAGGGAAAGCAGAAAATATTTATACTTGACTATAGAAAAATGTATACCTAGTTACCCTTAAATATATATTTCTCACTGTCTGAGGCATGTTCTTTTTGATATCTGAACAGAATAAATGAATGCAGAAAATTTGTAGATTATATTTGTCTAAAAACTCTTTCCAGATAATAATAAGTATCCTTCCATCAAGAGAAAGCTAACCAATGTAGATCTCAGAGAAAGCTAACCAGTGTAGATCTCAGAACAAGATCTAGCTATGATTTATTTTCTTCAGTATCAGTCCATAGGGACTCTTCTTACAGATGTTTTCAAAATATTGAATTGTTCAAAGCTAATTTCATCTGTCTTATTTCTCTCCACTTTGAAATTCACTCTAATAAGTGTGACTTGGTATTTTGGAGTTCTTCATGCCTGAGGGTACAATCCAGGAATTTCAGCAAACTACTATCACCCTCTTCATCCTAAAAATCCTGTTGAATATATATGCTTTGAAAGTGTCATGTTCTGAATAAGCAGTTTTATTTTTGTTGCATTTTTTAGCATACGGTATAAAACTAAGCATTAAAAAAGCTGCATTGACCTTTATTTCCATCAGTATCAGCCCCCAGTGAACACTGTATGTTGATAGCTGCGGGGGCAGGGGTGTGTGGTTTCCTTGTGTCCCACCTCCCCCTGTCAATTCAGGCAGTTCCTCATTGCACACTTACCCTCACGTGGCCCCTCACTCATTGCTTGTGTTGTAATTTCTTTTCCCATAATTTATCACATTCAATCTCTAATTACTTCAGAACATCAGCTCTCATCCAGTTACTGTGACAGAGACAATTAAACATATTGATAGGGGTTTCAACATCCGAATTAAGGAAAGTATGTTTACATACTCTCAAAAGTCATCTGGGTTTGAAAGAATATCCTGTTTAAACACCAATAAAAATAATGTGTTTATAATACTGCATTTCAAGGAAATTTTAAAAAAATATTTCTTATATTTCCTCCTTAGAAATAATTTTGAACTTAGAGAAAACTCACATGAATAGGGTATCAGACATTGTATAGCCTCTATTTTTTATTGCATGGGGCTGTGTGTTTTATGATACTTTTTCTGTCCCTCTCCTTCCCCTACACACACACACACACACACACAATTTTATTTTCTGAATCACTTAAGAATAAGTTGCATATCATGTCCATTTACTGCTGCATTTTTTATGTTTTTTTAAAAATATGGACATAAGTTATGAAGTGTATAATTATATTTTAGCAAATATCAATGTTAAATTTCCTGAAATTGATAACTTTATAATCAACTTTCCATATCCCAATTTTGTCCACTGACCCAATGGTGCCTTTATAGTATTTTTTCCCATCAGAATAGGATGCAAGAAAGAATCACATATTTCCTGTTGATGTCATTTTTACAAATCTCCTTTGAACTAGAATAATTCCTTAGCTTTTCATTGTCTTTTATCAAATTGACAGTTTTCATTTTTAGTAAAATGGTCCTCATAGGATATTCTCATTTTGGGTTTAAGTTATGTCCTCATAATAGATTCAATCTATTTACACAGTCCTAGTGTGATATTACCAGCATGATGTTGAGTCCTCAATCCATCATATCTGGAGTCACACATTGTTTATCTGCCTCTCACTGTGGATTTTTATTTTGATCAAGTCGTTGTCTAATTTGTGGGATACACTTTAAGACCGTATAAATACTCTACATATCATACAAATCCTTCTAATACCCTAGTTTTAATGTGCATTGATGTCACATGACAGACTGGTATTTACTGTGATGGTTGGTATAGTATGACTTTATTCCAGCATACCTTCCACATTTACCACTAAGAATTTGCCATTCTAATTAAGCAAGAGTTTGTTTTCTCACCTACTTTATGTACCTATTTATTATATCTATCTATACTTCCCCAATGTCTATCAACCTATTTATCTATATATCATCTCTACAGATTTAGAATGCCTATTACTTCTAAAGGTTTGTAAGTCATTACTGTCCTTAATGTAAATATATCCTATCTAATAAAAGAGTAATATGCAAATTAACCATACCTCTGCTACATGCACAAGCCACACCCACCAGTCACACACATCAGCCAGTGAGTATGCAAATTAACCCAACCAATATGGTGGTTAATTTGCATATCCTGGTGTAGAGCAAAGACTGAAGATAGCGTAGAAGGAAGCCAAGTGCTGCAGAAGGGAGGGAAGTTTTGAGAAGCAAGCAAGTGGGGCGGTGGAGAAGGGAGGGAAGCAGGCAGGGTTGGGGAGAAGGGAGGGAAGCTGGTGGGGCAGTGGAGACTGGAATAGGAAGCCCTTTGTAGGAATTTTCTTGCAATGGGCCTCTAGTATGTATGTGTGTGTGTGTCTGTATATATATAGTGTATTATTGATTTCAGAGAGGAAGTGAAAGAGAGATAGAAACACCAATGATGAGAGAATCGTTGATTGGCTGCCTCCTGCTTGCCCCCACTGGGGATCAAGCCCACACTCGAGCATGTTTCCTGACTAGAAATCAAACTGTAACCTCCTGGTTCAGAGGTGGAAGTTTAACCATTGAGCAACACCAGCTAAATATCTTAATTATTTTTATGCTCAACTTGTCCAGATATGGCCAATATAAATTTTTCTAGCTGGATCTTGTAACATTTATGCCATTGCCTATCATTTCAGTCTTTTGTTCTGATATGAATTGATGTTTCCTACTTTAGTTGTACCTTACTTTACCAAAACCTAATATAATTTTTCCAAGCAGATCTAATTCCTTTTAGTGGATAATGATATTAGTAACTAAGGTCTGCACTAGTTATGCTCATCAGTACTGGAAAGTCTTTGTTTCTAGACTCAGTTGATAGGCAGAGGCAGGAAATAAATAAATGAATAAATAAATAAATAAATAAATAAATAAATAGTATTTCACATATGTGTATCTTTATATACATACATGTACATATTTACATCAAATACTTTTAATGAGCTTCTTACCTGTTTTTGCCTATTTCCTATATATATCTTACTTTCTTCATAGTAAGGACCAAGGCTCCTGACACTATCAACACATTCACTCATTTGCTCTATATATTCTATATTTAAATATTTTCAGAATTGCTTCAACAATATATATATTTTTTCATTGCTTTTCCATTCATAAATGTTAATACACAATAAGTATTTTTCTTTTTCTTTTTCATTTGCAAAATATCCAGGAAATCTATCTCACACCAACCCACAGAGCTATTTCTCAGGATTCTTTTCAGCTTCAGGGTACCATTTGCATATATAGCCTAATTTATGCACCAATCTCTAGTACTTGGTTAGATGAGTAGGTTCCAATATTTTGTCATCATAAATAACGCTGTGATGAATAAATTGTGCATATGTGTTTTCACACTATTAAGCCATACCTTTAGGGTAAATTCCTAGAAGTTTGATGGTTGGGCTGAAGAATAAATACATTTAAAATTGTTATGTCAATTCTCTATTCATAGTTTTTGCCCATGTTCTATATTTCCTCAATTTCAATTGGGGGACACTTTAGACATAAAACTTTATCTATTATACATACATGGCAACTGTAAGAATAATATTGAACTAAATTTGATAAGTTTAGGAATTCATTTGGCAAGTAAGGAAAACAATCTAGGTTTTGCTCTAGATTGGTGTAATTGCTGGACCCTCTGCAAGCGAGCTGCATGTCTATTTTATATGTGCTCATCTGTGTTTAAGCCAGAGGAAACGCAAGTCAGACATGGTATTTCTTTAGAAATTCTATCTTCATTAGTAAGTAATAGATGGTGGTATCCTAGCGATCCATGTGTTAAGTGTGAAAAGCGCCATGTAGGCACATAAACTGTGAACTTTAAAAACATTGAAATAATCCCCCTAAGTGTTGTGAGCAGGCTTTTAAGGTACTTGGCTAGGTCCTCTAGTCATTCCCTTTGCCTGGCCCACTGCTGTTCTCCTGCAAATTATTTTTGGTATTAGAGAGCAATTCTAATAATATAGCTTCTAGTTTCCTGCAATTCCTCCTCCCTCAGAGGTGGACCTTCATTTCAAGTCTAATTATACTGTCTTCTAACAGTTACTATGGAATTTTAATATAGACAGAGAAAAATGCACATCAACAAACAGCTTGATGACCTCCTCACATGTAACAAGCACCTGACTCAAGAAACAATTATCGCTGAAACTGGTTTGGCTCAGTGGATAGAGTGTCGGCCTGCAGACTGAAAGGTCCCAGGTTCGAATCCGGTCAAGGACATGTATATTGGTTGAGGGCACATCCCCAGTAGGGGGCGTGCAGGAGGTGGCTGATCGATGTCTCTCTCTCATCGATGTTTCTAACTTTCTATCCCTCTCCCTTCTTCCCTGTGGAAAATCAATAAAATATATTTTAAAAAAAAGAAACAATTATCCATACCCTCAAAGCCTTCCTCAGTGTTCCCTTCCAGCCAACACCCTCCTACAGAGAAAATCACCATCTAACACAGGCGTTGCTTCTTGCATTTTGTACAAATGAACACAGAATATAGACTCTTTTGTGCCTTGTATCTTTCTGTTGCATACATTTCACAACCTGTACTACCATCCTGCCACTTGGCCTTGATGAGGTCAGAAGCCTGTCTGTGGTGTAACTGGATTACCCACACTGACCCAGCATCCAGCATTTGGCATTAGCTTCTTGACATTTCACTCGGCATCCCCAAGCTGCAAATAGGTCTGAGGAGAGAAGAGTTGCTTCCCTGGCCAGCATTCCCAGCCCCCTTTTTCGTCCTTCCTGCTGCAACCTCTGCTACATTTTCTCTCCTGTTCAAACCCTGAGCGTTCCCCCAATGCCATTTTGACACTTTATTTCTCCTTTCACTAAATGTCGGTGTGCACAACATTTGTCAGTAGGCATTAGACACATATAAATCAAGAATAAAACATGATTATTTTTAAATGTGCACCCAATTATTATTACATACCCCTATGTCCTCTAAATCCCATAACTCTGTCAATCTGTTAACAAGCATTTGCTAAGCACATTTGATGCACAAGGCATTGTCCTAGCGGGTGAAACCCAACCTTTTATTAAGACAAATAAACCCTTCTGAGAACTTACATGTAATCATCCACTGCTACATCTAAAATCTGGTATAACGGAGAAAGCAAAAACTTTGGACAGAGAAAGCAGAGAACAAATTTGGTCTCTTGTCTTTCATGATCTTGTTATACTATTTGACAGAGAGGACTTATCAGGTAGGTCCTGGGTGAATGGTAGTATTATCAGTGGAGAACTTAGTCAAAGTGCCTAACACCCATGTACTACAATGACATAAGTGGAAAAATAGAAGTGATTCTAGTAAATATGCACGGGCTTTATATAACTTGGGGGAAGAGTAATAGTTACTTTTTAGTAAGAGTTGAGTGTGCAGGCGTGTGTGTTTTATTTCATTATCAGTTAACTCAATTCTGAACATAAAATAATTATCTGAATAATGAACTCTTTAGTCTTTGACTTTAAAATGAAAAAACAACAATATTGACATTACTGCTTATTTCAGGAAAAGCTAAAATGCAATATTCCTATCCCTATTCCAAGAATGAAACTGTCAAATATTTAATCCTACACCGACCTTTTTATTTAATGTGTCATGTGACAAACCCATTATATATACCTTCTAGTATCAGAATAACAAAATCCTTTCAAAGAAACTGGGAACTTGTGTATTTGTTTGGTTTTGTTATCAAACACTGGTTTGTGCCTGGCTGAATGTAAACACCCTGAATAATTTCATGATAAAATCTCCGTCTTTTTCTGTGCCTCTCAGGCTATCACACACAGCTCTATTTTCCAATTTGTATACTATAACAAAACTGAACAATACACAAGCAGGACAGTCACTGTCAGAATGGCATGAACAATTGTGCCTGCTAAATGCATAGGATGAATAATGTCTTTGCTGTGGGCAACTGGCCTTTCATATAGGGAATGGAGGGATTGTATTTCCTAACCTTCCCCGAAGAATATTGTGAGGGCTCAAGAATGAAACTTGCCTTTCTTCAAAAAAAAAAATAGATTTCATTATAGCCCAAATGAATTAGCAATTAAATCTCAAGATTGAATTGAATAGGACTAAGCTGTTTTATCTTTGAGTCCTTGAGAGCGCTTTCTTTGAGTCTTTGAGAGAGCTCTTTTCTTGGAACAGAAGAAATGTCTGCAATAGTTTAGAATGCATGTTCTTTAGAATCCTAATTTTTAATAAGTAACATAACTCCAAGAATGAGATGATGTTCATAGTGCCAAATGGTGTTTAATTCAGAATAAACTGCTATGTGAGATTTGAAAGTTGGGCATTTTTTAAAGGCCAAATAGTTTTCATGGGATGGGGTGGAGGGGTTGATTTTAAAAATACATATTTAGTTCATTTGTTTCCCAAGAGAGAATAATTATGGAAGGGTTTCTTTGCGGTCTTGCTCATAAATAAATGAATGCAGAGGGTCGTTTATAATTAGTTATCAACCAATATCTCATGATTTGACCCAGGGATAATTCCTGAGTTCATGAGGAGCTCTATACAACTCCTCTTAGAAACTATTATCTTTCTTATAAGCCCAGTACATATTATTTATAATGTACACAGCACTGATATAATAATGATAGTAATTAGGTTTTTTGTTTGTTTGTTTGTTTTTTGTTTTTTATAAATATATTTTATTGATTTTTTACAGAGAGGAAGGGAGAGGGACAGAGAGTCAGAAACATCGATGAGAGAGAGAGACATTGATCAGCCGCCTCCTGCACACCCCCCACTGGAGTTGTGCCCACAAGCAAGGTACATGCCCTTGACTAGAATCGGACCCGGGACCCTTCAGTCCGCAGGCCGACACTCTATATCCACTGAGCCAAACCGATCTTGGCGATAGTAATTAGGTTTTAATGCTATAACTTTATAAAGTGCTTTCTAGTACTTAGGTACTATGTGTTGAACTATATCCAACTAAAATTCATATGTTGAAGTCCAAACTCCAACATATATTGGGTACCTCATAATGTTATCTTATTTGGAAATAGGGACACTGCATATCCTTAGTAGTTATAATGAGGTCACACTCGGGGAGATTGGGGCCTTAACCCATTAAGACTCCTATCTTTACAAAAAGAATGTATGGTATATATGACACACTATCACCTATGTGGGCAGCACATTATAGTTAAAATGTAGTGGTCACCATGTTTCCTGTAGACGGTTAAAGGGAGAGCTGAGGGGAGCCATAATGGGAAAAACCAAAGGCTAATTAGTGAGTAAGTCGAGGTTTTAAATCACGACATGCTCCAAGGAATGTACTACCTGCTATAATCCTTAATTTCTGCATCTATAGAATGGACTTCATCATCATCATCATCCACATTATTACATTTCTGTTGTTTTGAAGATTAAGTAAGATAAATCATATCGAACACATAATGAATCCTCAATAAGTGCTGCTTGGCTGATATCTATCATTTTGTCCAGAGGGAGCTTCTGAACTTTTCTACTCCATCTCAGGACAGAGTTTTTGTACACTCCACTACAGCTTCATATTAATCATGCCAATGTCAATCATGCCACTGTCTCATCAAAACATGCCAGTGAAATTCATGGGAGAAATGCAGAAGTGTATCTCAAATAATCTTCCCATTTGGGAGCATGATATAATTTTCCTAGCAGCCAAAGTTTCTGCTTTATTCCTTTTCTAGGCCCCTGAAAAGACACTGAGGGAAATGGAGTGAATGGGCTATAGACACCCCCTTACCAGGATGATAATACAAAATATAATTAAGCTAGTAGATTCAAGCTAACTAAATTTATTTGCTGAGACACTTTAACATTCTATTAGTTCTTTCTCAAAGTCAACATGGACTAAATTAGTTACTTGGCTAAATTATGTGTACAAGTGAAATATAATGTGGAGATATCTTCACAGTCACATGATGTACAAGCATATGGAAAACTGCACAAGATAACCAGACTTTTTTTATAGTCATTATCCTCATAATTAGACTTTTGTTATTCTCAAGGGCAGATCTATCAGCTCTTTGCTTGGTGTTAGTAAACCATTAACCATTAATGTGGTTCAGTGTCCACTGTTACTAAGGGTTGGAGCAGCATTTTGATATTTGAAGTCTAGCACCACAGTATACACTATCTTGTTCTGTAAGTATTGTGTATGCAATAGAATTGCTTTCATTTAGTCAAAATAAGCAAGTGGTCATTAGAGTAATGGGGCTTCTTGCTAAACTAAGGACAAAACAAAACAAGTATTTGGCTCCATATTGAGTACTGAGGTCAGTGGACCTGAATGTGTGCCTTGGATTTAAGTAACATCATATCTCTCAGCTTCAGCCCATTTATCTTCAGAATGAGGTACTTCAGAATGAGGTACACTCTTAAACATCTATTATGTGCTTGGCAGTGAACTCTGTACTGTGACTGTTACAGAGATGGGCCCTCAAAGAAAGGCATAACCTCCAACATCCTTCCAAAGTTGGATATTCACATGGTACAACTTAAACATTACCACTTCAAAAGATATAATTGCAAAATTTTAAAGAAAGGAAAGATTTTTATCTGTAGGTTTGTAATAAAGAACTTGGAAGAGACCTGGTTGTTTATGGTGTCTCCACTATCCATTCCTACCTATTTCAGTAGAAGATTCCTTTGAGGGCATGACTTCCTGCTCCTCTTCTCTGTATGACCAACTCTTCACCTACTAAGCAATAATACTTAGCTCTTCAAGAAGCATTTATTGACTAATGCCTTCAACCACTCTGAACAAGGCCTTTTTTGTTTTCCAGAACAACCAGTGCAAAGCTCTATCCATTAGGATACATATAGTTCTACACTGTAATCTTAAATTTGTATACTTAGCATTGTCACTTTATTTTTTGCCTCTAGCAGGCAATCATTGTTTTTATCTTCAACCCTCAATAATTGGTAGCTGCTCAGTGAGTACCTATTTGTCAGTATATTCTCTTTTCCAAAAATTCTACTTTTTCTACTCCTGTGTTTTGGTTTGGAGACACAACAAGCAATTCTCATTTATCTTTCCCATGAGAGCTCCTCAAATATTGAGAACACATTCTATCTTTTTTTAAAAATATATTTTATTGATTTTTTACAGAGAGGAAGGGAGAGAGATAGTACTGATGTCAGAAACATCGATGAGAGAGAGACATCAATCAGCCACCTCCTGCACACCCCACTGTGGAGATGTGTCCACAAGCAAGGTACATGCCCCCAGCCAGAATCGAACCTGGGACCTTTCAGTCCGCAAGCCAATGCTCTATCCACTGAGCCAAACTGGTCTCAGCCACATTCTATCTTTAACACATATGTGAATCATCTGTGAATATTGTTAAAAAGCAGATTCTGATTTGAAAAGCATGGGAGGGTCTCTGAAGTTGTCCATTGCTAACAAGCTCCTAGGCAATGCTGACTGGTCCACAGACATACTTTGAGTATTTGACATTCAGAGGGGCCTCTCACTCTGTCTGCAGATTGTCTACTTGCTTGGCTAACCAGCATATTGCCCGCATGCTCCCTGCCCCTTATCTGTGGGTTTACTTTCTTGGGTTTCAGCTACTCACAGCTCTGGTTTGAAAATTTAAATAAAAATTTCCAAAAATAGCCCAGTTGGCATGACTCAGTGGTTGAGCTGAGACAGGAGATCATGATTCAATTGCAGGCTCCATTCCCAGTGGGGGATATGCAGGAGGCAGCAGATCAATGATTCTCTATCATTACTAATGTTTCTATCTCTCTCTCCATCTCTCTTCCTCTCTGAAATCAATAAAATATATTAAAAAAAATTTCCCCCAAAAAACAATTCATACATTTTAACCTGTGCACTGTTCCAAGTAACATGATAAAATTTTACACCTTCCCAGTTCCATCTTGCTCAGAATGTGAACTATCCAGACTGTGATGCATGGGACTCCATATGACAGTGAATATGATCATGACTCAAATGTCATAAATTAGATTAGCATTCCCAATTATACTTAGAAATGAGTTAATAGTCATTTCAGGCTAAGAGGCATGGTTGTAATACAATACATATTCCAATGCATTAGTACAGAAAAGCTTTTGTAGAGTGAAAGTAGCAGGCTATTTTGAAGTTTGAAGAACAGAGGCAATGCAATGCATCTGAAAGTTTCACTTTTATCAAATATAATAATTAAGTGGTTAATAGGTGCCAGACATTTTTCTAAACTCTTCACGTAATTTAATGCCTATAATCGTTATTGAGGGAGATACTGTTGCAATGTAGTAAGGACTATTATTAGTTGCATTGGACAGAAGAGGAAATTTAAACACAGAAAGCCTAAGAAACTGGCCCTAAGTTACCCAGATCTATGTGAAGAAAGTTGGATGATGGGCTTATTAGTCTGATTCCAGAGTGCACCTCAGAGCTGTTCCTTCCACTGCTCTCAGGGGCCATGGCCACACAACATACTGGTTTCTCCTGCTCTAATTTCCCCCAGTTAGGCATACTAACATTCCTCCAACTTCCCCTAAGCTACTACTTGAGCAGAGACATTCATCTTATATGGGGGAATTAATGTTTTATTCAAAATATTTGTAGGAGCCTATATATCAATACTCCATAGAAATTGCATTTACTTGAAGTCATTTAGCCACATGCCACCTAAATCCAACCTTGCTCTAGTAAGAATATTAGAATCACCATTATTTGAGTCCAGAGTAAAATAAGCAACTAGGAATATCATTATTCGTATTCAGAGCCCTTCCCTTTTCAGAGAGCTTGATAAGCAATCAAATATACTTAACATTTTAGAACAATGATTTTATATAATCTACTTTATCTCAGATGAAAATTGCAATAAACTGTGAACAATTATATATTACATTTTATTGCCTCTCATAAATTTTATAATATATACTTAATCATTTTCCTTTACTTAATGGTGTGTGCCAACAATATATTCTCTATCATTAAAAACATCTGATTTTTATATTCTAAATTTTTGGTAGAAAGCAAATACATAACCATGTTATATATGTGTAGAATATTAATGCTTCACAAATTGGCACAAGACATTGTCTCATGACCTCTTAAAATGAGACTCTCACAATACAAATGTGAATTTAGGGAGGTGATCAAAATTCACTAGTAAAGGCATTATAGTATATGCAAAAGGATCTGCAATATCCTCTCAACTTATTAAAATTCATGAGACTTTTAAAATATCACCCAGCCCGAGAGAGGTGTAAACAGAAAAATCTATTTCAGAGAAATAAAAAGCTTACAATAAATTCACCTTGAAAATGGTTTTCTTCTATACAAATCCTGAAGTTTTAACCCATTTATGCCAAATGTCATGTTAGAAAGGGTTTAATGCAGATAACTCTGATGTGTTTTATTTCTCAATAAGCTACTAGTATTGATAAAACTATTTCAAATGTGCCCACTGGGTGCCTTCCCCAATGACTGATAGCAGCCACAATGTAGTTGTATTCATAAACAAGCCAAGAAAATTCCCATCAATTTCTGAAAAAGTGTTGTGTCAGTGTCCTAAGTGAAGTCAAAGGAGTTATCATCTGAAGGCAGATATATGACCAAGAAGCCCAGATGGAGGTTGTGCAGGAACCGATTCTAGATATGTTTGAAAGAATCTCCATATATTCTGGAACTGTGAAACAATAATGCTTCACCTTTATAACTGGAACATGTTTTTAAGTGATTTGGAAAATTAGTGCAACCACTACAACAAATGGTTGAAAGGATAGGATAGAATAATCCTTTTATTTTAAATAATATCCCCTTACATGGCTCATTGGACACATGGGCATCAGTAGGTAACAGATAATTTGTTACAAGCTCTTATGTGGCATTTGGCCCAGAGCTGGGTCTGCCCTCTAGCATGCCTCCCAAGCCCAGGATATCCTTACTGTCCACCAGTGGCCACTTCATTTGTTAAGTGGAAAATATCCCATAATTTTTCCACATTACAACTCCTACTTGAAGTCATGTTTCTTTCGTCTAAAATATTATCAGTGATTTTCAATCAATAAGAAGAGTAAAAGGTAAGGAAAGAAGGAACTAAAAAAATCTGAAAATTATCATCAGTGACTATTATCACTGAAAAATACCACCCTCATTTTGCAGAACACTTCTAAGATAGGCAATTCATAACACACATGTTGCTAAATATTTACAGCCTGCCAAACTTCTTTATTGACATAATCTCATTTAAATCTCCCAATAGATGTAATAGATGTTATTGCTTTCTCAGGTTAGGAACTTGAGACACAGAGTGACTTCTCTGAGTTTATAAACCAAATCAATGAGACTAGATACTTGAATTCAGACATATATATATACATATATATATGTATATATATATACACATATGTGTGTGTGTGTGTGTGTATGTGTGTATTATTCATTTTTTACAGAGAGGAAGGGAGAGGGATTGAGAGTTAGAAACATCAATGAGAGAGAAACGTTGATCAGCTGCCTCCTACTGGGGATGTACCTGCAACCAAGGTACATGCCCTTGACCAAAATCAAATCTGTGACCCTTCAGTAAACAGGCTGACGATCCATCTACTGATCCAAACCGCCCAGGGCTGAATTCAGACTTTTAAATGCCTACTTTGGCTTTCATTAACCAAACATCTGGTTATAGAGGCTAATCTAGAAAGATATTTTGGGAACTTTTATTTTGCAAGTATTGATTGCTTGAATCTTTGGTTAACAATAAAGTGAAGAGCACACTGCTCCAATTATTAATATTTAGAAAATCAAAGCAATTACTAAATTAATTTGTTAACTACCACTGGATTTTCAGATTTTTAAATGTTTCAAATTTACTAAAATCAAGAAAATTTTATGTATGTGTGTAGATGAGTGTATAGAAAGCATATAAGAGACAAAGATTCAGGTTTATCACATATCTGTCAAATTAATACTCCAATATTGCTTAGAGAATATGAACTTATATATTCCTATATTATTGGTGGTATCTAACCTATTATTAAATATAGTAAAATATTTTCTGTTCTGTGGTATTCTTCATCTAATACATTCAGTGGTCATGATCACAGTCTGATATATGCCCATCATTAACAAAGGGATCAAAATTGCTTTAAAAATAATTAGGAATATATAAACATTTTGTCATCTTTTAAGAAAAAAATAAAAGAAAAATATGTTTAAATTACAGACACATTTTTACTATGTTATTATGGTAGGCAATTAGACATTAGCAGAGCAAGGATGGTGGCTCAGGTACAGAAGGTCACCAGTATAGAAAGCAATGGGCAAATCTTAAAAAACAAGGACTTCACCCCCAGAGTAATCATTGCTCCCTTAGCATATCGCTGGTCATGTAGTTTAGATCTCCTGACCTTCCATATCACTGGTAATGAGATTTGGACCCTCCCCTGACCTTTCTTCTCCTGGCATGTGGCTAGTCTTGCGGGTTTGATCCCCTTAAAGGGGGAACGACAAAGGGAACCAAAGAACAGCCCTTCAGCATTAAGTGCTCAGGACAATGAGATTCTGACCTGCATCAAATTCTCCTAAGCCTCAATTGTGTCTCAGCTCCAGGCTCGGAAAAGCAACAAAACCAGACAAACAAGGCCATGACTGACACCAGGACCAGATGTATTGACTATGATCTCCCCTCCCCAGGACTGGTCAATCAGTGGAGACCATGACTCTGAAAAGACAGACCTGAAAAGCTTATGACTGTTCTATTGAGATCTTCCCCTGAGACCTCTCCTAAAATCCCCTCCTTTAAGTACCTTCAATGGAAGATGCAGAGTGTCTCCCTCCTGGGAGCGGGACCTCACCTTTCTCCTCTCCCTCCCATCTCCTTCCCCCGAGGGCATTAACTCTACCTTTCTGTCTCCTAAACTCCAAGGGCCCCTTCTTTTGCCTTTGTAACTTGTTTCCTGAGCTCATTCCTCTAGAGCTCACTTTTATGTCTGAAAATTTCTAAATAAACTTTCTCTTATAGTTTTAGTCTTGGCTCTGAATTCTTTCTTAGACACTCAAGTACCAAGGTTACTGAACTGATGCCCTGTCTGACCCCACCAATCTAATACCTAGTGCCATTCTTGCTGACAACATTACTACTCTACAAAATAGTAGCTAAATAATAGTTGGATTAAAATAAAATCCAATATTAGCTACCATTTTTCATAAACTTAAACCAAAATATATTTTTGGTTGATATTTGAAATGCTAATTTTAATGACTTAACTCCTGTTAAAACATATACTATCAAGTCCTCAATAATGGTTAGAAAACAATGAATGTTGTCTTTTAGAATGCATCATAATGATTAAACATTTCTGTCATAGATTATTAAAAGTAATATGATTTTTTTTATATTTCCAAAAGAGTCTTTGTCATCTTGAAAGATTTTAACCTACTCAGTCCTTTGAATGTATGTCTCTGTGTTTAGCATGGGATTATCCCTAATTGCTTAGAATTTGATACAAGAATTAAAGCTCAGATAGTATTGCATTTTAGCAGGTATCTTCATTCTTATCTGAACACAGTATGATAGGAGAGTATTGATACTCTCAATTATGAGATGAAAACTTTACAAAAACAGAAATGGGACAGATACATTGGAGTCTGTCTTGTAGCCCTCCAATACTTTCATCAACATGCTAATCTGATTTTAGATTAGAATCCTTAGAGAGTTAGAAAATAACCATTGTTTTATAGGAAGAGCTTGTGATCTGAACTTTGTCTACTTTCAGTTGATTGGTCTGTTAGTTGGTTGATCACTTGTTCTCTCTCTCTCTCTCTCTCTCTCTCTCTTTCTCTCTCTCTCTCTCTCACTGTCTGTACTAAATTTTTTAAAAAAGACCCTTTCTAATTTTTCTATTCTACTATTGTTTTTCACAATAAAATTTCTCCATCCACACTCTCCCCACAGGCCAAAATTCAGTCTAAGATATGGTTTGCAGTGGTGGCTGTATATTAGCATGACCTGGGGAGCTTTAAAATCGCAGTGCTCAGGTTGCACCTTAAACCAACTAAATCCAGTATCTGAAGATGATACCCAATATCTCCCAATATCTCTGTGTTTCAAACCTCTTTAGGTTATTCCATTATGTATCCAGGGATGAAAATCACTTTAAAAAAATAAATTATGCTTGAGACTATGAATTATCTTGTGAAATGAAAACTTTGAACAGAGACATTTTCCCCACTAGTTGCCTCCTATAACTTACACATCCCAATACACATACAAATGTTCTTGCAAAACAATCATGGCTTAATAGGAGTTATTTCTAAAAGACTATACTCATATCACATTTTATTTTCCAGAACATTATATCCTTAGTTCACAAAACAGTTACTATCATTAGATAATGCTGTGGAAATGACCACCTACCCAAGCCAGTGTAACTGCAGAACCAGCTCAAACTGGTCCTGTCCTATTTCTAACAAGATACCAAGTTGCTTTTCAGAGACAACAGTCTAAACCACAAGTCATGTTGCCAAAGCATGTGCAGAAGAGAGAAATTTGACCTCCAGTTGCACAGGGAACCAGTCTTTTTCCCTGCACAGAACTTTCTGCTGTCCAGAAAGATGAGGTGCTGCAGCCCCTTCTCATATCCTATATAATAAAAGCCTAATATGTTAAGTGTCTGGTCATCTGATCATCCGTTCAACCAATCAAAGTGTAATTTGCTAATGATATGTAAGGCTACTCAACCACTTGCTATGACATGCACTGACCACCAGGGTATAGACACTCTAACTCAGCGGTTTTTAACTTGTGGGTCGTGACCCCTTTGGGGGTTGAATGACCCTTTCACAGGGGTCGCCTAAGACCAGCGGAAAACACCTATTTCCCATGGTCTTAGGAACCAACAGACCGCTCCTCAGTGTAGCAAAGTGTAGCAATGTAGTTTACTGTTGTCATATGAAAACTGTTGCCCATGCTACACCACGATTCAAGACAAAATTTCATTTATTTTTAATCAGAAATAAATATTTCACAATATATAATTACATATTGTTTTTGTGATTAATCACTATGCTTTAATTATGTTCAATTTGTAACAATACATCCTGCATATCAGATATTTAGATTACAGTTCATAACAGTAGCAAGATTACTGTTATGAAGTAGCAACAAAAATAATTTTGTGGTTGGGGGTCACCACAATGTGAGCAACTGTATTAAAGGGTTGCAACATTAGAAAGGTTGAGAACTACTGCTCTAACTGATAGGTTAGTTTGCTGCTGGGGGCTGACCAATAGGGACTGAGTGAGACAGGCTGGACATGCCTGGAGGCCTTCATCCCTCCCCAGCCCCAATCATTTATTGGTGGAGCCCCTCAGCCTGGCCTGTGCCCTCTCACTATCCAGGGGATATCAGAGATCCTGTTCAGGCCCAATCCCACAGGCCAGGCCTAGGGACTCCACTGGTGCACAAATTCACGCACCTGGCCTCTAGTCTTACTTACCATGAAGGGCCAAGTCCCAAAGCTCTGCAATCAAAACATTCTCCACCAATGCTTCTATATACCAACATGTACCCACAAACCTCATACAACTTACCTCGAACCCTGGATCAGGGAGACAGACTTGAACCTTGCTTCCTGTTTCCTTGTGTGTTAAGTTAGCAATAGGAGCTTTTTCTTTTCTCAAAAGTACTGGCTCCTATATGCCTCAAACCTTTGCTCTAAACTCTGGCTACTCACAAAATATTACTAAAGGACTTTCAAAATATAAATTCTCCAAGAGTTGACTCTGAACAGGATAAAAATCCCCAGCATTCTGACTAATACTGGGAATAACACAATTTTAAAAAGTGAATTTCCTCCTTCTTTTCTTCCTCATCTTTCTTGTTATTTAATATTAATGGCATTACTTGATATTGGTCAAGGTTGCTTTTTAAAATAATTCAACTCAAATAGATTCCTCAAATTGTAGTACTTTAATTTATTCAGTGTAATGAATACACATAATTTTCCAATGGAATTAATATATTTTAAGAGTAAATGGGTCAAAATTTAAAATTTTTTATCATAATAAAATAAATAAGTGAATGCAGATCTGTATTAAGAATTTCCACCACTATATAATATGGGAAATTTCTTATATTACTGTTCCGATTTCTCTAGATCATTTCTTCATAATTTCAATATTTTATTCATATTGAAAATGTCTCTCTTTAAATATGTTATCAGTATCATTAATCTAATTTCTACTTAGATGATTCTGATTATATGTGTCTGGGTGTGCCTGACATCTACATTCTTGACAACCTTCTCAGGTCATTCAAATGGATAGCCACCATAGAATGAGACCCACCACCCTAAGCCTTCAGTAGAAATTTCAGTCTGAGAAAAAGGTTTATTCAGGCAACAAAAATAGGTGAGTAGAAACAGAGATGAGTGGTAGATAGATAAATAGATAGCTATATAGATGATCAATAGCTTTTGTGAGTGTTTTTATTTTTTATTTTTTTTGTTTAATATTTATTATTTATTTATTTAATTTATTTTTTACTGACAAGTGCAAACATCTCAGAATGAAGACCAGTAATATTTTCAAATATGTAAACGTGTTTGGTCCTTAGAAAATGTATTAATGCATAATTTTAACAGATCCAAAGAGAAAAATCATGTCATCATCTTAACAGAGTCAGAAACAGGTTGGCAAAATTTACCAGCTAGCCCTGGCCAGTGTGGTTCAGGTGATTCAGTGTTGTCCTATGCACTAAAAGGTCATTGGTTTGATTCCCAGGCCCTGGTCAAGGTGTGTATGGGAGGCAACAAATTGATGTTTCTGTCTCTCCCGCCCTTCCTCTCCCTCTAAAATCAAGTTAAAAATTAAAAATAAGTAAATAAAACATATTTTTAAAAAATCATCAGCTAATTCACTGCAAACGTTTTAGCAAATTTGGAATGATGGGGAACTTAAATAAGGGTTTCTAAAAGGAAAAAAATCTATTGCAATTGTATCTCTTTTTATTATTATTGATTTTTAGCGGGAGAGAAACATTGATGTGAGAGAGAAACATTGACCAGTTGCCTCCCAAACACATCCTCACCAGGGGTTGAACCTGCAATCTTTTGGAGATGCTAAAAAAAAAAAAAAGGTTTAGGGAAGGAATGCTCAATATGGTGTCTAATGTGCTCCAGAGCGATGGCTGGTCTTCCATTTTCTACTATTTTAAAAGAAAACCATATTTTAACCTTACCTTTCTCTTCATATATAAATGAAGTAGGTATTGAGTAGTGTTTCACCTAAACAGCACAGGTTGAAGCAAAATAGAAAATGAGACCAACTTCCAGCAGGAAGTGATGTGCTCTGCCCAGAACTCCTCAGCATGCCTGAGTCACTCCATTGGCCATAGACCTTTTCACAGAAATATATTAATGAATTATCTTCAATAGAAACAGTCTGGGGCAAATTAAAAGTGAGTGGGAGTTAAAATTAGAAACTTAAGTCAAGACAATTATTTTTTCCACTTTATTTGTTAAGTCATGGTTCAGGATTTGGGAACAATTTGTAAAATTTCAGATATACTCCAGACAAAAAATACAGTAATTAAAAATATAGTTTTTAAAGAAATTATAGTGTTCTATTATCTTTAAGTAATTTAACCAATAATTATTTATTTTAAGTTAATTGGGAGATGTTGTTTGCCTAGAAATACACTAAAGCTTGGAGAAGAGGAAGTGTTTACTTTGAAAGATAAGATTTTCCCATCACTATGAGAAAGGCATAATGCGGGGTGAGCACACAGCAATGTGGATCTGCATTCTCACCACCTTGTCCTTTGTTTGCATTTCTTTCTCATTTAGCAAGTACCAGAGAACAATAATACAAAAACAAAAAATCCAGCAAGATCAAACTCCAACCAGGCCAAACCAAGGCAGAGAGGGTCAAGGGTCACACATCTGCAACTTTGTCAACTGTGTGTCTTGCTTTCCCTCAATGACTCACCCAGATATTCCCATCTTGATGATAAGGTTTCCAGTTCCTCCCAGTGTCACTGTAGAGCATGCGGTATTGGGTCACCCAGTCTGAGCTACTGTATCTTCCTTGGGTTGCAATGGCACTGATCTGCTTCCGATTGCCAAAATCAACCTGAAGCCATTGATAATGGTCACTGTCAGATGGAGACCATCCCCCAGCACCTGAACAAAGTGTAGACAAAAGGGGAAATTTTAAAGTTAAACTTTTATAATTGACAATTGATTATTTTTCATCTTGTAGTTGGCCTTGGCAGTGCTGTATTTCACACAGATATTATGAAATGTCCTTTACAGATGCCAAAGGGACTTCCACTAATATTCTTCCAGCTGGGTTACAGTGATGCTCTAACCTCTTTATGGTATAATTATATGCTCATTTTCTCCTGAGCAAATGTCTTCATAATTCCTCAATTAGATCTTATTAGCACATGTCAAAGTCTAATTGGCTGAGGGTTGACCAATTTACCATGAATTCTTCAACTAAAAATCACGAGGAAAAGTATATAACAATCTATTAATTCTTCACACAGGTTTTATCTTGTAGTAGATTACAAATGCAACAAAAATAATTATACACAACTCTAAAATATATTTTGCTGTCAAAAGGTCAGAGTTCAAAGAACACTAGTTCTTAAGATGAGGCCATAGTCTTACATTAAGCTCCTGTACTTATGAGGACTAAGGTAGGTAATTGGGCAATATGTTCACTAACTCTTAAGAGATATATAACCTATGACTCTTGATAATCACATTTCCAGGAAAATAATTTGAGTTGGTAAATGAAATAAAATTCTTTTAGCAAAATATAATAAATAATTGGTAAATAGTAGGCATGTAAACATATTTATTAGAAAAGTGGCACTAATATAGAACAAAAAGGCTCCTAATTTATATCACTATGTAAAATAACTGTGGTTGCATATAAATATGTTACAAAAATATGGCATAATGCTTAGTGCTAACAGGCAACATAATTTTTTGAGTGAGTTTGGCTGCTAATGGAAGAAAATAAGAGAAAAATATTCACTAGATTATCCAATTTAGAGTACACCAAAATATATGCATCATTTTCAAATAAGGAATTTAAAGACTGACAATAAATTCATTCAATGAGGACCATGCTAATAAAATCATTTTGTAAATCATCACAGATAGGTCATTAATTTAATGATGTTTATATGGCTTATTTCTGCTTTCAGCTATGATAGAATTGCTCTCCCACCACAAAAAGTCACAAACATGACAAAGTGTATAAAATTACCCTTTTTGGAGATTGGACAACAGTCAGGGCAGGACCCTGGTCCATGAGAGAAGGTAAACAAATGAGGTGAACACTGCCAGCTCCTGGCTTTCTGCCTGGTTCATCTTCTGGATCAGAGCACATGAAGGAGTATCCCAAATAGAAGCAGCAGCATCACTAAGATGGAGACAAATCAGAAGCCTAGCTACGGAGGACAGAGTACCGGAGAGAGGCAGCTGTGCCAAGAAAGAGCTCTGAGAAGCTGCACAGGATCACCAATGAGTCTCTATAGCTCAGACTCTGGATGAAAACTGAACTGTGTATTTGAAACCAACCTTCTTCAAGACCACCTGGAGGGAGTTTTTCAGATGAGCAACCAGAGGATGCCCAGGGCTGAGACTAGGTTGATTTCAGATGAGACAAGATTGAGCAAAATTGTTGTACAACCCTAGGTTTCAGTAGAGATCTCAGAAAGGGATTATAATCATTTAGTCCTAAAATATGGGCTACTCTGCAAACATCTGAACAAAGGTTGGTAACTAGCCTGAAGAAGGATCAACCTTACCCACAAATAACTCCTTGCTCAAACAAAACGCAACTCTCCATTAAGGAAGGCCATGAAAGTTCAGAAACTCAACAACATAGCATTCATAATGCCCAGTAGAAAATTTTTATAAAATACTAGACATTTGAGGAAGCAGGAAAACAGTGACTTATTACCAGAGAAAAGTTAGTCAATAAAAATTGACTGAAAAATGACAGAGATGATAAAATTAGCAGATCAGGGCTTTAAAACAGAGATTACAAATTAGTGCCTTTTATAAAAAGATAATATATAAATATTGAAGACACAAATATGAAATCTTAATGGAGAAAAGAAAGAACAAAAAAAAATGAAAGTTTTTGGACAAAAAAATACATCTGAAATAAAACTTTTAAACGATGGGTTTAACAGCAGATTAGAAGTTGAGAGGCTGAAAAAACACTTTAGTGTACTTGAGTATAGACAGGATCATATAAGTCTTTAAAATTGAAGCTCAGAAAAGGCTTAAAAGTAATCAGTACTCTACTAACTTATAGGATAATATTATTTCCTAACAGTCATGCAAATCGAATACTAAAAACAGAGAGGGTATAAATTAGGAAGAAAAATATTCATTTGAAGAAATAATGGTTGAAAAATATAAACTCAGATATATGAGAAATTTACCAGATTCCAAGAAAAATAAATAAAAGAAAAACAGACCAAGACACCTCACAATTAATTGGTAAAATAGACAAACAAATAAAAGCAATGCTAATGAGAAAATATTGAAAGTAAGAAGAGGGCAATAACATCTGAGCAAAAACAATTCAAGCTGAAAGACAATGAGACAACATATCTGAGGTGATGAAAAAAATAAAATTAAAAGCTCTATATCCAGTCACAATATCCTTTAAAATGAAAGCAACATAATATTTAAGACAAAAGCTGAACAAATCATCACCAGTAGATATGTACTATAAGAAATGGAAGTTTTCCAGCTCCACGGATAAATTACTGTATTGAAACTCATATATCCATGAAAAAATATACTGACATGGTAAACATATCCATAAGTATGAAATATTTCACTGTGTTTTTAAATTTCTTAAAAAATAATTGAGTGTTTAAAATAAAAGCAGTAACAATGAATTAGATATGTAGAAGTAAAATGCATGATTATAATAGCACAAAGGATATAAGACAAAAAAAATATATACTGTATAAAGTTTCTTATATTTGAAATGGTATATTATTTGATGGTTGTAAACCCTAGATCAAGGGCCAGCAAACTTTCTTTGTAAAATGTTAAGTACTGAATTTTTAGGCTCTGCAGGCTATACTACATCTGTTATAAGTAGTAAACTCTGTTGCTGTAACATGAAGTAATAGATAATATAGTAAACTCTCCATTTTACAGATCTTGATTTAACAGACTTCAGATTTAATTGGCAAAATTTCCGGTCTGTATGTCATATGTGAAAATTAACACTCTGTTAATTTTTAAATCCTTTTAAGAAAAATTTGCTTATAATTAAATTAATAGGTTATTTTTTTTATTAATCCACTGTTATTTTTAACAAATTTTAGCAAACACGCTGTATTTTCGAAAAATCAATGTAGCAATTTATTTATAGTAAATACATATTACATATATACAAATATAGTCTAAATATTTTAATCCAAGAGTCATCACTCATAAACAAAGTTTGGGCGATGATTAGCATGTGATCACACATCTCTCATGGTAACTGGTTCTGTTGTCACTTGGTGTGACTTTCTGCAGCAGTTTTAAAACATGCGGACCGATGTTTCCATGTGCACTAAGCCAAGCCTCAACCATTTTTTTACTCTGGGTGATGGGTGAATGCATGCATTCACTAAACTTACTCATTATAAACTTAAAATACAGTCATACATATAGAAAACTATTCTGTGAAATTAAACTTTTCATACATACTTAATTTTGATTATCTAAACATGTCTACATAAGTAAAAACACATAAATGAATTTGTCAATTATTTATTTATTTGCATTTTTTTTCTTTATTGATTAAGGTGTTACTTGTATGTCCTTATCACCCCATTGCTCTCCCTACCTCCCCGCTCATGCCCTCACCCCCCTTGTGTCTGTGTCCATTGTTTAGGCTTATATTCATGCAAACAAGTCATTTACTTGATCTCTCTCCCTTACCCCCCCTCCCCTACCTTCTCTCCGAGGTTTGATGGTCCGATCAATGCTTCTCTGCCTCTGGATCTGTTTTTGTTCATCAGTTTACATTGTTCATTATATTCCATAAAGGAGTGAGATCATGTAATATTTATCTTTTTCTGACTGGCTTATTTTACTTAGTATAATGCTCTCCAGTTCCATCATATGCTGTTGAAATGGTAAGAATTCCTTCTTTTTTACCACAACATAGTATTCCATTATGTAAATGTACCACAGTTTTTAATCCACTCATCTATTGATGGTCACTTAGGCCGTTTCCAAATCTTAGCTATGGTAAATTTTGCCACTACAAACATAAGGATACATATATCCCCCAGTGATCCCACTTCTAGGAATAATTTGTCAATTTTTTTAAAACAGGCATTCAGAAAATCTACTTTATTATATAATGGACTTGCAGCTTTAATAGACACCCCCTCACCCAAATTAGTTGGTTATATTGAGGTTGTACTATATGTAATCAAAAGTCAATAAAACTGGGAACATGCTAATTCTCCTTGAAGTATCAGCATGTTCCCTGCAAATAACACCTCCTGTAGTAGAGTCTGTGATGTGCCACTAAGATTTGCCTTTATGACTGTAATTCAGTGCTGCCAGAAGACACTAGTTAGCTCTAATTCCTCTTTAGAAATTTCTGGAATTAAAAAGAGGTATTTACCCAAGGTCATGCCCCTTCTTGGGGTTGTACAGATGCAATGAATGCTTGACCAGAGATTATAGAAGTCTAGGCCCCTTGCTCCAACTTGGAAAAACTCCCTGCAGAATTGGATGAAACCTTTGAGACTGCATTGCATCTCCATCTCTCCCCCGGCCTATTTCCTCTTCATTCCCTTCCCTTCCATAGTCTTGTTCACTTAAAATTCCCTAATAAATTCCTATGTGTTAGTCTCCATCTCAGAATTTGTGTTCTGGAAAGTGCAGTCTACAATCCTCTTTGGAATCACTTTCCTGAAAATCTGCTCACTAGCAATATAAAGTAATTGTCTCTGTTTTCTACTTTGTGAATTATTTGCATGTGTATTTTTTCCCATCGTAGTATCTAATAATCCCTAGGGTAATATATCATCCACATGCATACTTCTCCTACAATTCTGTAAAATCTTGGAAGAGCTGTAGATAAATTTTTTTAGATAACAATGTACCTAGTTATCAACTATCTGTTGGATATCTTGTTCCATACTTAGGAAAAATTCTATATCTAATTGTGTATAAAGTCCTATCTATGTGTTACAAAAGCAACAATGTGGTTTGACCATTGAAGTAAATAAGCAATTATTACAATGAGGAAAGAGAAACTATATTCAACTGATTGTTGAAATTTAGAATATTTCCCCTAATTAATTCTGCAAAGAATATTGCAGAATACATTTCCTTATATTACCTATTTTTGCTGCATTGCAATTTTTCATTAAGGAGGCAATTAACATAAACTATTTAATCCCATTAATCTCATCACTTTAAAATAATAGAACTTATTGATAATAGAACTTTAAGAGAAGCACAAATCTGAAACAAGTAAAAATATACGTTAAAATTTACTTCTTTGCAGAGGGATATGTGGAGAGAATAGTGATTAACCTCAATGGGAGTGCAAATGTCAGGCTTGCATGAGGAATACAGTGGAAAGATCGATGAAAAGGTTCCTTTTTCTCTTTGATCCATGAAGCAATGTAATTTGGGGAAGTTGGTTACTTTGTTCATTTGGCTTGTGACATGTATAACCTCTATCAATCCAAGTATTAAGAATGATGACCTTTTCATGACAAAAAACTCAAAAAAATGGTACACAGGAGAGTAAAGTTGCTCCCCAAGATGGCGTAGAGAGTGCAAGAGGGCAAACACATTCCCTATGGCTGTTGTGGTATCGCAAAGTAAAAAATAGAAAGTCAAAGAGGAGATAGAGGAGGAGGAGATTTTTAAATAGTCATAAACTCTTAGTTTCTGAGAAGATTTAAGAATAACTGTCTAGAACCAATAGAACCAAAAATATCTAGTGAATAATTAGTAAAGTCTTAAGAGTAGCTTGAAGATGTGCATTATATAGAAATTTAAAAAAATATATATCTTTATTGTTGAAAGTATTCAGATTCCCCCTCTTCTCTCCACTGACACCCTCCACCCCATCCCCAGGCCTTCACTGCACTATTGTCTATGTCCATAAGTTATACATGTATGCATATAAATTATTTGGTTAATTTTTTTCTTGCCAGGCCCCTTTCCTCTGAGACCCTTTAGTCCATTACACACTTCCACATCTTTGGATCTACATTGTTCAACAGGTTATTTTGTTCACTAGATTCTACATATGATATCAGCTGATACTTGTCTTTCTCTGACTGGTTTAACTTATTTAATAAAATACTCTATTCCCTAAACAGTAGGGATATTGTTACCTCCCTCTTATTCTCTCCTGTGGTAATCATTCTCTCTTTTTCTTTCTCTCCCATTACTTGCCTTTAACTCCCTTCCTTTCTTTCCATCTCTTCTTTTTTTTCTCTCTCATACACACATCCCTCCTCCTCTGTGTATGTGTGTGCATATGTGTGAGTGCAGATTGTGTGTATGTGAACTATAAAGATACATAGTGCTCATATTCTAGATATCCACTTTACCGGTGTTTCCTGAGTGATAAATTATAATAAAGAATCTAGAAAAATGAATGAAATTTGCACCAAAACTTAGTGATAGCGTATAATTATGATAGCCATTTCTGTTTTGTAAATTAGTATCTCTGAGAGACAAAAGAAGCTTAGTGGGTGGTTCAGGAGAGAGCATTGAGTTTCTTTTCTAGTGACAAATGGCTCCTGCATGGATATGATGCCTAAGTGGGTGGTTGTAACACCACTAGAGATTATAAGCCTGGAGTGTAATTTTCTTTAACTGTAGAAAAAAATTCAATTCAATTAAGAACAGAACTATCTTTAATAACTGGTTGAGATTTATGTATCAGATGAAAAGAATAAATTGAAAAGGAGACTTGCAGGCAAGAAAGCATTGTGAATTTAAGCTTGAAGGCCTCCTTCTGGTCTAAATACACAGTATTTTTAGATAAGATAGATAAAAATAAAATTGAAAAAAATAGCCAGGATAAAAAATAAAATACTAGTAAACATCTCCACACATGAGAAAGGCAATAAAAATGCAAACAATGAGTAGGACCGAAGCTGAGGCCTGCTGGGATTAGGATCTGGGGACACACAGAGGAAGTGGGACATCTGGTTTCTGAGGGTCGCCAATAAAAGTAAATGTGCATCAGACAAAGGAAGTATGTGCCATGGCTGAAAACCCCAACTAGCCCAAAACTATTCTACTTATGAAAAGAAAACATCTGTTTACTGAGTTGGAAATATGAGACTATGCCCAAAGAAGTTGGAAAACAGGCATAGCTGAGCCGAGGCTTGGTGACTGGACCTGTGATTCCCTAATAACACTGCCAAGCCTAGGATGATCATACAAGCTTTATGTGTAATAGCCCAAAGCTGTCAACAACTCAAGTGTCCATCAGCAGATAAATGGATAAGTAAACTGTATATATCCACAGAACAGAACACGATTTAGCAATAAAAAGGACTGGGCATTGATACACACTTGATAATTAATCTAAACATAATTATGCTGACTGGAAGGCTTTATATACAATTCTAGGAAATAGAAATTGATATATAGGAACAAAAGAAAATCAAGGATATTTTCAAGATGAGGACAAAGAAGGGAAAGGAAGAGGTTACAAAGTTCCAGAAGATTCTCGGGGCATGGTGATTTCATGGATATATTTATATATAAGAAAGATCACATTTTTATAATTTAAATATGTATAGATTAGTGTACATCAATGATACATCAATAAAGCTATTAAAATTTGTAGGAGTAAATAGACATGGAGGATAAAGTGGGGATTTCAATGATAAATCTAAGAAATTCTAGAATAAAATCAAAACACAGAATATAAACATTTAAAGAAATGATGATTATTTTTTCAAAATTGAAAAAGAAAAAATCTACACTAATAAAATAGAAAGATGCAAATTAACTGTACCTTTCTGACACACACCAGCCAATCAAGAGTGAGTATGCAAATTAACCCAACAAAGATGGAGGGTTAATTTGCATACACAGGTGCCCACTGGCTGAGGTCGGAACTCTGGGCAGCATGGGAAGGAGGAAAGGTGGCTTTGGACAGAGCAAAATCTATGCCAGCAGCCAGGGTAAAGAAGGCCCATTCTGCATGAATCTTCATGTATCAGATATCTAGTAAAGACATAACATACTGAAAAGGTCCCTGAACACTGAAAAGCATATGGAATGTGAGCAAATTATAAAAAATATATCATGAGGCACAAATGAAAGCTGGTTGAAAATAGTAACACTGATGTAATGAGACATTTAAAAAATAGTGTTTAAGCATGAAAGTGAGAATTATCTCATTGAAAGAGATAAAAAGAACTAAAAGTTTCTTGCTAATGAATTCAGATTTTATTTACAGTGAGACATAAACAGCTAGAAGGTGTGGCATATGACCTACCTATGAGGAATAGGACAAAGAAGCTTCAACCAAGTCTAATTACTTGTTGATTAGAAGGAGCATTAATTAAAGCCTGCTATGAGCTACAGAAGTTAAAATGTTAGTGCCATTATCATTTTGAAAATATATGATAAATTACTGCCCATATAAAAGAAAGGGAAAACAAAAAAAAATATTCCAGTATATTTGAAACAAAACAGAAGGAAGATGTGATTTTATCATCTGTTGTTAGGTGACAGGAAGACAGAACTACACATCTCCCATTGCTACCTCCTCCAACAAGTACAGCAGCTTTCAGATCATTCTAAGAAGCGCAGAAGGAATCACTGAGTACAGGGAATTATTTCCTGAGTCAGATTAGGATAGGACATAATAAGAAAGGCATACCTGCTTTAACATTTTTGAAACATTCAGATTATATCCCAAAGTACTGGCATTATTCATAAATGTAACATTAGCTTCCTTGAGTATTTATCAAAGGAGCTGCCAGAAAAGTACCCTAAACAAACAAACAAACAAACAAACAAAAAAACAAAAAACCAGGAGCTTAAAAAACAGGGGACTTAGTAAATCTAGAAAAAAATAGACAAAGTTATTTAAAAATGTGCATATAGATGATGAGCATTTAGAATAAAAGATAAATGGGGTGGTGGTGTTACTGGAGGTGATCATTGGTGGGTTATAATAATTTCCTTTAATGAGCACATTCTTATGTAGTAGAACAAAGGAAATGCCATATATAGGTATTTCTAACTTAATTTTAGCTAAGCATTTGACAATATCTATAAGTATAAAATGGTGAAATGTGATCTGAGAGTTAATAGTTTTAGGTAAATTCAGAAATGAGGAATAATTATGCCCCAAATTTGCTGATTAATGACTATGTGAACTTAAAGAGAGCTTCCTAACGATGTTCCACAGACTTGCATTCTGTGTTCTGTCACTTTTAATATTTTATTATCTAAGACACAAAAGACATGCTTATGAAATTCGTCAATTACATAAGGCTGAAAAGGAGACCTAATAGGAAAACTAACTGAATTACAACGTAAAATGTTCTTGACCAGCTGGAAATCTGAGCCTGCACCAGATCAATTTGTTTGAACATTAATAAGAAACTAAGATGCTCATTTTCAATAAATGCATTTGCAACTTCATGATTAATGAGATACTATGTTTAGAAATAATTATGGAACCATAATTTACTTTAGCAAGACTATTGGGTTGAAATGATGACATCTAACTATAATATTTGCAGTATTCTATTCAAAACAGTTTTGATACATTTTCATTCAAACTTCATATCTGCATACATACATGAACAAATCACATGCATCTAGTATTACAAATTATCACAAAATGAGCATAACTATGTAATACCACACAGTTCTATAAAGAAATAATTTCCAGCAACCCATAAGCTCTCATTGTGTCCTTTTCCAAATACAGTCAATTCTCCTCCCTAATGAATTGTCTCAGAGACTCATACATGAATTGTATATACCAACAGATTGCATATTTTATTTGCTGTCTAACAGTAATTGTATAATATACAACTCTATTTTGTCATTCTAATGTTGAACATGTGGCTATTTCCCATTTGGAGTTATTATGAACTAGAGGCCTGGTGCATGAAATTCATGCACTGGTGCAGTCCCTAGGCCTGGTCAGCAATTGAAGCGCAAGTGTCTAAAGTGGAAGGGCAGATCCCAGCTGACCTCTGGGCCCTGGGCAGCACTTGGGCCCCTGGGCCCCCAAACACCCACTTCTACCTGAGGCATGGTGCCAGAGTCCCCACACAGACATGAGGTAAGCACAGCTGAACACGGCAGGCTGGGGTGCAGTGTGGGCCTCTGGGCCACAGAAAGTGCCACACCAAAGCCACTTAGCAGTATGCTCTCTCCTAGTCAGTCTCATACACCAGCTCCTGTACAACCCCAAAAGGAGCCCATATTTAGGTATGAAACTTAAAAGCAAAGCTATAGAGACCTCTATTTGCATATTTAACATCTCCGAGGAAAAAATAAAAACAAAAAACCTGTATCTGTGTTATGATAAATAGAATTACTGCAAAATAAAGTTAGTTTCACACACTCACACACATATAACAGTTGTAGGGAATGTCACATGTCATTTTTTGTCTTATTGTTATTTAATTTTTATTGTTTTATTTTATTGTTATTTAATTTATTGAAGTGACATTGGTTAATAGAATTATAAAGGTTTCAGATGTACAATTCTAATACATCATCTATATATATTGTGTGTGTTCACTTATCCCAAGTTGTCACCTTCTGTCACCATTTATCTCATCTTTACCCTAATCCACCTCCCTCCAAACCCATTTCCTCACCATACAATTATCTGATGTCCTTAAGTGACTGTTTGTTTGCTTAATCCCTTCACCTTTTCCACCCATTGTCAACCTTTTCTTTGAAATGTCATTTTTACCTTGAGAGTAAGCTATAAGAAACAAGAAAAATGAATATCACACAAAAGAACTAGACTGCTTCACAAAAAGGCATAAAGGCTGGATAGCCATTGAAAGTAACATGAACTCAATATTAAGTTTGATCAGCTTCCTGTTCTACATAGAAATCACAGTGCAATTTCTATTCTCATCATATAGAACAAATCTTCACAGGAGGTAGCCTGGGGCAGGAAATAAAAGAGAACTATCATACATGAGTTCAAATAAAATAATATAAGTAAATTCGATTTTAAAATCTTGAACATTTACTGGTCATTTAACTTTTAAATTTAATTACCAAACAGTATAAATGATCTATGGTCTTTTTTTTTTCTAATTTCCTGGAAATACTATGACGAAGAGAAAATATACTTTTTGTATGTTACTTCATGTAGTGGTTTTAGGATAAGAAGTTTGAAGTTACAGGTAGTTAGGTTATAATGTAACAACATTTAAAATATTAAATTAGAAAACACCAAGAAAATGGATTATTACCGACAAAAGAAAATAATAAACAAACACTGTGAGCTCTCTACTACTGGAGATATTCAAGTAAAATCTGGATAATAAGAATTTCTTTAGAGGAGAATTTTACATGGGGTGGGAGATGGAACTAATTATATTTTAATATCATTTACAAAGAAAATTGATACAAAATACAAACTATTATGCTGAATTCATGAGCAAGACTATCAAGTGATTTTAATTTCTTATTGTTTAAAACTAAGAGTTATGATCCAAATTTTGGTTGACCTGTGTTATTACCATCAGGGGAAATATAATTTATAATATATTCTATCACTAAGTAGCTTTTGACTCTACATAACTTTTATTACTAAAGAGTTTGATCATTTCCATTTTTAATATGAATAATCCCTCTGATTTATTCATTCAACAAATATTTAGAGAGTACTTCTATATGCCAAACTTTAAGGGTTTAAAAATAATTTTCATAAACAATTTTAGTAGACCATTTTTATACCTGAGGATGCAGTTTATTTATTTATTTGGAGAAGCACAAAAATATTTTTTATTTAATAAAAACTTTATTACTAGGAAAAAGATATCATATCTTTTTATTGTTGACAGTATTTCAGATATAATACTTTTAATGTGCATAGAAATGAGGTCTCTTTTGTGAAAAAAAAAGGCATGTGAAAATATAACCATGTCCAAGCTACTGAAATCTTGTTTCTTCTTTGAAACAACTAAAAAGCTATTGTTCAATCTTTGCCTGTAAAAAAGGCTAAAGAGCTTCAGGTTGTACTCCAATATGTCTGTCCACTGAGCCTCTATATGCAATCAAGGTCAAAGGTTTCATAGTTTTGGGAAACTATTGACCACCCCACTGTTTTTAAAAGATTAAATGTTATGTGGGCAAAGGTCAATTTCATGTTTCCAAATCTACTGCTTTATCTTATATTCTTCATCTCTGGCACTCATTCCTATTAAAATCTATGGGATTTTGGAAACAACAGGGTTAATTAAAAATAGTTTCTCAATTGCTCTCGCCAAGTGTATATTCACTGGCATTGTCCAGAAAATGTCATGATTCTCAAGACATTAATGCTCCTGACAAAAAAAAAAAAAAAGAAAGAAAGAAAGAAAAAGAGAATAAAACATTGTTCTCTAAGCAGCTCACAAGAAATATTGCCTGGAGTGAGATGAGAAGGTAAGTTTATAGATTTAAAAAGGCTTAAGAGTTCAAACATGCAATGGTATTGGTTAAGTTATCAGATAAATACAACCTCTATTTTTAGGGAAAACTGCAGTAAGGATTTAGCTGCAGAAATAAATTAAGTCATGGAACCCAAATCCTGAACAGGCACATAAGTAAACTCAGGATTATCAACTGCATTTTACTTATCAGTTAATAACCACCAACAACCATGGTTCTCTAGACACTCAATATATATCTTTTAAATGAATGAAGACAAGAATTTATTAAATAATAAATAAATATTTGAATGAACAAGTTAATAAATAAATGACACTGGAAGTAAGAGTCCTGGAACAATAGGGCAATTTCTTTTACCCTCGTTGTATGACATATAAGAAAAGCACAGATCACAAAAGACAAATATAAATTGAACTGTAACAAAGGAAATAATATTTTTAAGGTAACTTTACTGAAGTTACCATTCACATGGTAACTTCAGTAAAGAGGAACTGGACATTTTTCAAAGGCACTCGCCGTGTTTATTCTAAACATTATTCTTGGCTTAAAATAGAATAAGTGGGTTCTCACTCACTCTTAAAAATTCTTTAGATGCCTTCATCAATTAAACACCAATTAAATCTTTATAAAATAAATATTTAGCCATTATTTTCAAGAGGTCCTTGGATTATATCAAAACTCATGTACTCAGAGTGCACAGGATTAAGAAAGGAACAGTTATTTAGAATTCAATTTTAGCAAGTTTCCTTGGTCTGCAGTTATTACTCATGCTTTAGCATGTCCAGTCCTGTGAATATTATCACAATCACTTGCTTAGCAAGGGCAGGAAGCAATCAGTCCCACAGGTCAGGAGAGTGTGTGGAAAGGCTATGCCAAGGAGCCAGAAAAGAATGAGGACTTCTCAGTTATTCCAGGAGAAATGAGGAATCTCATCATTGGTCTACTCCAGAGGCCCCAAGGTGACTTGGCTGAGAGGATGTACAGTCCAAAGAGAGTCTTAAGAATTGAGATTGAACTCATCACAATAGATTAACGTCTGTATCAGCTTTTAGATAAGTGGCTAAAATTAAGTGAATCTCAAAATTGATTCTCATCTACATCATCAAAATCTAGTCTCCAGCTGGCATTTTGTGAAAAATAAGGTTTGGCTATTTATTTTTGTTTTCTTCACTTAAGACAAAAAAGGTCAGAGGCACATTTACAAAATGTAAGTGTTCTCACTGGTAACTAAATATAGTTTATTGTTTATTAACAAAATAATTAGAGATGCAAATTATATCACCATGCCATCTGCCTCAGGAACTCCTTTATTGAAGCCTCATTATTTTCTGGAGAAGAGGCTCTACCATTAAAAGACATCATTGGAAGAAATGCAGAATAGGAAAAAGGAAATGTACATATTGTCTACTATTGTATATGCAATTATGTCAATGATATATACAAATAACATATGCAAAACTGTCTGTGGTGTGTATAAAGAGTCAATTGTTGTAAAAATTTTATATATACAATGATGCATGAACAATGCAAATTGACAATGATCTATGCAATGATATAAAGGAAATATCTTAATGTATATAAAATGATTTTCAAGCTAGGTATACATGAAGGTACAAAGGTGAGGCCAATTTCCAATGAAATCATGAACATTGAAACTTATTTCTACTGACTTGAAGTAAGTAGAAAATTGCCTCATATCTCTACTTTTTATATTTGTACACGCAATCTCAGACATGATGTAACTATTCCAAATGTCTGAAAACATAAAAAAACATAGGTTATAAAGACTTTCTCTTTAGTTCCATTTTTTAGAGAGAAAATATGAAGGGATTGTATTCAAGATCAATAACGTTAAATAAAGTGAGTATATCCTCTAGGTCAATGGTTGGCAAACTCAGTCAACAGAGCAGCAAACCATGCTCTAGTGGCAGTTTGAAGACCATTGCTACAGGTAAAATGCAAATGTCTTTTATCAGTTCTCTGATCTTCCCCATAACTCATGCAGAGGAAGTGACTCCTTCCTCTCAGTCAGCACTTTCTGTGTTCATTATTTAATCTAATCCTAAACTTCTGGAAGGCACCAGGCATTATGTTGTTCCTAAGTTCATGCTTAGAATCCTTATGATCCCTATGAAGGTGCATAGGACACAGTCGGTTCTTTCAATAAATATGCCCTGTAACTCCAGAATCAGTGTTAGCAAAGAGGGGAGATTTTTGGCATTCATATATTTGGTAACAGAAAGTTATTCCACTAAATCATAGTGGGTATATTGTGATAGAAATGAAATATTTATAGTAGTTCCAGTCCATAGGCTCTAAATGAGTAGGGAAACAACACTAGATGTACCTTGTAAATACAGTTTTGTTTAGTACAATCTTCTGTAAATTGTATAATTATATACATAAATGCCATATGGTTTCACTTACATGTGAAATCAAATGCACAAAACAAGCAAACAAAATAGAAACAGACTCATAGATACAGAAATCAGACTGAGGGATGTGGAAAGGGGTACTGTATTGGGAGGCTGGGTTAAAAAGGTGAAGGGATTAAGAAAACAAAACAAAACAAAAAATAAACCTCATAGACATAAACAGTAACACGTTGATTACCAGAGGAAAAAGGAGGTGAGGAGAGGTAGAAGAGGGTAAATACAGGGTGGATAAATGATCTTGGAAGGAGACTTGACTTTGGGTAGTGAATACACAATACAATATACACATGCAGTATTATAGAATTGTATATCTGAAACCTATATAATTGTGCTAATAAATTAAATAAAAATTT
This sequence comes from Lasiurus cinereus, assembly GCA_011751065.1. Taxonomy (NCBI): domain Eukaryota; kingdom Metazoa; phylum Chordata; class Mammalia; order Chiroptera; family Vespertilionidae; genus Lasiurus; species Lasiurus cinereus. The sequence goes on from JAAGEH010000307.1 coordinate 42,111,599, forward strand.
CAGAAAAAGCCATCAATTCTCCTTGCAAAGAAGTAATTTAATAGGTTTTCCAATAGTACAATCTTGAAATTGGGATAGAATAAAAATGTAGAGAAAGGAATTGAAAAACCATATCAAAATGAAACAGGCCCAAAATAGTCTGTGCTCTTTCATAGTTAACATCTTCTACTTTCATGAAAAATGTTCCACATCTTCATGACCACAATATCACTAGTTTGGACTCTTCAAAACAGAATTGTCTCTAGTGGTTGAAGTAAAATAACAGAAAGGCCACTGGACTGGAATCAGACAGAAATGGGTACTGCTTTAAGTTTGTTTGGGATCTTACAACAATAGCCTGGGCTAGGTGACTTACAAACAGCAGAGATTTCTTGATCCTGGAGGCTGGAAGGTCCAAGATCAAGAAGCTGGAAGATTTGGTGGCTGTCGAGAAGCCTCTTGCTGCTGCATAAATGACCATTTTTTCACTGTCTTCACATTGTGGAAAGAGTGTGGCATCTCTCTGTGTCCTCTTTTCTAAGGGCACTATGCCATTCATGAAGGAAACACCCTTATGACCTGGTCACTTCCCAAAGGTGCTGCCTCCAAATACCGTCACACTGGAGTATAGGTTTCAATATATGGCTTTTAGGGGAGCACAAAAATTCAGCCTAATGGCATATCCCAAACTAGTTACACAATTAAGTTTGTGTTACCTTATGGGAAATGGGTATCCACATGATAAGACTCAAAAATTTCATTCATCCATGATAAAAATCATAATAAAAGTCATAATAGTATTTGATGAGAAACCTTTTAACATAGACATAATATCGCTGGCATAAGTAATGTTCTCATTGTTTTCTTAGCCATCTCATTCACAAAAGATCTCATTAGAAAACACTAAAATCCAATGATTGTAGGAGGAAAACAATGAGCAGTATTAGAGAAAAGGGCAGGTGGGGCAAATAGCTAAATTAGGTTTAGAATTGTGTATTTCTTTTTTTTGCCTTTTTTATTTATTTTCCTTTTTATTTACTGAATACAAGGAAGAGCAAAATATTAAGGTTTTCTAACTCTTAACTGGACAGATTTTATTTAATTCCTCAAGAATGCAATCACTATAAAGAAAAGAAAACCCACAACTCACCTGCCTTAGGTTACCTGACCTAATATTATGCATATTATATGTGTCCTCTTACGATTCAGACAGCATGAGATATTCTGAATTTCTCCAGGAAGATGGCTTGTGATACATAGCAACTTGTGATCAAATGACAATGGTAACTTTGCTTTATGTTGGAAGCCAGTAACACTAGAACTGTGATATGAAGAATAATTACAAGAGAGTACAGAGACCAGCAGCATAAGTGAAGGCATCATGAAGGTGAGTTGAATTAAGGTGTGTTGTAAGTGGTTTATAGTGAAGTAGACAGATGATGGAGGCGGCAGAACAGCTTACTGGCCTGGACTTTAAGGTGAAGGTTAGTGGTGGCATGGTGAGGGTAAAGAAGGAAGCAAAGACAGCTTCCAGAAATTTTGGCTTGAGGAACAAGAGAATATTTGTGTTGGTTCCCAAGGTGAGCAAAATTATTAGATAAATAGATTTTGGGAAGAAAATCCAGTTTGAGGTGTCTCTGAGACATTCATGTCATAGTTCCAAGTATATTGTATACAGAAGCCAGGATCTCAGGAAAAAGTCAGGGATTAGGGTAGAAGGTTAAGTGAATATTTAAGGATGGCCTTAAATGAGCTGACCTAGTTAGAGAAGAGAGGAGGGTCCAGGACTTGAGTGGATATGGCAATGTTTGATAACTATTTGGAGGTAGGAAGATAACTAAGAGCATGTATTGCCATGGAAAACCAAGCATAAAAGCATTCCTAGGAAGAGAAAGTGTTCAACTATATTATTTTTTTGACTCAATGTAGCAACATATCTTTTTCAATCATCAAAATGCTATCATGCTTTCAATACATTACCTCTACCTTGCCAATGCTGGACTGTTTTTTTTTCCTATAGAAATAGCTCTCATTGCTTGCCATTCCTTCCACAAAGGAAAGAGATATGCATATCTTACAATTTTTGTTCCACTATTCCTAATCCATTCAAAATTAATTGAAAAAGGGATCATCTAAATGTTCATGGATAAAGTTATGGAAATTTGGACAAAATAATTGCACAGAAATTGTGTACCAAACTGATATAATAATAAAGGTTATTGTAAAACTAGTGACCCCATGCATGGATTTGTGCACATTGAAAGGGAATTAATTAGAAGGTGGCTGGCAGAGCCAGACTAAATGAGATGGTTAGACACAACTTGGGGTCAACCACCCATGGTTCCTCCCCAGCATCTGTGGAGTTTGTGGGGTCCCTCCAGCACATGGAGTCCCTCAGCCTGGCCTGGGGGGATCAGGTGAAAGTGGCTCTCCTACTTCCCCAGAGGGGTCTCGAAGTGCGAGAGGGAACTCTGCAAAGTTGTTGTCTTATAGGATATGGAATGCAAACACAAATGTGCAGTAAACCAGATTCAGGACCAACAGTGCCCCAGCAACAACATAACCCACAGCCAAAGGTGGAATCACAGGGTCCCTGTGAAGTATCAGTCTCCCTCCTCTCTGGTTTTGAAAAACCACTTCTGCCAAGTCACTGCAGCTGGGCAGCTCCTGTGTTGAGCCTCTTCCTTCTCCTTGGTGGTCAGTGCAAATCATAGCAATGGGTCTGATGGGTGGAGGGACACTTAACATATTAGATTTACATATATATATAATATTTGAAAAGAACAGATTATAGAAATAAATATACATTAATTAAAAGTAGATAAAATTATGATTAATATGGTTCATGATTAGTATAGAATAACATTTATATATTTACTAGTTCTATGTATTACTACTATTTTAGAATGTAGGTTTGTCACTGTGGTTTTAACTAATGATGTTGACTGTTCTCAACCCACATATACACATATACTAATTATAAAACTACTACTAGAATAATCTCAGTATAGCCTTTGTCTATTTACTTACTTATATCATTATAATATTCTTATTCCATAGTGTGAGCTTTTTAAATAAAGGGATACTAATCTTTAGTTTCATCCCCATAAATAAAAACTAATATAAAAAGTTTATATTCAATAATCATATAGTATAGTAATAGATTTATAAGTTACCTTTAGCACAATTTCCAATTTTATGTAAGTTTAAAAACAAAATCTTGATTGGCCCAGACCACAGAAAACAAAGGGCAGATCTCAGTTTGACCTCTGATAAGTCTAATTCCAAAGCCAGTGCTTTCTTATGCAAAAAATGAATTTCATAAGAGACATTTAAATAAAAGAGCACTGAAGATTGAAACACTTGACAACATCTATCTTTTGTTTCAAATGTGGTTTTGTTTAATGAAGAAGTATGGAAAAAATATGTCAAACTGAGAGGAGTATGCAAATTACTTTGGCTTTCTTAAGAAATGAAAAGTAAAGGGATTCTATAAAGTTCTTAATAGGTAAATCAAATCCCTTTAAAAATTAATGAAGCATCGCTAGTTTAATACTGAAATAAAAGCAAAATCATCATGCTCCATTAGTAATACTGTCTCCTGTTATAATTTGAATTGAGGATTAAAAACAGATAATTCTTACCATCCATTAGTAGAGAACTGACCATTGAATGCAACTCTTAGAACTCTCTGATTCAAGAACCAATAAGGATATTTAAAGCTAATAAGGAATATGAAAGAAAATGAGAAAAAGGATGTTGTGAACAAATGAGGAAAAATATAAAGTATTGAAATGGTTTACTAAAATTACTAATATTTATTTAACTCAATTTCTATTCTAATTGTTTAAATATATATAATTGTATATATATATATATATATATATATATATATATACACACACACACACACACACACACATATTTATATTTTGTTGGGGAGGAGGTACAACTTAAAAAACACTTACTATAATGCTATATGGATAGGCTGAAATTTATATTACATAAAAATAGGTAAGAATCTCTTCAAGATTAAAGGCATCTGCATGATTACAGCTACTGAATTCTTGACATTGTTCTTACTCATCTATGAAGCAATGTGGCATTGGGCCTTCACTACAGTCATATCATAGGGAAGAGCATTTGTCATCTCAACAAAAAGCTCCAGAGGATGTGAAAGTTAGCAACTAATTCTAAGTATTTTAAAACTTCAGTTTGTCAGTGAATTACATGCAGAGTACATGTTCAATTCCTGAAAAATAAAGTTAATTTTTAAAAATCTGAGTCCAGCCATGGCCATGTAGCTCAGTTGTTTGGAGCATTGTCCTGATCCACCAAGGTCAGGGCACATATAAGAATCAACCAATGAATGCATAAGTAAGTGGAACAACAAATCAATGTCTCTCTCCCCTTCCTTTCTCTCTCTCACTCTCAAAAAAAAAAAGCAATCAATCTATTTTTTTAATGAGACCACATTATTTCTTTAAGTTACTCATATTTTCTTTTCTTTTGTAATAAGTGCTATAAATCTCAGGAAACACTACACTCATATCATTCTGATAAGTGGATACTTTATAATATTTTATATAATAGGAACCTGGGAGATTAATCTGTTCAGACCAGGAATTGATGAAAGATTTATTTTGAAGCTGACATTGCATAGCTACTGCATTGTTATTATCTATATACTAGAGGCCCAGTACATGAAATTTGTGCACAGATGGAACCCTAGGTGATCAGAGCCAATCAGAGCCAGGCCAATTAGGGCCTAGTTGGACAGAAGGTGACATTTGCCAGGCCAGGCATAAAATGAATAGACACCAGATGCCAATGCTGCCATTGTTGGCACCTTGCCACTACACGGTTCCCCATTCCCCCTTCCCTTGCTGCTGTGATACCACTGCAGCAGGTGGACAGTGGGCCAATCGGGGCCTGCCATCCAGGGAGAGGGACAGGGAACAGGTGGTTGGCCACCAGCCTTGAGGAGGGACCTGGTCCTTGGCCCTCTTGGGAAAAGGCCTAAGTCTGCCACCTGCCCCTCGCCACCTATTCCTTATCCCAGCCTGGGGCCCAAAAGCCCCAGTGTTGTCAGGAGATGAGGTGATGGTCACCAGGCTAGACGCTAAAGGAACAGATGGCAGATGCTGCCATCATCAGCACTCTGCCACCACATGGTTCCCTGCCTCCCCCTCCCTATTTCCCTCACTGCCACACTGCCACCACAGTGGGCAAGAGGCAGGCCGATTGGGGCCTGCCAGCCAGGGAAAGGGTAAGAGCACAGGAGGTTGGCCACTGGACCCAAGGAGGGAGCCAGCTCTCATCCCCTCAGGAAAGGAGCCTCATCCACCACCACTCAGTCCTGGTTCTCTCTCTCATCCCAGGGCCTGCTTGCTTGGGGAAAGGGACCATGGGAGATTAGCTGACTGGGAGAGGTTAACAGTGAAAGTGCACTGACCACCAGAGGGCAGCTTCTGTGTAGATTATCTGCCCTCTGCTGATCAGTGTGCATCATAGCAACTAGTTGTTCCAATTGCTCAGGCATATATATATATAATATAGTCATATAACATTGCCCAAGCACAGAGACTCATTCAGAACTGTCAAAACTTTATTAGGAGACCAGCTCAGATGCAGAGACCATGCCATTTTGAAGGGAAAAGTGGATGTTATTAGAAGCCTGAAAATCCACAACTACAGCATGCACTGAACAGTTGCAAACCCCAATTGGCACAAACACTCAGATTCAGAGGAGCTCTTCATTCCACCACAGAAAGGTTGGATTTGACCTGGGATAAGGAGAGAGAGAACTACATAACCAGATACCTAGAGAAAAGAGACTATGGGGAGGAAAAGAAACAGCCCACATATGAAAGAAAAGCAGACATTACCAGAAAAGGAAGTAAATGAAATGGAGGCAAACGGATAAAGAATTCAGAGAAATGGTCATAAGGTGGCTGAAAATAATGGAAGACCAATTCAACAATATGAGTAATAACCAAGAGGAAAAAAGAAGAACCAAGAAGACCTGAAAAATGACATTGCTGCTGTAATAACTCAATCGAAAGCATAAAAATTAGACTAGAAGAAACAGAGGACTGCATCAGTGAGTTAAATACAAAGTAGGAAAAAATACCCAAGTAGAGCAGCTTCTAGGATAAAAAATATATAAAAAAGCAGGAGAGCCTAAGGGAACTTTGGAACAACATGAAACAAAATAACATCCACAAAATAGAGGTTTCAGAAGGAGAGGAAAGTGAGCAAGGAATAGAAAACCTGTTTGAAGAAATAATGACAGAAAAATTCTCTGTTATAGGGAAGAAAAAAAAAAACACACAAATCCAAGAAGCTCACAAAGTCCCATGCAAAATGAAGTCCAAAAGACCAATGCCAAGGCACATTATAATTAAATTATCAAATATTAAGGACAAAGTAAGAATCTTAAAAGCAGCCAGAGAGAGACAGAAAGTTACTTACTAAGGAACCTTTATCAGACTAGCTACTGATTTCTCAACAGAAACTCATCAGGCCAGAAGTGATTGGGATGAAATATATAAAGTCATGCAAAGGAAGGGTCTGAATCCAAGAATACTTACGCAGCAAGGCTATCAATCAAAATTGAAGGTGAAATCAGGAGCTTCACAGACAAAAGCAACTAAGGGAATTTATTAACACCAAACCAGCAAGGCAAGAAATGTTAAGGGGTCTGCTGTAAAAAAAAAAAAAAAAAAAAAAAAAAGAAATAGGAAACAAATAAAAAGGGCAACAAATAAGTACCTATCAATAATAACTTTAAATGTAAATGGATTAAATGCCCCAATCAAAAGACATAGGGTAAAAGATTAGATAATAAAACATGACCTATATATCTGTTGTCTACAAGAAAACCACCTCAGAAAAAAAGACATATACAGACTGAGGGGGAAGGGGTGGAAAAAGGTTTTTCAGGTGAATGGAAATGAAAATTAAAAAGCTGGGATAGCAATACTTATATCTGCCAAATTAAATCTCAAAGAAGGATGTAACAAGAGATAAGGAAGGCTGCTTCATAATACTAAAAGGAACACTACAACAAGAAGAAATAACTCTGGTAAACGTGTACACATCCAATATAGGAGCACACAAATACATAAAAAAAAACAACTCCTGGAGGACATCAAGGGAGAGATTGACAGCAATAAAATCATAGTAGGAGACTTTAATACCCCACTATCACCATTGGACAAATCCTCTAAACAAAAAATCAGCGAAGAAACATCAATCCTAAATGACTCACTAGACCAGATGGAATTAATTGACATCTTCAGAACGTTTCACCCCAAAGTCATAGAATACACTTTCTTCTCAAGTGCACATGAGTCATTTTCAAAAACAGACCATATGTTGGGTCATAGGCAAAGTCTCTTCAAATTCAAGAACATAGAAATTATATCAAGCTCTTCTAGGATCACAGTGGCACAAAACTTGAAATCAACTATAATGAAAACAATCCAAAGAAATCAAAGTCATGGAGACTAAACAGCATCCTATTAAACAATGACTGGGTTACCAGAGACATCAAGGGAGAATAAAAAAACATCATGACAATAAATAACAATGAAAACACAACAATCCAAAATCATTGGCACACAGTGAAAGCAGTCTTGAGAGGAAAGTTCATAGCTCTACAAGCCTATTGCAAAAAACAAGAAACAATAGTAATCACTTACCTAACCCTACAATTCAAAGAGAAAGAGAGCAACAAGAAAAGCCAAGTATAAGCAGAAGAAAGGAAATAGTAAAGATCAGAGTGAAAATAAATGAAATAGACACCCAAGAAAAAATATAAAAGATCAACAATTCCAAGAGCTTGTTCTTTGAAAGGATAAACAGGCTCACCTCTAGCCAGACTCATCAAGAAGCAAAGAGAGAGGATGCAATTAAACAGAATTAAAAATGATGTAGTCCCATTTGTTTATTTTTTCTTTAGCTTCCATTGCCTTTGGAGCAGTATCAGTGAAGAAGTTATTTGGGCATATGTCTGAGATTGTGCTGCCTGTGGATTCCTCTAGTGTTTTTATGGTTTCCCTTCTAATGTTTAAGTCCTGCATCTATTTTGAGTTTATTTTTGTATTTGGTGTAAGTTGGTGGTCTAGTTTCATTTTTTGCATGTATTTGTCCAGTTTTCCCAACACCATTTATTGAAGAAGCTATCTTGGCTCCATTGTATGTTCATGCCTCCTTTGTCAAGTATTAGTTGGACATAGTGGTTTGGGTGGATATCTGGGTTCTCTATTCTATTCCATTGGTGTATATGCCTATTCTTGTGCCAGTACCAGGCTGTTTTGAGAACAGTTGCTTTGTAATATAGCTTGAAATCTGGTATTGAGATCCCACCTACTTTATTCTTCTTTCTCAGAATTGCTATGGCTATTTGTGGTCTTTTTTTGTTCCAGATGAATCTATGAAGAATTCTTTCTAGGTCTGTGAAATATGTCATTGGTATTTTAATGGGTAGTGCATTGAATCTATAGATTGCTTTGGGTAGTATGGACATTTTAATGATGTTGATTCTCCCAATCCATGAGCATGATATGCTCTTCCATCTGTTAACATCTTCTTCTATTTCTTTTTTCAGTGTCCTGTAGTTTTCTACATATAGGTCTTTTACCTCTTTAATTAGGTTTATTCCTAGGTATCTTATTTTATTTTTGGTGCAATGGTAAATGATATTGCTTTTTTAGTCTCTCTTTCTGTAATTTCACTATTAGTGTATAGAAATGCCACAGATTTCTTGGCATTAATTTTGTATCCTGCTACATTGCCGAATTCATTTATTAAGTCAATTAGTTTTGGGATGTAATTCTTTGGGTTTTTTATGTACAGTATCACATCACATCAAAATAAAAAGCTTTTGCACAGCAAAAGAAACCATCAACAAAACAACAAGAAAGACCACTGTATGGGAGAACATATTTGCAAATGTTATCACTGATAAAGGTTTAATCTCCAACATCTACAGACAATTTATACAACTTAATAAAAGGAAGATAAACGATGCAATAAAAATGGGCAATGGACCTAAATAGCTTTTCAAAAGACAACAGAAGGAAGGCCAAGAGACACATGAAAACATGTTAAAAGTCATTAATTATCTGAAAGTTGCAAATCAAAACGATAATGCGATACCATCTTACACCTCAGAATGGCAATCATCAACAAATTAATAAACGACAGGTATTGGCAAGGATGGGGAGAAAAAGGAACCCTTGAGCACTGTTGGTGGGAATACAGACTGGTGCAGCCACTGTGGAGAACAGTATGGAGTTTCCTCAAAAAACTAAAAATGGATTTTCCATTTGATCCAGCAATCCCACTCTTAGGAATTTATCCTAAGAAATCACAAACACCAATCAGAAAGGATTTATGCACCCCTATGTTCCTAGCAGCACAATTTACAATAGCTACAATTTGGAAACAGCCTAGGTGCCCGTCAGCAGAGGAGTGGATCAGAAAACTATGGTACATCTACACAATGGAATTATATGCTGCCATTAAAAAGAAGGGGTTCTTACCATTTGCAGCAACCTGGATGGAACTGGAGAACCTTATGCTTAGTGAAATAAGTCAGTCAATGAAGGAGAAGCATCACATGATCTCACTCATTTGTGGATAATAAAGAACATTATAAACTGATGAACAAAAGGATAGATACAGAGGCAGTAAAGCATCAAACAGACTGTGAAATTACTGCAGGAAGATTAAGGTTAGGTAGGGTAGATAAGAGATCAATCAAAGGACTTGTGTGCATACATATAAGCATAACCAATGAACATAGACACTGGGGGGTTGGGATATGCCTGGGAGGGAGGGGGCAATGGGGAGATATGTATAAAAATTAATAATAAAAAATTAAAAAAAGTGAAAGAGGTAAAATAACAACAGAGCCCACTGAAATACAAAGGATTGTTAAAATATACTATAAACAACTCTATTCCTAACAAACTGGATAACCTGGAGAAAACAGACATATGCCTAGTAAAATATAACTTTCAAAACTCAATCAGGAACAATCTGAACAGCTCAATAGGTCAATAATTATGGGAGAAATTAAAGCAGTTATCAAAAACCTGAGGCCAGACAGCTTCACAGGGGAGTTTTACCAAATATTCAAGAAAGAATTAAAACCTATCCTCCTCAGACTATTCCAAAAATTTGAAGAAGAAGGAACATTTCCAAGCTCTTTCTATGAAGCCAGCATCACCCTAATACCAAAATCAGATAAAGACACAACACAATGAAAGAGAATTCCAAGCCAATATCCCTCATGAACATAGATTCCAAAATCCTCAACAAAATTCTAGCAAATCGGATCCAGCAGTACATCAGAAAGATCATACACATGACCAAGTAGGATTTATCCTAGGAATGCAAGGATGGCACAATATTCAAAAATCAATAAACATTGATACATCACATAAACAAACTGAAAAATAAAAATCACATAGTCATATCAATTGATGCAGACAAAGCAGTTGACAAAATCCAATACCCTTTCTTGATAAAACTCTCAACAAGGTGGGAATAGAAGGATCATAGCTCAATATAATATAAGCTATATTTGATAAAACCACAGCTAACTTCAAATTCAATGGGCAAAAACTAAAACCATTTCCCATAAGAACAGGAGCAAGACAAGGATGCCCACTCTTACCCTTCATTTCGACATAGTACTGGAATTAGACAAGAAAAAAAAAATAAAAGGCATCCAAATTTGAAAAGAGGAAGTAAACTGTCCTTATTTGCAGATGACATGATACTGTACATAAAAAACCCGAAGGACTCCATCCCAAAACTAATTGACTTAATAAATGAATTCGGCAATGTAGCAGGATACAAAATTAATGCCACAAAATATATGGCATTTTTATATACTAATAGTGAAATTATAGAAAGAGAGACTAGAAAAGCAATCCCATTTACCATCTCACCAAAAAAATTAAGATACCTACCAATAAATTTAACTAAGGAAGTAAAAGACCTATATATGGAAATCTACAGGACATTGAAAAAAGAGATAGAGGAAGACATAAACACATGGAAGAACATACCTTGGATAGGGAGAATCAACATCATTAAAATGTCCATACTCCCCAAAGAAATCTATAGATTCAATGCAATCCCCATTAAAATACCAATGGCATATTTCATAGATCTAGAAAGAACTCTCCAAAAATTAATCTAGAATAAAAAAAGTCACCAAATAGCCACAGCAATCTTGAGAAAGAAGAATAAAGTAGGTGGGATCTCAAAACCAGACTTCAAGCTGTATTACAAAGCCAATGTTCTCAAAACAGCCTGGTACTGGCACAAGAACAGACATATAGACCAATGGAATAGAATAGAGAATCCAGATATTGACCCAAACCAATATGTTCAATTAATATTTGACAAAGGAGGCATGACCATACAGTGGAGTCAAGACAATCTCTTCAATAAATGGTGTTGGGAAAATTGGACAGATACATGCAAAGAAAATGAATCTAGTCCACCAACTTACACCATACACAAAAATTAACTCAAAATGGATACAGGACTTAAACATAAGATGGGAAACCATAAAAATACTAGAGGAATCCACAGGCAGCAAAATCTCAGACATATGCTGAAGGAACTTCTCCACAGATAGTGCTCCTAGGGCAATGGAAGCTAAAGAGAAAATAAACAAATGGGACTGCATCAAAATAATAAGCTTTTTCACAGCAAAAGAAACCATCAACAAAACAACAAGAAAGTCCACTGTATGGGAGAACATATTTGCAAATGTTATCACTGATAAAGGTTTAATCTCCAACATCTACAGCCAACTTATACAACTTAATAAAAGGAAGATAAATGATCCAATAAAAAAAATGGGCAATGGATCTAAATAGAGTCTTTTCAAAAGAAGACAGAAGGAAGGCCAAGAGACACATGAAAACATGCTCAATGTCACTAAAATCAATAGATGCAAATCAAAATGACAATGTGATACCATCTCACACCTGTCAGAATGGCTATCATCAGCAAATCAACAAACAACAAGTGTTGGTGAGGATGTGGAGAAAAAGGAACACTTGTGCACTGATGGTGGGAATGCAGACTGGTGCAGCCACTGTAGAGAATGGTGTGGAGTTTCCACAAAAAACTAAAAATTCAACTCGTATTTGATCCAGTAATCTCATTCCTAAGTATATATCCTAAGAAACTAGCAATACCAATCAGAAAGGTTATATGCACCCCTATGTTCATACCAGCACAATTTACAATAACTAAGATTTGGAAACAGCCTAGGTGTTTGTTAGCAGATGTGTGGATCAGAAAATAATGGTACATCTATACAATGGAATACTATGCTGCCATCAAAAAGAAGGAATTCTTGCCAAGACCGGTTTGGCTCAGTGGATAGAGCGTTGGCTTGCGGACTGAAAGGTCCCAGGTTCGATTCCGGTTGGGGGAATATGCCTTGCTTGCGGGCACATCTCCCCTGGGGGGCATGCAGGAGGCGGCTGATCGATGTCTTTCTCTCATCAATGTTTTTGACTTTGTATCTCTCTCCTTTCCTCTCTGTTAAAAATCAATAAAAATATATTTAAAAAAGAAAAAGAAGGAATTCTTACCATTTGCAGCAACCTGGATGGAACTGGAGAACATTATGCTAAGTGAAATAAGGAAGTTAATGAAAGAAAAATACCACATGATCTCACTCATTCATAAATAATAAAGGACATTATAAACTGATGAACAAAAAGATAGATACAGAGGCAGTAAAGCATCAAATAGACTGTCAAATTACAGTGGGAATGTTAGAGAGGGTGGGGTAGATAAGAAATCAACCAAAGGACTTATATGCAAGCATACAAGCATAACCAATGGACACAAGACACTGGGGGGTGTGGGCATGTATGGGAGTGGGGTGGGACACAATGGGAATACATTAATTAAAAAATGGAAAAAAAGAAAAGAAAACAAATATATAGCAAGAAGATATAATTGACCCTTAGGACAAAATAACTGGAATGACCAGTCACTATGATTCAGACTCAACAAAGTTGCCTCAGCCTGCAAGCCCAGGTTGCTGATGAGGCCTGAAGGCCAAACTCTGGGTCACTTCCCCCAGGCAGCAGGCCCCAATTGCCTGATTGGTGCCAGGCCCCAGGCTGGGATGGGAACTGGGAGTGGGTAGTGGCAGACATAGGCGATGAGGGAAGGAGGAGGCAGGGAGTCAGGGAACCTGATTGGCCTGATTGCTCGCTAGGCCTAGGGACCCCATCCTTGCACAGATTTCATGCACTGGGCCTCTAGTATATTACATACTTATTTTTTATAGCTTTAAGGTATTGAAGATAATGTGTGTGGCTAAAACTCATGTTTTCATGTCATTCATCTGTCACTTCAATGAATTCAACTTCAATTTTGTTTCTAGAGTGGTGATTCAATCACAGTACTGACTTTTTAACAAATTCTACAAATTGTTTACAGAATAAGAATTATCAAGAATAGGATGCTCTATAGGAAGTTATCAAATGCTCACTGAGCATGGGGACCTAGAGTCTCTTTTTTGAATCTGTTCTTTTATTTAGACAAACAAGGCAAAAGAATTCTACACTATTGTTAACAGTTTTTTTTTCCTCCATTTACTTCAAATTTATTGATAAATACTGAGTTAAGCAGGTTACTTCTTTAAAATTTCGACACAACTCTAAGAAATTGATGTTTTGTCCACTTCAAAGATGAGAAAATGAAAGAATGAATGGGTGACTCTTTCTCCCCAAATTACACAGATGTCCAGGGAAGGAATCTGAATTAAAATCTAAACCTGTTAGCCTGGAAAGATGGCTTAGTTGGTTGGAACAACACCGTTTGCACCAAAAGCTGTGGGTTCAATTTCTAGTCAAGGCTCATACCCAGGATGCCAGTTCAATCCCCAGTTGGGGTGGGTAGAAGAGGCAACTGATCCATATTTCTCTCTCACATCAATGTATGTGGGTGTTTTTTTGTTTGTTTGTTTGTTTTTTAATATTTCTTTCCCTTCTCTCTAAAATCAATAAAAACATATCCTTGGGTGAGGATTAAAAAAAAAAAATCCAACTCTGCTCTATTCTAAACTCTGGGCTCAAGAGTCAATCAATATAAGTTAAACTCAGCGCAACTGACTTTGATTTATGATCTGTATTTCTTTCATTTATATCTGGGTGTGTCAGGGGAAAAGTTTCTTCCTAGTAAAGAGAAAAAAATGATAATAAGATAAAGAATAAGAATGATAATTAAGTCAGAAAAATTAAAGTCAAAAGTGAGCAAAAACAGTTTATAAAGAACAGAAACCTACTATCTGCCTTTTGAAGGATTTTCTACACTGGGATTAATGAAACCATCTAAACTGCAATGCATGTGAGCCACTCTCTAATTTAGTTTGCATTCTTTACAGTGCTCTAGATCGATGCACAGGATCTTGTTATATTACATGAAATATACATTACAAATATCTATAGAAGAATTATTTGAAACATATAATGCTTTGGTCTTTGGGGTTTAATTTTGTATATTGTACGGAGATGAAAATAAACCCCTCAGGCAGAAACACAATCGTAGGCTTCAATGAATAAATTATATTAGGGAATGTACTTGTGAGATGGCAAGAAACATGAGACAGGCTGCTTATATAATAAACTCGGTCTCCAATGAAAAGTAACAAACTTCATAAGCTGCAGTAACAACATCATATCAATAATTTTTCTATTTTCCAAGACATTTCTTATTATTTCTCCACGCTTAAAGCCAAAACTAAAACGTGGATTTCTGGGGGCCCCACAGCATTTAAGGCCAGAAGCCAATATAATATGTTAGAGAAAAGAACATGAGTTTTAAAGACTGGGAGATTCTTAATTACCATGTGGGGAGCATTACTTTTAAGTTAAAATAAAGTCCATGAATGTTGTGGACAACATACAACACAATACATGTCTTTTCACAGTAACTAAAATCTAGTAACAAAGGGCACGCAAGAAGAAGAAAACAAGGATAAAGAGGCAGAGAGAAGACAGAGACAAGGAGAAGAGAAACAAAATGAGGAGGGAGAAAGCTCAGTTGGTTCTGAGGTGTGGTGGGTTAATTAAGGTGACCTAGGTGTAACACTAGGCTGTCACTGTGAGAAGCAATGGTTATACTTTAAATTCAAATCAACAAGACATTTCTGGAGATGATTTTGGCAGTATTTGTCAAATACTTTTAGTGTTCTTTCACTTTGTTCCAGCAATTTCATTTCCAGTATCCTCATTCTCCTGACTGTGGGCAAAGACATACATCAAGAATGTTTATTACAGCATTAAATAAAATAGTGAAAATAGGGGAACTCATCTCAGAATATCTAATCACAGAATATCATCTAATGATAGGGAACCAGCTTAATAAATAACTATCTTATTAACAACATGTCAGATTATAAGATCATGCTTATAAAATTATAAGTGAAAAATGACATTATAAATTATATATTCAACTAAATATTGTAGAATTACAATTTTGTGTGTAAAACCAAAGAAGCCTACACTAAAATATTATCAATATTTAACCCCCATTTATAAAATTATGGATGTTTATTTTCTTTCTAATTAGTTATTTAATTTTTAAATTTCCTTTAATGAATATGTAATGCTTTTCTATTTTAATTGATATAAAATATTAACAAAAGCTCTTAACATCTACTTAAAACTTGAGGATGTTTATACATTTATTTATTTATTCCTTCATTTAACATGCCCTTCTCTGGTGCCTCCCATGTTCCCATCATTGTTATCAACACTTTAAAAATCTTAGCTAGGTTAATCCTCACAACAACTCTATAAGGTAGGTCCCACTACTGTGCCACCCTCATAGGACGGGCGAGAGCTGGGATTTCAAATCAGGAAGGCTGGCTGGGAATCTGTGTGTTAAGCACTGTGTTCTGCTGCTTTGTCATAGATAGGCCAGAGGAAGCCACCCATTTTAAGGGCTGTCATTTGCAGGCCTGATTTATAGTGGCCAGAATGACATCCAACTAGAGAATTGGATCCTGCTCCCAGTTGGGGTGGAGTCCCTCATCTTTGTTCCATGCTCATTTGATCAAAGGGAAATTAAGATGAAAACATGAAACAAGTCCTGAGACTATACACATTTGTGCCTCAGGATGGTGCTTCAATACATTGCAAATATATTACAGAAATATTTCTCTCTGTCCTCTCCCCTGCAGTCACAGGGGTTTACTTTACTGTAATGGCTAGTACAGGACACATAATTAGTGTTCTTCCTGGGACCATTAAAGCTTTTGACAGGCGTTTGTAGAATCATGGAGCAGGAAGAAGTGATGAGAAGCCATCTAATTTACAAGGGCATGCTGCTAAATGAGATTGACCTATTTTGTGTCAACAGTGACTCAAGTCCTGACTTATCACAACTTGAAAATATGAAAACATACAGCTTTAATTATTCTGGCCAGCTATACTTTTTAAAAAATGAGTTCTGCTCTTTGTTATTCTCATTCTCAAATATTATAGCTAAGTTAGTCTGTGTTAATAAGTGGGAGACTAATACCATAGTTTAAATGAACATATAACATTTTATATGATGCCAACTTTCTATCATTCCTCATCTCCCTTTTCCTTACTTGCTCTGGACAACTATTCCCACTGGAATGGTGGGGCTGCTCCCCTCCTGATCGTGAGCAGTGTTATGACCTTCTTTCATTTTGTTACTTTGCTTCTCTATAACAAGCAAACCACTACTTTTTTAGATTCAAATATCATTGCTGTATATATCTGCCTTGTGCCCAGTAATGTGCTTGAAACTCTAAGTCTATAATAGCTATTTCTCCATGCTCTTCTATCCTGTGAGTTTAAATGCAAGTGATACGGCTCAGGTAAAATCCACAGTTTGGTTGGAATTTCATCAGCCACCTGTTCTCTCTGATGCTGATAACTGGCTCATATGTTTCTTGTTCTCTTTGAAGACCCACAACACTATGACTACTTCCTGTACTGCGAGGGGCTAGAGAAAACCTTCTCCTACAAGCCCACTGGCTGTATGTTCACAGTCCATATTTCAAGATTCCAGTGTTGTCTCTTGTTTAACCCCTGTTCAGAACTAAGACAATGTTTCAGCCAGTAGGTGGCGCTGGTATGACCAAGTATCTAAGAGAACTCAGCCTGGAAGCCTGGGTTAGGATAGTGGGGCCTCGTGATATTGAAATGGTTACAACTAGAGATGGATTATGGGGCATACGATGGGAAGAGGGAGAAGATCATCTCTGAGAGTGAGATTTGTGTAATTGTCATGCTATACTTTAGACCTGATATATGTTATTTTTTGTTAATCAAACCTTTCTGAAATTTCATATTAAATATAGTTAGAAGTGGTATTTATGAGTTCTTTTATAAGAATAAAGATTAATGCCAAATAGCATTTTTATATTATATATGTAATTGTTTTTATATTTAGTAATATCTAACCTCATACAACAAAATATTTGATGTGGTTAAGCTATAATCATTTGCATAGTTATAGCATTTTTTATATCTTTTGCTTCATTGTATCTTTCTATTCAGAAAGGAAACATGCATTTACCTTTCCATCCTGGAAGATTAAAAGTCCCTGGAGGTAAGGGCCATATATGACTCATCTTTGCATCCTCCCAGAGTCTATCCAAAAGCATTCAATAAATATTTGTAGACTTGAAAAGATTTGGGATCTCGAGGACAGAATAAATTTTTCTTTATAAGCGAACATGATGAATAAACCTGAAGCAAAAATATGGTTTTCCCAGCAAATAAATCATTAACATCTAAAAGTAGGATTTGTAATTTTTTTTTCTGTGTCTAAAATCATAAGCAGTCATAGGGCAGCTCTACCTCTTTTCAGGGGAGGGGAGCATCTTGTCTCCTAACCTCTCCCCTCCTGCATGCCACCCCATCTGAGAAACAGACAGAAGCTGAAGAAGCAGTCAGAAGGTATAGGCTACTTCTGGTGGATTTATCTCAGGGAAACCTGAACAATGCTGAAGTCCAAAGGTAGAATTCTTATCTGTAAATTGAAAAACCTGTTTTAAACCTTCGCCTAGAAGGATTAAACTTTCCCACCATCAATTTCTCATTCTGAGAATGAAGCAACTCTGAAATCAAAGGGAGCTTTGCAAGGAGAAGGGGAGCCAGAGGAAGGCTTTCAACAGCTTCCAACTGCATTCCAGCAGTATCTGAAAATATGCAGCTCACATAAAACTATACCGGGGCCTTCCTGGGAGCATACATTTTAACACCCAAATGAATATTGTAGCATGCATGCAGGGACACTGTTTCTAAATAATTCACTGCCACTTTTACAATTCTTTTAATATTTCATGATTTTATCTTTGAAATTATATGCATCTGTATTTCTGGAAAAAGTAATCTATCTAGCTCCTGCTAGACCAAACCCTGGTACCAACCCTTTTTTTTTGGGGGGGGGGGGTATACAATACTTCAGCATTATATATGAATATGCTGAAATAGCACACTCATGATTAAGTTACACTATATAGCAAAGAAGATTTTAGAGATTTTCAATAAGGTTGCTGATCAGTTAACCCTATAACAGAGATGGTTTTGGACAGATAATCTAATCAACCAAGCAGGAGAGAGATTTTCTGTGCAAAAGGCTTGCCTAGCTGAAGAAACAGGGACCTTGGTTCCACAACTGCAGTCAACTCATCAACCAGAATGAGGTTGGAAGCAGATTCTTCTCGACGTCACTAAGTGACTGAGTCTGGCCAACATGTTCATGCTGCGTGTGTCACCCAGAGCCAAGAACCCAGTACAGCCTGGGCTTCTGACCCAGAGAACTGTAAACTCAAATATGGATGTTGTTTTAAGCCACAAAATAGGGAAATCTGTTATGCAACCATAGGAAACTAATACAGCACATTAAACACAACACATTTTATGTAAACTATTTTCTTTCTGTTAAAATGTGTTTCCCACCACTTTTCTTAGGATGTTAATGTCTAGCAGTTGAGATCATGCTTGCCTTCCTCCCCACATCTAAATAAAAGGCCAAGGACAACAGAATCCATTTAATCTTCATCACACTTTTCACTCTGTTCTCTTTACAATGATACAGTTAAGATCCTTCTTATCTGTTACTAGGGATAATGAAGTAGCTTTCTAATCATTATCAGCATGTTCAATCTACAGGATGCTGCCCATGGAGACTTCCTAAAACCTTGCTTCCATCACATCCATCTATTCACTAGAAAAGCAGCAAAATCCTAAAAAGGAAGTTAAACCTGAATTCTCTATTAAGACATTTCCCATCACCTTGCAATATTGTTAGGACCAACAACTTTTTAGTCAAATTAAACATCCCATCTCACCCTGAAAATTCTCTGTGTATTTCTACCTATATCTCTTTCTTGAAAATAAAAACCTTTTATTTCTGAATATATTTTCAATGTCAGCAGAAAATGTAGCAGTTCCAAGAAACATATGTTGTTTGACTTTTCACCTTCATTCACTAAATGATGTAACGCCTTTGGTAAATGTTTGCTCTCTGAGCAAATAAATGCAGCTTCTACTGGATCATCCTAAAGGAAGATCTTTCCTTCAACATATTACTGGGGCACTTTACTTTGACTTCTCACACATAACATGTGACACGATGTCATGTTTGCTGATGACACCTCCCTGACCTCAATGAAAAATTCAGAGCCCGGCTAGCTCATTGTTCTCTATCCTGAGTGTAAGTCCTACAGGAGGGTTTTTGTTTACTTTTTTTGAAATAAGTTCATGTATTTAAGCTGTTTAAACTCTATGTGGAACTTTACTTACTGGTACTAATTAATATACGAAGTACCAATCATCTCTGTCAATTACAAAAGCCTCTGAGGGTTCTTGTTTGGAATGGTTGATGAGTCCTCTTCTAGGTAATTCCTTGTGCCTGGAGACACTGTTCAGACCCTGTGGCCACTGGACAGTTTTAAACAACTCTCACATTTAGGGCATGTGAGCGATTCACTTGTCCAGCTTCCCTTGCTGCTAGGGTAGAGGCATGAGATTTAAATTCTGCCCAGCAGTTAGATAGACACAAGACCTTGTTTAGGAAGGGAAGATGGGGCAGAAATGGTGGCTATGCAGAACTGATTTGCTCATAAGGATGCCGTCAGAGGCAGCTGGCTTTCCCAGGCCAAAGTGGCCTCCTGCAAGTCACCTGGTGTGTATGGCAGTGCTCACCTCACAGGAGTAGACCTGTGCAGGTGTGTGTCACTCTCTAAAACTTTCTGCAATTCTCTAACATCTTTTAACAAGTTCTTCTCTGTAAGAACAGCTAGTGTGGCTGCTATTGTTATCACTAGAACCCTGAGTGATAAGTGCCTAAAAGTGAACAAAAATATTTATTAAAAAAGAATACCCCAGAGGAGTTATTAGTAACTCCTGCTCTCCCTTCACTATCAGAATTAGAAATGGTGCCACTTCATCAATGTAGTTTTCTCTCTGGATGTTCCTCTGAAAGGAATCTCCATGAGGACACAGGACTATGTGTTTTGTTCATGACCATATGCCTAGGAACAATAATAGCATCTGGCCCATAATATAATATTTATTTCCTGAAATACACTGTCAGTCTTTAGTTAGAAATATCTCTTAGAATAACTGCACCTGAGAGGAGTGTTAAATTAAGTGAATTTGTATCTGTTTTAGACAGTGTCACAATAGCCATTTAATCATCATGCCAATTGCTTTTATGAGGCAACAACGGTTAAGATAATATAAATAGCAGATTTACAGTTGTGGTAATTCATGTAATAACTGCACACATAGATATACCTAAAACATATTTTGGGAGTGTTTGCTTTGCTGTCTTATCAACAGCTCCCGAAAAAGAAACAGATGAATGGCAATAATTAGATATATTTTAAATGCTGCAGCCCATCCAGATGTATCTTCATGAGAAATAAGTCATTTTTGTAAACCACTGGGATTTGAGGTATAGTTTTTTTACTGCATGATTTTGTCTCTTCCTCTCTTTCTCTCCAAAGCTATGAAGGATAGTTAATTCTAGAGAAATTGCCATTTAATCTTTCTTCTTTTCTCTTCCACTGCATTGCTTAAGACCATCAACATTTTTTATGTGGAATAACTTCTATATAGTCTTCTTGCAACAACTTTGTCCCTTTTTAGTTCATCCTCCATAAAGTATCCTTAGTTAGATCCTAAATGAATCCACATCCATATCTAAAATTTCCAACGGGTTAAAAGCTACCTCCATACAAAATCCAGATTTATGAGCCAGTCTCACATGACATTGTGAATCTACAAAGACTTCCCATACAGTTTCCTTCAACATTCTCGAACACCACCCCTTCCCCTTGGCCTTCTGAATTTCCATGCTTTTGGACATGCCAAATTCTCTGCCTAAAGTGACCCCTCTCATCCTGAACTGATGGACAATCTCAAATGAAAAACCACTCGAATAAATATTTCCTTAAAGGTGAGTCAGGCCCACCATTCTGCAGTGCAACTCTTGTGTGTTTGAAAGAAAATCTGTTTAATGATCACTGGCCATGCCTCTGGGCTGTGCTGGAAGCATTTTACATGTACAAACTCCTGTAATCCTCACAAGTGAATGAGGTAGTCAGCATTATCTCCACTTGACAGATGAGCAAATGGAGGTCCCATGAAGTTCATTAACTTTGTCAAGGTTATTCAGCTATAAAGTGGCCCAGCTGTTACAGTCCACTCTCTAAGTCCCTACATCGTCATAGCACTTCATTAGTCATAGCTCTAGGTCTCACTCAATTTCATAACCTGAACTTCTCCCCCTCCCTCTCACCAACCTATCTCACAGCACTCAGACATTTGCTGAGTGAATGTATTATGAATGAGTAAACCAGAGGGAACTCACAACTCTCATTCTCTCTCCTGTCTTATGCTGGATAATAGGATTTTTTTCCTTATAGATTTTTAATGACATTTTGAGTAATATAAACAGAAGAAGATATATATATATATATTCAATTTAAAAATAAGCCATAAACTAATTTAAGAAGTAGAGTACTATCAACCCCTTTGATATCCAAGTGTATCTCTCCCAGTACCAGTGCCTCCCTCCAACTCAGTAGTAACGAACAGTCTGCATTTTAACTTAAGCTTTCTCTTAATTCTTTTTATGGTTTCATCACATATGCATACATTCTTATATAATATTGTTTTATTTTACCTGTATTATGAATTTATAGAAGTGAAATTATATGTATTCTTCTGTGACTTGTTTTATTCCAGCTATGTGTTTGTATTCATCCATATACATATGATTATTTGTAAAGCATTTACTTTGCTTTGAATTTTAGCTCATTGTATAAAATACTAGTGTCCTGGTGCATGAAATTCATGCACCGGGTGGGGGAGTGTCCTTCAGCCCAGCCTTCACCCTCTCCAATCTGGGACCCCTTGAGAAATGTCCAACCGCCTGCTTAGGCCCAATCCCACTGATCAAAAATCCCTCTCACAATCCAGGACTGCTGGCTCTCAACTGCTGACCTGCCTGCCTGCTTGATTGGTCCTAACCACTTTTGCCTGCCAACCTTATCACCCCCTAACCACTCCCATGCCAGCCTGATTGACACCTAACTGCTCCCCAGCCAGCCCAATTGCCCCTAACTGCCCTCTCCTACTGGCCTGGTCACCCCTAACTGCCCTCTCCTGCCAGTCTGGTCATCCCTAACTGCCCTCCCTGCCAAT
This sequence comes from Lasiurus cinereus, assembly GCA_011751065.1. Lineage (NCBI taxonomy): Eukaryota > Metazoa > Chordata > Mammalia > Chiroptera > Vespertilionidae > Lasiurus > Lasiurus cinereus. The sequence continues at coordinate 42,134,335 of JAAGEH010000307.1, forward strand.
CTGGTCACCCCTAACTGTCCTCCCACACAGGCCTGGTTGACCCCAATTGTCCTCCCCTGCTGGCCTGGTCACCCCTATCTGCCCTCTCTTGCCAGCCTGGTTGCCCCTAACTTCCCTCCTCTGCAGACCTGGGTCCCCCTCAACTGCCCTCCCTTGTTGGCCTGGTCTCCCCCAACAGCCCTCCTCTGCCGACCTGGTCACACCCAACTACCCTCCTCTGCTAGCCTGGTCACCCCTAACTGTCCACAACTGTCCTCCCCTGCAGTCTATCTTGTGGCAGCCATCTTGTGTCCACATGGGGGCAGCCATCTTTGACCACATGGGGGTGACTATCATGTGTCTTAGAATGATAGTCAACTTGCATATTACTCTTTTATTAGATAGGATAGGATAGTTTACTTTATTTTTTTTAAAGTGATGCTATTGATGGATATTTGGGTTTTTCCACTTTTCTGCTATTACAATGCTTTTATATATACTTATATACCCTTGTTGTAATAAAAATGTATAAGCATTTTTCTAGGATATCTTCTTATCATTAGACTTACTGGGGCATAAGATATGGAGAGATTCAAGATTATGTATTAGGTAAAAGGCAGCACCTGCAAAATTTCCTCTGGTGGCCAGAACTCACTTTGCCTAAAGACCTGAAATTTAGTGAAAATTAATCAATGTCTGAAGAATTTAGGGGTATAAATACTCTAGCTCCCAGCTGCTATTCTGTCTAGTTCCAGAGTTTCCCTGTGAAGCTGAAAACAAAGTCAAATTTACAGACTAGGGCTGGAGACTATGCACTGACTTAAGTTGCCCATGCTACTTCCTATACCTTTGCTGGCTTTCCCCAGGAACACTTTCATTTTCATGTGAACCCTCATCTTAGCAGGAATATATATATATATATATATATATATATATATATATATATATATTTTTTACTTTGAAGTAATTGGTCCTTGAAAGTTGATCTGTAGGACAAGAATATATTATGGGAAATGCTAAGTGAAATCAGAACCCAGAAAGTAGCAGAGAAGTAGTGCAGGATCAGCAAAAAGTCAATGTACAGAATTGAATTATTTAAAATAGCTGGTCTTCTCTTCAATATTTATCAATTATATTCTAATTCCCAGTAAGCTGTATAGTTTAAAGAAGTATTCTTTTATTGTGAGAATTTATATTTTATTACCAATGTTCAGATTTTAAGGAAAATTTATATATCCATATACTTACATTATGTCTATGTAATAGCATTTTTTTTTCTTTAAAATTTTCTCTGAAAACTCCTCAAAGGCAATGGGCACCATTGAATTGTACCTTCCCTGTCTGTAGTCTATAAAGTGGGAGGTTATCTTCAGAGATGCTGCATTTTAGGTCAGAACTTGATGAATATATAAAGTCTTCAGAACTTGTGCAGCAAAAGCACATAGAAAATTCTCTAAATAGATATTACTAAGAGATTTCAATTACCTACTTGAAAGTAGTATTTGATATCATCATTTTTTTTTCTTTCTGCTTTATGCATTTGCTTTATGAAATGATGCTGGGACAGATTTTTGCTACTTTGAAGTGCTCTTTATATTTTCCGGATGAACATAGTACATTATGCCACCTCTGACTTATTATGGCAGCTCTGGGGCCTCCAAAATTGTAGGCAGCTCCTCATTATGAACAATACACAAAGTTAGGGAGACCTTGATATTAGTCTTGGATCCAAAAGACATGACTGGTACTCGGGGAAAATTATTTAATCTATTGTATATCAGTTCTAACCTCTGGAAAATTACATCTACCCAATGACTATTAATACTTTAATCTCCATTTGGGGATTTTAAATCATGACTGATGTCTTCTAAGGTCATGCTATTTATGATAGCGGTACTTTTCAGCTGAGAAATAATTGAGTGGTTTCTATTTTTAATGGGGTACATTATCCTTGCTGAAGAATGCATTCTCTTGTAATTATTAAATAATGTCCTCCTGTTCCCTTCTAATCATCAATCCTCTTAAACTTAATAGAAATATGCACATGTAATAATTTGGACAAACTTTTTGACTCTTACACTAAACAGGAGGTTACATATAATGCTCAGACATATGAATGCAACTTTATCTCTACCTGGGCTTCAGCTGGGCCTCAATGGCATATCTAGGTCAGGATTACACCAGTGAAACAGACCATCCAAAGGCACCTAGTTCAGTCTTTAATGACAGAATATCATTCTCCCTAACACTGTGAGCCATTCTGGCTCCTATAGAGGGTTTACCTTCAGCTGTCCAAAGCAAAGTACCATGACTCTTTACCCTCAACAACAGAGTAGGCAACTGAGTCTGGGTCCTGATGAAGGACTTTTGGATGGGCATACCCTGATACAATCTCAACAAATATTACACAGCTTATACATGTCCTGAAATACAAAGGAAGCTTGCAGAAGTCCGTCTTCAACAGTAAACAAACCTCTTTTCTTAAAGGAACTCCTTAGAGCTGTGATTCACACACCCCTACTGTTCTTCAGCTTTAAATAATACTTCTGGCTAGCACTCAGTTGGAGGAAATCTAATCTGGGGGCCGAGGCTGCACTTGACCGCTGGCCGCCAGAGCCACCCTCAGGCTGCAGTTAGTAGTAGATCCTACATGCCCCATAGCCATGAGGAATCCCCACACTGTACACTATTCCAACTCAAAATTATAACTACCTAATTCTTGTCTCTGCCATTATTGCTTTTCCCTTTAAACTGCGGTTGTCCTATAGGTTGATCTTAAACAGCCAGCTTTCTCCCCAGTGCCCCAGTTACTACAATTTTGTTGTCTCCACACCACCACCTGCTTTTTACTAATTTCTGACTCTTCCCTAAAGGGCAATGCCACTGCATGTGATTGTGCCCTGTAAACCCCCAGAGCCAGCAAGCAGTCCCATAGATCCAAGTTGACTAATGCTTGTGGCTACTGAACACCTGCCAGGTGGCCAGGGAGACTAGCATCTGTCTCAGAGAGTGAGAAACTAAATTTTTAATTTTAGTTCAATTAACTTAAACTTATATTTTAAAACAGATACTCGATTCAGTTATTGGAGGGCTTTTAAGTATTTTGGGAATACTTGGATATGTGAGAATAGCTTTTAAACCATAAATTTAAAGAAATTTAAATATAGATTAAATATTTCTGATGAGAATTTAGTTTTTAAATTAATGTGTGCTATATGTCTACAATATTTTTAAAACTTAATATAAAAAGCAACATTCCCAATTAATCATGTTGATCACATATGACCTTTAGAATAATGCAGTATGCAACCTATAAAAGCATTTATTGACTCTATCACCACCACCATGTTCACATCATGCCTCCAGCCCAGCCCTAAGTTGTGATCTATTTAATGAAAGCTCTTTGCTTTATATAAAACTTAAACAAGGTAGTATTTACTAAATTTGAATGAGGAAGTACATAACAAGAAAGGGAGAAAGAAAAAAAAAGAAAGGAAGGAAGGAAGAATTTTTTTCTGCCCCACAAGAAAACTCAGGTCCATCAGGGACATAAATGGCGAGAAAGTCTTTAATAATCCTCTTCATTAAATCACACAAGTGTTTACAGATATCCAGGGGCCATCTGAGCCTTCTCCAAATTTGGAAATGGGAACACTCACCAATGTGCTTCAGACAAGCATTGCCTCTCTGAGATGCTCTCATCTCAGAACCCCTAACAAGCTCCCTTGTCAACTCTTCAGATGTCCCAGTCTGACGGCAAATGATTGTTAAGTCCAACTCAATGAATTTTCATTGAATGACTAGGCTTCACCTTTCCCTCTAATGTCAGCAACATCTCAAGTCTTACTTTGATACTTACTTAGTCTTGTCTGTTAGGCCTTTCCGGGTCTTGACCTGTGTCACTATGCATTAGAACTATTTGAGGGGGGCCACAGCTTAAAGGATCAATGCTGCTATCTTAGTCTGATATTAACAATCTACTAGAATTGGCCCTTGCCCACTTCTTCAGATTGTTTCTTTGAAAAGACATGTCCAAATGTACCAAGTTAGCCTTGTTTTCTTGGAGGTACTTTTCAAAAACAAAAATGTAGATTTACATGCAACAGACAGGGTATTTTTTAAAAAACTTATGCATTACTTCTACAATTTTCCACTTAATATTTTCGGACAGCAGTTGACTCTGGGTAACTGAAACAGTGGTAGGTGAAACCACAAATTTGAAACAGGAGAGAACAACAAATTCATGAATTAGGTAGCCTCCATAGTCCCTTTAGAATCCAGAATTTTTAGGACATGCTCTGTACATAAACTTGAAACATTCATGGGAATGTGTGAATAAGGCCACTGAGATAAGGAATGAATGGATGGATGGCTGGAGCAGGAGGTCAGAAGGGTTAAACAGTATAGCAAAGAATATACCTGCACGCAGTAGGTACTCCATGGCTGCTTCTGGAATGAACTGGGATGAGAAAGGGTATTTTTAAAACAATTGTTGTAATTTCTTTTAGATACAAAAGGTCTTAGAAATAAAGAAAACAACGACAATGTTCTTTCACAGCCAGAATTATTCAGTTACATAAGTGTTTATGAATAATAAGTGTCTAATTGAGATGCCTGAAATATGAATAACTGTATTATTTCATGCAACAATGAGAGATAGAATTCTATTTCAGCAACAGGACTTTCATTTCTCCCCTTCTGCCTTCTGTTATTCCCATTGTTGAGTATGAAACTAGCAAGAAAATACTTCAGAGCTTCTAAAGAAATCAATCTGACTTTTCCTGTACCAGCTGAGCCATACTAACACAGAAAAAAGAATGATAGGAGGAGTTCCCAAGGAGTTGAGAACAAAGTGAGCCTTACATCTTGATTCATCCCATAAACAGAAATAGAATCGCAGGGTTTTAGATTTGAGTCTTAGTGAGAAGTCTATGTGGATTTAAATTGTTGGCCCTCCAGAGACTGATGACCATGTTTTCCACAATATCTTGTCTGTCTCTCCCGCCTTACTGAATCCTTGTTGTGTTACTGATCGGTTGTGAAGGAGCACTGATGATTTCCAAACATATGTCATATCAATAGGAAGAAAAGGTTCAAAGATCTCACAATAAATTAATGTAGAATTGTAACAACAATAAAAACTCCAGCAGTGCCCCTCTGCTTTACTCATTGAATAGAATGCCCTGTGTACTCTGAATTCTTCTCCCCTGCAAGGACAAGATCCTTTATAGCATCTCTAGGCTAGTTCAACCAAAGGCCTCCTCATGCTGAGCCATAGGAAACTGGACTGCAGAATGAGGGAACCAAAGCCTGTCTCCACATCCTGTAGAGAAATCCCGCCCTATCTCATGCAGGTGAGACAGTATTTATGCTGGAATATCCAATAAGATCCCTAAAACTGGACCACCTGGGTGTTTGAGTCCGGCACTCATACTTGGGAAGAGGTGAGGCTACTTATTGGTTACACAGTTTCTTTCTTTCGTCCCTGCTGCCTGGTTAGTGCTAGTCCTTCGGATATAATAGCGATAAAACCTATTTGTTGTTAAAAATGCAACTGTTTGGTTTCAGATTTCTCTTTTAATTGTAGAAATTCAAATACAACATTTTAAATAGAAAACCAAAGGCATGTATTGCTTCTCTGTCATTCTCTTTAGGAAATTATTTTCCATCATAAATGGTTAAGTCTTATAATACCTTGCAAATAATTGTTTTTGCTTTATTTATTTCAATACCTGATATGTAGAAGATTGGAAAAATAATGGAATCAATTCCCCTGGCAGTTACTAAAGGTTTCCAGAAAGTATGGCCATTCAACTAAACAATAACAAAATGGAAGGCAATAATGCTGAATCCTGCATTTGGAATGGAAGAAATAATTCAGTCATAATAGCAATCACACAATGGGATATTGTTATTAGTCCTGCAGATTATTTCCATCTCATACCAGAGACCCAGGTTCTGGCCTGCCTGGTAGATCCCAGACATTTTTTTATTTTGAGGTTGAGTTTTATTTCTGTTATTCATTCACTTTGTACTGACTTCCTGCTTTTCCCCGATGTGTGTTTGAATATTAAGAGTGATAGAAACTAAGATTATAGTCTTAGTTTCTTCTGTCAGATTTGAGCATATTGGTGCTGCACATCAGTAGTTTTCTCTTCAATTCTTTTCTGGGATACAGAATATTGGTCTCATTGTTTTGTTCCAATATTTGCCATATATATAATGTATATATTATATATAATATATAATATTTCAAGTATGGTTATGTCTTTGTTGCCTAACACTATATCTCATACAAATTCAGAAACAATACTGATGAAGTAGAAATTGTGGCTCCCCTTTAGTACAGAAAAAAAGGTGAGTCTTTTAAAAATACAGTATTATATATAAATATTTAAAACATTGCCTTTATTACTCTTTTATAATAAGCATAGAAAGAAATGACAAAAGTCAGTATATACTCCTCAAAAATAAAATAAAGATGTGTCTGCATTCTAAAACACCAGTGGGAAAACTTTGCCTATGCCCTATAACCAACTCAAATATTATAACTTTTCTTAAAAACAGCTCACGTGGGCAGGGAAGATGTGGAAAATAGAACTGTGAGTGATTTTAAAGTTGGAATATTTTTTTTCCAAATGCTTAAATCTGCTCTTAACTTTGACCTTGTTCAGGAAACTAAAGTTTCTTGAATTTGAGTTTTTATTCATAAAACTAAATTTTATTACTTCTAAATTCTTTCCTAGGGTTTTTGAAGAGACCAGATAAGATGTTGGGCATACACAGATGCATGAGACATAGGGCTTGTGAAAACTCATGCCCAGTGTCATAGGGTTAGACAAGCGGTAAGTCTACAATATAGTACTGCATACTGACCTCTGAGACAGTCATAAAAACATGGTGCACCTTGAAAAATGCAGAGATACCTGTCTATCCATCAGTGATGACTTTTTAAAAAGGTGACACCTGAACTCACTGCCTAGCGATAAGTGATTTAAAAAAATGTTGGTATTCTGCATAGAGAATGATCCACATAATAAAATCTGGAGGCCAGTGGTAACTGCTTATAATTCAGTACAGTGTGGACATAAGGTGTCAAAGGATTGGGATAGGGGGATTAGTGGCACCCTCTGGTTTTCTGATCTCCCTGGATGTTTTTTATTTATAAACGATGATAATAATATTTGCTATTGTTATCTATTGTCTATAATTGTCTGAACCGCAGTTAGCTACATCAGTGTCAAGAGAGACCATCATTTTTTTTTTTGGAAGCCTTTCCACAATGAGGATGGCAATCTGTTCTGCACTCCTGTGTCTCTCTCCTGAAGGTATTATCTGAAAGCTCTGTTTAATTGTTCTCCTTCTGGGAACCTAACTGACCCTATAGGAATGAGTGGCCTTATAAAAAGGGAAAACAAGAAGCTCTAGCCCTCACTTATTAAGCCTCTAATATTATAGTAGCATGTAGACTACAGAAGCCTGTGGTTTCTACTTCCACTATTTTCAGAAATAAATGAAGTAGGAAAATCAGGGGAGTTAACGTATTGGTAAGTCCTCAATGATATTAATAGGTTCTATGACTTTAAACAAAAGGAAGTGTAACAAAACCAATTTTACCATAGGCTAATTAATACAAACAAGAGTTAATTTTTGCAACATCTCATCATTGTTATAATGAAACAACCTGGGACAAAAGGACTTGATTCTAGGACCTGCATTTTCTTCACCTTAACTACAGAGCCCATATGGCTTATCTGGTATTCTAAGCTTCAGCTGAAATCCAAGGCAGACAGAACAAACAAAAAAACTCATATCGATAACCCATTGAAATACATATGTGTCAGAAACGGGGTAGGGAAAAAATCCACAAGATGTGTGTAATTATGCTTCATTTATACATATGCTCAGGCACAAGCTTTTGAACACAGAATAATTCACCTTGGAGGCAGTCTTCCTGGCTGCTCATGTCAGCTGATGTGAAGGTAACAGATATAACTCACAAGGATCCTCCATCTGAAAAAAACAGCATTGCCCACCCGTTTCAAAGCCGAAAACATGTTCAAACAACATAAATTCCAGAAGCTGCCGAGAAGGCAAACAAAGCAAAATAAAAACAACAACATGGACTCCTTATATTGTTAAGAAAATAAAAATAGCTAAAAAAATAAAAAATAAAAAAGTAAAATGAAAGTGACCTTGGGGTGAATACCTGGGAAATAAATTTTTTTCACCTTTTGTGTTTACATTTTAATGTTAAAGAAGTAAGAACAATAAAACTAGACTGTCCTAAATGTCATGGTTTCTTGTCAGCAGTATTCATGTCAAACATGCATCTCCATTTTAAGGCAAGGGATCAAGAAAACAGAGCTGATTGCTCATTTGCAGGGTATAGAAGAGGCAGAATGCTAACAAAGGCTGGACTGCTTTGAATTTTATTAGTGACAATATTTTTAAATTTGTTTGGAATTCATTGACATAAAAGGGAGATAATCTAATTTTTGTATTCTTCCCAAAGAAAATTGTGTGAGAAAGTCATTAATTTGCTCAAGGTATTAAGACAAGGGACTATTAATTCTAATAAGTATGACCTAACCAGGTTGCTAATAGAGCCATAACTAGATTAAATCCTTGCAATGATCTTGGAAATAATTTGGTCTGTTTTTGTTTCTCTTATTGAATGAAATTAGAGGAAGGAGGCAAAAAGGCAAAACGTAGGGAACTTTCGCTAATTATACAAGAGCAGATATTTAAAAATGATGCAGTTCTTCATCTGGTGTGGATGAAATGTAATTACAGGGTTTGGAGCATGTTTTTCACAAGTGTGTTTGTTTGTGCCCTAACCCTGCCTAAAAATGGACCTGTGCAGTGACCCTCACTAGGCAGAGTCCTTCATATGGTCAGCTGATGGGAGTTTCCCAGAGAGTGACTTGTGGACATTCCCTGCTCATTTCTAACCTTTGTTTTTCTCAAAGGCTACAATGCATCTGTATTTTTTATGGGCTAGAAATATAAGGACCCGTAAAACATATTCTATTAACTACAGGCACCTGTTAGCCATTGGATGCAGCTGCTTAAATTGAAGCCTCATCTATGCAAAAATATCCTGAGCTAAAGGGCTGTTTTACAGTATGAAAGCACTAGGAGAACATCCATAACCTGGGGCCATTTCCCAATTGCATGTACATTCAGATATTAATTTTTTAAATTTATATATGATGATAATGACATTTTGCTATTGTTATCTATCCTCTATCATAACCTGGACCACAATTAGCTACATCAGTAACAAGATAAAACTTCATTTTTTGGAGACTGAAAAATGTTAGCAAGTATTCACTCTTGATTTAACAAATCATTCAACAGAGAAGCAATGAGTATTTTAAGTTAAAAATGGGTGGAATAATATATGCAACAAGTATAATTTGATTTAATTATTCTTTGTTAAGAAAATATTATTTGAGAGTCAAATGTGTGCAGTACCATGTTAAGAAAGTGCTTTAACATTGTGTGAAGCCTTCTGTTTTAAGATGAATATTTCTGTTATGGTATACACCATTGACATAATTTCCCCACCTTCTTAGCAGAGATGTAAAAAGTATTAAAGCCTCTCTATGAATAAAATTAACAAATATCAAAGGAATAATTAAACATTTAACCTCCAAAAGGTACTATTGGTATATATTCCAGAATGGTTTAGAAAGAAAATTTCAACTTGTAAAAACTTTATTGGATAAAATAACATGGCTACTATCAAAGTTATTAAAGAGAAAGTGTCCATTGGGATTAAGACAAGAAATTGTGATTCACCTTGCCTCCAACAGGAGGGTGTTCTGAGACAACAGGGTCCTAGAAGTGATGTAGCCCAAGTTTCTCATTATAGAAATGAGGTAACTGAGTCAGTTAAACTAAGGGAGGAAGGGACCCAAGGTCTCTCCAAGGGCAAAGGGGAAATCTAGTTCTTGTAACTCTGTATCAACAAATCTACAGAAATGCATTTATTCTGGACATCTTTTCAAAATAAATATTCACTTAAATATATTTCTCTACTAGTTCAGATGTGAAGTTTTCCCACCCCATTTAACCTCAACTTTATAAGGCAATTACCAAATATCATGGTTTTCAATATTGCATGGAAAATAAAATTACAAGGCATCTATTACAGATATATCTTACAAATATATTAATTAATTAGTCACAATTTTCCCATTCCTTTGGACAATCAACTGTTAATATTGTGATTTAAGGAGAGTGTCAGGAAGTTAATATCCCAGAGCCATTTCACAGATGGTAGCAGTGGTTAATGTAGTAGCACTGATTCTAATCCAGTTCATGGTTTTCTCACAGACAGATATGAAGATCTTTGCAACAAACCTAGCAGAACAGCAACTTCCTTAAAATAATTAACTAAAAAATTCTTCATCTTAAATGCCTCAAATCTAGAAACTCCCTTTTCCTAATTAACTCTTGTTCACTCTTCCAAACCCAAAATTATCTTCCATCACACTATTATCAAAGACCAATGGGACACAACTGTATTTCTAAGCATATTAAACAAACCCAATGAAAACTCTTATATATAGAGCGATTGGCTAAATTTTAGAACAGCACCTCCCTGAGTGAAAGCATGTTCTGCTGCTCGTACAGAAGCCCCATGATGGAAAGCTTTTCACACTCCCCCAAGAAAGGACCATAGAATAAAATATCTGCCTGGCTGATTTGATTGTGATTGTGTTGTATGTGTTGCTGCAAGAGAACACAGTAACATCACACACTTCACAGTGTTCTAAGGTAAATGCAACACAACCCAGCATATATTTCTGTGGGGACAGGAAAGAAGGATTTAAAATCTCAACATTATAAAATTTGATGCCACAGCAGAAAAATAGCAATAGTATTTGCAAATTAAAAGGCATGTCTAAACAAATTATGAGCCATTTCCTGGTGAACATGCTTTTAAAATTCCATCAGAGCAAGTGTTAATCATACAAGTGTATCATGTATTGTACATATGATTTTTAAAGCTTCCAGTAAAATCAAGGTTTTCATTTGTATTTGAGAATTGGAGTAAAGAGAATAAAATAAAAGATATAATAGAATTTGATGGTGACTCTCATTCAACTGAAAAAGTGAATATAAAGATGTACTGATGGTTTTTTAAAAAATCATTTGAATCTGTAATTAAAAAAAAGAATTTATATGAATGAGTAGGGGGGAATTATATTTACTTTTATTCTCCCTAATGTCCAAAAAATTATTTTTGGCTTTGTTGAACACCATAAAATTACTAAATATTATATTAGAGTTTATAAAATCTAATTCAAAAAATATAAAGATAATTAAGAACAAAATAACACTTTCAAATTACTGACATAAACTACTTTATTAGAAATTAATGGAACTTAAGGTGAAAAGATGGGCAACATTTAAGTTAATGTTAAGAGGCAACCTGATTATGTGAAACTCATTAAAATATTTTATCTTTTAATTATTATAATATTTTTTTTCTTAGATGATTACAGGGGAAATGCAAAGACAGTGACAAAAACACAAATCCCAGCAATCACTCTTTAGGGAAGTGCTATTTTAGTAATGATGAGGGCATTTCAGTTGCTTTAAAATATTAATATCTGCATTATTATTTTGAGGAGCTGAGGGCAACTGATGGCAAAGACTAATATTTAAATGCAACACTTTTTGCAGATTTTTTTTCATTTAGCCTTCACCAGAGCTCTGTTAAAGTGTGTAATGGATTCATGTTAAAATATAAAAAGGGGGCCCAGACTTCCAAGATTACTCTGGTGTAATTATTAATAGAACTCTCTGTCAAAAGTTCCTGGCTTAGGTGATAAATTATATAGTGCCCATAGGAATCAGGAAACTGAGATGCAGAAAGTTTAAATAATTGACTAATACCATACTCATCCTTGGTTGATTCCATATTAAAACCTAGTTATGCATGAAGACAAGTCATTCTTGTCCCACTGCTCAGCACTGCATCGGAGCCTGCAAGATCAGCAGGTGTTTCCAGGAGAGTGATTTGAAGATGAAGAAATATAGCTAGTCCAAATAGGAATGTCAAATATCCTGAAATGCTATATTAGAAAATCAGCCTTTTGGTTTTCCTGCTCCCAAGGATCTAGTCTTAAAGGGCCAATGCTCCTAGGAGAAGAAACACTTCCGCTAATGAATTCTTAGTACATAATGAATCATTAGCGAGAAGGAAGGAGCAAATTAAGAGACACACTGAGAAAGGATAGAGGCTGGAGAAGGGAAAATAGTGGAGTGAAATCTGCCAACATGGACAGAAACTCACCAGTTGGAAAGATTAGTCTATTTCATAATTTAAGCCTTGATGTTATAGTCTAAGGAAAAAGCTTCCTCATCAAGTTTAGGAATAGTACTTGATCTGGCAGCTACTGGCTGTCAGGGTGGGCAATAAGGAAGAGAAGGGAGGATCGGGGACAATAGAGAGCAGAAGAGCACAAGCTAAGGCATTCCTGGCACCAAGAGGGACAATGTCCTCGTGGAGGTTTTGCCAATTCAGAATGCATCAGCTCTGGTTTGGGATTTAATTAGCTGTGATCCTCTTAATATATAAACCAGGAAAGGGGAGAAAGAATAGAAATTAGAAAGAAAGTGCTTACAAATATAACTAAGAGAGACATGATATTAAGTGTATAAAAAAGGAGAGAAAAAATTTGCTTCTCAGGAGTAGTGGGAACAGACCCTCTGAAGAGCAGAGTAAGTGTGATTCTTTGCAGAGCCGCCCAGGAGCCTAGGAGATGTGGTGCCAAGGTGCAAGTATAGACTGTACGTGTGACCTGAAGAGGAGGTTGGCGTTATACTAATTTCTAAAGCTCCCTCTTGCACAACAGGAAGCAGACAATGACAAAAGCAGTGATTTGACCAAGCCAAGGCATCAAAGCATGGAGGCTATTATTAACTTCAGTGGTATCTGTTAAGGGAAGGTAAAGACTGTAGTTCTCTTTAAGACACAAGTTTGGACAATATGGGATCTGCTCAGGCAGTCTTTCCAGATGTCTGTTATACACCTATTCCTCCTAGAACCAATCGTCAATTATGTGTTCTGCAAATACAATCTGTTCTCCCTGCTGAAGGAAATAAAGGTGAAATAAGTTAAAAAAACACTGCCAACAACTCTCTGCCCTTTGCTTTTAATAGAGAAGACTGTTTCTAACATGGTAAGGATTATCCAGGAAGTAAATCTAAAAAGAAAAAGTCTCTGAGAAGCAGCCAACATTGAGGGATCTACCAAGTAAACCAAAGTGGCAAGAGGGTGAAAAGGAAGGAAATTATCCAAGATCTGCAGTGCTTAAGAAGCTCTGAGATTTCATGACAGGATTGCTCTGACTATATAAACATAAATCAAACTTGCCTTAAACGATCTACCTCTTTGTAGGTTCTTTCTTTGGGCAAATTTATGTGCAGCACCGATATTGCTTCATCTGGCTTAATCGGGCATGAAGAGTGTCAGAATTGAGTAGAAGACATAGATTTGTGTCCCTGAACCACTAGTCCCTAGCTATGCCACTTTAGAATCTCAAGTACAGACTCCCAGTTGATGCCTTTTTGGGTTCCTATATTTATCATTTTAATCTGTAAAATGAGGCCAGTGAAAACTGTTTTTAATTAAGGAGATATTTAGCAAGTAGGAAGACAAATTTATTCAAATTAGCTCAGACAAGAGGAGGTGATCATTAGAATTAGAAAGGCACATTTCACAGACTCAAGAAATACAACCAGAGTTATGGCATGATGATGGCAGGGATCTAAAAGAGAATAGGAATGACCAGGATTTTATCCACCTTCTATGTGGATCCATGTGGTCTCTGCTTTTACTTCTCTTTTCATCTTATCTCCACATGGCCTTTACTGGTTTCCCCAACAGCCTTCTCAGTCCCCAAATCTATGTCACATAACAAAAACACAGAGATTCTGAGGGCATCAAATGAGCACATGGGTTCTCCCTCATCATCCATGGTTAGTAGATGGAGAAGACCATGTGGTGGAATTGCTGTCCCTTTGGAGTTGTAAAAGGAGGGTTATTTCTACAAAAGGCATATGAAGTAGGAAACGAAAGTGTGGCAGAAGAAATAATTGTCATCTCTAATCTAATATTCTATCTAATGGCTCATGAAGGTTGTTATGAACATCTAGAACACACATGAAAGAATTTTCAATTCTGTAAAATACTGTATAAATGTTAGGTGATGGATAGTTTATCGAGAACTCTCAAGGTTTTAATATCTATGCTTCCCTTTGGCAAGAGTATCTATTGATTGCCATTGATTCAGAATGACACAGACTGGGAAACTTTCAATAAAGAATGTTGAGATAAATCCAAAATTCAAATCACAAGACTTAGGTATTGTTCTAAGACAAACAAACAAGCAAACTTAAAGAAGTAGGATTCAAAAGGCATGGGAGAATTGCAAGTGGATTTTCCATTTAAATATGTTATTTCTCCCCAGCTTGTCATATGCTAGTCCCTGATACCAAAGCCATAGGAGATGGATTTGTATTGGAGGGATCCCTAAAATTAAGTTTATGTCCCCTGATTGTATATTTATAAATATGTCCCCTGATTGTATATTTGCATTTATACTCTGCCTTTCTATATATTCATGAGCTATCTCTCTCCAAAATGTATTTGAAGAATATAATTTAAATAAATGATAGTGACAAAAGTTGAAGCCAATGTGTATCAACATAAGACTCAACTGAATTTGTTCTTTTCTGCATTTGTATAATTAGCAAGTTACTTTCTTTTTACACTTCTGTGTTGGTATATGATCTTTTTGCTTTGATGGTGTATGAATATATAAAGAAACAGTGTATAAATGCAAATATACAATAAGAGGACAAATTCTTGCCAATAATGAAGAAAATATATCCCCAGCATTCCCACGTCCCTTGCATACATCATCTTTTTTCTCCCTCTGGAATTCCCATCTGCCTTTATTTGTCATTAAGATAAGTAATGTCATGCTATGCTAATTATATGTATCCTCAATAAATGTGGCTTATTAGCCATTTATACCTTAGGGTGATCTTCAGCCAACATGGCTACTCTCCTAAGTGTATTTGCATTGAATGTTATAAAGACATGAAAAACTTCTTATTAACATAACCATATTTGAATTTCTTTTTTATCTTCTTAAGGAGGAAGTAACCTCCCTCAGTTGTTTTCTACCTTAATTCACTTTGAGGTTATCAACTAGTATCTTGTGTGTCATATAAAAGCAAAGTGACATGACGAATAGAGAGATAGCCAGCTTTGTGACAGTCACAATGAAGTAGATTGTATGGGCTAGTTTTGAGGAGAGAGTTACATGCAGCTCTGTACAGTATGCCACTACATCTGTAAATACAGAATTTCGTATTTAACACACTTGTTGACATAAGAGAAAGAAGTTGCTTACCTCCTCGCTTGTTGATCTTGGCATACCCTGGAGAATAGCTTGCAGACATGGAGGATGAGCTGCTGAAAGCTACATGGGAGAGCCCAGACACAAGGGGTTCATCACATTTTTCTGAAAAGAAGAGAGAAGGGGGAAGCATTAATAAAACCTTTATATAACAATTGGCGTGTATTTGTTTAAATAATTACTAACTACAGAAAAAAATAAAAAATCTATGATCCAACAATTTAGCAAATTATCAAAATTTAGGCAACTCAACTATGACATTCTGACAAATCACAGGGGCAGTTTAAACAACCTTATAGTTTTCATGAGTTACAATTCTGACCCAGTGCTTTCTGCCTAAGGGCCTCAATTCAGATCTGCTCTCTCAGCATCATGAACAAAGTTGAAGTTGTTTATTTAATAGGCTTCAGAATTTGGCATCTCCTGACAACCTTCATTATAGGAGTAGAGGATTTGAAACATTGAGATTGGAGGAGGGAAGATTAGGAAGAATGCTACATGAACTAAGAGACTAGGAAATAGGTGTCAGGAAAGGAGAACACAATAATCTCTAACTTGAAATGCATTTAAAATGCATCAGTTCCCATATTTGAGTAGTCAACTGTGCTGGTACAGGTGATTCTTCAATTCTATTTCTCACTTGGCTTCCATAGGCCCATTTATTTTTTCATCCTCCTTCCTCACTACCAGTTTGTTCTCCGAATCCTTTAATGGATCTTTCTCATTTTCTTCATGCACTGGAGAGAAGAGTCCCTCAGCTCAGCCTTCCCCCTCTCACAGTCTGGGCGCCCTCAGGGGCAGGAGGTGACCCAGTAATCAGGGAAAGGTGAAGCCCCATCACACTTCTGCTGCTGCCTCTGCTGGGGCAGCATAAGCCTTGGCCATCCCTGGTTACCTGAGCCTTGGGTGGCCCTGGGAGGCTGAATAGCCACCATCTGAGGCTTACCTGCACCTCAGGCCAGCCCTGGGGGGCTGAGGGGCTGAGAGGACTGGGGACTTTGGAGCAGTCAGGCCTGCCTGGAGGTGAGCCTGGCCTTGCTGCATGCCTGCCACCTGGATGGGGCTGAAGGGTCTGGGCACCACCATCTAATGGCTATGGGTGCCACCATCTTTGAGGGTGAGGCAGTCAATTAGCATATTCTCTCCTTATTGGCTGTGAGCACTGCCATCTTTGTGATGGCTTGAGGGTCAATTAGCATATCCCCTCTTTATTAGATAGGATGGTAAAGTACCCAGGACTCAACCTTTTTTCCCCATCTACTCTTATTGGCTTAGAGACTGAATAAAGGCCTGTGTCTCCTCATACTGTAACATCCCAAATGCTGCCACCTTGTGCCATCTGGCCATGACTCATCAGAAAGGCTGCATACTCTTCCTATTTCCTCCCTTATTCCCCTATCATCCTTCTGTACATAATGACTAAAGGAACACTATTAAAAATATAAAGGGAACCAGTGGCTCCTACTTGCAGTCCCTCAGAAAAGTCAGAAGCTCTACAATGCCCACAGTGGCCACCTCCTTAGTTGCTGCTCATTCCCGCATCCTTGATGAAGCCACCCTGGTCCCATCCCCTTCCTTCAACAACAGGCCTGCTCCTGCTGTGAGCCTTTACAATTACTATTCCAGCTGCCAAGAGGCTCTACCCTATTCCTCCCAGGTTCTCCCCAATCATCTTTCTTTGCTGTGGACAAGCTCATTAAGTCTACCTGGCTGAAAGAGCATGCTGCTATCATCACTCTCTGCACGACATCTGCCTCATTTTTCTGTAGAGCATTGAGAGTCATCTGACATGTTTCTTCTCATTTAAATGTTTAGTTTACTGGAAACATGGAAATAAAGTTTTTGATAGTTTGCTTAACACTTAGTCTTCAGGGATCTGAATAGTGCTTAACACATTCTAAAAACATTTCCAGAATGACCACTGCTTAATTACAATGTGGCATAACACCTGATGTTTTTAAATATATGTTTTATTGATTTCAGAGATGAAGGGAAAGGGAAAGAGAGATAGAATCATCAATGATGAGAGAGAAACATTGATTGGCTGCTTCCTGCACACTCCCTACTGGGGGATTGAGTCTATATCTCAGGTGTATGCCCTGAACAAGAATCGACTTATGATACTCCTGGTACAGTGGTCAGCAAACTCATTAGTCAGCAGAGCCAAATATCAACAGTACAATGATTGATATTTCTTTTGAAAGCCAAATTTTTTAAACTTAAACTTTTTCTAATGCCATTTCTTCAAATTAGACTCACCTAGGCCGTGGTATTTTATGGAAGAGCCACACTCAAAAGGCCAAAGAGCCGCATGTGACTCAAGAGTGGCAGTTTTCTGACCACTGTCCTGGTACATAGGTCCACACTCAACCATTGAGCAACACTTGGCCGGACACACAACACTTGATTTATAGAGAGGTGCTCTTAAGTCCTCAACAAATGTTAGTACACACTCAGTCCTCCATTCAATGGCACAGAGGTCACACTGGATATTCTAAAATGGTTTCTATCTCACATGTTTATAAACAGAAATAAACATTAGCAATAGAAGGAATGAACTATTTTTCTTGAAAAGTCACTGAGATAGAGTTCCATCCCCAATGATATAAGGAAAATTAATTATTACTTATTATCTCATTCCTCAAGTGTGTACAAATTTGAAGTTAAAATGAACAAATCCAACCCTGTAAACCATTGTTAGATTTCTTATTTTTCTTAGTTATACTGCAGGTGCCTCTGGGAAATATGGCATGTGGGTGTCTATAGTGAAAGGTTTCATATTAATTGTTTTTAAAAAACTGTGCTATTCAGTTTAGCTACCAATAGCCCCAAATAAATAAAACCTTGATTTCCTCTCTCCTGACTCTTTGGAGTCTAACTTTTTATAGTCCTTTGCCATAGTCCTGCAATTAACTAAAGTAATTGTTATTTCTCAACCTCCCATTGTATGAAGAATGTGCTAATGTTCATTCCTCATTTTCCTTTCATTCCTTCAAATATTCACCAAGCACCTATGCTGTGCCAAGCAGGAGAAAAGTAGCAATAGGAGAAATTGACAATATTCTGCATTTTCATGGAAAGAAACAGACTAAAAAGTAAAAGGTAAATTTATAATATGAGACAGTGATAAATACTATAGAGACATTAATATGAAAGGGGAGCAAACAGCTTGGGGGAGTGTGGAGGTTGAGATATTTTTTTTATGGCTAGTCAAGGAATGCCTCTGCGATCAGGTGACATCCAGAAATAATCAGAAAGAAATGAGGAGGTGAGCCCTGTCAGAGTGCTGGGAATAATTTTCTTAGTCCAAACCTGCTCCGTAGCATAATATTAATGAATGATGCATTTTCCAAGTTAACCTTCAGTGTGTATATATAGTGACATCTAAAGTAATTTAATGAGGTTGATGAATAATTGATTAAATGATCCATTAACTAATTTAAAATTAGAATGTAAATAGAGCATTCATAAAACCTAAAGATAGTTTATCTACATTACATTTTTAAAAGTTTTACTTCTGTAACAAATCATCTTTATACCAAATTTTAAATTTGTCACTATTTTTTTATTAAATCATATAATTAAAAATTTTAAGAAATTGGGAACAGGAAATATAATTGTATATAAGAGATTATTGGATTTTTTGTTTGTTTGTTTGTTTGGTTTTTGTAAAAGGTGGCTGTAAAGTTATTATCAGAATGTAAGCACTTTTAAGCACTGGCAATCTCACATTCTCATAGAGAAGTAATTTATAACCATATAATTATGAAAACTGGGTCCTAATATAAGGTTACAAGAGAAGATTTGACTTTGGGTGGTGGACACAGGGCACAATATACAGATCTTGTTCATGTTGACCAATGTCATCCCCATCATTATAATTAAAAGAAAGAAAATTGCTTTATGTACTCTGTGTTTTCTTGAATGACTTTTAATTGTAAATAGTTATTGAGATTTCACTCTATACCTGGTACTATTCTAAACACTTTGGGAAATTAATACATATAGATATTAATATATAAAATATATAAACTTATATATATTCATAGTCCATTTTCCCACAACAGGTAAACATGGACCCACATGAAGTGATTAAACATGAAAAAAACAAGTGATAATACTAAATAGTTTATAATTCAGTGTTAAAGAGAATATCATCAAATACTGAAAGTTGCAAATACATGAATAAAAATGCAGGGCTGTTGTTCAGGTGAGTTGCTTATCAGTTCTGGCTCCATCATAAATGTATAACCTTAAGTATGCCAGTTCTCCTTCATACAGACCACCC
Source organism: Lasiurus cinereus (assembly GCA_011751065.1). Taxonomy (NCBI): domain Eukaryota; kingdom Metazoa; phylum Chordata; class Mammalia; order Chiroptera; family Vespertilionidae; genus Lasiurus; species Lasiurus cinereus. The sequence goes on from JAAGEH010000307.1 coordinate 42,154,051, forward strand.
TCACAGAATAGGAGGGCAGTAGCTAAGCTTCTCTCAAGTCTAAAATCAAGCATTGTCAACTATGAGAGTCCACAAACAATTTACTACAGGCAAAGTGTGACCCATTGCTTGCTTTTATAAATAAAGCTTTATTAGAGCACAGCTATGAACACTCATTTATGTATTGTCTACAGCTGCTTTCACACAACAGTGAGATCTCACAAAAGAGACCACATAGCCTCCAAAATAAAATATGAATCCTCTGACCTTTTTTAAAATGTTTATTCTTTTAATTAACTTCAAATAGAGAAAGGAAGGAAGAGGGACAGAGAGATAGAAACATCACTGATGAGAATCACTGATGGGCTGCTTCTTGCATGCCCTCTATTGGGGATCAAAAACGCAACCCGGGCTTGTGCCCTACCTGGAATTGAACAATAATCTTCTGGTTCTTGGGTCAACATTCAACCACTAAGCAACACTGGCTGGGCTGCACTATCTGACCTTTTTTAGAAAAAATGTTTCCCAAACTCTGGCCCACTATCACAAATACCCCAGGTATCCAGGAGGAAGAATGATTAATGATCACTTATGGTATCAGGTAACATATTTTACACTAAAATAGAACCTAAAGAATTGATGAATTAAATATAAATGAAAAGAGGGTTAAGAAAATTATAGAAAGAGGGAACAGCTTAAGCAAAATCATGGAGGCCATAATGGGTAATGAAACTTCCTAGAGACGTTTGTAGTAGCACTCCATGCATCCATGCATGTTGCCATACTGACTATTCTGATGAACTACCCAGTTTTATTTCCAACTGTAAGAATAGTTATCACAGATTACATATTCCAAAGAGTCAGCTTGCTTGCTGTGTTAGAACATGTGTCTCGATATTCTGAAGATATTAAATACTGGGAAATCAGGCAAATCCCTGCAGAAAGTTACAATTTTTATAAAGGAGGGGGAGAAAGAAATAATTTAGTATTGTATTTTCCCATACTGGGATGGCTTCCAAAACTACAGCAAGACAACTACAGCAAATATTTTGTCTCTGGTGGAGTTTCCTTCCAGGGAATCTTGGATGAAAACTAGAGAGGCAGATGGGCCTTGAGTTTTATTTTCACACAATTTCAGTCAATCCTGAAGACAGACTAGTTGTAAGAATTCTAATTCAATAATGGTTGTTACCCTTCACCTAAGGGCAGTGGAATCTCTGTTGACAAGGGACATGGGCAGGAGTTTGCAAGGTCAAAGGACTTTAGTACACATGGAATTGGCAATAGAAATGGCATTCAATGTATCTCTCATTAAAATAATGTGAAATTTTCACAACACAATATTATTTTAGTTTATAGTACTTAAAATGTGTTTTATATCACACATTTGGAAACATAGACTTAATACAAAGAAAACATATAAGAACAGCAAGGAATTCCAGAACTGAATAGTGCTATCAGGCAGAAGTTCTAGCAAATCTACACTGGTACTTTAGGGGGAAAGCTATTATGGAAGGCACTTTCTTAGTACAATGCATCACTTAATGGTCCCCTTATGTCCTGTGCATTCAATTTCTAACTTTTGAAGCTGGAATTACCCTGCCTCAGGTTTTATGGCCATTTTCCTCCATGGTTAGAACAAATTTAAGAGGCCGGACCTCCCTTTAAACTCTCTGGTTCCAAACAATACTCAATATGGCCCAAGCCTTCTTGAATTACAAGCTGAAGAGTTGTGCTAATTTCCTTCTCTGGCTCTCAGTAGCATCTCAGTTCTTCCCAGAGATGTTCTGTCTCCCTCCGATGCTCCTTTCAGAGTTGGAGTGCCAAGGACTGCACTTTGCTTCTTGTTCCTGAATTTCCTTATGCTCTATCTGCCCAGCCACAATCCTGACTGTCGTTAATTATTGAATTCACCAGTCTGAGTATGCAACTTTCCAGGTACCCACCTAATGGGAACTGAATCTAACTACTGCTTTCTAAATTATTCCTTGACAGCGTTTGTGTGACTTCTTAGACAGATTCTGCTATTGGTTACATTGCTCCAATGACAGTAGGAAAACCCCTTGGACAAGTAAAGTGTTATTTCTTTTCTAGCCTAATGAAGAGTTTCAGGTTTGAATGAAAAGGAGACTGAAGTCATGACTCAGGTGCTTCCTGAGTAATAGCTGAGATTAATAAAGCCGACTATGGCCTTCATAAATTATAAGTAGCATCACTTCCCATGCTCTGACCAAGAGAAGACTGGTATAGGATCTAGTTCATCTATATTTCAGAAACTGTATTCCCAAGATTATGATTTCTACTTAATTTTAAATTGCCATTTCAAGAAAGAAGGAAGGAAGGGAGGTGGGAAAGAAAAGAAGTGAGGAAGGAAGAGAAAGAGAAAGAAAGGAAGGAAGAGAGGGAGAAAGGAAGGAAGGAAGGAAGAGAGAAAGGAAGGTAGGCCCTGGCCGGTGTGGCTCAGTTAGTTGGGTATCGTCCTGTTCACCAAAAATGGTTGCAGATTCCATTCCATGTCAATGGAACATGCTCAGGTGGCAGATTGAATCACCAGTAGGAGGCATGCTGGAGACAGCCAGTGGAGGTCTCTCTCTCACATTGATGTCTCTCTCCCCTGACAACCTCCCATTTAGTATGAAATCCAAATGCCACAAAAGCCTGAGGTGTGCTGGCCCTGAAGTAACACTGGTTTTATTTTATTTCATGTTTTTCCTCTGGGTCACTAAGTTCTAATCCCATACTCCTTTCTCTCTTTTTCAGACACACCAAGCACACTCCCCCTGCTCACGGGCCTTTCCACTCTCTGTGTTCCATTTCCTGGCCAGTTTATCTGCATGAAGTAACTCAACTTATGCCTTTACACCCTCCAAATATTACTTGCTTTTCAATCACACTGTTTTATTTTTCTCACAGCACCAAACACAATCTAAAATTACCTTGATTGTTTATTATTTTAAAGTTATCACTTTTTTTCTCTTTGAGATAGTAATTCCATTTTCTTTGGATGTACAGAAAAGTGGGATTGTTGGATCCTATGGCAATTCTATTTTACAAATTACATTTTAAGGGTTTTCTTTCCCTTTCATTTCTTTATTTTGAAACAGGTATCTCTGCTTTAGAAGAAAAAAATATAGTCACAGATTCAACTTTATTGATGTTCTTAGGGTCTTGGAAAGAATTAGGACTTGGGTAAGAGGCAATAACTGTAGTATACTGTGATATGTGAGAGGAGAGGCCTTCGATTGAATATAAGGATCAAAATCAAATTTATTGGAGAATAGAGATTTCAATCTTTTTTTTTTTTTGGAGTTCACAATCCTAGCCAAATTCTTACTTTTGTGTAGAGTATCTATGCTTTTTGATGCCACCTCTAGAATTTTATTTTAGGAAAAGAAAGGGAGCAGCAACTCATTTATTTATTTGTTTATTTATTTATTTTAAAAACCAGGGGAACATAGCATGTGCCTGCCTGGCTGAGCCTTTATTCTTGGGGTCTAAGAACCTTGCCTGCAGCAGGAATTTCACAAAAATCATTTAATCAATGAATTACTGACAATGATAAGTAATAAATCCATCTAAAAGTGAGCAAGGGGAACTCATTCCTAATTTGTGCTACTGAGATGTATTCACTTTAAAGAATATGTGTTTGTTTATTTTTCCATTTTTAAAAACTGCTTGTCCAGAGAGTGAGCATTGGCTTCATCCCATGATGTGATGAAAATGTCTCCCTCGCTGCATCATGCATAGGAAACATCAACTATCTGATCTCCATCAACATTTAATATATTTAATATGTTCAGTAAATCCCACCTATGAGTGAAGTCATATGTACTTGTCTTTCTCTGGCTTGTTTTCAAGACATTGATTGGTGTTTCTAATAACAGTTTCATCCTGTTTCATCGAAAATCTATTGTGCTAAGTATTTGTTTACAGTGGATCTGTTCCTGAAGGAAGAGTGCTTCTTCTCTTTCTTAATATGTGGAGTTGGGAGCAAATAGTAGGTATTCCTTCTTCTTCTTCCTTTTTGTATTAACATTTTTTCAAAGAAAATTAAACTAATGACTTAATATAATTACTTAATGAGAAAAGAAGCATAATTACTACAAAAGAAATGAAACAGAGTATTAAAGACATGAAAGATCTATGACATCATTTGTGATTTTATGTGTAAGCTCCATTTTCCCTCATTGACCTCTCCCCAGCCACCCCCAATTCCCAGCACATGCCCTCAACCCCATCCCACCCTCCATCTGTATCCAATGGTTATGCTCATATACAAGCATACAAGTTCTTTGGTTGATCTCTTTATATACTTTGAAAAATGTTGGACACAATTAGTATAGTAGCGAATGATAATGAATAAATTCAATGCTATTACATTAAAAAATAAGATTATATTCTTTCATTTTCCTTTTGGTTGGTCCAATAGCTATGCTTGGAAAAATATTTAAAATATAGCTGGAAAACAGTCACAGTTGTAAGAATCATGGTTGTAAATCAAACAGAAAATTGTCTGGTCTGCATGTACCAAGGGCAATCACTTGGAGACTTGTAGTTCAAATTTTGCTGGACATTTAACAGCTGCAGCATATTTCTGACAGATGGTCTAACAGATGAATCAGTTTCAAATTATCTACTGAACTATTATATGCTCTGGAAAAAAAACACACACACAAATTTGTGAGGTTTGGAAAAAAATAAGTTTTGTCTCCTCTAACTTGAGCTTCTAATTTCACAGAAGTAAAACCTATGACACAAAATAATAAAAATTAACTTTTACCCTTTGTGTACTCTAGACAAGTTTTTTTTCTTTTCTTTAGAAAATTTAATTCATATCACTTTATGCCAAAAATAAGGAAGCATTCAAAAATAAAATGAATGATTTATTCTAGAATCAGGCTGAGGTTTTAATCTCTGAAACAATTTGAGATTTTTTTTTCTTTTTGTGTTTGTTTGTTTGTTTGTTTGTTTTAAGGTAAAAGTCCCTGTGGTTCCTTTTTTGAAAATATATTTTTTATTGATTTCAGAGAGGAAGGGAGCGGGAGATAGAAACATCAATGATGAGAGTGAATCATTGATTGGCTGCCTCCTGTATGCCTCCTACTGGGGATCAAGCCCAGCATGGGCATGTGTCCTTGACCAGAATTGAACCCGGGACCCTTCGGTCTACAGGCTTACATTCTAGCCACTGAGTCAAACCAGCGAGGGCCAATTTGAGTTTTTTTAAACTCAAATTCTGCAGTCTCATAAGGAGTCAGAGCTACCAGCACTTTTAATAAACCGATAATTTGAAAAGTGTTAAGTTCTATTGCAATATGACTAAATGAACATGAGAACATACTTTTTCTTTCTTTTTAAAAAATATTTATTACTGAGAGTATTACAAATTATCCCAGCCTCTTTTCCACCCATTTCTACCCACCATTGTGTTCCCACCCCACCCACTCCTTCACCACCTTTTGCCTGTGTTCCTGGGCAATGCATATATGCATATACATTATTTGGTTAATCTCTCTGGGCCATCCACCCCTTTCCTCTGGGTTCCATCAGAGGACTTTCATTGACAACCTTCCTATGGTTGATGCTTTTTTTGGATTGAGGTTTGCTAGTCCACTGGGAAATGTCTCATTTTCTGACTCATTTCATTAATTAGTTAACTCAATGACAAAATTTAACAATAGATGCAATGTAGTTATTGACAACCAAGTCTATTTCCTGGACTACTTAATCCATTTACCTTTAGATAATTGACTAAAGTGGAGTATAGATACACATCCTCCAGTGTTCCTGGCTCAAGTCACTGATGATGAGCGCAAAAATAATATTAATTCATTTATTCACAGAAGAAATACAATTAGGAATAACAGTTTTATACTATAATAAATAAACATTATTAAAAATACACTGTAATATGTCAGATGCTGATCATTATAATGGGGGAAAATAGAACAGGGAAAGAAGATGAGAGTACCTGTCAGGGTTGAGGTGGGTGGGTGAGTGCCCTTTAAATTGGGGTCCAGAAAACCTCTTTAATAAGATTTTTGATAGCAAAAGCTTCATGGACAAGAGGAAACAAGTCCAAGTGTTATTTGGTGTCTATGAAGTGGTAGTTCCAGGAAGAGAAACCCAGTGAGAAAGCTCAAGGCACAGGACAGGATGGGCATGTTCGAAGACCGCATGGAGCCTGTGTGAATGGACAAGGGGAAACATGGGCTAAGCAAAGAGAAAAAGGTCAGACAGACTGAGTGGGGGGTGAGGGCAACTGGGCTTGAGGGCCTTGTGGGAAGTGTAGAAAGTTGGGCTTTAGAACCAGTCAAAGATTGGAAATCCTTTACAGCAGAAAATGTGACATTTTACCAAATTCATTATAAAATAAGTGAAAGTTTAATATAAAATGTATCTTTATGTTTTCTTTTACTTTTAATTTTTTAGAGCAGTTTTAAATTTTCAACAAAATTGCAAAGGAGGTACAAAGATTTTCCCATACACTTCCTATCAAAGATTTTCCCATACACTTCCTATCTCACACATGCATAGCTTCTTTCTTTATCAACATCACTCACTAAAATGTTATATATTTTTTATCACCAATGAACCTTGTCTAACCCAAAGTCCAAAGTTTATTTTAGATTTCGCTCCTGGTATTTCACATGCTATGGGTTTAGACAAGTATATAATGACATATATCAATCATTATAATATCATAAAGATTATTTTCACTACCCTAAAAATCCCTGTGCTATGCTTGTTCAACGCCCCTGGCTCCATATGGGAAAGGTCAGGGAAGGAGGATCAAAAGGAAAGATACCTAGAGCCAAGCAAACAGGGACCAGAACTCAAGAGATCAAAACCTCAGCCAGACTGCTGAGGACCAACCCTGAGAGACCTCTTTCATCTCTGTGGTTCTTTTCTCAGCCTGCTGGATAGGCGACAGGCCCTACAATCTTAGAATTTTTTCATAATGAAAAGATCATACTCCTCCCATAGAAAGGAACAAAGAGAAACCATAAGCAAGAAAAGGCACAGAAATGAAACTAATTAGAGGTTACCCAGAGTAACTTTGATTCATAGGCCAGGTGCACCCTGGAAACTGGTAAGAAAAAGGGTTGAACATAAGTAGTGTGTTGAACATTAAAAACTAAACAAATTACTTCTAATCTCCCACAAAAGGGAATTGGGAAAAATTAGAGGTTTCTTAACAGAAAATTATAGAGTAAAAACATAGGGAAAGTTACAAAAATAAACAGTGTTTTTTTTAGCTTCCTTAGAGGGGGAGATACCTAGAAAATGAATTCCAGATGGGAGAAGAAAATATATTTTGAGAAAACCATGCAATCAAATAGGAAATGAGACACCCCAATCTACAGAATTTTGTACTGCCTACATGCACAAAGCAACCAAGAGATTAAAAAGTTATAGGTTTTGCGTTTTGAAATGAGAAATAGCAGTGAAACAGAAATGAAACATATATATTTATGGCTACAGAATGGAGAGACATCTGCAGTCTTACAGAAACAATCACAATTCCAACACCTACATTTCTAGAAAGCTGGCCTCCAAACTAGAGGTAGAAAACTCATGTTCTAATTTCTATTCCTTCTCCTTCTCTCATGAGGAAAACACACATTCATGTTGAATCTCAGTTTCCCATCTGTAGAGCAGGAGTGTTGGGCATAAAACCTTCAGGTCCCTTTTGTGGTTGAAGTTTCCGGATTCCATAATGTCATAAGATGCTCAGAAGGTGACACTTTGTTTAAATGCTAGCCTGTCTCTTACTACCAAAAAAAGTGCTTCCTTAATCACTTTTTTATATAAATAAATTAAACATATTTCAAGGAAATTACAAAACAATTCACTTCATGCTGGTATGGATTGATAGCCAAGCACAGAAAAACCATTATTTTCCAGCTTTGTCTCTTGGCTTCGGGCTGACAGTTCTCATTTGGAGCTTGATGAACCATCATAAGTAATAGATAATGACACTGCCTTCCTTTGTCAATAAAGCCCAGGACACAATGCCAACTCTGCTCATTTGAACATATCCAGATTTTCAAGAAATCAACATTCATTTCATGGCACATGTAGCTCATTTTATTTTATCATCACGACTGATTGTTTATTTTCATGAGACATATACATTCAAAAGGATTCTGAATTACTGGCTCAAAGGTTCACATTAAGGAACTTTAATGACATAGGCTTGAAAGGAATTTTGCCTTCTGATAATTTTATTCAATCACTTTCTGAAATGGAGAGTTGATGAATTATGGGGCAGATTATAAATAATCAGAAATCCATGCTCTGCAATCTATGTTTAGGAAGCAGACCTGCAAAATGAATATTGTTAAAAAGACTATTAAACAAGTATTTTATAAATATTATAAATTTTTTGTCATCTAAACAAATGTTTAGATATAAAACAAATGTTTAGTCCTATTTAAGAACATTTCTGTATTCATTATTATAATGTTCCTTACAATGTAGCCCTGTAATTCAAATATACAAAGAATAGGAAAATATGGAGGATAAAAGCATAGACTTAGGGTTCAGAGTTAGGAAGCCCAGAGTTGCATTCTGGTCCACTTCTCAATACTAGTATTGTTTGGGTGCATCTCTTAATATCTTAGACCCTCAGTTTTACCTCTGGCAAAACAGTAATGAAATCCGAGTTAATAAAGTATCATTAAGTATCAACAGGTGGCCTATATTTACAAATGGAGTATGGAAGTGGGGGATTGGAGAAGATAATAACTATCTGTGGCTGGCTGGGATCATAGAGTCCAGAGAGGGATATAACACGAGCAGATATCAGCCATGGAATATTGACTGTTTTGGTAATAGAGAGCTAAATGGCTTATTAAAGTATTGGGTGTTTAGGGGTCAGGAAATCATTTTGCCTGGAAGATAATATCTCCATACATATCACTATGCTAATGAAGAGTTCCTTAATGCTATTAAAAATGTTTTTTTTTAATTCTAGATCACATACAAATATTAACTTTGTTTATGACTGTAACTTAATAAACAAACCCAGAGTTAAATACTTGATATTTTTTCAGATTTCTTGGATAAGTAATTTTAAAACACATGACATTAATAGGTTTGCAAAAATAGACGATTACTTTTTATAGATAATGGAAAATATTTTCTTATTTTTTTACATGCCTTCATGTAAACCAATGAAGTAGGTCACAATATATCTTTTACTCTTTTCCTTATAGAAAATGCACTTAGATTCCAGAATTTCAAACTGATGACTAATTTGAAAAAAAAGAAATGCCTATCAACCAATGAAGTCTAAAGAATTCTTCCAGGAAGCTGTCCTCTTTCTATTCATATTCATAATCAATTTGATCTTTGCTAAGTATAATCTACTTTTAAAAATGCACCATCAAAAGGCAAAAACAACTTATGTTATGGAACCAGGCAATATATCCACATTGCAAACCCCCCACCGGGCAAGATTTCTTCTATAGTATCTGCAGAAATATATCTGAGTCCCCTATAAGGAGCACTCTCTTATTTGACTAATTCAATAAATCATGTCACAGACTCATGCTCCACACTCTTACATTTCCTTGACACAATTTCCGACTCTCTGTTGCCAGCCAACCTAAAAAAGACTTGAATTATGTGTTTGCTATTAGTTCATCACTTGACATTCCATATTTCTTACTGCTCAGAACATAAGAATATGCACATTTATACATGTTTCCTAAATTCCACTTCTTGGTCACTGTTATTTGAAACTTAATATCAAGAATGCACTTGACAAGTTACACTGGAGGTGACATAGCAGTTTGCGAAAAGAAGTATGAACATCATTTATTCACGGTAGAGCACTGTTCCCTTTCGATTTGAGTTTTCTAATAACTTCAAATGCCACTGTTCACCAATAACAATTTATTTTCCAGTGGTACAACTGGTGATGTGGAAACTATTTTTCCTGGATTTCCAAGAGCATATATATTTACAATACACTTTATAACACAGCCTTGCTCAGAGTATAATTTCATATCAATTGCAGCCATTCTCTACTGTATCTCCTTTATCTCTCACTTTCCATGCCCAGCAGTGTCCCCACCACCACATTAGGCCTAGATATATGTTTGTTGAATGGTTACACATGCCTGTTTATTTTTGTCTCTTAGGATGGGAGCCTGTGGAGTTTACAGACACAAACTCCAATTACAGTTCCAAGTGATATGACGAGGAATGCTGAGTTCAGTCCCATTGCTAGAGAATGCCACCCCAAAATACTTCAGAAAATTGTATGCTGAAGTTTACTTCTCCCCCAAATAGGATATATAATCTAGATATAATGATAGTAAGAAAATATTTGAGAAATCTGAAGTTTTTGCCTGGAACAAAAGCAAATTTAATGTGAGCTGCAGAATTTTTGTTGTTGTTAAGAGCAATTCCTTACTTTGAGATGATTAGAGTAAATTTCAAGGGAGAAAAAAGGAAAATAATTTTGAGAATAGGTTGTGTGGTTTCCTCAAAATTGCATTTCTTAGGAACAAATCACCTATAACAAATATTTCTTTCTATCAAAACTGCAGGGGCAAAATAAATAACCTATCTTTCCTAACCCCTGCCTATACCTGCTTCACTTTCTGCCTAAGAATTCTGAAAAGACCTGCAGAGATACTCTGGCTCTATGGCCCAGCAATAGAACTATCATATACAGAAATCTCTTTCAAAGTCAAGAAAGCTATTGTGGCCTGCTAGAGTCATTAAAAAATAAAAGTAAATACTAATAACCTATATTATTTAGTTTTCTTTCTCATTAGATAAAAAGCAGTGATAGGGTGGGTGCACATTAAATAGTAGTTAGTTGACATGCATTTTTTTTCATGTCTCTAAGAATAGCAAAAATTGCAATGAAGGACCATTCAAAATGTATTTAAGTAATGTTTTCTTTTCTCCTTAGAGGGAAAAATGTCTTACCTTCCCATTCTTCCTTTATGGCTTATTGCCAGCTTAAATCTACATGTTTATACATCTACTTGTCACAGAATTTTATTAATCTTTTTAAAAAATTTAATGTCTACTAAAATTAAAATGTTACTGTGACAAATAGAATTGGAAGATGCTACCAGGTCCTGAAAATGAAGGCTTTGAATACAGTTTTATGGGTGATTGAAGGGTGAAGGGATAAACAAAATAGGACATGAAGATTTGAGACATTAAACTTCAGAAGTAATAACATTTGGATCTTGGCTAAAAACAGAAAGTCAATGTAACTACACCATTAGTTGCCTTGGACTAGATCTGACCTATTTACGTGTCCACCGAAAAGGCAGGAATAAATGTGGTCATAGTTAGTGTTTTAACACATAAATACTTAAAAACAAATTATTGAGCTCCTATTTTTAAAATTTTATGAATTGAATTTTCATAAAGATTCCAGACATTTGCACCTAACTAGAATTTTAGCTATTGTTCTACCTTCAGTATTATAGTTAATTCTAAAAGTATCAACAGCTGGAAAAACGATGGCTGAGAAAAATTCAGGAGAGATGGCAAATATATGTCCTAAAAGATAAAAACCTTTGATGATAAATGTGGATGAAACTGGTTTGAGCATCAAGATAATATCTTCCAAGATCTTTTAAAAGAAAATTGATTTCTACTTATATTCCCTCTATGGAATCTACGTTGCTTTACTAATGACCAAGATATAAAATTCAATATGGTTTCTATGTGCTCTGACTTTTTTGGCATCAAAATTATAGGCATTTGAATATAGAATGTTGAAAATCATGTAGTTCTAATATTTCCAAACAGTTATTCTTCTTTTATCAACTTACCATGTCAGTGTTTTCTGGTGCATAATCTTATAGACATAGATACTTAAAATCTAGACAGTGCAATAAAAGTAGGTCAGCATAGAAAACACAATTGAATCCAGACTCTGGTCATTCCAACAGTGTTTTAAATTTCACATAATTTAAAATTTACAATAATATAAAAGATCAATAATGTGGTGATTTTGGTGGAGATGGAAGAGGGCATAAGGTGGATATTTGGTAATGGGAAAATCTATATTTAAAACCCTAATATGCAAATAGGCCGAAAGGTGATACAACTGAACACTGAACAACCAGTCACTATGATGTGCTCTGACCACCAGGAGGCATGTGTGGAACATGGCAGGTGTTGACAGCAGGTGGCAGAGCATGGAATATGGTGGGCATTGGCGGCAGCCAGGTGGTGAAACAGGTGAGCGAGGGCTGGTCAGAGATTTTTTACACAACTTGCATATAACCTTGTATTAACCAGAGAGGTCCAAGGCGATTCACTGACATTTCTTTTGCTCTGCAATTGCTATCTAGACACGGCCTTTCATCTTTAGATTTAATCAAGAATCATTGATGAGTTCATTATTAACTGGGAATATCAATGGTAGGGAATTAGTGTGATCAAACTGAAGATTTAGCAGCCTCTTGAGAAGTAGAAACATAAATTTATACCCATATCATATCTTAGGGGTAAAAAACTTTAGAATCATCTAGTCAAAATGATGTACTTAGTATAAGGAAACAGACCTAGAAAGTTTCTTGACTCAATGTCAGTGAAAGTGGTGTGTGTGTGTGTGTGTGTGTGCGTGTGTCTGTGTATTTTTAATTTCTACTTTAACACGTAACATTCAAATTTCCAATGTATGTGGTTAGTTACAATGGGGTCTTTATATTGAGTAATAGGTAACTAAATGCTGTTCTCATATAAGCATAGTATTTAGGCTGGCATAAAAGCAAGGAAATTTTTTTTATTATAAGCACATATATTGATGTTTAAATGTTATCCAGAGTGCTTATTGTTAATTATTAATAGGTCTAGGGAACAAATTAATTTTTCCTACACTATTGAAAATATTTGAGACAATACTTCAATAAAAACAACTTATTATTATAAAGTATTGTTGAATTTACTTCCAAGAAAACACATGTAAAAGTTTAATTGTCATATCTTTGATCTGTGTCATATAAAACATGTTCTTTTGAAAATAAAATGGGATGAAGGAATAAAAACACTTAATTAATTATCCGTTTATTTCAGCTGTTCTCATAGCTCAAGGAGCTGGACTAAGCAATTAACCACTACATCAATACTTAGCTTTTCATTAAAAAAAGGCTTCTGTTTCTAAATTTCTCAAGTAATACATTTAATAAGCTATAGTTGAGTCTTATAAAGCAATAACAGATAAAACACAAGAACTGTACAAATTTTTGCCAACCCCATCTGTTACTATCAACAGAAAAATACAAATGAAATCTTTACTTCAATAAGATATGACTGAAGTCCATATAAAGATTGTATAATTTTATGTTGGTGAAAAAACAAACAAACTTAACCAAATGTTACTAAATAGACAATGCCTACTTGTTCACAAGGTTGTTTCTTCCTATCTATACAGAGTTGGACCCTTACTAAAGGACTGACTTTATATAGTCATGGCTAACAGCAAGAGGTTCAGCACAGGACCAAGCTAATGAATCAAGGTTGTCTCTTTTGACTGGAGTCGGGAGGGCGAGGGGGAAAATGGAGCAATCACGTAGTCTAATTAAAAGAAATAAATGTACAATGAGCCTCTGAGAATGCAAGGGCACAGAAAAGAGAACATCAGGACATCCCAAATAATTTTTTCTCTAGTCTAAGGGAGCCGAGTCAGGTAAGAATGGAAACAGGAGAGAAGCAGATACTCTAGACTTCAAAAATGAAATGTGCCTGCAGATAGCAGAATAAGGAACAAAGAAACAACTACTTGGGGGTCAGATATTTATTAACATAGACAGAATTTGGGTTTCTCTCACCAAGATTTGATCTTTCAGGGAGATCCTTCCCCCTTTGCTGCAAATTTCAGGACCTCATAGACGTAGGATAGTTATTAAGAAAAGGTGAAAAGAAACCCATGTCTCATCCTCAAACACTGCCACCCCATACCAGATTACTGTCTATCTTTGTGAGCATGCATGGAATTGGTCCGAGTGAAACAGGGTAAATAGTAAGTGACAGGAATAATTCTAATCCCTAGGTTTTTGTGGAGATCTGAAGGGAGATGTCATGTAAATACAGATCCCACAAATATTGAGGGGCAATACTATGACCCCTGTTTACATTCATGTTCCAGATTTAAGTATTTATCACTTTCAAAAATATTTTTCTAATTTAGAATATTATTTTAATCTGTTATTCAAGCCTTTTCTATAGATTCCATTAATTTGGCCCGTATCATATCTTTTCTGAACTATTTTGGCTAATGACTACAAGAGATAAGAAAACGTTTTAAAAGTATCATGGTCTGGAACCGGTTTGGCTCAGTGGATAGAGCATAGGCCTGTGGACTGAAAGGTCCCAGGTCCGATTCCGGTCAAGGGCATGTACCTTGGTTGCTGGCATATCTCCAGTAGGGGGCGTGCAGGAGGCAGCTGATAGATGTCTCTCTCTCATCGATGTTTCTAACTTTCTATCCCTCTCCCATCCTCTCTGTAAAAATTCAATAAAACACATTAAATAAATATTTAAAAGTATCATGGATAGCCATTTTAAAATTTCTGGGATAGCTGGTTTTGGTTTTGTTTGGCCTACATTATAAAATATGCTGGATATCATTGAATCTGATAAGAAATCAAAATCTACAAGTTTAAATTATCACAGGGTAATGCAATTGTTGAGAGACTGAGTTCCAGCTTTGCTTATTGCTAGTCATGTTTCTTTATATTCACTAGTGAAAAGCAGGTAACAGAAGCATCCACTTTATAAAATTGTTGTTAGGCTTAATAAATATACACATAAATACACATGAATATGTATAGATATGCACTTTGTTTTGTAAAATATGCACCTATAAAGAATACATGAGTACATATGTTTCTTAAAGCATATGTGTGAGCATGGGTGTATAGGGTGAGACAAAAGTAGACTTATGATTGTAAGTACATGAAACACAGAGTGTGTTCTTGTATTATATAGGGTGCCCCCCAAAATGAAAATGTTTACATACTTTAACAACTGTTAGTGCCATTGATATTTCTTTCTTCTCAGATTTAACCTGTTGCAATTAATAGTGGCAGCCAAAGTGTGTATACATTTTTAGGGGACACACTGTATATTTTCCCATACAGTTGTTTAGAAAATGACTGTATGCGAGACACGCACATGCACACACACACACACACACACACACACAGGGATAAAGAAACCTTTCATAACACCTGAAATTCTATGCCCTCACTACATATTATTTTGCAAGAGAACACCTTAAATGTTAAAGGAATTTCAACAGATTTAAAACAAACTACAGATGGTTTGTAGGCAAATGGTTTCATTGTAGCCTTGCTGTACATATAGTTTACTAGTAAAGACTACAAGCCATAGGCAGGTGAATTTGAAAACCAACTAAGTCACAAACTCTTTGTATCTTAAAAATAATGTATTTCACTTTGAATAGAGTTTTTCCAGCATTTCTGATAGCCACTTAATCTGCATTTGACCAAAATTTTTGCTTTTTTTAAGTACTCATTGTTGAACATTTCCATTGAAAATGTTTCCATTATATTGTCAATGTTTTCATTATATTGACTTAAAATTTTAGCAATGTTTGTGTTCCACTGGTGATAGGTAAACAACCATATGCCATAAAAATATGCTTTAGAATAATTATAATTAGTAGACTTTAAACACTTTCTAACATTATCCTTTTAATTGCCTTTTCATTTAGTGAGAAGAGCTAAGGTTTGAAGTAAACAAAGTTGGGTCTGAAACCCCAGCAATGATACCAAAAGCTGTGTATACACTTGACCAAGCCACTTCACTCTCTGGCAATAATGTTATCTTTGAAATCAGGATGATAATTTGCTTATTTTAAAGGGAAGGATACAGGAAGGAAGAAATAAAATGAGTAGGTGTTGTATATTGAATTCACCAATCTCTATAGCAGGCAATTTCACACTATTATTTAATCATCATTTATATTGGATAGATATAAGCAAACATTTTTAAAGTTGGGGAGAAAATCAAAGTTAAATCAATTCCCAACAATTATAAAGCTAGAGAATCATCCACCTTTATCTTACCAGTGGTCAACAAACTCATTAGTCAATACAGCCAAATATCAACAGTACAACTATTGAAATTTCTTTTGAGAGCAAATTGTTTTTAATATATTTTATTGATTTTTCACAGAAAAGAGGGGAGAGGGATAGAAAGCCAGAAACATTGACAAGAGAGACATCAATCAGCCGCCTCCTGCACGCCCCCCACTGGGGATGTGCCCACAACCAATGCACATGCCCTTGCCCGGAATCGAACCTGGGACCCTTCAGTCCGCAGGCCGACACTCTATGCACTGACAAATCGGTATCGGAGAGAGCCAAATTTTTAAAACAAACTTCTTCTAACACCACTTCTTCAAAATAGACTCGTCCAGTCCGTGATATTTTGTGGAAGAGCCACACTCAAGGACCAAAGAGCCTCATGTGGCTCAAATCCACAGTTTGCCAACCATTGTCTTAAACTATTAAGGAAGGACTTCCCTGGGCAAATTTCTGAGAATTTACATGTATGGCAACGGTTTATAGAATAGGTCTTATTTAGCTCACTATTTTAAAAAGTTTTAAATGAAAAATTCTCTCAACCAATATATCAAGTAATAAAAAGTTTAATGGTTTATTTTGGTTTCTGCTTTTCATTTCTGTTTTTAAATGTCTTTAAAATATGTTAATATTATTTTTGAATTAAGCAATTGGAAAATTCCATCATGGTGATTAAGGAGTGAAGTGTATTTTGCATTATAAAAGAGACAAAAGGAGTTCCGGTAAGTATGGGTTATTTTCTCCCCAAAGAATAAAAGCAATTATTCACTGAAATGAAAAAAAAAAAGACAATTTATTTCAAACCCTTTGAAGTGAAACACATACAGTGAGAGATAGGGTGCAAAGAAACTGTTCCAGGTCCAAGTAAGAAGAATAAAGTCTAGCCAGTGCCCTTAACCTTTCTGAGGCTCCCATTTTTTCCTCTGGAAAGTGATGAACAAACTATTTCCCTTGTGCCACTTGAAAGTATGTTGTACATTTCTAATCAGATCTTATATGTGAAAGTTCATTGAAAAGTATGAACATGTATTCAAATAAAAAAGATTATTATTTGCAGCCATGCAAATGAAATAGTCATGTGTAAATGTTCTTCCAAAATTTTGACACCTTTAAAACATAAGTAATGAGCCCTAGCTTGTGTGGCACAGTTGGTTGAGCATAATCCCATGGTTCAAAAGTTGTTGGTTCAATTCCCTGTCAGAGCCTATGCCCAGGTTATAGGCTTGATCCCCAGTAGGGGACTTGGGAGGAAGCAGATGGATAGATCAATGTTTCTTGCTGTGTCTCTCTCCTACTCTCTCTTCCTCTCTCTCTAAAGTCAATAAAAATATATTTTTAAAAAATAAATAAAAACACAAGTAATGAAAACAGTAGGTACTATGCCAAGTGCCAGGTGCCAAGGCTGCATTCAGGGACTCTACTATAAGTGTTTCAGAAGTAGTCTTACTCTTGATTCAAAAAATAAACTTCTGGTGATTATTTTCTATACAAATAATCTGAAATATGGGGGATATCATGTAAAACACCTTTTGTTGCATGATTATTTATAATAGAAAAAATATTTTAAATGATACAAATATCAATTTAGCATAAAGCTAAATTAATATAATTATATTTTTTCAAATATTAGAGTCACTAAGTTATGATTGTAAAATATATGATTGGAAAGTGTTTTTGATATAATGGTAGGTGAAATAATCAGGAGACTGTGAGTGAATTGTAATTACCAATTGGTAAAATTTTACGAAGTAATTATTTTCATAGAGAAGAATAATGAAAGTAAATGCACAAAGCTATTAATATTATCAACATTAGTTTGTGAGATTATATATAAAAAATTCAAAAGGCGACCCACGTTTCTAATATTTTGCAATTTTGATGGGTCTATTATACTTATAATGATTTTTATATAATACTATAGCAATAATCATGTAATACTAAGAAGTGAGCTTGTATACTAGATTGTATTAATCCTAAATATATCTATAACTCAGATAGTTCTAATTTTCTCCAGATCTTATTTGTCATAAAAATAATTGGAAAAATAATATACATAAAAAATTTCCTCAATAACTTAATTTAAATTATATAAATCTTGCTTTGATTAATAGTTCTCTAGGATAGCAAACTGAAACAAAATACTTTTATTTCTACTCACAATGTTCCCAGCATTAAGTTAAACTCTATTTTTTTACAAAGTTAACGTTTATGACCAATGAATTTTGTCATGATCAAAACTTAAATGCATGAAGAATTAACCGTCTACAATAATGAATTAACAAGATCTGAAAAGATAAAATGATTCACTAAATGATTATCATTAACAAAAAGTTCCACTCTGCTCCCTTATGGAGAATGATGAAACACTCTTTTATTCAACCCCATTATCCTAATGAGAAAATACTCTACACTTGATCATAGCCAAAAGACTGGAGAAGATGTAGTAATGCCTTACTGCCAGTGTTTAATGAAGATATTTCATAATTATTTCATAATTATTAAATCCACATCTGTTTGATTAAAAAGTTTCTTACAAGATCCAATCATCCTCTGCTATTTGGTGACAGCACAATGCACAGACTGTATATAAGCTCTGGTTTCTCTTCTTGCGTGAAGAGAAACCTTATTTACCAATGGTGAACATCACTTTTAATAGACAAAATGATTGTATCTATTTTGTACTTTTGTTTAAATCTTGGTTCAGTCACTTTCTGAATTATAGCACTGGGCAGGTCACTTAACTCCATTGCTTTGTTTCTTCTCGTCTGGAAAATATAATACCAGCCTTATAGAGTTATTGTAAGCATAAAATGAGATACTAAGTTAAAGTTTCTGGAATAATTCCTGGCAAAAGTAAGAACTAATTCTGGGTACCACACACTGAACATGTTTTTATATAAGGTGAAAATTCTGCAATCATTTGACCTTCAATATTATTATTGAGTTCACAATTTAGCAATGCATTAATTGCTTCTTTTCTAAGGACATTACCCTGACTTATCATGCTCGAAAGCAGGCAACCTTGAACTTCCAAATTTGCTTTAATAGAGAAAGGATTGGATTAGTGAATAGCTTACTTACAACTTGATTATTAAAAAACACATGTCAATCCCTTTGGCCTTACAAACTGCAAGTATTCCAGCTATGGAGGACACATTCTTCCCTTTGTTCCTAGCCTAAATTCCAAATGTAAAGTGGAATTAATAAGGCTTAACTTAAGCTTTCTGTCCTTAGGAATAATTGTGTTTGTTTGTTTTTTATTGAATTAATTAATTGACATTAGTTAATAAAAGTATACAGGTTTCAAGTGTACAACTCTGTAATACATCTTCTGTATACTGTATTATGTGTTCATCACCCCAAGTCAAATGTCCTTGCATCACCATTTAGCGTCACCCCCCTTTTTAAATCATATTTTATTTTTTACAAAGAGGAAGGGAGAGGGATAGAGAGTTGGAAACATCCATGAGAGAGAAACATTGATCAGCTGTCTCCTATTGGAGATGTGCCTGCCTTGATGTACATGGCCTTGACCAGAATCGAGCCTGGGACCTTTCAGTCTGCAGGCCGAGGCTCTATCCATTGAGCCAAACCGGATAGGGCAATTTATTCCCCTTTTTTCCTCTTCTATTTCCCACCCCCTTTTCTCTCTGTAGTCCGGTCTATGAATTTTGTTTTGACCACCCACCATCCTTTAGTCCCTTTACTTTTTTTCACCTGGCCTCACAAGCCTCCATTCCCTCTGTCAGTTTGTTCTCTGCAACTAAGATTGCCCCATCATATTCAGTCACATAACTGCATTCCTGGGAAACACATTTTCCACCTTGATACCTGAAAAGAGCCACTCAACCCACTGGATTTGTGTAAGATGAAGGGTAGTTTCAACATCATCAGAGGTCTTGATAAGTGGCAGGAAACACATGGGAAAAGGTGCTGGCATCTGAAGAGTTTTGTCTTCCCAACTCTATTTTATAACAAGGCAAGAACATTGAGAAGAGCAATGTGCTCCTTGAAATGTTGGCACCATAAAATCTCTGGCAGTGCACAGAAAGGATTTGCTAAACACTTGCTAATTAAATGGAAATGAATTTTAAAGGAAGAAGAATAAGCATGAAAATGGAAATCCTTGAAAGTATCCCTTTTCATAAAGATTACCTCCTTGATAATTTTTAGTATATACCTCATTCAAATTTACACTTGACATTTAACCAGGCTGTCTAGATTATTGTTAGCATAATGTTTATAATTAAATATATGCTTCACAGGTGTGGCTGAGTGGTTGAGTATCAACCTATAAACCAGGAGGTCATAGTTCAATTCCAGATCAGGGCACAAGCCTGGTTTAGGACTCGATCCCAAGTAGGGGAGTGGGCATGTAGGAGACAGCTGGTCAAAGATTATCATTGATGTTTCTATCTCTCTCTCTCCCTCTCCCGTCCTCACTGAAATAAATTTAAAAAATATATTTAAAAATAAGAATGAAATTAAATATACTTTCAAGACTATTAAATATAATGGAATTACAAACTACCAACTTAAAGAATTATTTTTCTAAATTGTTACCAATTTAAACAAAAACCATGCACAAGTAATCCCAACAGTTAATGCTGAAGTGATGTTTCCCAGGTTTGGCTTTCTTTTGGATGCTGTTCCCTATGCCTTGGAGCTGGCAAATACCCGGTCTACTTTATGAACACCATTCATTACTGCCGCTAATCGAAGGCTATGTATTGTCACATTACAATTTTATTCATGTAATTTGTTCCAAAAACTTGTGCTATGCATGCTTATGATTTTCAGACGAATGCTTAAGACGTGTTAAAATGAATGTCATCGCATAGGCAGGAACCCAGAGAAAATAATGCATTTCAATGAAGCTTCCAAAATTAGTGACTTTTTCCTTTTTGGCTACAGACAAAAGTTGATATGTATTTGCCCTTAAATTTAATATTGAAGATCTCAAATTATCTTTTTACTTTACCATTCCCATTAGTTACCTCTCTGATCCTTACATTGGATTAATCTTGTCTATCCTTCCATGAGTCAGATTGGTGATCAGAAGTGGATTGTGAAAAAGTCTTAAAGAGGATTATTTAAAGATGATGATGACTTATGCTGGACATCTCTCCTCATTATATTTGGCTGCTACTCTACACAAATAAATGTTATTTATTTATGTAATGGAGAAATAAATAAAATAAGAACAAAGGACTGAAAACTAAGCAATCGGTAGATCATGGAGATGAAGGCAGGTAGACAAAAATTCCACAAACTGGTTCCCTGGAACATGGCTAAAGTTACTTAATTTTTTCTTTTAAAAATGCAATCTAAAAAGAGTAAAAGTACATAACTATTACTGGTATTATTATCACTATGCTTTGCAAGACTTTGTCAGCAAGTAGAGATTATATGGTTTGCAAACTGGATCAACATATCTTGTTAAATTAATCATTATTGCTGTTGCCTCTTATTGGGTTTCTCCCCTCTGATATTGGTATCTTCTACCTCAGAACTATCCTCTAACTTTGTCCTTTCTACACTCTTACCCTCCTCAGGCTACTCTATTATATACTTTCCCCCCCTACAGTCTACTAATTATATACTACTCTATTATATACTTTTTTCCCCTACAATCTACTAATCACTTTCTACTCCTTGCCAGGGCTCACAGTCGGAAATGCCTTTCAAGTTTGTTTCCTATGTCACCCAGATTAATGTAGTAATGTTGGTTATTCCATATCTCTTGTCCTATTAGAACCAGCTAATATTCTCTTCTTTCTAACTCTTGTTTGCTTATCATCTCAATCACAATTATTGATAATATCCTAATATCTACTGAAATGTATCCTACTATGTGTTGCTTATATACCAAAAATCTATCTCAACTGTAATATGAGCCAGGCATGTCTAGGTCCCCACCCCTGCAATTCTCCTCTAGCACCACAGTGAACACATAGTGAGCAGGCAAAAATGCCTTGCGATTGATTTCTAAAGTGATGTGCCAGAAACAAAAGTCTTAGCCTATTTTATGGAATGTTTGCTATTTTTTGTAAATATCATATCTAGGATTGTTCTATTTTCATGACTGATTCTTTTCTTAATGGAATCAAAAATTCATGGGTAAAAGCTCCCTCTACTGGTTCTCTTTAACATATCAGAGGGAAAAAATATATATATATATATATTTAATATGGTTTTCCTAAGAAGTTATCAATCTAAAAAAAAATTCAGAAAAGTCAATAATGTTATCACCCTTTTTATTCTTCTGTGAGTTTATTCACCTGATCCAGTTTCTGAAAAATTCATGCTATGATAGTTTGTAATCCTTTATTTTTCAGATGAAACATTTGATTTCTCTTCCATCATAAATTCTACTATGCCTCATTCAGGACATCCCAATCTTGTTTACAGTTCTACCATTTCCTGGGAGGTGACACAGCACAATGATGGAGAAGGAGAACTCTGGGCTGGGGTTACCTGTCTCTGTACCCTGGCTACACTCTTGATTAGCAACAATTAAATTACTCTGGTTACTTAATCAGGGCTTATCTCACTTTCCTCATAAAGGCAGTAAAGATGACAATAGTTCATTCCTCTTATGATTGTTGCAGGTTTTAAATGTTCAGGCAGAGCATTTAGCAAAGGTCAATATTAAACCCTCACTTCCTAGTAAGGCCATACCTCAGTGCACCCCCAAATACAGGATAAAATCTTTTGACTGAGTCTTTGCCATGATTCCATTATCAGGATCCTTACATTCTCCCTTATGCTTCTCAATTATCTTGTTTGTGTTGTCTTCCATATATTCATTTTATTTTATAGCACTGTGGTAAGAACACTTAATATGAGATCTACCCTTTTAACAAAACTGTAAGTGTATAGCTTTCTACAGGCACAAAGTTGGGCAGCAGATCTTAGAAGCTACTCCTCTTGCATGATTTAACTTTTATCCAACATCATGAAAAATGTCAAAGAGATATCAGCATACTCATGTTCACTGAGGCACTAATCACAATTGCTGAGGTGTAGAAACAACATAAATGTCCACTGGTGGGTGAATGGTTTTAAAAATACAATGTATCTATAATATATATTAAATATCTATAATATGTAAAAAAGGAAATGTGCAATATACCAGAATGTGAATGAATCATGAGGACATTATACTAAGTGGGTTAAGCCACTCACAGAAGAACAAACACTGAATGCTTCTACTTATATTTGGTATCTAAAATAGCGTTCCCTTATCTTTAAACATCTTTCAATATACATGCTAGATGTCACCCCCCCAAAAAAAATGCCTTATGACCTATGCAAAAATAATTAACATTTTTGAAGGAAATGTAAAGCAACCTAGGACACACTTCCATTGGAGCCTTAGTTTAGCCACTTTCTGATATTTTACTAAAATCAATTAATAGTTTTTTTAACAAATGGGAACTGGATTTCAGAGACATGGTGGCCAACTAAGACACAACTTCTTCACATTATCCTTCATAAGTTCACTCTCCTTAGTGAACAAATTCAAGAGCATGTTTATAATTGTGAAATATATAGTTTATATAATATAAGGTTAGGTGTGTAGACTCTGGAGACTGAACCTCTGGTCCCATAACCTGTTTGTCCTTAACAAAATTATGTAACTTTGTATGTCAAATATGAAATAGGTATTATATTTATTTCTATTATTTTCCTACAATTAAAGATTATTGAAGTAAATTATTGTGTAGCCTGATTCCAAGCCATACCTAGTATACAACAGGCATATAGCTAACCATATTAGTAAACATGGATGAGCAGTGCTGGTTAGATTAATATGAGGTATTACCACAACATATGTTTAAGTATATATGTGTTTTGTAATTCATATCATATTGATTTGTTTTTTAGTAACATTATTTCAGGAATTTATTTTAATCAATCATTAGTAAAGTTAAAAAAAGACTAAAGATAAAGAAGAATATTTTCCACATAAATTACAGATTGCTAATACTGCTCATAGTGAAGAACATTTCAACATCAATTTGTTTTGATCTTCATGATATTTTGGAAACATTTCAGGATATTTCCAAAAGACAGTTTCAAATTTAGATTTCATGGTTAAACATCTGGGTTTCTTTTTCAGTCCGCTGAGCTGCATTTACTATATACACTTTCCCCTTTAGGAAATAAAAATAGGTTTTGTAAAAACTCAGGAGCTGCAAGATTAGAGCATTACATAAAATTAAGGGTTTGGGTGGCTTAGTGAAGAAATTCAGTTTTAATTTTAGAAAACACATGAGACTGCTTGAGGGAAAGATGTTATCATGCATATTTTAGCAACACTTGTACATGGAAGTTTCAGAAATAGGGAGTTCACCTGACATTCTTTTGTTTAAATTCAAACATCACCAATACTTAAAATAGTTTGGTGGTTGATAATACTAATCTTGCATTGTATAGTCATAAATATTTGATCCCGATTTCTTCCCTCTATATCAGACCACATTGCAACCTGTTCTCTTGACACTGGATATGCTGAATATACACACAGACTATAGTCTATATCATTAATATCTACATTTTAATTAAATTTATTGGGGTGACATTAGTTAATATGACTATATAGGTTTTAAGTGTACATCAATTGTATTATGTGGCCACCACCCAAAGTCAAATCATCTTCCATTACCATATATTTGGCCCCCTTTACCCTTCACTAGCGCCCCACCCCTCTTCCCTCTGGTAATCAACATATTGCTGTCAGTATTTATGAGCTTCAGTTATATATTCCTTATACTATGAAATCAGATAGTTCTTAATTTTTCTATCTTATTTATTTTGCTTAGCATGATATTCTCAAGGTACATCTATGTTTTATCATAAATGGCCGAGTACTACTCTTAGGGCTGAGTAATATTCCATTGTGTATATGTACCATATATTTTTATCCAATCATCTATTTAAGGAGGAATAAACTTCAGATGTGGTTTAAGCTCTTGCCATTATATATATATATATATTGTGTTTTTTTCTTACAGAGAGAAAGGGAGAGGGATAGAGATTTAGAAACATTGACGAGACAAACATTCATCAGCTGTCTCCTGCACACTCCCTACTGGGTATGTGCCTGCATCCAAGGTACATGCCCTTGACCTGAATTGAACCTGGGACCCTTGAGTCTGCAGGTCGATGCTCCATTCACTGAGCCAAATCGGTTAGGGCTTATCTTGTTATTTTTAGTATTAACGTATTTTTACTAAATTCAAGATTCCACATATTTTCTTTTTCCCACAGTTACTCTTCTCTTTCGGTGAATTTCCATGTCTTGGCCACCATGAATAATGCTGCTAAGAACATAAGAGTGCAGTTAGCTTTCCTAATAAATGTTTCCAAGTTTTTCAGATAGATACCAGGTGAAGGAATGCTGGGTCATATAGTAACTCTAGTCTTAATTTTTGGAGCAACTGCCATACTGTTTCCCATAGTGGCTATATGCGTTTACATTACCACCAGAATCTCCAACACTTGTTATTAGCTGCCTTGTTGATAACAGCCATTCTAAAAAGTATGAAATGGTATTTCATTGTAAATTTGATTTGCATTTACCTAATAGCTAGTGAAATTGAGCATCTTTTCATACATCTGATAGCCATTTGTGTGTCTTCTTGGGTGAAGTGTCTGCTCAAATCCTTTGCCACTTTTTACTTGGATTATTTGGTGTTGAGGTGTATGATTTCTTTATATATTTTGAATAATAGGAAATAAAGGCAAAATAAATGAATGGGACTTTATCAAGATAAAAAGCTTCTACACAGCAAAAGAAACTACCAACAAAGCAGAAAGGCAATCAACTTAATTAGAGAAGATATTGCAAACAACACTCCGATAAGAGGTTAATTCATATATATATAATTTATAGCATTTAACTTTCATGTAACAGTTATAATCAGTCAGCTCTAGAACCTCACAGGAAATCATTTACTGTGTTCATAAAGTCATTTCTACATACAGATTTTTTAAGTGGGTTGTTTTTTGTTTGCTGTTTTATGGATTTTTTTGGTTAATCCTCACCCGAGGCTATTTTGTCCAATGTTTTTTTGAGAAAGATGAAGGGAGGGAGAAATGGGGTTGGATAGAGAGAGAATAAGAGAGAAACACACACACACACACACAGAGAGAGAGAGAGAGAAAGAGAGAGAGAGAGAGAGAGAGAGAGACTCTGATTGATTGGCTCCACATGAGCCTCAGCCAGGGCTGGGGATCAAACCTGTAATCCAGGCATGTGTCTTTGACTGAAAATGGAACCCAAGACCCCTGAGAGTGTAGACCAACACTCTAAACTCTGAGCAATACCAACCATGGCTGAACTGGGTTGTTGAATATTTTAATATTAATATACTTTCACTAAATTCAAGACTCTACATCATTTCTTTCTCCTACAGTTACTCATCTTTTTAGGTGAACATCTTAATATGCTTTTAAGAAACTATTTTAAGGTTTTATACTTTTATTTTAATACATTCTCCCAGAACAACTTTCTCTTCTTTTGATCAGCTTTCCATAGTTTTCAAATTAAATAGCTAATATATGGCAAGTGCCTCCCAGGTTGTGAATAACTAAGATTCCTATATACATGTACAGGGTCTGTGAAACCATTATAAAAATGCCATGTCAGACTAGGGCTTGATCTATAGTAATCACTAAGTATTAGCTATTATTGTTGTTGTTATTGTTTGTATTGCTATTATTGGATTCATTGACAAATAAAACAGAAACTGATTCATAGAAATACAGGATATAAACTGATGTCACCAGAATGGGGAAGGGTTGAAGGAAGACAAATTAGGTGAAGGGCATGAAAGACTTTCCGTTATAAAGTAAATAAGTCATGAGGACATAATGTATAACATAGAGGATATAGTCAATGAATTATAATAACTGTATGGTGACAGATGGTAACTAGACTTATGGTGTGGATTATTTTGTAATTATATAAACAATTACTAATATGTACACTTGAAACTAATACAATATTGTATGTCAATTATACATCAATGAAAATAAAATATCAGCACATTGAGAAACAAAAAAAAATAAAAAGAATGATGAAAACTCTCACACCATGGTTATGATTAAGAAACAGATAATAGGGACAGAAAGCTCCTTATGACTTCACTCATTTCCATGCACACCCTCATACTCAGTATTCCCATTTTCACCTCTTCAGTCTTACCTGGCTCCTTCTAGTCACTCTTCCTTTTGCTCACTTATTTTTTTTTCTTTTTCAGGCCAGCCTATTCCTACATGTCCACACGTTTTAGTCACTAAATATTAACTATTAGCATGTAGCAACTTGTTTTTTTACTCCTCATCCGAAGATATGTTTTCATTGATTTTTTTTTTAGAGAGAGAGGAAGGAAGAGAAACATTAATGAGAGAGAAACAATAATCAGTTGACTCCCACATGCACCTGTACCTGGGATCAAACCTGCAACCTGCAACCTGTGTATGTGCCCTGACCAGGAATGAACCCTCCAACCAAAGTCACCCAGCCAGGGCATGCAGCAACTTTTCTTAAAATATATTGTATTGATTTTTTACAGAGAGGAAAGGAGAGGGATAGAGAGCCAGAAACATCGATGAGAGAGAGACATCGATAAGCCGCCTCCTGCACACCCCCTACTGGGGATGTGCCCGCAACCAAGGTCCTGCACACCCCCTACTGGGGATGTGCCCGCAACCAAGATACATGCCCTTGACCGGAATCAAACCTGGGACCCTTCAGTCCCCAGGCCGATACTCTATCCACTGAGCCAAACCAGTTTCGGCAATGCATGTAGCAACTTTTTAATGCCAATGTCTTCACTGTGGGGAAGAGTAGTGAAATAAGATAATTCTCATTTAATCTTTTTAACAATATAAAACCTCATTAATTCAAATGGATTAGAAATAAAGGTTAATTAGAATTATTTTGAAGTGTAAAGTTAGATTTTTAAAATACAATTTAAAATTTTAAATTAAAAATGTAAATTCAATTTAATTTTTTTTTGTTTGTGGAATGTTGTATGTATTAACAACATAATAGGAATAAGAAAACAAATAAAACTAATAAACAAAAAGACAAAAACCTGAAAAGAACTCTGCTTCCTCCCCCAAACATCCCATTTTATTTGTGATATCCTAAGTACTTACATTTTTAGCAATAGGTAAACTTAACATTATCTGAGGTTCCACATTCCTGAATGTTTGATGAAACTGAGTAAATGCCTATTTAACATGGGCTTTGAGGAAGTAGCTGTTAGCAAAATTAGCCTACAATGCCCACCAGAGACTGTTTTCACAACAATAAAATTCCTATTATTAATCCCAATTAGGATTCTTCCCATTAAAAGTCTGTGATTATTAGTGGCTTGTAGTTTTCTGATTAGAATACCAACTTTTTTAAAATAGAGTTACTCTTTTGTTATACTTTTTTTTAATATGATAGGCAAATCAATCTTAAAGGAAGTTGAATACCTATCATCTGAAGAACATGGGCAAACCTTTAGACCACAAAAGCCCTGAGTTTATATCTCTGCCCTTAGGAAAGCCATAGAGTATCATGTAACCACAACTACAAAGTAAAAGACAATTTTGACAACAGAGAAAAATGAGGCTAGCCCAGGCATCTGACATGAAATACTTTCTTCACTGACTTCATGCATAGCAGCAAGAAACACGTAGTGAGTTCCTTGGGAACAAAGTCTCAACATAGGAAGGGAAAACAAGTTTTAGCATAGGTAAAGTGGCTATTTTTGTATAAGACCTTTCATATTACCACTAACAAAAAATGATGCTTGCTTTGCAGAATCAAAATAGTGAAATTTAAATTGTGTGAGGTCTATGGAAACAAATATGTTCTACTACTACAGAACTCTTTGAAACTTCTCTATTGAGTGCAGATTATGGCATTAAATATCCATAAAGAAAAACAAGATTTTTCTTGTTGATTTCTGATCTCTGTGAATCTACAGGCTAATTCCCTAGTGTATGAAAGATGCTCATAGGGAATAAGATGTAATTCAAAGTGGGTAGTCAAGGGGGGGGATGGGAAGATATGTACACATGTAACACATTAATAAAAATAAAAATTAAAAAACACAAAATAAAATATTATTATTACCAAATATGTAATAAAAATGAAAGATAAAAATTAAGAAATATATACCTATATTTTTATTTAAAAATTATTTAACTCTTTCTGGGTTTCAGGCCCTATGCTGAAAGCTGGGTTTCAAGTAAGGAACTTATGAAAAATGTTAAAGAAATCAAATGTCAGGCACAAATGATATAGTTCTTTTATATAACGTTGTTAGCCCACATCTTTCTGTACTGTTTAGCTTAAAAAAATTCCTTGTAAATTCTCATTGTTTGGTGTTTCTCAACTGAAGGTAGTAATTTCTGAGCTGCCAATCTGATCTGTGAGTTAGGTCAGAAACCTGAAGATCATTTGCTGAATGTAGGGAAGGTTTCCTGATGAATGCTCTCTATCACTGAGGTCTTTAAAGTCACATCTCCTGGGTTCTGCTCACTAAGTGTTCCTTAAACGCAGAATTAAAAAAAACAAACAAACAAGAAGGCAATGGGCTAATATTCATATCATTTTTTAGTTCCCTTGTGATTTGTTCATTAGTGTGACAACTCTGTTTTCTTTGGGATGCCTCTTTTCCTAACCTGTTATCCGGTGCACATTAGATGCTTAGAAACCAGGAGGGCTCTTGTGTAGTCTTGACACAGGCCTAGTGGACTTCAG
The DNA here is from genome assembly GCA_011751065.1 of Lasiurus cinereus. Lineage (NCBI taxonomy): Eukaryota > Metazoa > Chordata > Mammalia > Chiroptera > Vespertilionidae > Lasiurus > Lasiurus cinereus. The sequence goes on from JAAGEH010000307.1 coordinate 42,183,901, forward strand.
TTTCAGCCTCAGTTGCTGCTCACTGGTGACCTGACTTTTGTTAAATAAACCACCAGACCTCTGATTTTCTCCTGGATAAAATAGAAGTTTGTCCTAGATGTCCTTTGAAGTCACTTCAAGCTGGCAATAGTCATGAGTATATGAACACGGTAAACACTAGGCTCCTACAGTTTTACCCCAGTCCTAGTTTGGTTGTCATGGGTGCAAAACTCCTTTAATCAATAAAGAAAAAAATTAAAAAATAAATCAATAAAGTGAAAGCAACAGGTCACATGTTAAACAATAATAAAAATAAGCTGACATTACATTCCAGGAAAATTTTAAAAATTATTATTTGTCAAGTTGTCAATCATCTAAAACAAAAGTATGGAAGGCAATCATTAGAGGTAGGGAGTGGTACAAACACTGACTAGGAATCTCAAGGAAAAATGAGCTAATGGGAGAATCCAAACCTCAGGTCCATGAAACAGGGAGGAAGAATTCTGTTCAGTGAACCACTAGTCATTTATTGATTGGGAAACTGTTGAGCACTTATGTGCTAGGCAGGATTCTTGCTTGGCCTTAAGGATGTGATTAGAAATAAAGGTGAGTCATTAGTATCCTGTTATATTTATTTACTTTGCAGTCAGGGCAGGGTCGAGGGGACATATGTAAAGAAATGAAGTAGTTTCAGATAGTAATAAAAAACAAGTTATACATAAGGTATAAAGTGGGTGAAAGAAGAAAGATGGGCACAGTGCTGGGAAGCTGCTATAGAAAGGATGGTCAGGGAAGGCCTCTCTGATAAAATAACATGAAAGTTGGAACTTTAGTGATGCCTGGAGCCTGCCCCAGGACTTTGGCAGTGAAGAGCCTCCCAGACAAGAGGTATAATAGCACAGAAGTACAGCAGAGCAGCAAAGGTGGGAACTAGCTCAGGCTTACAAAGAATAGCAAGGCCAATGTGCCAAGACTACAATGGACAATGGCAAGGATGCTAAATCCTGAAGGTAGATGCAGGTGGAACCATATTTTCCTAAGGGTTGGTAAGAATTGGAGGTTTTATTATATTTCAATGTAACATGGAAATTTCACGCCAACATTGGATGTGCTTCAAGAAAGGTGGTGATGCCATTCAATTTACCTTTGAAAGCAATTGTTTAGCTGCTAAATGGAGATGAGACCCTGAGATTCCCAGAGTGAAAACAAATAATATTAATGGGATATGTTATTATTTTAGAACTATAAGAAAAATGGTGATATTTTAAAAGGGTTGGATAAACTAATGGATTCAGCAATTCAAATTGATACTATTGCAATTTGACTTGTTTATGAATAACCAAAAAGGAGCAAAGAGAAGGTCCATAATACAGTCATTTGGGCAGCTTTGCCAGAAAGCTGCAGTTTAACACTCTCAAGTAGCCACTGGAAGAACTGGACAGGGCAGGGCAAGGCACATGCACAGTAAAGTCTGGGTGGAATAGGGAAGGTAGTTGTCAGTCACAGCTGGAAACAGGACATTGGCCTGAGTAGACGTGGCCACTGCAAGCACAGGAAGATTTGAGATATTTAATCTCTTAAACAAAGGAGTTCACTCCCTTGCTTGCTCATACCTGACCCATGGCTTACAAGGCTCTCAAGCTCCTACTTCAGCATTCACCCACAAGGCCCACAGTCATGTGGACTCCACACACAATGGACTAATGGACTGCAATTAGCCAGATATTAGACTAGACCCAGCTCCAGCATGCAACAGAAACTTTGGGTTCTGGCTTTGCTTCTAATGCTACTAAATCCAAGCTGCATATCTTTCAGGACTTGATTAAGAGAGATGGGATTTTGCAAACCCAGAAATATAATTCCATGAAAAAGCTTTTTACCATTCTCCCAGTTGGGGAGGGCTCTCTGGAAATGCTTATTCCAGTGATATCCCAAGAACTAGAAAGACTATCCACTCATTTTTTATGCCAACAATGACAGTGAATAGTCTTAAGGTTAAATAAATGGGAGTAGTAGTCCAATGAAGACAAGAACTAGGAAAATCCTTATCTGGTCATACAGATATATTTGCAAATAAGAAACTGCCAAATCATTACATTGTGAGCAGTAGATTGGGCTTTTTTTCAATCATCATTGGCACAGACATCAACCAGCTTCATTTCCTAAAGTAGCCAGCTCAGCTGGTATCATTTCCTTTCCGTAGCTTCAGTGAAGGTGGCTAGCTTCAAGCTTCTGACTACAAAGGTTTGGAGAAACTGTACCTATGTACTGAAAATTCATAAATCCATGCTGTCTCTGTTTCCACTCAAGGTAGAGAGTCACCTGAGGATACTTAAGGAGTCCAAAAATATCCCACATTCATTCAAGATGTGTTATCAGGTAGGTAAGTCTAGTACTTACCTGATATCATCCAAAGTTATTACTATATTATTGATTATATTCCTCATATTTTACATGCTCATGACTATTGTTATAATTTGTACTTCTTAATTCCTCAGGGTGATTACTTTTCAATTTGTATAAATGTCTAATCACTATGTTATATACCTGAAACTAACATAACACAATTTTTAAGTCAACTATAAATAAAAAATATTTTTAAAAAGAAATGGAGCTATGATTTTAACATATTTTGCCTTATTTAAGCAAATAATTACAATTGGACAACAGTATAATTGTCTAGTTTGTGATTTGTAGCTCCTTTTAAAAAATTATTTGTCTATAAGAGAGGTCATCCATTGTATCCCTTACCTTACCCCACCACCGATTCATTCACAGTAATCTGAATTGCAAAGATGACAGTTAGGCATTGATGAGCATATTTTGCAATGTCAAACTTACCAAATTATGGAGAGAAAATGTCACAAACCCATTTCTGATATTTATTCATTATAGATATTTACTGAATATATATAATGTCATGGGGTGGCTTGGGGGATTACAAAAATGTATAAGACACAGGGGCTTAAAATTTACTAAGGGAAATAAGATACATAAGGAGCAATTAAATGACAATAGAAGGTGATATTAAATATCAAAATTAGTTATACAGACAATAATCTTTGTTGAATTTTAGAGAAGGAAAAAACAGTATATTGAGTTTGTCATCAAATGGTTTCAAGTAGTCAGTGGAACCCATTTATTTTATGTTAGATATTTTATTTTCCTCATTAAACTCTCAGAATATTGTTTTTGATTTTTGGTTAGGACAGAGTTGTAAGAGAAATGATCAATTATACCTTCACATGATAAAGAAAACTTGATAATAGCTATTTGGATATAATGGATAATGGCAAGATGATGCTGAGTTACAATTAATTGTGTGCAAAGCAGTAGCCTTTCTTGTCTAGAAATTATTAACTACCCAGCTATTAATTATCTAATTGTTAAAACTGATTAACTATAAACGTGTTAGCATTTTAAATTAGCTCTACTGCCCCTCACCTTTTATAAATGATATGGCTTTTCAGAATATATTAAAACTTGGATTACATTTAGAACAAGCTGCCCATTGTATGTTATTTTCAAGGTGAACATTTCTTCAGTAGTTTTTAAAAGAGGTGATTTCTCTCACATTTTGTAGACAAATGGATGCAAAACAATAAACAGATGAGAACAACCAAATTGGCCTATTGGGCTATTAGATTACACTCATTAGATAAAACACTAATTTAATAAAATCCTAGCCTACTTTTTATTGGATGGAAATAAATGTACATATCTAAGACACACACACTAGAAATATATATGTATACAAACATAAATATATGTGCACACAAATATGTATGTTAATATACACCAGTATGTATATACAGTATATTTTATGTTAATTAGCATCTATGCTAATAACTGTTTAACAGAATTTGCTTTTGAAATTTATTTTTGAAGCCTGATGCAATAGTATAAACATGCATTTCTCTAAATGTTTTCTTTTTCTCCCCTGGTATAAATGGCTTAGTGCTGCTGACTGTTGTAATAACCTCTATCTGGCCTCTGTCCACCCTTCTCAAGATTGATACCTTCTCAAGATTGATACCTCCACTGTGCCATCAGCAGCAGGTTTTAAAAACTGTGACCTGCTAATGCAATGAGTTTCCTTTTAAATACTATTTTCTAGACAGTGTGACATATGTGTTAGTTGTTTAATCTACACCCTGGAGATGGTTGGCATCTGAGGAACCCTGAGGGGGTGGATGGGTGTGTGCTTGGTGTGCTGAGGGTGAGTCATCCACTGCAGGACTCATCACAAGCTCATTTCCCCGAGGTCAGCTCAGTGCTCCAGCCGCCCTCCTCTCTGATCAGCACAGAAGAGCTTATCCGGGTGATGAATGATTGAATTGTTTTTTCATAGTGAAATGAGAAGTATTCAAGATCTGTGGAGAAGCTAGGACAGTGGTACCTCGAGACACGAGTGCCCTAACATACGAGATTTTTGAGATACAAGCCATCGAGCGAGCGATTTTTGCTTTTAAATACGAGCAACATTTGAGATAGGAGTAATCTCAAGGATTGGCTGGCTGCACAGGACCCACCAGTTTACCAAGGCTCAAGCGTCTCAGAGTTTCCCATGCCTCAAGGTTACGGAAAGAATTAAACTCGTATCTCAAGGTACCACTGTAATTCTGAGGGTAATCTCAACCCTTTCCTGAACAGGGTTTCACAAACCAGAGCCAGCAGTCTATAGCCAATATATGTCCATGAGAATGGTGTCCTGGCCCTAAGGTTCTGTGGTGAGCGGCTTTCAGGATTAGGCTGGTTCTGGGGAGACATGTAGCCCAGTACTGCTTCTGGAAGGAATAGTGTACCATATGAACATGAGCCTCCAATTCAAGATCTTCCTAGAGGGTCTCAAACGACAGAAAGCTGAGGTTTCATTTTATTCACAAACTGACTGTATAGCTGTTTTTTGTTCCTGCTGCTTAAGTGTTTGAATGTATAGCAGAATCAGGACTGAGGTTTGCTTTTGTTAACAAACTACCTGCAGTCATTACCTGCATCTAACAATTGAAAGGTCAGATGCATCACAAACCAATCAACAGAACAAATGTGAATGACCCAATTATTTTAAAGCAGTTTGCAATACACACTAAGGGCTTGCCTTTGAGTATTTGATAATTATGAAAAGCACTTTCACATCATACAAAGAGGTCAACTTTTCAAGACCTCTCCACTACCTCATTCTGCAACTTCTTGTTCTACATACCAGGCCAGCCCATATCATGATTTTTCCCTCAGTCCTGTACTGTTGTTTCACACATTTTCTCAAGATGTTCCCTTACCAGAAATACCACACCTTGCACCTAAATCTTAATCATCCCTACAACTCAAGTTAGGTATTGTCTCCACTAGAAAGCTCCCCTGACTTTGCAGGCTTGGCTCATCAGCTCCTCCTTATGCTTCCAGAACACTCTCATAATACCATTTGCCAATTTGTTGAAATTGTTTATTTAGTCATTGAATCTTCCTCTCTATTTCATGAGCAACATGAAAACGAGTGCCTGCCTTGTCTTTATCTGACGCTCATAAATGTAAGCAACATTCTAGGTCACCCAAATAAAATCTCCTGTGAGCACTTCAATAGACATTTAGAGAAGACAATTGTTCCCCTAGTATTAAAAAAGAAATGCTGTTTTACATGCATGGTATCTTAATATAACAACCTACACATATTGTGTCCCAAAGTAACACACTTTGAATAATTATAAAGACAGTGTTTCTGAAAATACATTTCATTTTCAAAATTGAGCTATCAGCTGTTTAAACTGTGTAAACATTTTTTGGGGACATGCTGTATTCGCCGAACCAATGCAATCATTTTCAGATATGATCTTACATAAATATTACTGCACAGATCTTATTATTGAGTTTCACATAATGCCACACTGTCCTGGAAAATATGGTATAGTAAGTCCAAGATCTGTCTTTAGTCAGCATGATGGGGAAAACAGCAGGTGATTGGGAAACATCTATGTTAATGACAACCAGGCTATCCATGTTCTTTGTTTTAGCATGTATGGATTTGTGCAGGTCTCAAATTTCTTCTGTGAGGAACACAGAAATTGTATCACCATCTGTTGCTTATGGACGTGGTGCACAAATTACCTCATCCCTGTATCCTTCCTGTGTTCGCTTGAGTGGTAGTAAATTACTGACTTGGATTATACTTTAAGGATGATAAAATCAGCTCCATTAGTATGTACATTTATATTTCAGATAGACCACGTATGCTTCAGTGAGTCAAATGTTTCCTGGAAACGACCAAAATGGGTGTTCATAATCTGTCTTTTTATCCTTTATAATGCAGAGGACATTCTGTAGCAAGTGATAATTTATTGGACAACAATGATGAGTAATTCTCACTTATTCTGTTGATCATCTGAAAACTACTACTGATGGAGGTTTATAGAGCCAAATGTTTTTTACCATAAATCTTCGATCATACATCGACTAGGATTATAAAATAATTCCAAATTCAGGCATTAAGAATTTCAACAGAAAAAAAAAGTGCAAAGATCAAACAATCTTACTCTTTTAAACTCAAAAAAAAGAAAAGAAAAGAAAAACAGTAATATACACCTGATTATGTTTAATGGGTACATTTGAGTGGTTTATTAAACAATGAAAAAGAAAAGAGAATAATATATTTTGAATATTTACTATTTAAACATCACTGTTATAGGCCCTTTATCATGGTGGAATATTTTAAAATTGTTGATGGCATTATGATGCGATATTTAATCCTCACGTATGAATGAGTAAACTCAAAGTTGAAGTCAAAATCCAGGACTTTTCTAATTTAATTTTTTAATTTATTTTTATTGTGGAAAATATTACAGATATCCTTTTTTTCCCCTCATTGTCATTTTTTACCCCTGCCTCACCTCTTAGGCCTTCTTTCCTAAATTTAGAACGATTTGTGAAAGTTATAATTTTTAAGCATAGCTATATTTTACCTATTAGCATTTATTTAATTGTTAAGCTGAGTATATTTATAGACATTTATTTTGGAAATGAGAAAAAATAGGTTTTCTTACAAGAATTTAAAATATCTTATCTTTTGGCTCATTTAGTCTTTTACCTAAAAAGTAAATTTGCATAATTGAGTAGCAAACTTTGTTTATACAATTGTAAATTGAATTATACTTTAAAAATATTGAAGTATTTCAAAATATAGAAATGAAGGCCCACAAATAAGAAAAGATAAAAGAAAACATTGTTTCTATTATTAATATTCTTTTTTCATTCTGATTTCTTCCTCTACAATGTGAAACTTATTTTACAATTACATTCATCATCACAAAATGTTTAAGGATAGTATTCATGTATTACAATCTAGATATGTTTCTCTACATATTTCTAAAAATTTTCTCTAAAAACATTAGGGAAAATGCTATTCTTTAAAGAGAAATTTTTGTTAATCTCCAGTAATGATAAACTATACAGGACATCTCAAATGTTATAATAAGATATATCTATTATTATAAACACTTCTATTGTTGAGGTTCTTAAAATCTCACTGACATGTAGATACTGGTTATTGTGGGTTGAATTATGTATTCCCAAAAGATATGATGTGATCTGAACCTTCAGTATTTTGAATGCAACCCTACTTGGAAATAAGGTCTTAACAAATGTAATCAAGTAAAGATGAGGTGACACTGGACTAGGGTGGAACTTATTCCTATATGACAGATGTCCTTATAAAAAGAGAAGGGACACAGACATACACAGAGATGCCATGTGAAGATGGAGGCAAGGATTAGAGTTGCCCTGATACAAGGAATGCCCTGGACTGTAGTCAGCCACCAGGAACTAGGAGAGGCATGAAGCTCTTCCTCTGACCCTTCAGGAGAGACCGATTTTGCCAATGCTTGGATTTTAGATTTCTGGCTTCTAGACTGTGAGAGGATAAATTTCTGCTGTTTGAAGCCACCTAATCTGTGGACCTTTGTCAGAGCAGCCCTGGCACATGAACACACTGGTAATACGAATGTCTAGATTTAACAGCAGGACTTTCTGATGCTTCTAAAGTCACTTGTTTCAACGGGCACTCAATTGGATCTTACCAAGGGATTAAAACAGAACAGAACAATAACAACAAAAAAACAAAACCCACCTCTTTTCAAGGGCCTGACATTCAGTATTCACAAATAGATTGAAGATTATTGCTAATGCATGCATGTAGCTCCTCTTAAGTCCTTACTCAGAATGCAGTATAATGCTCTACCAAGCATTACATATACGTATTGTGAAAAAATAAAATAAAATCCTATGCACTAGTTTAGAGGGCTCTAACTATTCAGCACTCTACATTCTCATACACAAAACTGCTACCTCATTTAATCACAAAAATCACCCTAAATCTTTGGTAGTACTTTTAAAGTACTTTTAAAATCATCACAGACCCATTAATTATTGGCAATAATTAACAGAAGTATGGAATGTTGCCACTTGTGGGTGATGATTCTTGGATTCCTCACCTTGGCACTCTTAAATGTAACTTTTACTCCTCCTCAGGCTGCCACATTTAGCAAAAGCAAATACAAGACAGAAGTAAAATTTGAATTCTAGATACTAACTATTTTTTAGTATGTATGCCCCCCAAGTTGCATAGGACATATTTATACTAAAAAAGTGTGTTGTTTATCTGAAATACAAATATAACTGGGCCTCCTGTATGTTAATTGGTAACCCTACTCCTATAAAACCTGAGTTTTAGGGACAGAATGCATCAGCCAATAAAGATTTTTGAAATTTCACAAAAGAATTCTAAGAAAACATCAGGTCTTACACAGAATCAGCTTTTGAATGTCATTTCTTATTTATATGTTCTGAATTCTTATTTCCCTGGAGGACCTAGAATACAGTAAATTCAATAAATGTTATTGAACAAATAAAATTGGACATTTTAACTAATTCCTCTAAATATAAAATCAACTTCAAATTACCTAGACAGTCCTTCCCAGGTGAATCATTAGTGACATGTGTAGCTCATTAATTGAATCTACTTATAGTTTATATGCCATAATTCTGGTCAACTTCTCTGATCCAACTTGTAAATATTTTGTGATATGTATAATTTTTAATGATAAGGAAAAGATTACAAAATGCATTTGTCTCTTAGGGCTACAGTAACAAAGTACCACAAACTGGTGGCTTAGAAAATGTAAATCTATTGTGTCACCTGTTCTAGAGGTTAAAATTTGGAATCTACTAAATCAAAATGCTGGCAAGGCCATGCTTGCTCACATGCTTTCTTGCCTTTTCCAGCTTCTGGTAGAATCAGGTTTCTTTTTATTTATTTATTTATTTATTTATTTATTTATTTATTTTTAATTTTCATTTTCATTATTTTTTAATTTTTATTATTTTTATACATATCTCCCTATTGCCATCCCTCCCTCCCAGGCATACCCCAACCCCCCAGTGTCTATGTTCATTGGTTATGCTTATATGCATGCATACAAGTCCTTTGATTGATCTCTTATCTACCTCACCTAACATTAATCTTCCTGCTATAATATCACAGTCTGTTTGAAGCTTTACTGTCTCTGTATCTATCCTTTAGTTCATCAGTTTATAATGTTCTTTATTATCCACAAATGAGTGAGATCATGTGATGCTTCTCCTTCATTGACTGGCTTATTTCACGTGAAGAAGTTCTTTCGGCATATATCTGAGATTTTGTTGCCTGTGGATTCCTCTAGTATTTTTATGGTTTCCCTTCTAATGTTTAAGTCCTGTATCCATTTTGAGTTTATTTTTGTATTTGGTGTAGCCTCAGGTTTCTTGGCATGTGATAGTGTAACTCCAATCTTGGTCTCCATCTTCAGATGGCTGCCTTCCCTCAGTTGCCACAATGCATACCATCTTTTATAAGGACACCAATCAAATTGAATTTGGGCCCAGTCCAGTGATCTCATTTTAACTTAATGACATCTACAAATACACTCTTTCTAAATAAGATCACATTCCAGATCTTCAACATTTATTGAGAGAGGCCACAATTTAACCTATTTTAACCTATAATACAATTCAACCTATAATAAAATTTTGAAGAGCCACTGTTTTCTGACAATGTGAATCTCAAAATTAACTTAATAAATGACCTCACTCACTTAAACCAAGGAGTCCCATTTGTATCAACATGTTGGATCTATTACAGATGACTCCTTTCTCCTCAATGACCCCATTCACCCAACACCTGCCCCACCCTCAACCCCAGGCCTTCATCACACTGTTGTCTGTATATATGGGTTCTGCATGTATGTTCTTAGGTTAAGTCTTCCCACCTCAACTCTCTCCCTCTGAGATTTGTTAGTCTGTTCAATGTTTGCATATCTCTAGATCTATTTTGCTCATTAAATTCCACTTATAAGTGAGATCATGTGGTACTTGTCTAACTCTGACTGACCTATTTTGCTTAAGATATTACCTGGTGATTTCACTTTTAAAACTACATTTTAAGAATTATGAAACATCATTTAGAAAGAATATATGCATCGCTATGATCACAGCAGTGCTACTTACAATCTGGAAACAGCCTAAGTGTCCATCAATAGATTAGCGGTATATTTACACAATAGAATAGCATGCAGCTGTACAAAAGAAGGATCTCTTACCCTTTGAGACAGCATGGAGGAACTCAGAGAGTGTATCACTGTATTTTACCAGTTGGCATCAGAATTAAAATTCCAAAACCATCAATGTATTGAAAAGGTAAAACAGAAACTGAAAATATTTGCTTTTTGATATAGCTGAAACTTTATCTAGCCCAGTGAAGCACCCAACTTCTCTTTCAGGTACTTGTCAGCAACTTAGCAGTAAATATCAACACAAAGCAGATTATTATTGTAGAACATGAAGGGAGAACAAAGAGTAAAATATTTAACTGCAGCAGTATTTGACTAGATTCTGTGCAGTGACAAAACCTGAAGTCATTTTCCAGGTCCACCATTTCTTACTTCTTTTCAGTCCTGTCAAGTTTCCAAGCTTTCTAAATCTCCATTTCTCAGCTAATGAAAAGAAAATATGATTCCATGGAGTCTCCAATTTACCTATTCCAGGACTTCTGTGAGGATCAAATGAGATAAGGCATGGGAAAATACTTCACAGACATTTGGTTACAGTGTAAAATGTTTCCACCTAGTTATAAAGCAAGTTGTGTTCCTGGGCTGAAGAAATTCCAAGAAATGCTAGGGAAAGTAAGCCAGGCATTGCAATGTGATGTCATTACCCAGATGGACACTTAGCATATTAGCTTTTTATATGCATATAGATTGTTCATCTAACTAAAGGGAGCAACAATCACCACTAATATAGCATTAGGACATATCAGTGCAATATGTTATTTATCTTCTTTACTCTACCACAAGCTATAAGTGTCAAGGGGGCAGAGACCATATCTTCTGCACCATAGGATGCAAATGGCCAAGGTTCACTTAATACAGAGTCCCTCTTATTAGCAATGGTTCACATGCATACCTTACAAAATACTAAGTGCCATGTACCTCGGTAATATTTAGTTTTGCTTGCTTTCTGTATTGAAAGGACACACACTCTCTCTATATTCTATAATATCTAACTAACATATAGACTTAAGGAACCATGCCAAAGAAAGACCTATGCCTTTTCAATTAGAAAGTATGAATACACAACCCATGTTGGGTGGATGGGAAAATCAGACACTCCCAAATAGGTGTCATTTTCTTTTCAGACTTCCTTTGAATATTAGTAATCATGATAAAATTTATTCAATATTTGAAGTTATCTGAGAATATAATTATTTAATAAAAATGGAAACAAGTTGTTTTAAAGCTTATATCTAGTACTCACTGTGTATTTGTAGGCATATCAAACTGATTCAGGTCAGCACTGCAGGAACAGAGTATATAGGCACTTCTCTGCATGAGCTCTTTTTGTGTCCCCTAAGCATAATAGGTAATTACCTTCTCTAGGGGAATGACTGGGGTCTTTTGTAATATCGAAAGCTGCAACATTAGCAAACTCCAGCATTCTAAAGTGAGAGAGTACAGGGGTGCTACCCTACAGGATGATAAATGGGTCTGAAGAGACTGTGCTGACAGCATTTTGGAACAAACAATAGAGATATGAACTACTAAAATCAGAAATGTATAGTGAACTACAGGCACAATCCTTTCTTGTTAACATAATGGGCAAAAAGTTTTATATGAGTGTGTAGAAAGGAAGAGCTAACAAAAACTCAGCTTTCCTTTGTCAACAATTAATTGTAAAACCAGAAATATAAAGGCCAGAAAGGTTCTTTTTTCCTTTTATTCTCATTTTTTTAGAAAGAACTCAATATACTGGATTCAATAAATGCTTCTCCTAACATTTCTACATTTGGGTCACAGCAAGTCTTTATGCAATGGAAGCCAGAGGTCTTAGAGGCTGTTCACTGGCATTCATACTGTAAAGATAATTTTGAACATTTATCAATGTACTTCTTGTCCTGTTTTATACTTAAAATAACAGTTTCCTTTGAGGGAACAAACAAATCAAAAAGCTACCTTGCTTTAAAAACACACAGAGAAGGAAGATGATAGATAGATAGATAGATAGATAGATAGATAGATAGATGATAGATAGATAGATAAATAGGTAGCTAGAGAACATGAGAGTGATGAGGTTTCAAATATTCAGATGTCTTTGTCAACTGAATTACAGGTTGAGCAAGATATGCTTTTTTCAATTAGAAAAACTGTAAAGATAGCAAAAGTGCTAATCAAAAAATTCAGGGACAATGAAAAAAATAATAAAATATCAGATTTTCTCAAGGACCATAGTTACAAGCAGAAATAACTGCTAAAGTGGTTTATTTTTTGTTTCATTTTAAAATCTGGAAATCTGCCTGTGAACTAAAAATGCAGATTTCAAACATAATTTAAATTCATTTTCTTTGATGACTGAAATAAAACTGAAGGCAGAAAAATAGAATTTGATCATGTTATATTACACATTGATTCTTATTTATATTTCTCACAATTTATTTAAGATTGTTTCAGGGCATAGATTAGAAATTCTTAAAATTGTATTTTCTCAGATCAGCAGACAGAAGCCCTTGGGAAATTTCCCACTTAGCTTTCCTGTTTTATGTTAAAAAGCAATGGTGGCCTTGCATTGCTTCATTGTCTCAGCAAAAGTGGCCATTGGAGTAAAGATTCCAAATCCAGCACATGCTGAGACCCAGAAAGGAACAAAAAAAAAGGGGGGGGGAAGGCTAACAAAATGGCAGGATAGTCCTCATTTATGCACACAATTTGCATTTATTACAAAATATGAGAAGACAGAATTTTTGGAATTAGAGAATAATACAAAAATGCTATTTATTGCTTCCTCATTGGATAAGGGAGAAACTAGATTGTAGGTTAGATTTAATAAAAGGTAGAATGATTTAATTTTGTGAGAGAAATCTTCCTTTAGATGCTATCAAATGCAAGCCATTTGTGAACATAAAAACTCTAGGAGAAAGGCAGGCCCACTTTCAGTTAATGAACTGAACATAATTGTAAAAGAAAAACACACCATTCTCAATAAGTGAATGTGGCTATGGATCAGTTGATTGCAGCATGGTCCCATAGTCCAAGTTGTGGATTTGATCCCTGGTCAAGGCACATACAAGAATCAACCAGTGAATGCATACACAACAGGAACAATAAATTGATAAAGCAATTTATCTCTCTCTCTTTCTCTCTCTTTCTGTCTCTTCTCTCTCTCTCTCTCTCTCTCTCTCTCTCTCTCTCTCTCTCTTTCTCTCTCTCTCTCTCTCAAACAATAAAAAAGAAAGAAGTTACATCGTTAGGTTGGGCACATTAGGAACACTGAGAGGAGCCCTGTTGTATAGATAAATGTCAAAGAACATAAATAACAAGCCCAACGTGAACTTTTGGAGAAGAGACTATTATTTTTTCCTGTATTTGTGATTTCTCGGTGGGAGGAACAGGAACTCATGTTAGCAGGTAATTAACTATCAACCAGTAAAGTGAATATTGAGAAGATAGAAACACATGTGTCCTCAGCCAGGCTGCAACAACTATTTAGTTGGATGAGAGCAGGGAGTGTCAGCCAGGGACTCAATTATTTATTGCTCCTAAGTAGTAAAACTTGCCGTTTTCCATCATTCCCTTGCTCTTTACGTGAGCACAACATCCACATCCTTCATTCTAATTAAACAGAAAACGGTTTCAGGAATAGATGTTGTTTCCAGGCGCTGAATGCCATCTTCTTACCCACTTAGTCTAACTGCAGTCCTCGCCCTCACGTGCACAGCTACCCAGCATGACACAGTTCTTCCAGGCAACGAGGACACAAACAAACAACAAAACTTTCATTTCTGTCCTTGCTTTCAAGAACCTGATGTTTGAAAAAAAAAAGTACTCTAAAGGTATTAAGATGGAGAAATTCAATGTATTTCATTGGTTAGGAGACAACTTAGTCTTGTACAACTGGAGAAAAATAACAGATTTTTATGTAGCAGCAGTGTAAATATTTAGTCCAGCCAACAATTTTTAGCTGACAGTTTACAACTATGCAGATGGTCAACAAAATGGATTGGTATAGGGAATATAAAAAGAACACCTGAAGTTGGAAGGCCTACATCAAATTAAGACGGTAGTTGAAAACATTCAGCAGACTTTTGGGCTGCTGCCTAAAATGTGCTTTATGATTTTCATTCCTTTTTAAACAGAATAAGTATCAGAGAATACCTTCAAATAAGTCATTTAATTATTCAAAAGTATCCCATTCCCATTGCGACAGTGCTATGGGTCATCCGTGTGACTTTGAGTAAATTGCTACCAACATCATTATACCTCCATTGAATCATATGTAAATAGGAATAAAACATCACTGAATCTATAGAATCATTAGGGCACTATGTGAAATACTAAAGAACTGTGCAGAGTATCTGCACAAGAACATACTCAGTTAATATTAAAGCCTGTCAATTTCCCACCTTGGTCATCATTGTCATCATTGCTCAATGAATAAAATCCATTTACTCATTCATTTATTTATTTTTATTATTGAAAATATTACAGATGCCCCTTCGGTACCTCCTATTGACTTCTTCCTCCCCACTCCTGCCCCCTCCCCAGGCCTTTACTGTAGTATTGTCTGTGTCCATAGTTTATGCTTAGAAGCTATTTGGTTGATCTCTTCCCACTCCCCCTTTCCTCTGAGAATCATCAGTATTGCATATTTCCATGTCTCTGGATTGTTTTTGTCAGTGTATTTTGTTCATTAGATTCTTCATATAAATGAGATCATATGATATTCGTCTTTCTTTAACTGGCTTATTTTGCTTATTTTAATATGCTCTAAACTCCTCCATCTATCTCAAAGGCTAAGAGATCTGTTCTTATTTACAGCTGCATAGTATTCCATTGTGTAAAATACCACAGCGTTTTTATCCACTCATTACTGATGGCCACTTGGGCTGGTTCTAAATCTTAACTAGTATAAATTGCAAGGCTATGAACATAGGGGTGCATATGCTCTTTCTGACTGGTGTTTCAGGCTTCTGAGGAAATATATTCCTAGAAGTGAAATCATTTGCTGGATCAAATGGCAGTTCTGTTTTTTAGTTTTTATGAGGAAACTCCACACTGTTTTCCATAGTGTGTCAAATTAAATGTGAGTTTACATCTAAACATTTTGAGACTCATGTATATCATGTATAGCCCTCTGAATTTTTTATGGTTTTCTCCTTGGTAATTTAAAGCGAATTATTTCTAAATAACATTCTAATCAGTCATAAGAATCTTCCACCTATATGGCCACACCAAAGAAAATCCACTCAGATGGATGTTTGCTTGTGGGGATCAAGGGAGGCAATTTCACCACCAGTGAAGAAAACCAATATTGGGGTTGCTTTGCCTCTTGCTATAGACTTTTCCTGAAATGAATCTGTTTTCTGGAATGTCTATCTAGATGTAACTGATGCCATGCTTATTTAAATTTTCTGATTATCAAAGGCATTTTATCAAAATATTACAAGTACATAATAGAGGTATGGTCTTCTCTGGTAGTCATGGAACCCAAGCCATGTCTTTCCTCTCTAATAAACATTTCTTCCTACTTGCAGATTGCAGAGCATGCTCCCATATTGATCTCCTTTGATCCAAATAACCACTGATATAGGCAGATGGGCAGTATAATTACACTCTCACAGCAGAGATGAAAAAACTGGGACTTGGCTACATTAAATTACTTGTCCAAAGTCATCCAGTAGTTCATAGAACGATAGACTCCTAAAGTATGAACCTGATTTTCTGGCCAAAAGGGGTCAAATGTAAATGCATACAAACGGTATACACTTAATATAAGCACAATCTCGAGCCTGGTATCAGGTAACGGAGGAGAAGGTGTTTGTATCATAACAAAACACAACTGGTTAGATGCACTGCCTTTTAGAAACACTTTTGGGGCAATTTCAAATTGTTGAAAAAGTGCCATCTATGTTGTCACAAGTGGCATACACTTGAAACCATATAATACTATTAAGCAATGTCACCTCAATAAATTTAATTTAAAAACACACATATCAGGGCTAACTACTGTTGAAAGGTTTAGAATTTTTATCTCTGAATTTTTTAACTCCAGAATTCTCTTTTGTCACCCCAAAGAGGGAAAATAATGTATTTAGGATCACCCAAATAGGACTGAACATCCTGACAGTATGCTGAAGATTAGGATTTACTGCTGAACAGCCAGGAACCCAAATTTAACCTTTTCCCTGAAGACTTAGCTTCTTAGCCTTCTTAGCCAACATGCCTAAGTGTTCAACGAAGGGCATTCAGCCAAAGTTTCAGGCATTGTAGACATTTGATGCTCTGTGCTCAAAAGCCATGTTCTTCGCATCTGGTTCTACCTCAATTTTGTGGGTAGATAAGTGATGCCCAGAGCATGTTAGTGACCTATTTTAGCCATTCTCTCAAGCTGGCATAAGCATGTTGGCACCACCTGAACCCCAGCACTGTGACTAAGGCACTGTATGGAGCACCTTAATATCTTCTCATTACATGGATCCATAGTGGAGCCCACTCAGGGGATAAGGATAGGAACATGATATACTAGTAGATCCCCAAGGCAAGAGCTTACAGGTCTGCAAATGCAGTGGCTCATGTAATTTTCCACCAACTTTTTTAGGTAGGCAATTACCCAATCTTCATTAGGCTAAAGTGTTGATATATAAAAATCTATGCTATACCTTGGTTTGCATCAGTTGCCTTTTCCTAAATATTAATCTCTAGGACCTAAGAAAAATATATTAGCAGTTCATCAGAAGCAGCATTTTTTCTTGCTCATCTATTTGGGTATGGTGATTTCCTTTTTGTCCCAGTGGTACATGGGATTGAATCCAATGTATGGTCTATGGGAGTTGTTTGCTGCTGAAACTGTATATAAATCAAAACTAGAGTCACTAAAATGTGAGAGGTGCAGGTATATTAGGCCCTGGAAAGATGAGATAGCAGACAAATAATAATGGATAATAGATGAAGTCTTAAGTGACAGTCCTCTCTTATGATACACATACATCAAAGCCCAGGGACTTGCTCTATTTCACAATAAGCATGCCTTTATGGAGTGTTAGAGTATAAAAAACTTACACTTGCTGTATCTCATTTCTTTCGTACAGTTACCATTTTAGGTGGGAGAACGTTATGACTTCCTATTTTACAGATGATAAAACTAGCTGGCAAGTAAAGGGATTGAGTGACTGGCCTCTGATAACACATATAATGGGGCTAAAACCTAGAGCCCAGAACTTCAAACCTGTAAAGATCATTTACCTGAGAGGTTCTCTCTATGTCAAATATTTTAAATTAATAGTGTGGTAATTCAGTAATGTGCCATGAGGCATTTGTATAAGCATCCATTTGTTTTCTTTTTCTTTTTCTTTTCTTTTTTTCAGGGAAGCATCAGAATAAAACGTTTATTATTTTATTTATTTTTTTATTATATTTTTCATTGTGTTACATGTATACATATCTTCCCATTGCCTCCCCCACTCCCAGGCATACCCCAACCCCCCAGTATCTTGTGTTCATTGGATATGCATGCATACAAGTCATTTGGTTGATCTCTTATCTACCCCACCTTTCCTTAATCTTCCTGCTGTAATTTGATAGTCTGTTTAATGCTTTGGTCATCAGTTTATAATATTCTTTATTATCCACAAATGAGTGTGATCATGTGGTGTTTCTCCTTCATTGACTGGCTTATTTCACTTAGCATAAGGCTCTCCAGTTCCATCTACGTTGCTGCAAATGGAAAAGATTCCTTCTTTTTAATGGCAGCACAAAATTCCATTGTGTAGATGTACCATTGTTTTCTGATCCACTCATCTGCTGACGGGCACCTAGGCTGTTTCCAAATTGTAGCTATTGTAAATTGTGCTGCTATGAACATGTGGGTGCATAAATCCTTTCTGATTGATGTTTCTACTTTCTTAGGATATATTCCTAAGAGTGTTTTTCTTAATTACAAATGCCTACAGAGAGAATTTTCAATTTAATTTCTATGTCTGTATAATTAGCAATTGATCATTTTAACCTTTACAACTTTGTGTTCTTATGGCCATGGCTATTTTTATTTCTTATAGGCACATACTTCAAAAAAATAATAAGTAATGTAATGTTTAAAAATAAGCCTGTTGACCTAAACTCATAAACAGATCTGACCTGAAGTTTATAAATAAGGCTGACCTCAAAATAATTCTGAGTCTGACATGGTTCTAACTTTGTGTCTTGTTCCACTGTTAAAACTTGTCCTTTTGAAGACTGTATGTTATTGCTAGGTTCTATCTACTCAAAAGTAAATAGTCTTTTGTGTCCCAGGCATATGACAGCAATGGGAGACTACAGAATGAACAAAATAACTAGCCATAGTTATTATCAGCATCTATTAGAACAATCACATGTGCAGTGTTGTTAATACATAATAATGAGTGTTATAATGAGGTATCACACAGCTCTCTGATACATTAGAGAAGGAACAGATAATTATGATAATGAGTCAAGGTACGCTAGCATGTGAAAGTTTTATTTTGTATAGATCATAACAGATGAGTCAGGTGGAGAAGTGTATTCCAGAATGAAAGAATGGCAATCATAACATAATAATAATATTAGCCAAATTTGTTCATTATTTAGTTTATACCAGTCAGTCAGCAAATATTATTTGAATGACTTCCAGCCCCTAAGTTACAAGCTACACACTGGTCTATTTAACTCTTACAATAACCCTGGGGGGAAAGTTTTAGCTCTGTGGACAGAAGATAGAAGTCTAGGGAGGTTAAGTCACCCAGCCAATCTCTCACAGCAAGTGGCAGAGAGAGCCATAATTCAGACCAAAGCTACCAATTCTAGAGCCTGAATTCTAATAAATTCTAGGGTGCTGCAGAATAATACTGATATATAGAACAAATGGGAATGCATAAAGGGGGAAGATGAGTGTGGGGAAAAAGGCTGGGGTCACATTGGAAAGGAATCTGCCATGTTTCAAAGACCACATAAGTATTAGCTTATGAAAGAATCAAAGTTAGTGATAACATGAACAATGAACCACAGGTGAGGTGGATAGGTAGGAAGAGAACTGAAATCTGGGAACAAAAGTCTCAGTTTCACCCATAGCCAGCACAGTTCCTGGTGTCTCTGCCAGGCTAGTAATTATGGGCATAAAGATAACCACGAGGACAAGCTGAATCATTCCCCATTAGGAAGCGAGCTACAAAGCAAATGGCCTGACAGAGAGGCAAAGGTATTGATTGACCATTTAGTGCAAATGATGGAACACTGATAAATAACTGCAGCTGTCAGGAAGCAGTAATTGTTTGGTTTCCATATAGATTTTTTCTCCTCATTTTCATTTGCTCTAATGTTCAAAGCTTTGTTTGATGGCAATTTAATGCTTCCTTTTCTCATTCTATTATTAATTATTTGAGTATTTTACACTGTATCCTTTTGTATACCGGCTATCCCATGTTTTCCCTCTTGCATTGCTAATGTTATATTTGGCGTTTTCCAAGTCAGAGATTTCTTATAAGTTTTAGTTTAGAAAACCAAATGAAGTACTTCGGAGATGCCAATGAATCTCAAGGTGAAGGTTATCAACGGGCATTGCATCTCTGGCAGCAACTTCGAAGGGAGGGTTACAGGTCAGCTTGAAGAAATCAACACTGAGGGAATGTGTCTATCTTTAAAAAAAGTAACTTAATCAATATAAAAAAATAAAGGCAGAAAAATACTTTAAGACCATCTAAAATGCATGATTATAAGGTTATAGTGAATACTTTTGAATTAAGAGGCAGAAAAGAGTAAAATATAAAAGGTAGACCCTAAAAAATCAAGTCTGGTGTAAAATGGGGGGCAGGGAGCATGTCATTTATAAGTAGATTAGACCAAGGTGTATTGTAGATATTAGGCTATTTATTTTATCTTAAGTTTGAAAAATCAGAAAACAAAAGGCTGGCCAGAATTTTAGCAGTGGGAGAAACTTTTTAAAGAAAATAAACTAGCACATATGTAGGCAGGTTATCAGGTATTAATATTTTTTAAATGGTAATACTAGGTGTAAATCAATTTATCTCTCCCAAATCCAACTATTTTCACAGCTTCTTTAGATAGGGGGTGGGGGGTGAGTAATATTCTTCAAAACTTAATTTGGAAATAGCCTAGGTGCCCGTCAGCAGATGAGTGGATCAGAAAACTATGGTACATATACACAATGGAATTCTATGCTGCCATTTAAAAAAAGAGGAATTCTTATCATTTGCAGCAACTTGGATGGAACTGGAGAGCCTTATGCTAAGTGAAATAAGCCAGTCAATGAAGGAGAAACACCACATGATATCACTCATTTGAGGATAATAAAGAACATTGTAAACTGATGAACAAAAGGGTAGATACAGAGGCAGTAAAGCATCAAACAGACTGTCAAATTACAGCAGGAAGATTAAGGAGGTGGGGTAGATAAGAGATCAACCAAAGGACTTGTATGAATGAATATAAGCATAACCAATGAACACAAGACACTGGGAGGTTGGGGTATGCCTGGGAAGGGGGGGGCAATGGGAAGATATGTATACATGTTGCACAATTAAAAAAATAAATAAATAAACTTAATTCAAATACTCCAAATTATTATTTTCCTCCTCTGTACTTTGGCATCATGTAATTTTACCTGTTTTTCATTTTCTGCTATATATCATTCTGTCAATCTGTATAGATAGATTAAGAGATAGAAAAATAAATAGGTTGTATATACAATCCTTTTAAGAGGAGAGTAACTCTCATGGAGTTGTACTGGCACCCTCTGTGTCCTCCCCAGGACCTGAGCCAGGAGGTGACAGAGAGATTAAGTGAAGGATAAAACCCAGGGAGACATATGGAGAAAGAAATTCTTGCTCAGATACAGTGCTTTGTAATTGGCCAATGGGAGAGCTTTTAACTTGGCAGATGGTTCCCAATTCCAAGAGTAGGCATATATGGATATATACAGAGTGAGGAGTTCTAGCCCCTTGTCCTGAAATATCATATAGTCTTCAGACATGGTTTTGAGAAGTTTCAAATGGTGTCTAAGCTAGCAACTACCCTGATGAGGCTTGGAAGCCACTGAAATGACCACTGTCACAAGAGACAAAAATCTGTAAAGTGTAAATTATATGTAAAAGGCCAAATAAATTAAGAGAGTAGATATACAAAAGACAGCTTTAGTGAAGGGAAAGAGATGTCCCCAAATAATGCCTTAGGGTGTCCTCCAAGGGTAGTGACTTTGCCTTATACTGCCAATCCTTTCTCTGCTATTTAATTAAGTAATACTTTAGAAAACACTAAAAGAAAAAAAAATCAAAAAGAAAAAGAAAGAACTACAAGGAAGAGACAGTGGTTGCTTTACCTATGCTAAGACCTCTGTGTATATGAAAGATATGGCTCTGATGGCAAATTTCAAACCTCATGTAAAATCTATGTCAATGGAGTGAAGGGATGAGGAATATGGAGACAGCCAGGCCCCTTTGTCCTACACGGCTTTTTGTATATCTCATTTGACCCATTTCTAAGATCAGTGTCCCTCTCATCCCCACAGTAACCTTTCAGTTCCTTTGAAATTAATGCTGAACCCTACTACCATGTGTCTTCCTATTTCCTAGAACTGACTAGTGATTGTTAGTGTTTGTATTTGTGTCCTGGTCCTATATCTAATAGCTCCCAGTCTTGAATAAAATTCATAATGTTCCCCCACTTTCCTTCATCTGCTAATCCTCCAATATGGCATCCGCAAGGGCACCACCCTTCCTGCCTTGGCCTCTGGTCAGTTTCTTCCTGCCTTTGTTATGGCTCTTGGTCAATGTATAGCTTTCAGATACTTGTGGTTTACCTCTTGGTCTTGTCAGGCTAACTCCTAGTGCCTCTGCTACAAAACATTGTCCTTTTCATTAAAGCTTTGTTCTCAGATCCAACTTATGTTTTTGCAAACTGTCAAATGTAAGTTCCTGGAACCTGAGCAGAGCCTAGACACTCAAAACCTGCTATTCCATCTGGCTCTTAGTGTTCTGTGTTTCTCTCAAGATCTACCACATACTCAAACTTCCTCTTTCTCAGTTCTAGCCTGCTTTATTCTACACCATCCAATTTATCGTCTTAATCAGTGAAGGCTGCAACCAAAGGATTTAGAGCATTACCACGAAATGGATTTATGCTGTGCTTCTGAATGATCATTTCTGCTTACGCCTCTCTGTTATTTAGCCTAATGATTCCCTGGACTCTTCCAACCCTGATTTTCTTCCCCACTGAGCAATACTCTAGTTATGCACAGGCATGATTGACAGCAATGTTGACTTGTACTTCTGAATCCAGGCACAAACTTAAACCACTCTTGTGAGTGAGCTCCCCTCCACTTTAGGTTTCTTCCTTATTAACACTGGTAGTTAGCATGAATCTATAAACCTACATTGATTTTCATGAAAAGGATCCATGGTTGTGGGTGTGCTGAAATGAACGAGTTCATAAATTTCTGCTTCTGTTACCTGCTTGTTAAAGACTTTTAGCAAGTCCTTATGAACACTGAGTCACAATTACCTTGTTTCTTAAAAATATGGGAATTAAAACTATGTTTTCTTTTGAACACCCTGAGTCTATAATATAAAAAATAAGTATTTGATCCACTTTACATAACCTTGTAGTTGTCTTTACAGATGAAATCACACTCTAGTTACCCAGATAAACGATGGTTATAGACATGATTTACTTTATCTGCACATACATAGAAAAGAATCCCCCAAAGTCACTTAGAATATCATATTTAATTCACTCATGACTTGAAATCTTCATGCCTATGAAATTTAATTTATTTCTCAAACATGCATAAATAAACTAAGGCATCTGAATTTAGGAATCACTTTATTTTGGGAGTAGCATAAAACTGCCATTTTGATATAATGTAATTTCTAGAAATAACACTCTAATGTTTCAAGCTGAAAAAAACTAATTTATATGTAGTAATTAGAGTAACCATTTTAAAACTTTCTTTAAAACACTTAACCTTCAGCAAAAGAGTGTCCCAAAAGGAACAAAATAAAACTGATGCCAAAAAAATGCTAAAATGTGGTGCCTTTTTAATTCTGTTGACATTTACATGTACTAAGTCATTTATTCAATACAAAATCCAGGTGAGGCATTTGTAATAGGAACATATCTGAAGTCACAAGAATAACCTACCACTTCTTAACTTGGGGGAAAAACACAGGTGTATAAATTCTATTAATACAAGGTATAAAGTAATACATTCCTTGGTAAAGAGATAGACTATAAGTGTCCATTGTGTTTTTTCTATGGCATTTTTATAGAGTTTTATTTTTCCCCAGTTCTTTCACTAAACTTAACTGCCACTTCTTAGGCCTCAGGTGTGAATACAGTAGCTTTATTTTTGGCTTACAAGCCCATTACTTATGTAACAGATATAACCAGGTGCCATAAATCATAGTCCCTGATGTATGCATAATCAAAAACATATCTCTGTATTACCTGCTCCCTATGAGAAATGGCAAGAAAAGTGACATGCCTACCATTCATACTTCTCCATCAATTATCACGAATCAAGTAGCCCATGGACACAGGCAATGGGATGGTAAAGATCTGGGGGTGGGGATGGGTAGGGGCTGTGAGGAGGATGGTAAAAGTGGGGGAATATGAGACATCTGTAACACTATCAACCATAAAATATATACACATATATATTAAAAACAAGTTGTAGATTGTGGCTGTGCCTGAAGAATTAGCCCTTGAAAGATCAAAAGTACACATTATTATTTTAATTATGAAACAAATGGATGGCACCTAAATTTTTCTTTTATATACAGATTACACTAATTGAATATGGGCCATAAAAGCAGGCTTAATAAGGAATAAGAACAAGATAAAGTAAAACTTGATTATTTCAAAGCTTGCTTTAAATTAAAATTTTGAGGACCAGGGAACTTGCAGAGATGTAGAGATGGCATTGGGTTTGAAACCTGAGGCAGGGCTATGAGGTGGCCAAGAATAGATGTGGAAGTTTGTATTAATATTCTGGTAACTGCCCTAACCGGTTTGGCTCAGCGGATAGAGCATCAGCCTGAGGACTGAAAGGTTCCAGGTCCAATTTCAGTCAATGGCATGTACCTCAGTTGCAGGCACATCCCCAGTAGGGGGTGTGCAGGAAGCAGCTGATTGATGTTTCACGCATTGATGTTTCTAATTCTCTATCCCTTTCCCTTCCTCTCTGTAAAAAAATCAATAAAACATATTTAAAAAAATCCCCTTAGACTCTACATGCATTCAGTGACTGTAGGTCCCAGTCTCCAGAAATAATTTTGATAGGGAAAGTCTCAGTGGCCACCAAGAAAGGTCACGGAATGTCACTAGATTGTACAAAATCATTATTGAATTTTTATATAGAATCATAATTGCCTGTTTTATAAGGCTGGCTTCCTTTCAGAGCAAGGATATATTGAGCGAGGCAACCCAAAGCTCCACTATTGAATTTTTGCAGCCTATACTTTAAGACAATAGAATCCAGTCTATTTTAATCTCAAGCATCCTGAATTTGTACATTCAATGGCTTCTCAATTAAATTAGAGTAAGTTATTAACTTATTAGCATGACATGCAAGAGTCTATAAGATTATGAACCCTTATTGTCTCCTAAATCTCAACTTGCATCACAGTCCTCTTTACTTATTCCTTTCCAGTTGCCTGAAGCTCTTTTGAGATTCTGGGACCTCTGCCTTTTTGGAATTTCTGGAATTGATCTTCTATAACAAATCATTTAGATCAATTCCACTCATCCTTCAGATTTCATCACTTTCCAGACAGATCTTCCCTGGCCATTCAAGCTGAGAAAACTGAAAAGGCCTCATTCTTTTCCTCATACCACTTACTTATCATAATTTATAATTTATATTTATCTAATTGTTTAATGCCTGCCTTCACATATCAATGTGGTGAGGGAAGGATCCATTTCTGTTCAGTTCACTAATGCATAACCAGAACCCAAAAGAGTACAAGAGTCATGGTGATACAAGGCAAAGTCTACTTGATTTCTAGTCCACTACTCCACTGGTTCTCAGCTGGGAGAGTTTTCTCCTCATGAAACATTTTGGTAGTTACAACTGGTAGAAATTTTACTGGCATTTGGGCAAAGGATGTTGCTAACCATTCAGAATTAATTGGGTCCAAATGTCCATAGTGTTTTGCTGCCCCACTCACATTGTTTACAGTAGTTGATGTACTAAGACAGAGGTCAACATCTCACTCTAAAAGCTTTCTAGGCAAATGTTATTATTGAGACATCAGTACAAGAAAATGAGCATTTTCAAATCATGGCATAACTGAGTCAAGGATTCTCCTCAGAAATAATCAAAACCTTATAGTAGAGAGGCTCTTCTCTTAACTTGGAGAAACTTATCAGACCCTTGTGTGAAAGATGGTAACCACGTTATAGAGTCTGACCATCTAAGTAGAAAGAAGTGATCTTTTATAGAAAACTTGTCAGGAAAGAAGATGTTGGTAACATATCCCTCTCCATTCTGAGAGCTAAGGCATATGCTTGCATTTTGATTATCTTATAGGAATACATACTCAACGAAATATATAAAAATGAGGTTCAAGGAAATCTTTATCCTAATATTATAATTAAGAATCAGACTCAGTTTTTGCATTGTCAATTACTAAAATTTCCCTGACTGCCCTTGGCTGTTTTGAAGCCAACCTGACATAGGTTGGATATGAGGAACATTTGACATCAGTTTACCTTACTTTAGTCTAGTGTTTACTAATTTATTTGGCAAATATACAATCCAGATTAAGTTTAGGTATATTTTTTAAGAACCTTGTAGCAATATGTGCTTAGAACCATCCCATTAACTATGCTCCATACTGACTTTGAATAAGTCACATGTTTTATTCCATATCACATTCTTCATCTATCAATGATTTCTAAGGTTCCTATAATTTCATAATCCTATATAATGCATTAGCATCTGAATTTATCAATTTTGGCTCCAGATCATACTATTGAAAATTTATTTTGTATTTTCCCTTCCCCATATGTCAACACTAGAATGTAATATAATGAAATTTCTCAGACTGGGAAGTGATACTAAACTAATGTTGCATGTAGCACACTGCAGACCATTGGCATAATCAAGCAATATTTACAGTGAGTGGAAATGACATATTTTAAAACTGACCATGTGTGTCAATGTAAAAATAATCTGTCTCCATGTTTTCTGTGTATAAAATGTATCTAACATAAAATGTTTTTGACATTATGTTTCCTACTCTTTAGAATTGAAACTTTTTCTATCAATCAATTTATTCAAAGGCAATTTTGAAATAACCTAACCATCAAAATTGAATGGATATATTCCCTATATTATTCTCTCACATAAAATATCTGAAGATGAAATGAATGGTGAGAAATCACAGATGGAGGGAGTTTATCAGAGAAGAGCGTAAAAGTGAGACTTGGAGCAAAGAAAGAAGAGAAAGATTGAAAAACAAAAGGAACAAGTTTAGAAATAAATTAAATGTAAGAAAGAAAATTAAAGATGAGGTTAGAGCCTAAGTAAGACCATAAAAGGTTCTTCCTCCCCTATTTTGTTGGACCTTAAGGATGATAGACTTACTAGCTCTCAACAATATCCTACACAGTTAGATTTCTGCCTTAATCAAATAGCACTCATGTGATCAGGTTACTAGTCTTTGCTAGCCCTCCTGGAGTTCTTTCCACAAAAAAATGGCTGTCACCTCTATGCCTGTATTTCATCATGTTGAGGCTACATGGTTTATATCAGTTTAGAATATTGATTTTTCTGTAGAACTGAAAATAATATTATAATTGTGGTGCCAGTTAATTGACTAAATGTTAGTTCACAATAGGTCCAGAATGTCTTACAAGATACATCTGCTGATTCTGCATCCTTCCCTGTAATTATGATGATTTCCAAACTTATTGAATGGATAACTTCCTTTGTGAGGGAGAAAAAAATCTTTATTTTTAAAGATCCCTTGAGGATTTGTATGACATAAAAACTGAAACTATCAATAGCCACGTAAGATCAAGGACAAGGTTTTCCTTATGTATCTTAAGCAATACTATGCAATACATATATTTTATGGATGTGAATAAATTAATCTTAAAATTATAATATTCTGAATTTATATATAACTAGAGGCCCAGTGCACAAAATTAATGCACTCGGGAGGGTCCCTCAGCCCAGCCTGTGTCCTCTCGCAGTCCAGGAGTTCTCAGTGGATATCCAGTTGATGGCTTAGGCCTGCTCCCCATGGGAAAGGCTCCTGCCACCACTGTTGCACTTGCCAGCATTGAACCCAGCTCAGGGCTTCTGGCTGAGTGGTGTTCTCCCTATGGTAGCATACTGACTACCAGGGGGAAGCTCCTGCATGGAGCGTCTACCCTCTGGTGTTCAGTGCGTCTCATAGCGACTGGTTCTTCTGCTGTTTGGTCAATTTGCATATTAGCCTTTTATTATATAGACTGCTTAGCATCTTAAAGATTGTTAAAAACAAATATCTGAAAATTAAAATGGGAGCCACACATAATTAATTTTTGTAAAAACACAAATGCAGCAATTCTGTCACTATGAATACTCATTCAGAAAAGGAAGATTCTGGGTAAATAGGTTTCCAGATAACTGAAGTTTAAAAATGTATATCTACACTGTCCAATGAAGTCTCTTAAACACAAATGACCATTTTAATCACAATTTAAGATAAATAAAAATTAAATAATTTTAAAAATCAGGCCCTCAGTCATACTAGTCACATTGCTAGTACTCAATACTGTGGTAACGCATCAGATAATGTAAATATATAAAACAATTCCACTATCACTGAAAATTCTACTGGGACGCTCTAATTTTGAGCAGGTAAAATTCTTTCTCAATAGAACTCTTTCTAAACAATTTTTCAATCCCCTGCCCTTTTAATGAAATCAGAGTAATTGATTTTCCTACTCTTTACTCATCTATTTTTATACAGTGCTTCAGACATAACACACAAAGATCTAGGATTAAATACATACTGACTTGACGTGTTTCTCTAGAACTCATCTTCAAGAGAAAATACTCAACATTTAGAATTTTTGTTATTTTTTATTCCACAATGAGGAAGAAAAAGATGTGTCTTTATATGTTTTAAAAGAAAGTACAACTTAGCTATATATCTTAAAAATTAAATATATAATAAAAAGCAAATCTTACTCAAAATGATTATTTTATTCTCCAGTGAAGCTCATCCCTCATCCTTCCTCTTCTTGTAACTGCTTTTTGTTTTGACAAGAAATTCAATGCAAATGTTGCTTTTAATCATCCATTTTCAGATGAATCAAAATATGTTGTCCATTCAAGTTCAAGTTCATTGCATTGCTTATTGATTGAATATGAAAAACTATATCTTACATGTTGTAAGATTTTGTGGAAAGGATATTTGAGGAATGACTTACTTCAAAACCTACACATTCCTCAATATTAAAATATAATGTATTAGCAAGTGTAAAGCAGCATATATCTCATTCTACTTCTGAAATAATTCTACATGTATGCAATTTTTTAAAAATAGCACATCAAATGGTATAATTTGTATCTGAGTTACTACTAAATTCAAATATTTATGACATCTCCTTTATAAAATATTAAACTCTAAAAAAACACACCTAACTATAAATTATTAAAATAATTAAGTTAGGTAACACCATTAAAATAATGTGAAAGACAGAATAAAATTTCTTAAAATCACACCCAAACATCGTAGTTAGCTTCCTGCTATATAAAGATAACTGGATATAGAAAGATAACAGGATATCATTAAATTATGAAGGAAGCTATGATGTTTGGGTGTGATTTTAAGACAGATATGTTATCTAGTTGTTGCCAATTTACGTTTTGTATTTTAAAAAAGGAAACTAGTTCTGTTCAGCATGTAAAGAACTTGAAAGTCATTACTCCAGGAACTCTGCAGTTTACATGGAAAAGCAGAAGTTCCAGAATAGCCTATACAATGCTGGAAGACAAAGTCAGAGGACCCATAGTACTCACTTGTAAGACTTACTACAAAGCTACAGTGATCCAGAGAGTGTGATACTGGTGAAATAAAATAGACACATGTATCAATGGAACAGAATAGAGAGCCCAGATATAGATTCACACACACATATTCAACTGTTCATGACAAAGAAGCAAAGGCAAGTGAAGAAAACAATGATAGCCCTTCAGCAAACAATGCTGGAACAAGTAGAGATCCACAAGCAAAAGGAAAAATCTAGACATAGACTTAACACTTTCCACAAAATGAAATTATTTTTTATGGATCATCCCAATTATTTTCACAGAATAAGCATTTTCAACATTCCTTAAAAACAGCAACTCTCTTCCTCAGCTCTTGGAGGGTTCTTAGCTTTCATCCCTTGCTTCCTTTACATCGTCACTTACCTCCCTAATTTTCTAATTATTTTCTTAAAGTGTCTGACTTCCCTCTCAACACAAAATATTATTTTCAGCTTTATAAAGCCAAGGTGCCAATATGTAAAGTCTAAGTCTAATCATTATTCTATTCTGCATTATTAAAATTAATAATAACTCTCCTTTTCAATTAAAAATGTACTTCATTTTGCTCAGGATTTCATTTGATATTGATAATAATTACCTCAAATATTATCATTTGATGAATGAGAAAACTAAAGCTCCAAGAGTAGAGGAGACTTGTCTAAGGTCAATACAAAGTGGGAACTAAACCCATTATTTCCAACACCTTTCCCTATTCTAAGGATACTGGAAACTAGGATAGTTTAGTAATAATTTATATCACAATTGTTTCCAATAAAAAGGAATTATAAGCAATGAGGAAATTAGAAGAGAATAGTCAAGCAGATATATAGAAAAAGAGAAACTAATAGAGTTACAGAAATTTGATTAAATTATTTAATTCTACTTACAGATTTTTTCTCCAACAATGCCAAAAAGAGACAACTAACTCAAAGTATCGCTATAAGAAAATTTCAGATTTTAAAGGGAAACATACTCAATTCTAAGCATAAATTTCTGAAGGCATATCTCTTACCCTCAACTGATTAACATCGATTAAACACTGAGTGCCTAATACATTCAGTGTTATGCTTCTTGCATGTGATGTAATTCTTTTGGTCATATCATGAAGCAGGTATTGTCTAATTTTTGATAAAAAGTTTGAGTTTGAGAGACGTTAAGTGATTTTTCAAGATCACACAAGTCAATAATATGACCGGAACCACTTTCCTGATTTCAAGTCCAACACAGCTCTTTTACTGCATATTGGAGCACAGTGTAAAGAATATAGATGAGTACTAGTATAATAGATGGTGTGCCTGATGTCAGTTTGACACCATAGGGATGGGTTCACTGGAAAAATTACATTTTGGTTGGTTTTGTGATAGGACAAGCATCAAGATTATTAATATTCCCATTAACAATCATAATAGCCATTACTTCCTAAATAGCTATCACATGACTTGCACTCTATTAAGTGGTTTTAAGCTCCTATCGCAGATCTCTCTTGCAACTTTTCAATGAAAGCATAAAATCCCCGTTTTGCCTATCAGGAAACTGATCCTTAGAGTGAAAAGGTGACCTATCCAAGGTCAGACAACTAAGTATTTGAACTGATGTTTGTTACTCCTGAATCCACTCTTTTTGACATATTTCAGATTTGTTTAACAACTTTCAAAACAGTCATAGTCCTGCTTTCTACGTTCCTTTTTGAAAAGAGGTGAAAATTGCATGTGCAATTAAATATGTCCCCAGTGAGTGAACTGTGTGCCCCATTGCAGGCTCTGTCTGAAAGCATGTACAATTTGCAAACATGATTAGATGAATAGGTAATTTCCAGTTTGCATAAGAAGGTTAGTTTTTGAGAAGTAGGCCTTTACTGGCATAAGTTTTGAAGGTTTTCTGTAGGAAAAAATGTCAATTCAAATATAACATGAAGCTGCATTTTCTAAATGCATTTTTAAATGAATGCAACCATGACAGGCCACTATGTAAATGTTTATCTTATGAAAGCATAAACTCTGACAGAAAAGTATTTCTACAACAGGGAGTGGAGAAGGCTAGATAAGCCTGCTGACAAGACAGTAACTAGAGATGAAAAACATAATGTGCACATTATCTCCAGGAACCTGAAAAACACATTCCTTATTTTCTGGTTACATTGTCATCTCTGACTAGTATTAGACATTTTGAAGTCAGGGATTGCAGAAGTATCCCTGAACATCCTTAGATGTCTCAGCAGATTGGAAGTGGGCTTTGGGACCTTAAACTTCTAGTTCAACCCAAGTTATTACCATTTAAACATCACTGAATTTTTCAAAGCAGTCATTGAAAACAAATTTGCCCATTTCATACATCTCTGAAAACTGTTGAATGTACATATCAAACTCTTTTATTCATGTCAACTTAACCACTGCATGATACACAGACCTGGGATGAGAGAAGTGAGTGGTGTATGTGTGTGTGTGTGTGTGTGTGTGTGTGTGTGTGTGTGTGTGTATGCATGTGTGTGTGCGAAGGGGTTGGAGATGGTAATGTGATGGGAAGCAGCAGAACTTACTGAACTGACTCTAATATTCAAGAAATAACTATTGGAAATGTACAAATCATCATCTTAGCCCTTCTTATTGAAGAAAAAAATGATGTTTCTCTTAATATATAAACTGTTCAGGAAAAGAAACAAACCCAAATTACTATTTTTACATTTATCATTATTTCTCAGTATTTTCTTTTAAAAGATGATTACCCAAGAGAAATCTTAAGAATGTTGAGAAATTTGCTTTGTTAAAGCAGTTGTTATTTGCATGTAATTGAAAAGCTCTATGTATACATATGAATAGGCATCATATATCTTATAGGCATTAATTTGAAGTAAGGTTTCCAGATATATTAAAGTGAGAAACGCACACATTGTGTATTTTCCAAAATTACAGCATAATTACAGGATGGTGAATTTGTGAGTAATCATTCATTTGTGAACTGTTCCAAGTGACAGTTTTTAAATTCTTAAAACTATTATTCTACATGTTTTAGAAGGAGGATTAATGAAAGGAAATATTTGTTTCACAAACTTAATTAGAAACATAAAAAGGCTTTAAAAAGGCATCTTTTATGATGTATTACCCATTTCTTGGTAAATATACATAGGGGGATAGAAAACATTAACTTGTTTTTATAAAATTGTCAGTTTCAATTATGCAACTTTTGGCAAATAGACAATCACCTTTTCCTTGATAAGTGGAAATTCTAGTTTTAATAAGCATCAAGAAACTTGCTAATGAGGGCATTAAAAAGCCTGCAAACATTTTCAATGATACAAAACATTGACTTAAATATCTAGTAATTATGACATCAATAATTTAGAGCAATTCATTCCATTATTATTTTATTATTTACTAGATGCATGGTACACGGATTCATACACTGATGGGATCCCTCGACCTGGCCTGTGGGGAGTAGGCTGAACCCAGAAGTCTGATATCCCCCAAGGGGTCCTGGATTGCTAGATGGTACATATAATACTTTTGGTTAATCCCTTCCTGTCCTCCCCAGTCCCCTCTTTCCTCTGAGATTCATCAGTCTGTTTCATATTCCCATGCCTGTGGTTTCTGTCCCTGCATTGATTGTCTGCCCCCTGGTGGTCAGTGTGCATCATAGCTACAGGCCAGTCAGCCAGTAGCTTATTAGGCATTTATATATATACATATACAGTGGTACCTCAAGATACGAGTTTAATTCGTTCCCTAACCTTGCTCGTATATCAAGTTGCTCATATATCAAAGCAAATTTCCCCATTGAAATCAATTGAAATGCCGTTAATCCATTCTAGCCCCCAAAATGTCACCCCAGTTGTTCTTGTTATGTGTTTTTTAACAAGAAAAATGTATTTATAAATGACAAATATTGTATAAAAACATAATAAAAGAGAATGTAAAGGAATCAACTGGTTTTATAAAGTGTATTTACCTACTCCTTACACTCTTAATGCTACACTTTATCCCTAAATTGAATGTAACTTAACTAATCTTCACTGAACTTAATTGCTACTGGTCTTTGCATTTTTGGCCGATTTAAAAAAAAAAACGTGTCCAACGAGGTTTGCCTCTTCCTCCTTTTCAGAATGTTTCTGAAATGGGTGAGGCAAGTTTCATTGAACAGCTCCAATGCACGACCAGTAGCAACTTTTTCGGGGTGTTTCTTTTCCACCAAGTGTGACACCCTCTCCCACATTCCTAAGATCTCCTTTATCTCATTTGTAGAGATCTCCTCCACCTTTGGCTTCTCCTCAAAACCAATTTCTTGGAGAACCTCTGCATGTTGCTGAGACTGCAACTCTTGTAACTCCTCCATGGTGAGTTCCAGAGAGTGCTCCTCGACGAGCTCATTCACGTCTCTCTCATCCACCTCCAGGCCCATGGATTTTCCCAGAGTGACTATCTCCTCCTCCACTGGCACCTCGGGTTCGAATCTTTTGAAGGTCCTTTCGGCTATGGCCTCAGGCCACAGCTTCTTCCATGCAGAGGTCAAAGTCCTCGTTGTAACACCCAGCCAGGCCTGATCAATAATTCTGAGGCATATCATGATGTTAAAGTGGTTCTTTCAGAACTCTAGAAGGGTGAGGTTTGTGTTCTCAGTCACCCCAAAGCAGCGCCGAAACAGGTGCTTGATGCACAGCTTTTTAAAATTGGAAATCACCTCCTGATCCATGGGCTGCAGGATAGGAGTGGTGTGGGGAGGTAGGTAGACAACCTTTATAAACTTGAACTCTTCGAGGAGTTCATCTTCGAGGTTTGGTGGGTGAGCAGGAGCATTGTCGAGGACAAGGAGGACTTGCATGGTTAAGTTGTTTTCCTGTAGATATTTCTTAACAGAAGGGCTGAAAACCAGGTTTACCCACACCACAAAGAACTGCCTGGTGACCCATGCCTTCGGGTTTGCCCTCCACATAACTTGCAGTTTATCTTTTAAAATCTTATGTGACTTAAAGACTCTGGGTTTTTCCGAATGGTATATGAGCAGAGGCTTGATCTTGCAGTTGCCACTCGCATTGGCGCACAGTGCAAGAGTTAGCCTATGCTTCATGGGTTTGTGGCCTGGCATCGCCTTCTCCTCTGCCGTTATATAAGTCCTATTCGGCATCTTCTTCCAGAAAAGCCCTGTCTCGTCACAGTTGAAGACTTGCTTGGGGATATATCCTTTGGCTTCTATCAGTTTGGAAAAAGTTTTGAGGTAATCCTCAGCTGCCTTCACATCCGAACTTGCTGCCTCACCATGCCTGACGATGGAGTGAATGCCAGATCTTTTCCTGAAGTTATCAAAGGAGCCTATACCGGCTTTAAATGAGTCTTTCGATGCTTCATCCGTGGAAGTGCGCAGGGTCTGCTCCAGCAAATCATCGTAAATCGCTCGCGCCTTCTCGCACATGATGCCCTGTGTTAATGTATCTCCTTTAAGCTGCTTCTCCGTCACCCACACCATCAGTAGATTCTCCATCTTTTCATGGAGAGAGTTATGGAGCTTAGAAATTATTGTAACGCCCTTAGCTGGCATTATACCCCTTACTGACTCCTTCTGTTTAAGCACAGTGCATATCGTTGAACTAGTACGCCCCTATTGCCTGGCCAAGTCAGCAACTCACACACCTTGCTCATATTTTTCTATGATTTTACGCTTTAATTCAATAGACATCATCCTCTTCTGAGCACTGACCTTTCCATTCACTTTCTTTGGACCCATGGTTATAAAAAGAAATGATAAAGTATGTAAATGCACAAAAGATGCTTTGACAAGGAGGTAAACAAGCACACTGACTGAGGCGTGGGAAACTATGAGACGCTCGAGTCATGGTAAACTGGTGCGTCCTGTGCAGCTGGCCAATCCGCGTAATTACTCGTATCTCAAATGTTGCTCATATTTCAAAGCAAAAAATCACTCGCTGGAAGGCTCGTATCTCAAAAATCTCATATGTTAGGGCACTCGTATCTCGAGGTACCACTGTAGATAGATTAATAGGTTTTGAAATAATAATGACAGCATTATGATCTCCATTTTGTTTTGTTTTCTTTTGTTTTTAATATATTTTTTTTATTGATTTCAGAAAGAAAGGGAGAGGGAGAGAAATATAGAAACATCAATGATGAGAGAAAAATCATCGATTAACTGCTGTCTGCATGGCCCCTACTGGGGATTGAGCCCACAACCCAGGCATGTGCCCTTGACCTAAATTGAACCTGGGACCTCTCATTCCACAGGCCAATGCTCTATTCACTGAACCAAATCAGTTAGAGCTGATCTTCATTTTGAAAATGAGGAGGCTGATGCTTAGAATAACCAGATGGCCTATTTAAGGTCAGACAACTAAAAGTTTGAACTGTGGTTTTGAATTAATAGCCATATGGCAAAAATACATAGATGTTATAACAAAACTGGGCTTAGCCACAGACATTCTGAGACTCCAGCTGGCCAGGATAGAGCAGCTCCCAGACCCTGTCTCTGTAGGAACTGTATTATAGATGCTCACCGAACCAATAACTACGGCCTGACTTTGAAAGAAGTGACGTGTTTGGTAACTGATCTTGATGAGTATCTGTGCAGTGATGGAGAAGTGATGTTTGTACTTTCTGCAATTACAGTTCAAGTGCTATAGACTGAAACGTGAAGCCAGTTGTTGGGAGACTGGTATTATTTAAATAGATCATAGTAAATTAAAGTATTTCGGATAAGAATTATGTTAAGAAAAGTATTTCTGCCATTATTTGAAATGGAACCCTCACCAAATTTAGAAATATCTCCTGTATGATTATTTGCCAAAATATCTTCCTTGGGATTAAGAAATTAAAACAATATTTATATTAGCTAACTTAATTTTGATTAAAACATGTTTCTCTTCCCATAGGTATTCTGCCATATGTGAAAATTTGATTCTTTAATAACAACTTATTTAGATATTCTTCTCAGTCTCTTTTATAAGAAAAAATAGATGCACAATATTTCTGCATGACAAACTGTAGTACATTCAAATAATAGACTCCAGAAAATAATTCAAAACATGAAATGCTTTTGATTCCTGGAAAAAGAACAAATATATTCTTCATTGTACCTCACAACTGCAGTTTTCTACTGATTGTTTTAATAATAGCACTATTGTTATATTTCATCAGACATATGTGGCAGTCAATACAAAGTATGTTAGACATTAAAATGAATTGTTCAAATCTTCGGAAAATAAAAGAAATACAACAGATATAATTATAATGTAGTGACAGCTAAATGAAAGATTCTCAAGGACATTGGTGGCATAGTGTTTAGATCTCAAGAAAGAAACATCTGAGAAAATTCCTTTTTCTCCAAAAAAATAAAATAAAATCCTCCTCTCCATCATTATCTTGTTTCTCTTTAATTTGCATTGGGCTTCTACCCTTGATGATCTCATGGTCAGTTGTAAGATCTACATATTTAACACATACTTCGAATACAGTACAAATGCATAAAGAAATGTATGACAGTTCACTGCTTTATAGCCCATATATCTCATTTGACTTTCAGAAGGCAGAATGGTTATTTGGATGACCAATAATAGATGAGAAGACTAAGATCTATAAAATAGAATGATTTGCTCAAGGTCACCAACTCATCAGGCCATAGGTAAAAAGTAGATATTTAACTTTTGACTACAGCATATTTTCAGTATAAAACTACCTCTGTGGTTCTGATTATATCAGAATTTTCAAGTAAAATTTTAGAAAAAATGTTTTTGAAAATGTCAGCATTTAAAATTATGTTTATTTTTGAAGAATCATATACAAAATATAAATATAGAATGTTATAATAGCTTAATTTTGTAAATTATAATTGGCCTACCAATTTTATACATGTGTACTCAAGACATATAATAATTGTGGTGGTTGGATGGTGAAAAGTTATTTTTTCCTTCCTAGGACAATTAGATTAATCATTAATAGTCTATTCATTTATACATCATCTTATGACACTATATCCCAATTGACTTGAGATAATAATTGTCACAGATTTCAAAGTAGCATTTTTAGAAAAAAAATTGTAATTATTGCTGTAGCACTAATTAATACTATTAAAATAAATAGAATAGAAATTCACAATGCCTGGAGTAGTATTTTAAGTTAATGTCTTCCTTATAAATGAATTACTTCACTGCAGAGCTTGTGTAGTCTCTGAGACCATAGGATTCCATCTTCACTTTGGGTCAATAATAGCTTAGGGAGTCAACAGTGTCTGCTTGATGAACTCTTTATCTTTGGCCATTTTCAGACACAGAAAGTAAATTTCTGCATTACATGCTCCCCACCATTAAATGTAACCCTTAATTGATTATCCTGGGGAAAGATTGGTTAAGCCAGTATTAAAAAATAAACAAACACTTGAACACAAACACACCTGAACACAACGTATCTGTGCATGCATGCATACCTACATACATATACACACATCCATTACTCTCTATAGAAAGCATCAGTGTTTGATTGCATTATAATTAAATGGATTTAATAAACCCTATAAACAATCAAATCTTGCAAAAGAAGGGAAGTTTATGCTCATTTCTGTCTTGCTCTTTACCTCTTTTTTGCTTTATCTCTTATTGCAAAATATATTCCCTAAATTTTAAATTTCCATTTTCATTACTTTTTAGGTACCTGAGACAGCAATCATCTGATACCTAGATTCTCAAAAATAAACAATAGTTAATCTATGTAGAAACAGAAAATGTAAAAATATCACACATATATCCCTGTAGTCTACATTCATATATTTGCATCATATATATGAGTACCACCAAACAACTTTTAAATCTAGTTGTTTTCCTCATTGCTATGATGATATGTGACAAAGAGGAGCAGGCTACTAAAAGGCATTGACAATGATCCTATCTAACATTTGCCATGCAATTACTATGGCAAGGCAAATTTCACCTATTCTCTCATTTAAACCTCACAATGGCCCCATGAGGTTGGTATTATTATTATTGTTCTGTTTTGTATAATGGGAAATTGAAGCACAGAGAAATTATCATTTTAGTCAGGGTCACATATTTTAGTAAGTGTCTGAGCTAAGATTTTTATCTTAGGCAGTGTAACCACCAGTCAATACTTATGGTTCTTTAACACTATTTTTTGATAGATTATATGGCTTTAGAGAACTAGACATCGAAAATACAGAGTTTTAGAAATATTCAACTGTTGAGAAGTGAGAATTTTAAATAATAAAACTATGATTAAATGATGTTAATAATTGTGATCTCTCAAGTAACTCGTGTACCTCTCTCAGAGAAAGGATGCTAGTTAGACTTATAAATTGATGTGCTTTATTGACAAAATATCCGCTTAGATTAATATAATCTACATGGTGTCACTTTTCTGTAGTACAATCTTAGAACCACATGGCAGCAAAGACCTTAGCACCTCTGCTGCAATGCTGCAATAAGCATTGGCTGAATCTACCCCAAAGCCTGGTTAGAAAAATTCATTACTATGTTCTAAAGTGATATCATCATAAAAGTTCTAGAGAACCAAAGGAGTCAATGATATTTCTTATTTTCACATCATATTTTAAGTACTGACTTGAGAAGCCAGTGCTTTGTTGTAATATGGCATCTAAAAAGTAATGTAATGGAAAGACATAAAGAATGAGGAGTCATGATAATCCCTTAAAACTTATGATCTTTTAATTTCCTTTTCTACCAACTCAGCAAATTGAAAATTGGGCAGCCCAGCCATATAAATAGAAGCTTCCAGATCAATTGAAGATGATTTAAAGTATTTATTATGCGCAGCCAGTGTGGCTCAGTAGTTGAACATCAACCTATGAACCAGGAGGTCACACTTTGATTCCTGGTCAGGGCACATACCAGGGTTGTAGGCTCTATCCCCAGTAGGGGGCATGCAGGAGACAGCCAATCAAAGATTTCTCTCATCACTGATGTTTTTATCTCTCTCTCCTTCTTTCCTCTCTGAAATAAAAAATTCATTAAAAATAATAACATATTATTATATTTGTGGTTAGTTTTTATCTTATATGAAGATGATAAATGCTGTTCACATATTTAAACATTGTTTCTTGCACATTACTATCATATTGGTTTGATATTATGGTGAAGGAGATTATTTTTAAATAATAAAATTTTCATAACAGCTAACTGTTCTTATTAGGGTAGGTATCAATAATTATTTTTAATGGGAATCTTTAGAAGTCAATGAAAAGAAGCATTATAATGCATCTGGATGTAGGAGGATAGATTTACTATGATGTAATTACTACACTTGGACTTGAAGATTACATGTATCTTCAGTCTTACAGAAGATTTACCTTTCCAATATAATGTAGATCCTATGAGAGCAAAATATTTGTCCATATTTTATCCCAGTGTCTAGCACATATTTAATACCCATTATATATTTTTGGATAACTTGAGAAGTAAAGTAAATGTAGGGGAATTTGGATTTTCATAAGTATTCATGGAAACATGATCCACTTCCCACATGTAATACAGACTAACTACAACATTGCAACTCTATTCATGATTTTAAAGGTAGTTTTAAATTATTTGTTGATTACAATCTAAAGGTCAATGTAACATTAGGCATTATTGAATATACTAGAAGCCCGATGCACAAAATTTGTACGGGGGCAGGGAGGGTGCCCTTCAGCCCAGCCTGCTCCATCTCCAATCTGGGACTCCTTGAGGGATGTCCAACTGCCCATTTAATGGGCAGTCAGACACCCTCTCACAATCCAGGACTGCTGACTCCCAACTGCTCATCTGCCTGCCTTCCTGATTGCCCCTAACTGCTGCTGCCTACCAGCCTGATCACCCACTAACTACTCCCCTGCCAGCCTGATTGATGCCTAACTGCTCCCCTACCAGCCTGTTTGCCCCTAACTGCTCTCCCCTAACTGCCCTCCTCAAATGCCTTTCCTTGCAGGCCAGGTCACCCCTAACTTCCCTCCTCTTCCAGCCTGGTCACCCCTAACTGCCCTCCCCTGCAGGCTTGATCATCCCCAACTACCCTCATTTGCAGGCCTGGTCCCTGCCAATTGCCCTTGCCTGAGGCCTGGTCCCTGCCAATTGCCCTCCCCTGATGGCCTTCTTGTGGTGGCCATCTTTTGTCCACATAGGGGCATGATTTTTTGACCACATGGGGGCAGTCATCTTGTGTGTTAGTGATGGTCAATTTACTTATTACTCTTGCATTAGATAGAATAGAGGCCTGGTGCATTGGTGGAGGCCAGCTGGTTAGCCCTGAAGGGTGTCCTGGATCACGGTGGGTGTTCCCTTTGGGTGTGGGGGGCCTGGGCAAGGGGCCTGTGGTGGTTTGCAGGCCAGCCATGCCCCCTGGAGACCCAAGTGGAGGCTCTATTATCTGGGATTTATTTATCTTCTACAATGGAAACTTGGTAGTATGGAGTAGAGCCAAGCCTTCTGCTCCCACAGCCATTGAAACTTCGTTGCCTTAAGTGTCAGCCAGAGTTTGTGGAATGCTTGGCTTCCTCCATCGTCAGAGGCAACCCAAGACTCCCCACTGCTCTCTCTGTGGCCGTAGCCATCTTGATTGGGTTAATTTGCATATTCACTGTGATTGGCTGGTAGGCATGGATTATGGGTGTAGCAGAGTATGGTCAATTTGCATATTACTCTTTCATTAGATAGGATGTATTAGTTAAACTGAGTAAAAGAAAGAAATGTATTTTCTAATAGCCTTCACTACATTGAGCACATGATTTGAGAAATTCAGACTGAAAGTTTTTCTCTTAAAGTTCATTTTCATGCACCTGAATTACAAATAATTCTTTTCACTTGACAGATAGTTATTTCTAAGTTTAATAGGAAATAGACCAGTAAGTGAAATGGATATACACATCTCTTAGATGTCAGAAATTTTTTTTCCTAATACACACCCAAAAGTCTTTCTTAAAGATTAGTGCCTTTTACTTTATGACAGAGTAATTGCTCCTTCCCACATTATTATCAACCCGATGTTGTTCTTTTTTTCATGCAAGTGATCTTTAATCAGTGCCTATTATGTGCAAAATGTTCTTATATGACAGCAGAAATTCGGAGGTAAATCAGATATAAATCATTTCATCAGGATATTAACACAGTAATAGCCAAAAAAGATAATGTTTTTTAGGTTCTCTATCCTTTCACCACATGTCAACCAGTCTGTACCAATTTGACCCAAAAGGTCAACCAAATATCTGATGATGCATTATGTTCACAGGTGTTCATGTCATAATATGTTTTATTAAGGATTCTGCGCTGCATCTCAAACACCCTAGCAATCATAAAACCATCACTACATAGGCGTGTTCCAGGTTTTACATATCCTTGGTTGTTTTACAAGAAATAAAGTGACAAAATGCCATGCTATCATTTTAAATGGGCAGGCTATCAGATACTTATTACTCAGTGGTTAAGGATGTTGCCATTTTTATAAGTCAACTTGTTTGTGTTTGAGACTCCTTCAACTGTTGTGCTGTGTAACCCCCATATGGTAATTTCTGCATCTTCAGAATATTGAGAATAACATTACCTTTTCATTTTTAAGAAGAGTCAAGTACTCAGTATAAACTGTTATTTGGTGTTGCCTTGAGATTGTAATTATAGTAACTTTGTCATTAATATTTATATAACATTTAACATTTGCAAAACTCTTTAGCATATATTACCTGATTTTCACTATCCAAAAACAATAAGAGCAAAAAACAAATCCACTGCCGACAGCTCTAAGGTCACACACTAACCAATGCCACTGGGTGACATCCACTAGAGCAGTGGTTCTCAACCTCCCTAATGCCATGACCCTCTAATTCAGTTCCTCCTGTTGTGGTGACGCCCAAACATAAAATTATTTTCCTTGCCACTTCATAACGATAGTTTTGCTACTGTTAATGAATCGTAATATAAATATCTGTGTTTTCCGGTGGTCTTAGGTGACCCTGCTAGTGGTTGTCAACCTGTGGGAAGTGCTCTGAGAGGCAGCACACTGACATACTGGCCTCAGCAGAGAAAGGCGGTAAAAAGAAAGGAAGCGGCTCAGCGAAAGAAAGCAAGTTTTGAACTAGACAATGGGAGAAGGAGCTTGAGACATTTCCTTGGGCCAAATGAAAAGGGGAGCTGCCAAGACCATAGGACGCCAGGGGCTTGCAGCAGAGGCCTGCAGAGCAAGGAAGGAGTCACTAAGTATCCAGTGGTTGCAGGATGGATGTTATCTCACACATATGTAATCTGTACACTGGGTATCTTATTTTTGCGCATGCATCTTATGTAATTTTTAGTATATGCTGCATAGGTTACATACACTCTTATACCTCATTGGTATATGAATCGTTTCTGCCATTATTGTCAGGCAGTTTTTAAAATCTTTGCCCAAACTCCTGAAATATGATAGGTGGTCCCTGACTATGATTTTAGAGGGTGAGGAAG
This sequence comes from Lasiurus cinereus, assembly GCA_011751065.1. Lineage (NCBI taxonomy): Eukaryota > Metazoa > Chordata > Mammalia > Chiroptera > Vespertilionidae > Lasiurus > Lasiurus cinereus. Next base: position 42,226,937 of record JAAGEH010000307.1, read on the forward strand.
AAAGAGAGAGAGAGGGAGAGAGAGGGAGAGAGAGAGAGAAGAAAGAGGAGAAGGAGAAGGAGGAGGCGGCAGAGGCGGGGAAGGGTGAGAGGGAGGGGAGAGAAACACATCAGTTGGTTTACTCTTCTACACACCTCAACTGAGGATCGAAACTGTAACCTAGGTATGTGAGAATCGAACTCACAACCTTTTGGTGCATGGGAAGATGCTCCAGGAAACTGAACTGCACCAGCCGGGGCTCTCATTCATTTAACATATACAAATTCAGTAAATTCAAAGTAAACTATATGAATACTTACCTGTTTTTGAAGCCTAACCCTCGTAATTCAAATGATTTGAAAAGGAAAGGAAAGAGCTCAATTAATGTCTTGTCCCGTAAGACACATCACAGAATTTTTAATGTATGTCTTTTCAAATGTTGGTCGTTTCCAAGGCTTCCAACAGCCTCAGTCAAGTGTATTGATGATCAACATGAATATTAAGAATGAGATAATCTATGGAGGAATTCCAAAATTACCTGATAGAGCATTTAAAGGAACAAGGGTCCCCCAAATATTTTAAAGCAAGAAAATAAATATATTTATGATGACATTTTAACAAGTGTTATGCATATTTCTTTTTATATGCACACAGAGACTCATTAAGAGAGATTAACATGTGGGTGAATAGCATAGCAGTTTTGCCATTTTTAGCAAACTACTCTCACCAAGATAGAATGTTTTCATAATAACTAGGATAATAATCTCTATCTGTAAATTATTATCAGGACTAAACAATCTAGAGTGTGGACCATGTCTGGCACAAAGAATGCAGCGTGTTTGGCCCAAAGGTGGGTCTTAAAATGTTGATCCTTTTTTCCCCCTCTTTACTTGTAATCTACTGATTATAGATGCATGACATGTGTATGCTTGACACTGCAAAAATCTTTGCCCTGAAATTTCTGTTGATCACCTCTTTTATTCTGGGTATATTTTGATATAACTTTTACAGGCCTTTTATACTAGAGTTAGAGTTAGACCCATAGCTTAATGTTTCTCTATTTGTGCCACTTAAAAAAAAAAAAGAAACTTTCCTCATCTCTGGCTTATGCAATTTATTATTTTTCTCACCATGTTATGCTTGCAACCTAGGAATAAACACAATTCACTCCAAGTAACTAGAACAAGTGTATTGGGTATTAGGTCTATAGACTAATGTTCAGTCAGATAATCATGTTTTGGTTGTCACCTAGGTAATAAGATACTGATAAAACCTGTTTACATGGTCCTTACTGTAAATACTCACCAAACTCTTACCTTCTAAGCAGTGTTCAAAGATTAGTTCTGATATGCCCCTTGTTGGTACAAGTTATCTTGTTCCTATCCTGGATTTACCACTCTATGGGGAGAGTTTCCTGGATGAGAGTGTCCTTGTCTTTTAAATTAGAATATATAATATATATATAAATAATTCTTCCACAGTGAGGAAACTAGGTCAAAACTCTAATTAAGTATTTGCTATGGAGAACTTATTAGATCAATGATACATGTAAAAGTAACTTTCTCATTTTAGAAAGCATCGTTTTTATTGTCCTGTTCTACAGTTAGTAACTGGCTCTGTGATTTAAAACCTCACAGACATCATATGAGGTGATAATGCAGCTGAAGCATGCGTCTCTGTGCTTTCAACCTGAGAGGGATTTTGGTAGTTTTCTCTGGGAGCATGGGGTACAGAAATAGTCAGTATCCTGGGATACTACGTGGGCATTTGGATACAGATGATAAACTAAAAGACCGGCTATTATAGAAGGAGGTGGGAGGAAACACCAAGAGCTCCTAGTTTCCAGATACAATGCTTTGGCATATGTCTCCGTAATGTTTAGCAAGGCATTTAAACTTTCAAACCTCCATGTTCCCACATATGAAGCAGGAATAACAGCAATTTTCCTGTCATCCTAAAATCTGATTTGAGGGTCCGATTAACAGATATGAAAATGATTTATAAACAATAATTCAATACACTCACATAAATGCTTAATACTTGTCTGCTATATGCTAGATCCTGGGCCATTAGAAACATGTCTAAATTGTTATCAGAGACATTAATGTATGACCAGCTAAGCTGTGGCAAAAGGTTGATCCCAAAATAAGCCTTTGGATCACAGTTCGATCCCCCTTTAGGGCACATTTCCAGGTTGTGGGGTCCATCCCCAGTGGGGAGCATGCAGGAGGCGGCCAGTCAGTGATTCTCTCTCATCATAAATGTTTCTCTTTTTATCCCTCTCCCTTCCTCTCTAAAATCAATAAAAAATATATTTAAAAAGCACTTGGGAGAGAGCAAGACATTGAAGAATGGTTAAGATGATTGAAATGCTAACAAGTGAGGACATGGGCCAGTGATGGGGAACATCCAGCACGAGGCCCATATAAGGCCCTTGAAATCATCTGGTCTCCGAATGATATAAATAGCCAAATGGCCCTTGGCAGAGAAAAGTTCCCCACCCTTGCATTCCTGCAACCAATAGAGAGAAAAATTGAGAAAGAAAACTGTACAGTCAATGTGCTGTCACAAAGTATCATCTGGGGGCAAAACCCCATATAAAACATCCAGATAGGAATTTTTATTTTTTTTTATTATTTTTTTAATAATAATAATACAATTTATTAGCATTTTCTTGAAATACACTTACCATTTAAATTTTTTTAAAGCTTATGAATTGTTTTTTTTTTATTAATTTTTTATACATATCTTCCCATTGGCCCCCCGCCCGACCAGGCAAACCCCAACCCCCCAGTGGCTATGTTCATTGGTTATGATTATATGCATAGATACAAGTCCTTTGATTGATCTCTTATCTACCTCACCTAACTTTAATCTTCCTGCTGTAATTTCAGTCTGTTTGAAGCTTTACTGTCTTTGTATCTATCCTTTTGTTCATCAGTTTATAATGATCTTTATTATCCGCCAATGAGTGCGATCATGTGATGCTTCTCCTTCATTGACTGGCTTATTTCGCTAAGCATAAGGCTCTCCAGTTCCAACCAGGTTGCTGCAAATGGTAAGAATTCCTTCTTTTTAATGGCAGCATAGAATTCCATTGTGTAGATGTACCACAGTTTTCTGATCCACTCATCTGCTGACGGGCACCTAGGCTGTTTCCAAATTGTGGCTCAGATAGGAATTTTTAAATTGACATGTACTGTTATTCCAACAGTATGTATGTTTCCAAAATAAACAAAGAGATATTTCAAGAATAAAATTGTAAAATACGGTGTAATTGTGCTTGTAAGTTGTTTAAATACTAAATGCTACATGTGGGGAATAAAAAACAATTATGAAAATTGAAAGGTGTCCTCAGTTTATGTAATTTCCTGCCTCAACAGGCATGGAAGGATTTCTTAGATTCATTTTAAATAAACTTTACTTGGGTATTTAATTTAACACCTTTTACAAGATATTTATTTCACATATTTGTTCTATCATCAGTGACCTTGAGAAATTAATGAAGCAAATTTTTCTTTGGGCTTAAAATAAATCCCAGCAGCAGTTCAAATTATTTACACAAAGTAAAGTTCTTTATGCAAAGTGAAAACTGTCTTATTATATAGAGAAAAAAATTTTCATTGGTCTTAAGCTAACATTAGTTTATATATGAGGACCAATGACAAGTAATAGAATTCATAAATTCACTAATTTCTATAACCAATCATTACATGTAAAATAATTTGATATTAAAATGATACAAAGTCTGGTAAACTCTAAATACACAGTATGTGTCATGAATTTATGGAATTTGACAGAAATTAGGGTTTTGTATACTCACGGTTAATATTTGTGTTTGTATAAGATTTGAGTACATAGTAAATGCGTACCATCTTAGAATTTAATCAAAACCTACTGAGACAACAGATCCTACTGTTTCCCAAGAATTCTGATCAATTTATCTCTAACCTATGTGTCTCTTCTGAATATGCCTTGGGAGGGGGAGGCCAATAACCAGTCTAAAATTAAAGCAATGAGCATTAATTATCTCCAATTTGTGGCAAATTTCAAGACATTTTCCAATCAATACTGGTCAGCCAGCAACCTAGTGTCTGATTTACATGTTCCGTAGATGAAGGAAGTATAAATAATGTTGCTCTTTAAATAGGTCACACTGACTAGCTGACTGAAAGTACTGACACCCTCCACACACACACACACACACACAGACACACACACACACACACACACACAAACACTGAGAGAGAGAGAAAGGGAGATTTTGTTTAATAACTTTATAAGAGACAGCAACCATTTTTCATTGATAATCAAAAGCCTGAAAATGAAGCTCAACAAGAAAGGAAAATGAAGGGAAATAAGTACAGAGGCCCTAATATTTCTCTAGAACATGGTATGTTTTTAGTCATACAATATCACAGTAGGGAAAAAAAAAACAAGTATTGATCCTTGAAGAAATGTTTTTAGCATCTATAGGAAGAATTGTAGCAGGAATTAAAAAGAAACAGCTTGTACCAATACCTATTCTATAATTTCATAGATTCTAAAAAATCACCCATAAAATATAGCTTATAGGCATAATGAACCGTTATTTACCTGTATATACTAGTCACTATAGCTATAGCTACTATTTTTTCATATTTTGAATGTAGAAAAATGGAAGTATAGAATAGCACAAGATTTAGGCTTGAGTGAACATTTGGAATAAACATAAGTATAAAGGTTTAAACCAGGAATATCTTAGCTATTTATATGAGTTAATGTTAATGCTTTATTTGGGAACACAGTTAAAAGAGGATAAAAGTAAGAACAGAAAGAGACCAAGAAAAAAAAAGGAAGCAGAAAGGGAGAATGCGTGAGGGAAAAAAAGAGGAAGGAAGGAAGGTAAGAAGGAAGGAAGACCTTCATATACCTGGAGAAAAGATAATGTTGAAAAGTTGACAAAATAATGAAAATACCAAGTTGACGCAGTTTTTATGAGTATCGGAAAGGCTTCATAAGAAACTAATTCACAACCAGAAGACAAATTAGATATGAGTATTAGGATATAACTTCAAATTACTTCACCTACTTTACCTGTGCACTTAACGTTCAGTATTTAACTAATCTATTTTAAAATTTTTCAAATTAATATCCATAGTTAAAAGGAGGAAAACAAATGGAATGTGTGCTAATGTTTTTTATGACATTTGAATTAAATGGGGAGGTTGATGCCACCAAGATGGCAACATAACTCGTTTCTGATTTTGCTCCCCTCACAAGAAGAACTAACAGTTATTCAAAAACAACAAACCACCCAGAGACCCCTAGAACATGGGGATGAGGCCAAAGCACCCTCCTGTCCAACGGAGACCAAGCCAGATGGCCTGTGAGGGGTAAGAGGAGAGTCAAGCCCTGACCAAACCTGGCCCCTCCCCCAGTCCAGCACAGCACCAAGGAAAGAGGTCTCCCCCCTGAGCCTCCAGGTCCTCCAATGGGAAACAAGGACCCAGGGAGGACAACCAGTCCTTCCCCCTACATGGAGGGTTGCTTTGTGGAAGGTGCTACTCTGATCTTTCTCCGCAGGAGAATCTGTGCGGTTCAACCACTGGGAATCTGATCATGAATGAAGAGAGGAGGGGTTTGCAACATGCACCTGGCACACCCAGTTTATAACTTCAATGTCAGTGTAGTAATCCCAGCCAGAGGCTTTGCTCAGCTGCAGAACTAAGACTATGGTCAGCTCTGACCAGGGAACTCAGCAGGATACAGAGCTGATTTGAATTCTCAAGCAAGACATTTTGTTACCCTAGAGCTTGGCTTGCCCAGACCCAGCCAAGGAGCTGTCACCCACTGTGGAGAGTGTCTATCAGGCACATCTGACCAGAAGTGCTGGCAAGAAACGGTATGTCCAGTAATGCTTCAGCTGAGACAGACAGAGCTGATCAGCCCCAGGGCAAAGCTGAGTGTGAAGTGTTCCCTACTATACACAGGCATAGGGGTTAATTCATAGCAAAGGCTGAGTGGAGCTCCCAACCCTTCCAACCAGACACTGTTTTGAGAAAGTAAGAGTGACCTGGAGTGATTCCTCCCCTCCTCACCCAGACTGAGGGGAGCTCCCACCCAGGGGCACTCGGTCCCATCTGACCAGAGGGGTGGGCAAGAACTCCTGGCAGCTGTGCAGTCCAGCACACAAGCTGAGAGAAGGAGAGGCACAGCTGATAGTGTACATGACAAAGCCAGTGGACATGTTAAGCCAGGGAACATGGAGCGCAGGTCAGTTTGAGTTAAGACAACAAACAAAGAGCTGTATTGGCTCTAAAGCTGCTTCTCCCATTGCACCTGGGCAGGGAAATTAATTAATTGCCCCTTGAATTGCTGGATCTGGCCTCCAGCTTGCCCATCCAGGAAGTTAACCAGAGCACATGCGAAGTTGCATGGCCCATCAATATCTCTGTTTATAGTGGCACCCGAACAGAAAACAGAGCCAGGGGCTTTCCCTGTCAGCAAAGCACAACCGGTGGCCTTGCTTTACCAGGGACTCCAGTGTATGCTCTGGACTGATTCAGGTGCTAAACAATGAACCCTCCAGGGTCCCATCCTGCTGTCCTGCCAGAGGAAGGAAGCTAATTCAAACCTCCATCTTCTATAGAATAGTGATGCCACTATAAATCATTCAGCCTCCCATGCCAAAACTCTTTTTCTCAAGCTATCATCATTTCCCTGATAACAATAGTACCCAGTCATGACTAGTGTGCTTGACCAGAGAATCCAAACAACCTTGGAGTTCATCCTGCAGCCATCCTTGGGCAGGATTTTTCAATAGACACATTTCAGGCAGGAGAGAATAGGATGGCATATCACAATATTGTAAAGTTTAAGAATTCTATTGAAGTTAAGCTGTTATCAGTTTAAAACAGGGTGTTAAATTTTTCAAGTACTTTATATAAGCCAGTGAACACAAGAGAAAAGCCTGCAGCAATTACACAAAGAATGTGGTATAAAAGCCAAGAAATACTGATGATACCAAAAGACATCAAAACATGAATTGAATTGATTAGATATTTTTAAAAACCCTTTATTGAACGATTGCTGTCTTTGAAAACATATTTAGCAGGTACTTGAAGAACATTATTTTGTTAAAAATTGTTTCATTATAACATTGATGAGAGGTCTTAGGAACTTAGGCATCAATTAGCCTATGATAAAATTGGTTTCATTTCCCTTGTTTGGCTTAAAGTCACAGAATGTATGGATAACAGTGAGGATTAACTTAAAAAATGCCTATGCATTAATTTGCAAATTTCTAATATAAATCATCCTAAATTGAGCCTAGTGTGTCCTATAGAATATTATGGAGTTATTTCTTACTAAGTCATATATGCAATTTTTCAACAGTGTAAGTGGTGCTATTTCTAAGCTACATTAAAAATAACCAAAATTATTTTGCATTTTTTTATTTTTTTTTTATTTTTGTATTTGAATACCCTTGGTTTTACTCTAAAATATTACACTTGAAAAATGTAAACATCACTAGATGCCGGGTGCCTGAAATTTGTGTGGAGGGAGGTGGGGGATGTGTCCTCAGCCCAGCCTGCACCCTCTCAAATCTGGGACATCCCTCTCACAATCCAGGACTGTTCGCTCCCAACCATTCATCTGCCTCTACCTCATTGCCCCTAACCGCTTCTGCTTGCCAGCCTGATCACCCCCTAAACACTCCACTGCCAGCTGATCAATGCATAACTGCTCCTCAGCCAGCCCAAGTGCCCTTAACTGCCCTCTCCTGCTGGCCTGGTCACCCCTAACTACCCTCCTCTGCCAATCTGATCACCTTTAACTGTCCTCCCCTGCTGGCCTGGTCACCCCTAACTACCCTCCTCTGCCAATGTGGTCACCTTTAACTGTCCTCCCCTGCTGGCCTTTTCCCCCCTAACTGCCTTCCCTGCTGTCCTAATCACCCACAACTGCCCTCTCCTCCTGTCCTGGTCCCCTCAACTGCCCTCCCTTGCTGGCCTGGTCTCTCCCAACTGCCCACAACTGCCTCCCCCTGCCAGCCATCTTGTGGCAGCTGTCATGTGGCAGCCATCTTGTATTCACATGGGGGCAGCCATCTTGTGTCTTGGAATGATGGTCAATTTGCATATTACTCTTTTATTAAATAGGATGATTAAGATAACTAGCATGCCATTTATATGCTTATAAAATTCATTTCTAAGCCTCTTTATAATCAAATTTCTAATCATCAAATAATAATAATCCTAAGGCCAGTTTATTATATTTTCTACTACATTGGTCAATTAATATTGTTTGATAATTACACTGAAATTATTAAATTACTTGGAAAACATAATCTCATTATAGACAAACTGTTTTATGATATACATTTTATATTTATTAAAAATAACAAATGTTTTCCTAAAAAATGTATAGAACAATATTAGTTAATACTAAGGATATAAATTTATGGAAAATATTATAAAATATAGTACATCAGGGAAAATTTATATTTTAAAAAATAGCCCAGGTAGGACTGAGAATTTTACCAACATTACATGTCTGAAATAGTACAAGTATTGAATTTCATTTTGAGCTTCCTGGTATCCAAGAGAAATAGAAAAAGGATAGATTATGCAATTTCCATTGACTTATAAAAAGAAGCATATATGTTGATGTAAGAAAGCAGCTTTTCACACCATAAATTTATAACAATGAATAGCAGTAAGTACATTATATTTTACAACATACTTTTACATAAAAACTTTTGAGAAATCCAACAGCATAAAAAATTGTAGCTAGAGAAAGTATTTGTATGAAGAGTTATACTTACTAGTATATAATAATAATAGCTAACGTTTATTGAGCTCTTACTTTGCCTGCTCTCTTGAAACACTTCACATTTATCAGTCTATTTAAAACAACGGCAAACAAACAAAAAAGAGAATCACGTAGCATGCATTATTCACCCATAAGTACTGAGTACCCGTTCTGTTCTAGGCACTTAAGATTCATAAGAAATTTAAACGGCAAAAAGCCTTTCCCATCATTTTAGATGAAAACACTGAAATTGAATAGCCTATAACATCTAAGTCACTCAGCAAGTTGCCTGGTGGGGCCAAGGTTTAATCCCTGAGATCTATTTAGCTGTTGCTCTCTTTACCAGGAGTGTTTCAGATATGTAAACACATGTTAGTATTGTCTGTATCTATTTCAAGTGACCAAAAATCTGAGTTCTCTTTGACCACATAGGAGGCTATGTTGCCTGCAGTAGTAGAATGAGAAAATGGGGAAAGAGCCTATCAGGGTCGCCAAAGGAGGAATGCAGGAGCCCTAAGAAAGTAAAAGAAATTTATTTTTGACATCAGTCAGCAGATGGGCAGAGACCTAAAATGATGTCTTCCCCAACAGTCCAAGGTGGAGACTTTTAAAAGTTTTCAGGTGGGTTTTATAGGTGGGATTTTAGCAGGGGTGGTCCTAGGCTGGTCAGGGCAGGAATAGGAAGTTACTGGGGGAATGGAGAGTTACTGAATTTTATAGATGTTGCTTGCAATAAAGGATTATCTAATGGTCATTTTCTCACACAGGAAGAGGATGTCCTTAAGGATAAGTCCCTTTTTCTGCTTATCCAAACCTAACAGAGTCAATATGTGTGAAAATAACCAATCTCCCCAAACCCAAAAATTAATTGATTCCTCCATTTCTTTGTTTTTCTCAAACCTTTACTTAGCACCTACTCTGTGCTATGCCCTGTTACAGACCCTAGAGATGTGCAGACGAGGAAGATGTAACATTTGTCCTTGGGAGTCATAGTCTTGCCCATGTGCTCTGGTTATAGAAGCATGGAGAGAGGTTCCTATCCAGCCTGGGGGATAGGACAGGGAGATATCATATTTTGACAGTTTTGAAGAAGTTCATAGCCAAAATATCAAATGTTTTAAAAAAAAGTCTTATTAGGCACAGAAAACAAAAGAAGCAGATGACAGAACAGGAGAGGAGGGAAGGGGATGGAAGGGAGGTTCTACAGGTATACTTAGAACTGTAATCAGTACTGGTTTGACTATCTACTACTTTGGGATCTTAAACAGTTATGAAATCCTCTCAGCCTCTGTCTTCTTGTTCTAAATCTAGATAAATAATATCTACCCCCAGCCTTTGCTGAGAGAGTAAATAAGACACTGTTATTAGAGAAATATAGATGCATGGGACTGTACTGACAGCTGTCAGAGGGGAGAGGGAAAGGGGAACTGGATGAAAGAAGCTTAAGAGATTAGCCAAAGAACATATATCGTATACATATCCCATGGACACAGATAGCAGTGTGGTCAAGGCCAGAGGTAAGGGAGGTGAGGATGGGTGAAGGTGGGCAAGGTGGGGAGAAATGGGGACATCTGTAATAGTGTCAGCAATAAAACTGAAGTTAAAACATATAAAAAGATACTATTTATTAAATATATGATACATATCCTATATAATAAAGAGGTAATATGCAAATTAACCCTCATGCTCTCACAAGATGGTTGCACCCACAATGGAGGCAGGGTTCCCATAACACAAGATGGTTGCAACCACAGTGGAGTTGGGGTTCTGTTACTGAGTAATCAACAGGGACCTGAAGGCTGCGTGGCACCAGTCGGGTGCAAGGGACCCTGACACTTCATCTGCTGCCCAGTAGGGCTTGATGGGCCTGGGCCCAGCTGGGTCTGGATCTCACCCAAAGGGGCTGGGGCCGGCAAGGATTGGATCTCACTTGATTTCAAGGTGCACGCAGGTGGGTGTGGACTTGATTCTGGGTTCTACAGGGTGCTCCAGACTCTGACAAGAGGGAGATTTTCATATACATTTACTAATTTTATTTCATCTCTGACACTTTTATTATAAAGGGCAAATAGCAATATTTTTAATTAAATCTTTATTATTCAGATTATTACATTTGTCTCTCTTTTTTCCCCTCCATAACTCCCATCCACCCTGCTCCCACCCCACCCTCTACCCTTACCTTTCCCTCCAATTGATGAGTCCATAGGTGTATGATTTTTATCCAGTCACTCCTTGTATCCCCCTCCACCTTTTCCCCCTGAGAATTACCATTCCACTCCCTTTCTGTGCTCCTGATTCTAGTATATTCACCAGTTTATTCTGTTGATCAAATTTTTAATTCACTTAATTTTTAGATTCACTTGTTGATAGATATGTATTTGTTATGAACAACAAATCTTTTTCTTCTTCCTCTTCTAAAAGAGTACTTTTCACAATTTCATATAATACTGGTTTGGAGTTGATGAACTCCTTTAGCTTTTTCTTATCTGTGAAACTCTTTATCTGCCCTTCAATTCTGAATGTTAGCTTTGCTGGATAGAGTATTCTTGGTTGTAGGTCCTTGTTATTCATCACGTTGAATATTTTTTGCCACTCCCGTCTGACCTTCATCGTTTCTGTTGAGAAATCAGCTGAGAGTCGTATGGGTGCTCCCTTGTTAATTGTAATTAATTATTTTTCTCTTGCTGCTTTTAATATTTTCTCTTTGTCTTTTGCTCTTGGTATTTTAATGATGATGTGTCTTGGTGTAGTCCTCTGGATTCCTTTTAATATGGGGTTCTGTGTGCTTCCTGGACTTGTAAGTCTATTTCTTTTACCAGATGTGGGGAGTTTTCAGTCATTATTTCTTTAAATAGGTTTTCAGTATCTTGCTCTCTCTCTTCTGGCACCCCCACAATTCTGATGTTGGTACGCTTGAAGCTGTCCCAGAGGCTCCTTACATTATCGACACATTTTTGGATTCTTTTCTCTTCTTGTTTTTCCAGTTGAGTGTTTTCTGATTCTTTATATTTCAAATTTTTGACTTGATTCTTGTCTTCCTCTAGTCTGCTGTTAGGTCTCTGTATAATTTTTTTTTTCAGTCAGTGTATGTTTAATTTCTCTTTGGTCCTTTATCATCTCTAGTTGGATCTTTTGCATCTCTAGTTGGTCCTTTTGCATCTCCTATTGGGACTTGATAAATTTATCCATCTTCTCTAGCATATTCTTGAAAAACCTTATAAGTATGGTTTTGAACTCTATATCCAGTCATTTTTTTTCCCTCTATTTCTTCTGTTTGTAATCTCTTCCCTTGTCTCGGCATTTTCACTATGCTGGGAGAACTTCTGTGTTGGATTCAGCCTTATGATACCAGACTAGAAAAATGGCAAAAGCCTCTTTTGAGCTTGGGATGGGTGGAGTCTCAGGGCTTAAGGTCCCACCTTGCCTTCCAGTCGGGCCCACCTTCCGTGGCCCCTGAGTCTCACGTGACTGGATGTTGCTGGAGTGATCCCTGTGCATGCTCACTCTCTCCCAGTGCCTCTAGACAGCTGCCTTTCTGGCTTCCTTGCGCTCTGGGACCACACGAGTCTGGGTGCCCAGGGTTTCGCCCGAAACAGGGGTTTAGTGAAGTTAGAAGTGGCACAGTTGGGAGGGTCTGTCTCCCGCCCACTCGTGAAAGCCAGTGGCACAATCAGCAGTCTGTCCTCAGTGGCGCAGTGCCGTGCACTACACCAGACTTCTGCTCTTTTGCGACTCTCCTAAATTTCAGTGCACTTCTCCCCCTTCACAGTCCAAACTTCCCCCTCCCCCGCCAATGAGTTTCCGCTGGATCAGAGGTTTAGTGTCATAGGATAAGGAGTTCAATGCCTTTGAGAGTCTCCATTTCCTTCCCGCCAGAGAAGGCCAGCCTGGTTTGCCATCACTCGCTCTCTCCACGGGAGCGTGTCTCTGTACCTCAGCTTTTTGCAGCTCCTCTGGGTCTCTGTGAGCCCCTCTCTTTCCCTCTAGTTGTAGAATTTCCACTCCGCCAGCTTTGCTGTGGTTCTGGATGATGTCTGTTCTGTCTTTTAGTTGTAGTTTTGAAATTGTTGTGCGAGGCAGCAGTGTAGGTGTTTACCTATGCCGCCATCTTGGATTCTCTACCAAATAGCAATATTAAAATATTTTCTCTAATTAAATCCCTTATAATGTGCATGGATTTCATGCACCAGGCCACTAGTATGTTCAATAAATAGGACTTTCCCCCCTTTTCCTTATAAGTGTTATTTTGGATAAACTGCTTGAAATAGTTCTCAGATCTTGGAAAGTGACATGGTTCAGGAGGCATTACTCCAAAATATGTTGAGCTGAGGCAATATTGGACACCATTTGTAGCTCCCAGATTGCCTGATTGAATTTTAGTACATAACACATACATACTACACAGCTTTTTATATTAAAACACACTTTAATGTATTTAATAAAGAAAAGAATAAGTTTCTGATATAACTATTACATAAAGAATGTAAATATTGTTATTATAAATTTTAAACTTACCATTATATGTGATATATTATGATTGAACTTTGCTTAAAATTGAAATGAGCATTGCAATGAGAAACATTTACAGATAAGTGATTTTAAAAACAGAATGGATGGTTTATGAGTTATTCTAAATAAAACAAACCAGGAGAATTCAATGAAAGGCAACAAAGGCTTCTGAAGTAAAAGTTATAAAATACCCAAACCAGTGAGGAACATTGAATATAAAAGAGACTATGCCTGAATCTAGTATTCTAAAGGAATATAAGAAAAAAAAATTTCTCCTAAAATTTACACAATTTAATGGAAAAAATTAAGAAGCAAATCAACCAGGAAGAATTTTGATAAAGAAAACAATTGCTGAGCAATCAACAGTAACATAACTATAATGATAGTTTTAAGTGAAAAGTTACATTTATTGCTTTAATACATTCAGAATATAAAAAATAAAAGCTCAATAAAAAAGATTGTTTCTATCAGTATAGGAACAAGATTATATAAAAATCAAAGATTCTAGCACTAATAGGAGGTTGAAACTGTGCTGTTAAAATATCAATTATCAATAGGTGCTTGTTTAATAATTTCATTTTTTTAAAAGTCCCCAAGCCCTAACTAGTTTGGCTCAGTGGAGTGAGCTTCGGCCCTTGGACTGAAGGGTCCCGGGTTTGATTCTGGTCAAGGGTACACATCTTGATTGCAGGTTCGATGCCAGGCACTTGTGGAAGGCAACCAATCGACTTGTCTCTCTCACATTTATATTTTTCTCTCTGTCTCTCCCCTTCCCTTCCTCTCTCTAAAAAAAAAAAAAATCAGTGGAAAAATATCCTCAAGTGAGGATTAACAAATAAAATAAAAAAATCCCCCCAATATTATAGTACATTGTATCTACTTGAGAAGCACTGAAAATATGGCTTTTACTGTTAGAGCACTTGTAAGATATTTAGACATGTTATTGAACCCAATTGTTTTATTTATATATTTTAAAATATATTTTTATTGTGAATAATATTACAGATATCTCTCATTACCCCTATCACCTTTACTTGCCTCCTCCCAGGCCTTAGGAGCCAATTCTTTTAAAAGGTACCAGAACCAGGGCTCGATCCCATCCTTCCCATCAAAGCAGGAGTCTCCTCCTCCCCTCCTCTCACCTTTTATCAACATTGGTCCTCAGGCAAAGAGAAATAGGCTATGGTATTGAATGGCTTACAGACCTGAGCCTTAGAAAACCTTGCAGTTTACCTTCTTGGAATTTGTTTTTTCATAGATGACCTGACACTCTATGTAGAGGATTCCACTGGATCAACAACACCAATAAACCTCCTGAAACTAATGTAAGTGTAATATTTGATATTTATGTAAAAATAAAGGGAAATAGAAGCAATGAAGATTATTTTGATGAAGAGTTCTGTAGAGCCTTTGGAAGGAGCAGTAAGGAAACAGAATCCCTGGTTAGGGCACATAATATAGAGAAAGCTTCAAATGGAAATGAGAATGCCATATCTGTACAAAGGTAAAATATTTTTAATAAAATGGAGGGAGAAATAATAGGGCTAAATTATGGCCATATTAATTTTGAGCACTCTCTTCATATGAATTATTTACCTTATTCATCACAAAAATTATATGAGTTCTGAATTATTAGAATCCCACTTTACATATGGGAGAATTGGAACTTAGAAATCCTTCTCTTCATAACTAACGTGGCCCCAAATTCTTACCTCAAGAATGGTTAAGGCTTTGTCCCGGCACTAACAGAGATTTCTTTTTTTTTCCAGCATTGCCTCCTGAGTGTGTGTGTGTGTGTGTGTGTGTGTGTGTGTGTGTGTGTCTGAGAGAGAGAGAGAGAGAAGGACAAGGAGGACAAGGAGGAGGAGGAAGAAAAGCAGCAGCAGCAGAAACATAAGGAGGAGAAGGAGAAGGAGGAGGAGAGGAGAAGAAAGAGGAGGAAGAAGAAGAGGAGGAGGAGAGACTTGTCATAGGAGAGGGAGGGGCAAAGGCATTCTATGTTTAGAGAAGGAGTACCCTAGCAAAGATAGAGACTAAAGGTGACTCTTCCTTTCATTCCTTTGCTAGTATAGGTATATGAATCTTGAGATCACTGGAGGAATCCTGAAAAATCCCAATGTCCCTAATTGCCCCCCCCCTCTCCCCTTGAAAGAGCAGACAAATAGCCCTATGATCTAAGGAAAAGGGACAATAATCAGTTCTTTTAGATTATGGAGGTTTACAGGAAAGCAAACAAACAAAGCAAAACCTGCTTCTTTCCAAAGAGGACTCTATAAAAGGAAGGGTTGGAAGATGTGTAGCTCTTAGTTAACTTGCTCTGGCCAAGCACTTAAGTAGCTTGCTGGTGCCTTGCCTGGAAAACTGATTGTGTATGTGAATTGGGAGGGCTGAGTGCTAAGAGTTGCCACAGTTAAAGAGCAGGATGAAGAACAGCTAAGTAATTAATAATAATTAGTAGGGTTGCCTTCTTTCAAATCTTTAGGCTATGAATGAGACTGCATTTTAGTAATGGCCTATCAGAGTGGACGGGGCAAGTCTTCAGGGATTGCCAATACAGGAAGGGGCTTTGGTGATGGACACCCCAGTGCAAATACTGGGGTGCATAAATGAGATGATGATATCAACAAGGGTATCTCAAATTTCCTGTTAATGAGACATGTGAGAATGCAGGCCATTGAAAGAACACAATTAAAATAAGGTGCTTATATTCACATCCCTGGTTTGGTGAACAGGCTTCATCTATTTTACTATGAAAGAATCTTTCTTAGTCGCAATGTGTCCACAAGCCTAGATAAGTAGGGTAGCGGAGTGTACTATTTCATACCCCTAGAAGTGGGAGTTTTGTCTTGTCCTCTGGGTTTCAATTCCAGGAATATCTTTGGCGCCATTTTTCATGGATGTAGAAACACTGTCTATAACATAGGCTAGTATCTTAGAGTAGGGAGCAAGGCCTTCAAAGGATAGCATCCACTTTCTTCTGGAAGCTATTAGTTCTACAAGTGACACTCAAAGCTCCTGGGTTTCCAAGAGTTCTCTTACTGAAGACCAGAAACACACTGACTTGGCAGCATGTCTTAGCACATACACATTGCCTATGGAAAAGCAAACAGCATGAGATTTCTAGTTTCTCAGGAGGAATTTGCTTGATCTAGTAGAAACGGTTCTTCCTCAAATATTACATAATTTAAAAGAAAAAAACACAAAACTGGATTGAGCAAATGCTTCTGCTAACTCATCATCAGGGATAGAAAAAAAAACCTTTATATCTATTCCTTTAAAGAGCCTGTTGCAGACTGAATTGTATTTTAACAAAATATGAACACACTCTTTTATGGATTACAGAATTTGATTGCTCTCCAGAAGGTGTGAAAACAAAACTACTAAAATGTTATACTTTTTCACTTTGTACCTGAGAATTGTCTAGGTAAAAGAATATTTAAGTTAAAACAAAATGGCAAATTGGCTTAGAAAACTTGTTTAAATCTGTTATTAGAGTTTAAAGGAAAAGGCTGAAATAATTTTTACTATGTGGCACTTATTTTTCTTAAACTCTTTTAAACACCTATTTCTAAGGTGGGGAAAGATAACCTCACCTTCACATCTTTCCCAGAGTTGCTATGGGAGGGTTTGGGTATCTATAAATTGGTCAAAAACAAACATTACTAAAAATTACGTATGTTGCCAAAACCAGTTTGGCTCAGTGGATAGAGCATTGGCCTGCAGACTGAAAGGTTCCAGGTTCGATTCCGGTCAAGGGCATGTATCTTGGTTGCAGGCGCATCCCCGGTGGGGTGTGTGCAGGAGGTGGCTGATAGATGTCTCTCTCTCATCAATGTTTCAGACTGTCTATTTCTCTCCTTTCCTCTCTGTAAAAAAACAATAAAATATATTTAAAAAAAATACGTATGTTTTAAAGCACATTTTCCACAGAAGATGTTAATGTACTCTTAAAAACATAAATAAAATTCTAAGTAAATGCAGATTTTTCTTTACATATGATCTATTATACATGATTGATATTATATATACATGATCTCCCCTTCCCTGAACTTTATGTAATCTCTGACCTACAGTAAGTGGGGATGAAGACTGAGTGAACAAGTCTGAAATGTTATAAGCTTCTTTTTAGTCTATGTCAAAACAACTGCCGCAAAACTGCTATGTGAAATGATTGGAACATACTAATGGAGAATGTGGGTGACTGAAGATACATACTTACTGTCTTTTCCTCAATTTGTTTCTACTTGGCCTCAAAAACTCACTGCTAAGACCTTCTGATCAAAGCCACTATGGCTGTGCTATCAATGTGGTTAAGACAGATGTTTCCATACTGTTCCTGGACATTTTTTTTTTAACTCTAGGCACCATTAACCCTTACACTGTATATCTTTTCCTTATCTTTCAAAACATGTTCTAAAGAAAGTACCAGCCTATCAATTTACATGATATCTATAAAATAACCAGCAATAAAAAATTATATTTTCAGGTGCACAGGGGGCATTCATCAAGGTACAACATATTCTGAGCTATAGAACACTTATTTTTAAGCAGATTTAAAATAATTTAAATCATACAATGTAAAATTCCCAACAATAAAAAATTAAATTGTAAAGCAATAACAAAAATAAATCTAAATTTTTCAAATTATTTGAAAATTTAAAATCTGCAGATATATAACTATACCATAAGCCAAAGAAATAGTCAAAGACACATTATAATTAGCAATTAATAAAATTTAAAACAGATTTCAAAATGGTAAAAATAAAGTCAAAAGCTGTTCCTTTATAATTATCAATTATAATGATAATAAACCTATAGCTAGACCAATTACAAGGGAAAAAACAGTTTTCAAAAAGGAATGAAAAAGAGAAACCAAGATGGTGGCATAGGTAAACATCTAAACTATTGTCTCACACAACAATTTCAAAACTACAACTAAAAAATGGACATCATTCAGGAAGGCTGGTTGAGTGGAAATTCTACAACTAGAAGGAAAGAGAAAGGCACACAGAGACTCAGAAGAGCTGCAGGAGGCAGAATTACTAAGACGCAGGCACAAAGAGGGCTGGCAACTGAGTGCACGGCTGGCTTTCTCAAGTGGGAGGGAGACAAAAGCTCCCAACTTCACTGAACTCCAATACTGGGCAAGACTCTGAGGACCCAGACTCATTTGGAGAGAAGGCCTGTCTGGCAGAGGGCAGAACTCGAGGGCAGCTTCCTCTCAGAGGTGCTTCCAGCGATTACCATGGGACACTGAGACACAGGAGCCTATTAGGGCAGGGCTGATGGGAAACCAATGCTATCTGCTCCACTCTGAGACTCCGCCCCATGCAAGCTGAGCACAGAGGCTTTTGCAAGTCTTCTCCCATACAGGTATCTCCCAGCACAGATACAGTTGATCCTCACAACCAATTGATCTGGAGGTCAATTCCACCCAACAATAATCAAGGCTTAACTACAACAAGACTGTGCACCCAGCCCACAAAGGGTTCACCAAGAGTGTCTATCTCAGGCAACAGGAGAGGCTGAGACATTAGGCTTTATGGGACACCTACCACACAAAGCTACTCTACCAACTCAGGAAAGCAACTAAAATGCAGAAACAAAGAAACATATAACAATGAAAAAAATGGAGGAAAGCAAACAACTGGATTTAGAGTTCAAAACAATGGTTACAAGGTTTTTCAAGAATTTTTAGAAAAAGCCGATAAGTTTAATGAGACTCTCGAGGATATGAAAAAGGATCAATTAGAAATTAAGCATACACTGACTGAAATAAAAAATATTATACAGAGATCTAATAGCAGACTAGATGATAACAAGAATCAAGTCAAAGATTTGAAATACAAAGAAGCAAAACACACTCAACCAGAAAAGCAAAAATAAAAAAGAATGCAAAAATATGAAGATAGTGTAAGGAGCCTATGGGACAATTTCAAGCATACCAACATCCAAATTATAGGGGTACCAGAAGAAGAGAGAGAGCAAGATACTGAAACCTATTTGAAGAAATAATGACCAAAAACTTCCCCCACTTGGTGAAAGAAATAGACTTACAAATCCAGGAAGTACAAAAAACCCCTAACCAAAGGAATCCAAAGAGGACCACACCAAGATACATCATAATTAAAATGCCAAGGGCAAAAGATAAAGAGAGAATATTAAAAGCAGCAATAGGAAAAAACCCTTAGTTACCTACAAGGGAGCACCCATAAAACCATCAGCTGATTTCCCAACAGGAGCTATGCAGGCCAGATGGGAGTGGCAAGAAATATTCAAACTGATGAATAGCAAGAACCTACAACCAATATTACTCTACCCAGCAAAGCTATCATTGAAGGTCAGATAAAGAACTTCACAGATAAGAAAAAGCTAAAGGAGTTCATCACTACCAAACCAGTATTATATGAAATGCTGAAAGGTATTCTTTAAGAAGAGGAAGAAGAAGAAAAAGATAAAGATAAAAATTATGAACAACAAATACATATCTATCAACAAGTGAATCTAAAAATCAAGTGAATAAAAAAATCTGATGAACAGAATAAACTGGTGAATATAATAGAATCGGGGGCATAGAAAAGGAGTGGACTGACAATTCTTGGGGGAAAAGGGGTGTGGAGTGTGGGATAAAAATGACAAAAATCATACACCTATGGATGAGGATAGTGGGGAGGGGAGGATAAGGGCAGAGGGTGTGGTGGGAACCAGGTGGAGGGAAACTATGGGGGGGAAAGAGGAACAATTGTGATAATCTGAAGAATAAAAGTTATTACATTTTAAAAAAAAGAAATGAAAAAAGGGAACATCATAAAGATCTTACAGCTACTAAAAAGTCAGTAAAAATATAAACAAATTTATGTCAATAAATTCATCAACTAGGGTTGAAATTAAAATGCATACAAAGATATAAACTATTAACATTCATGCAAAAAGAAATAAATAGCCTGATTAGTCCTACATAGAGTAAAGAAACTAAATTCATGGTTAAAAATCCTTTCAAAAAGTAAAAATTAGGCCCAAGTGTCTTTACTGGTGGGTTCTTCTAAATACTAAAGAAAGAATAACACTCCTAAACAAATATTCTTAAAAATAAATAAGGAAGCAAACCTTTCCAACTCATCTTATGAGGCCAATATTACCATATAGAAAAATTTATCAAGAAATCATATAAAAATCTACAGATCCGTATATCTCATGAATATGGTACAAAATCCTTACCCATATTAACAAGTCATATATAAAAACAATATACCAAGTGGTCTATATTCCAGGAATACAGTTTATTTTATATTAAAAAAATCAATCAATGTGATTCAGTGTATCAGCAAACTAAAAATAACCAATATATGATCATTTAAATGCATGTGGAAAGTGATTTGGCACAATTCAACATTAACCTATAATAGAAGCTCCTGGCAAGCTAATAACAGAATGGGAACTTTCTCCAACTGATAAACTGTCCTTATAAAAAGCCTACAACTAACATTATACTTAACATAGATGGAATGCTTTCCCCTTAAGATTGAAATAATGCAAGGAGGCGTGCTTTCATCACTCTCACTTATAGACCTTAATCAGTGCAATGAAGAAAGCATGAATGAATGAATGAATGAATACAGACTGGAAAGGAAAAAAATAAATCTGTCTTTATTTGCAGTAGACATGGCAATTTAAGTAGACAATCTGAAATAATTTTCAGTAAAGGTACTATAACTAGTAAATTTAGCAAGATCACAGAATAGAAGATATAAAAATCACTATATTTCTTTATTAAACTTGAGTAATTAGGAAGAAAATTTAATTTAAAAAACTATCATTTAAAAATAACACAAAATGAAACACAGAGAACACATTATAGGAAAAAATGAATGCTTAAAAATGCAAAACATTAATGAGGCAAATAAAGAAGGCCAACATAAATGGCACAATGTAATAAGTTCATGGGTAACAAGACTCAATAACATAAGAATATAATTTCTTCTCTAAACTAAACTATAAATCCAAGCAATCTCAAAAATAATTCAGGCATGGTTTTTGCTAGAATTTTGCAGACTGATTCTAAACTTTATATGGAAAAGCAAAGAACCAATAATGGACAAAATGCATATGTGAATTGAGGTAAAATAAGTATGGCTGCATGAAGGGCTATAAGATCCAGTGAGAGTACTTGAAGCAGTGGGGTGGGGACACTGTGTAAAGTACATGATTTTCTAACCATTTAGCTATTCATCTGAAATAATACAGAATAATATTTCATGGAACTATAACTGAAAAAAAAAACTAAAGAAACACACATACTAGTATATGATTAAGGACTGATACTTAATATACATATATGAATTTTCACAACTCAATAAAAAAAAAAATCAATCCAATATAAAAGAACATATAATTTGAGCGGATACTTCATCCAAAAAAGATAAAGATGGCAAATAAGCACATGAAAAAATGTTTAATGTTATTAAACATAAGATTGCAAATTAAAACCACAGTGAAAACCAAGGTGGGGCAAAAATAGGTCTACAGTTGTTCATATGGAAAATAATATAATAATTAATTAATAATATACAGGAATAAACTCTGTGCCCATGTTCTCACAACTGAATACCTGCTTTGCCCCATCCTGTATATATAAACAATATCAAGTACTAATGAGGATATAAAGCTCTCATATTTTTCTTGGTGGAAATACAAAATGGCAGCCTCTTATAAAGTTAAACTGACAACAAAATAAACTTACTATACCAACCTAGGTTTCCACCCAATAGAAATAAAGACATATGTCTACAGAATAACCTGAACATGTAATTTTATAGCAGCTTTATCCAAAATCTGCAAACCCAAGGGAAAAAACCTCAAATACCTATTAACAAGTGAATGGATAAACAAATTGTGGTGCAATTAAAAGGAACAAATTACTGATGCATGCTATACAACTATGATTCCCAAAAGGATTCTGTTAAGTGAAAGAAGAAAGTGGTTACAAACTATACAATGACATTTATGTGGCATTCCACAAAAGGTCAAAAACTATAGACAGGGGAAAAATCAATGGTGTTATCAGGGGCTGCAAATTGAGGGAGGCATTGATTATAAAGTGACATGGAACAGTGGTACCTAAATCTGATTTTGGCACTGGTTACATGATTATGTATCTTTGTAAAATTCATAGAGCCATATATCTGAAAAGAATTAATTTTATTGCTTTAAAGCATGATTTAAAGTAAGTCTTACATATTATATGTTATTATTAAATTAGTTAAAGTATGGTTTAGCTCAGGGTTGTCTGTAGACATTCCAGATAAAAGGTTAAAGAGTTAAATCAGAGGAGAACGTTTTGAGGAGAAATGTTTCTGGAAACCCACAAACCACCACACAGGCAGCCCTTATTCAACCTGTGAGTACATCCAGGCAAGATACAGTGTGTGAAGTGGCAGACAGTTCAGTGCCAACCACAGAACTTGTGAATACCAAGAAACAGGTCAGAGGTGCTGAATCGTGCAGTCCAAAACCCAAATTAGGCTGGTTTCAATCCTTTCCACCTTCCATTTTCCATGCCTATCTCTGTGTTTCAAAACTTAACCACAATCGGTCCCACTCCCAGCCTCATTTCATGTTCAGAATATCTCTGCTCATGAGGACATGAGGATCAGGAAGTGACATGAGAAAACGTAAGGGAATGTAGGCCGTTAGCCTATAAAATAAATAATGAGCGAAGTTACTGATTCCTGTTTTCAAATGTTTAAAAGTCTGTCCGTTAAAGATAAAATTCCTTTATTACATGAAGCTCCCAAGCCATAATGGGTTCAAGTTACAGGAAAACTGGAATTAGGTTTTAATACCAAAAAAAAAAAAAAAGTTTGTAACCTTTAGAAGCACTCAAAGAATAATAACAGATACCATATATTGAGATAGTGTCATATACATTCTCTCTTTTCATCTTATAAGAACCCTTTGAAGTAGGCACTTACAGATGATATAAAATACGTAAGCTCATACAGCTAATGACCAGTATAATGAAAATTAGAACCCAGGCCCTTCCTTGCTCTGCTATTCTGACTCCCAGTGGCCTGTATATGGGAATCATGACTTCCCATCACTGACTCTATTCAAGCCTACTGGGAACTTATGGGTTGGGATGCTTTATAAGAAATTCTACAGTGTATGAGCTAGATGCCAGCTGCTGGCTACTTAGATGTCAAAGATGAGATTCTTACTGAAACTGATTTGGCTCATTGGATAGAGTGTCGGCCTGCAGACTGAAGGGTCCCAAGTTCAATTCCAGTCAAGGTCATGTACCTTGGTTTCAGGCACATCTCCAATAGGGGGTGTGCAGAAGGCAAGCTAATCGATGTTTCTCTCTCTTTAATGTTTCTAACTCTCTATGCCTCTCCCTCCCTCTCTGTAAAAAAATAAATAAATAAAATTTTAATAAAAGATGAGATTCTTTATTTGTGTACTTTCTTATTTACATAATAAATGAAGCTATGTCATTCTCCCCTTCTTTTTTTTTTTGTCCATTACTTTCTAGTTAATTTCTCTTACATATAAAGGAAATGCACCCTTATTCACCACTTGTACCACTTGAGATATGTCCAGGTGAATAGTCAATAACAGCATAATCGTACCCTGGCCAGTGAGTGGAATTTACCAATGGGACAAACTACTCTCACACACAGACGCCCTGACATTTAAGGCTGGCTCCTTAGTTGCCACCCTTCAGGGCTGTGCCAACATCTATGTGGAAGGAGGTGCTTTTTCCTACCCAAATTTTGGAGAGAAACCCAAAGGCTTTTTATTTGGGGCACTGATGAATATTTATTTTTTTGAAAGTTCAGAATCCTGTAAAGGACTGATAAGAAAGGCTGAATTTTTGTTTTTCCAGGTTTTTGAAACATGTTGAATATATTGAATTCCTTTTGTTAATTTCTATTCATGATTTGTATATTAATTCATCGACTTTTTATACTTCATTACTTTTAGATTAACAGTTTAGAAGTCCTAAAATTGTAAAATTTAAGGTAGATGCCATCCAATCAATTCTACCACCTACACCAAGAATTCATTCTACAGCATCCATGAAAAAATTCCCATAATATTGTCGCTTGAGCATCTCAAATGATAAAAGAACAGATCATTCTGCCATGAATTCCAGTTATGAAGCTATTTTTTCATAAATAGCTACATTTCATATCTGAATAATTTATGTCATTTACTGGTCTATGGAACAACACAAAGCATCTCTTTGCTTTTCCCAAAACAGATCCTCAAATATTTGTGGGTGTGAAGCCTTCTATGATCATTTCATGGTTGTCTCTATATACCCTGCCTAGGCCTCTGTTTCCATAGCAACTTTTAACCCTACTTGTGCTAATAGGCAACAGACCAAAACCTTCCATAATCTCTGCTGTGCACCTGTCAGGATCACAGGAAATCAGAAAACTAACATCTCCAAGACTTTCTTTAGAGCTGGATTTGGTCAGGTTTGGAGGTTAGGCTGGAGGCCAGAGAAGAAAGAAGGCATTGGGTTTTACATAGATCACATCTCTTTCTTTCTGCATATCTAGAGTCATTTATTTTCCTGACTGTATATTGATTATGAGCTATTATAATACCATCCACATCCTGCACCCCGGGACAATTCTCTGTGTTGACACCTTCCCTCACCACTAAGTCAGTCATGAGGATTATACGTAGCGTTTGACTCTTAAATGTTAATTTGAAAACTTTTTTATTATTATTTGCAATTACATCTCCCCTTAGCTTCCTCTTCAGACTACACACAGCCAATTTACCTTTTGTTCCTCATAAAGCATCATTTTTAAATACCTCATTTTTCTGATCCTCCTCTTCCTATTATCATCTCCTATTTCACTGGCACTTAAAATGTCACAGGTAGAAATGAGCAAACCATCCCAGATCTGGTCTAATAATAAGAGCCTTCAAAATAAAAAGAACCAATATTTCTTTCATAATATGAAACCTCCCCATCCGTGAATGCAACCTTTGATTATATTTGCTTTTTGCAGAAATCACATAACATGCAAAACTCATTAAAATTCTGTTCAAACACCAACACTATAAATCAGCTTGGAATCCGAAACTCTTAAGATTTGTAAAGTTATTACAAAAAATCTTTATTTTTATCTTTACTATTTGTAAAATTTATAAGTGGCCCTTCTGTGCCTTCATTCAAAATACTGATAGCATGCTGAATAGGACAATCCCAATACAGAGCATTCTCTGCATTGCTTCCCAGCCATGACTTAGAGGTCTCTTTATCACTCTCAACTGCATTACCTCCCCCACTTAGTATCTTCTCAATCTTTCACTAGTCAAGAGTTTGGAAATGCAAGGTTGACTTTAAACATACTTATTATATTGTCTCATTGGTATACATGTTTTTGCTTATAATTCACAGGCTAAATTTTACATTTTAGGATTTGGCACTGCTGATTTTCTAAATAATAAATTAATTTTGCCAAAAAGAAAAATAATTACAGTTAACACATTTTCTTTTACTTTGTGGCTGTTTAATAAAATCAAAATCCCTAAATACTTTGCATTCTCAAAGGATTTCCTTTTGGCAAATCACTACGTTTAACAATGGACTCTTCATAAGAATGAAAATTATTAATTGGCTGAATATGTGGTTCATGAAAGTGTACGCAGGAGACCCTATGACAAATTATTACACTATGGTTTTGGTTTATATTTTCCTGCTGAATAGAAATGTAAGCATCTTATCATGTACTTGCTGGACATGTGAGTACCTTCTTCGGAAAAATGTCTATCAGGTTGTTTGCCCATTTTTTAATGGAATTATTTGTTTTTTTCATTATTGGATATTATGAGTTCCTTATATATTTTGGATGTTAGCACATTATCAAATACTAGAGGTCTAGTGCATGATATTCATACATGGGAGGAATGTCCCTCAGCCCAGCCTGCCCTGTCTCTAATCTGGGACCCTTCGAGGGATGTTCGTTTGCCTGTTTAGGCCTGATGCCACCAGGATCGAGCCTAAACGGGCAGATGGACATCCCTCTCACAATCCAGGGTCCCACTGATCACCTGCCTGCCTTCCTGATTGCCCCTAACTGCTTCTGTCTGACAGCCTGATCACCCCCTAACCATTCCCCTACCAGCCCGATTGATGCCTAACTGCTCCCCTGCCAGCCTGTTTACCTGAAACTGTCCTACCCTTCAGGCCTGGTCACCCTTAACTTTCCTCCCCTGCAGGCCTGGTCACCCCTAACTGCCCTCCTTTGAAGGCTTGATCACCCCCAACTGCCCTTCCTTGCAGGCCTAGTCCCTCCCAACTGCTCTCCCTTGTTGGCCATCTTGTGGTGGCCATCTTGTGTCCACATGGGGGCAGGATCTTTGACCACATGGGGGCAGCCATCTTGTGGTTTAGAGTGATGGTCAATGTGAATATTACTGTTTTATTAAACAGGATAGAGGCTTGGTGCATGGGTGGGGGCCAGCTGGCTTGCCCTGAAGATTGTCCTGGATCAGAGTAGGGGTTCCCTTGGGGAATGGGGCTGCCTGTGGTGGTTTGCAGGCCGGCCATGCCCCAGCAACCCAAGTGGAGGCCCTGGTATCTGGGATTTATTTATCTTCTACAATTGAAACTTTGTAGCTTGGAGCAGAGCCAGAGCCAAGCCTCCTGCTCAGTCAATGGCAGCAGCTATTTTCTGTTGGAATTTATTTATGTTCTATGATTGAAACTTTGTAGCCTTGAGTGGAGGCCTGGGCCCACCAGGGTGTGTGAAAAGCTTGGCATCCTGCATCACTGGGGAAACCCAGGTGTCCCTCCTGCTTGCTTTGTGGCTGTAGCCATCTTGGCTGGGGTTAATTTGCATACTCAATCCTGATTGGCTTTATGGGCATGGCTTGTGGGTGTAGCAGAGTGATGGTTAATTTGCATATCACTCTTTTATTAGATAATATGTGCTTTACAAGTATTTTCTCCCATTCTGTAGGCTGCCTTTTCATTGTTAAAGGTTTCTTCTACTGTGGAGAAGTTTTTTATTCTGATTATCGTCCCACTTTATTTTTGCTTTTGTTGCTGTGCTTTGGGTGTCACATCCATAAAATCATTGCCTTATATGTGGAACATTTAAAAATCAAATTCATAGAAATAGCATACAGATGGGGTGAGGGGTGGAAAAATGGCTAAAGGTGGTGGAAAGTTACAAATTCCCATTCATAAGACAAGTAAATCCTGGGGATGTAATGTGGTATACCATATATTTGAAAGTCACTAAAAGAGTAGATTTTAAAAGTTTTCATTACAAGAAAATTGTAACTATGTGAAGGGATACATGTAACAACTAACCTTATCATGCTAATCACTGCAATATAAAATATATAAAATCACTACATGTGTACCTTAGATTTATACAATGTTATAGTTCAATACCTCAATAAGTCTGGACAAAAATGTTGCATTTTGCACAATACTGTGGATCAAAATAAACTAGAGCTGAGGAATAAAAGAAAAATTCAGGCGAATAAAGACTTATTGCAAATAACTCATAGTTCAGAGAACAAGGTCTGCATCCAAAGTTAACTGGTCATGAGATAGCCAAAATTTGGTATCCACACAAGGGGAAGGAAAGGGGAGAAGGAGGGCAAGAGGGAGAATAAAATAGAGAATATGGAAATAAATCAGAGGCAGAGATAGAGAAACAAAGAGAAATACCGGAGCAGCCCCAAAAATGTTTATGAAATAGCTGTTATTATAACATCCTGTGCCAGGTACTGGAAGGTGGACAAAAAAGAAGAAGAAAAGGAAAGAAAATCAATCCACGCCTTTTCTTTCATAAAGCTTTCTAGTAACTGGCTCTCATGGTAAGTCAAACTTAAAATGTAAACTTTAAATATCAATGTAAGATTATAAGATAATTTTACAATATATAATGCACTACCATAAACATTGGATGAAATGCTGAATGCGTTATTAAGAGGATAAAAGCTCAGGAAACAAATATAGCAATTCTTAGCAGAATAGTTCAAGAAAGTCTGGACTGGAAATCAAGCTCAATGCTAGGATAAATAGGACATTGATATGGAGGGCTATGGAGGTCATTTTGGTTGTTAAGTGAGTATATGTCTGTAGGCACACAGGTCAATGCCTACACACATAGGCAATGAGGTCCTTTGCATAGTTTGTTGAGGACCTCTATCTCAAGCAAAGTAATACTGTCTTAGACAAGGTTGTGATAAGATATGGAAATAGAAGCAAAATTAAATTTAATATATGTTTAATTTATAGTCTATGGGAAAATATTGAAGTATTTGGACAGGAGATTGATATGATAAAACTCAATACATTTACTTTCTTGATTATCAGAAGGGTACTGGTCAGTGATTCAGTCTCTTAGGCAATCAGTCTAGCAGCAAATATTCCTTGCTTAAAATATTCGTAATCTATTTTTTGAAATTACACAAGTAAAGGAAATAGTCAAAGAATATTTTTCCAAAGACAATATATTTTAATCATCAATTCACAGAAGAGGTTTGATGGGCAAGGATTTGGCAAAAATCTGCCCAACTCCCTTAACAACAGCCGCCTTTGTGTTTCCTTGCTGAGGTTGGCACACCTACTGAGCCATCAAGTCCCAGCAGAGTCAGTCACTCACCCTGGGATGCACTCTCTCCAGGATGCAAAACATGGCCATTTAGTAAAATGTGAAAGGAAATTGCCACACTTTGCTTGCTGAATTAACATGGATCAGTGATGATTTCCAACGCTAAGCAGCTTCAAAGGGTCAACTCCAGTGTTTCAAGTTTTTGTTTTGAATACACCTGATTAATTTCCTTTTCTGTGACTTCTAATTTTAATGGCTCAGTATTTAAAAGATAAAATTAATCAGAATAAAGATGGAAGACAGCTTTCCTTAATTCGTTTGCCAGGTAAAACATTTTGGCATGCAAAACCAGTATGCAAGCAATGATCTCAGCAGATGGAAAGAAAACAGCATTAGTAGATGAACTTAGGTCTTCAAAAGCACCATAAACAGTGAAACATGCAGAAACAGCCAGAATAATTGAAGGTTGTTTTGATGTTTAAAGGGGCTGCAGTTTTACTCAGTGGTCTGTCTTTGGCGCAGGATAGTAAACTACAAGTTTTCTAACACTCTTTGTTTGCCATATGTTTTTGAGAAATTATAGACAATGCAAAGCATGGCCTTGCTAAGCTTTGATAGACACCACAGAAACAAAACCCATGCCATATTTTCCCCCATTTCTAGAAATCTATTTGGAGAAGACAGGAAAAGGAATTTGTACAAGTAAAATATGCCCACATTATGTGTTATTCCATTTAATCAAGAGTGAATCACAGGTTGGTTTTATGAAGATTTTATTTTGCAATTAGTCATAATGTCCTAAGAATAGTTTCCATAAATATATTTAAATAGACTTAATAGATAAAAAATTATCAACTAATAATTCATTTTACAATGTCTATGCTTGTCAGAAACACCTGCTGGGTTACATTGAAGTCATTATTTCTTTTTTATGTATTTTTAAACTAGAGGCCCAGTGCATGGATTTGTGCACAGTGGTCTGCTGGAATCAAGCCTAAATGGGCAGTCAGACATCCTCCAAGGAATGTAGCAGTCCCCCAAGTGGCGAGCAGCCAGGGAAGAGCCGGAGCTACCACCACGCCACTCGTGTTCAACCCATCCCACTGTGCTTACCACTGCCAGTCAGTATCACTGCTGTGGATTTGGGGAGAGGCTCCTGCTTCCACCACTGTTCTTACCACCTGTGAGCCTCGCTTCTGGCTGAGTGGCGCTCACCCTGTGGGAGTGCACTGACCACCAGGGAGCAGCTCCTGCTTGAGCGTCAGCATGCATTATGCAACTGGTAGAATAGTTGCTCCAGTCATTCTGGTCATTCAGTTGTAAAGATTGCTTAGGCTTTTACATTTATAGATAAGCAGTATGGTCAATTTATTTGCTATATATACAAGCTTTGATTTTTAAAGGGCATTTATCTGCTTCAAACAGTCAAATATATCTTGGACTGGAACAAGATTGTAATGAAATATTATTTTTGGAATAGTATCTATAGATAAAACAAAACTGCATGATCTTAGGCAATGAAGATGATCCTGAAAAAATATATAGCTTTATAAATTTGCATATTTAAAGAAAATTACATTCATATCATGCATGTGAATTATGACTTGAGTATACTTAGTCAAAAGCTATTGCAGCCCTGACCAGTTTGGCTCAGTGGATAGAGCATTGGCCTGTGGATTTAAGGGACCTGAGTTTGAATCTGATCAAGGGCATGTACCTTGGTTGCAGGCATATACCCAGTAGGGAGTGTGTGGGAGGCAGCTGGTCAATGTTTCTCTCTCAGCAATGTTTCTGACTATCTCTCTTCCTTCCTCTCTGTAAAAAATCAATAAAATATATTTTTTAAAAGTTGCCACAAATTTAATATCATGTAACATACAAGCTATGTTGATATAATATAAATATTACATAAATTTGTATATTATATAAAAGGACATTTTATTTTTACAAAAAACAATTTTCTAATTAAAATATTCAGAAATGCAAGGATTTTTATCTAAATGCCTAGTAGCTGCATGATTTCATAACCAGTGTCTTCAGCTTACTTTGGAACTCAAGACAAATGGTTTGTTATTATTAAATTCTTAAATAAATGCAAGAAGAACCTAAAAGAAACTGTTCCTATTATCTGCCAAAGACCTTATTTCTTGCAATGCCATACCACAATCATTTCATTCTAGAAAATGGTACATTAAAAGCCTCAACATAAGCATTAAATTATGCAATCAAATCAATATATGAAACTTCAGTAAATGCTTCACCAACAAATTCTGCAACTCAAAATATTTGTATTTGAATAGTTCTATATATGATAATACAAATGGCATTATATTTGACCCTTATGATGTATGTCGTTTTATCTGTAGCAAACTGCTCTTATATGGGTCATATAATTTATTTCTGGGAAGTCAAGGTATGAGGCTCCTTGTCTCTCAATGGAAACAGAAAGATAGATTCTAGAGAGGGCTACAGGTGCTATAAAAACCACAAACTCGATGTAGTGCTACAGGCCAGGGACACCACACACATTCATCAGTGTAAACACAGGTGACCCAAGCATGCCAGGCCATCTATCTGCTTGGAGCTACCGTCCTGCTGAGACTGGTCCAGCTTCCTGACAGTAAATCTTTACACCATTATTTTATCCCCTATTCTGACAAGACATCTCATGCTGTGAGTGGCCAAATGTTTATGTGCAAGGACATTGTCTCCATTATTGTTATTAGTTCTCTGCCCCCATGTGTGAGCAAAGAACTTAAAGGCCAAATGGGTGAGAACAAGTTTCCCAGGGTTATCAGCTTTACAAACACAACCTGGTTCCTATGGAATATGTGTGAAGATCTCTATCTTTTTAAAATATACAAGAAACTGTTTGGGGACTTTTTTTTTCTTATTAGGCACTCAATGGAAACAACAAATGAGAGTGTAGTAATGGAGAGATTTGATTTCTATTTCTGTCACTAACCAGGTAGGTGACCTTAGCAAATCCTTTAGTTTGGTTCTTAACTCTTCTATTTATTTCACTTTTAACCAGAGGATTCCTTTCAACCAAAACAAAAATTTTATTAAAGATGAGATATTTTAAAATGCCCTACCCATTTCTCTCTATCATTAAACATTCAAAATAAAGTAAAAAACTTACTAAGGTACTCTTCCCAAGTGATTGCAAAGAAACCCTTTTAAATTATTTGAATAACAATTTCCTCCCCTAGTGAATGAACACTGCATTGGCATTCAACTAATGACAAACCTGGTCTAATTTTAAAGTGTAGCATTCCTTGTCCAAAAGACACTTTGTGAGTTAGCATTTCTTTTTTTATATATATATTTTATTAATTTTTTACAGAGAAGAAGGGAGGGGGATAGAAAGTTACAAACATCAATCAGCTGCCTCCTGCACACCTCCTACTGGGGATGTGCCCGCAACCAAGGTATATGCTAGAATCTAACCCAGGACCCTCCAGTCTGCAGACCAATGCTCTATCCACTGAGCCAAACCAGTTAAAGCTAGCATTCCTTTTTAACAGGATTTTAGAGAGAGGAAGGAAGAAGGATAGAGAGATACTAATAGAAACATTGGTCAGAGAGAGAAATTTGTTCTGGGAATCCAGCCTTCAACCTAGTGGTCTCTCAGTACTTGGGTCAAACTCAACCACTGAGCCACCCTACTGGGTGGAATTAGTATTCTTTTATGTAGTAGTTTATGTGGGTTTATAAGTATCAACACAAATGCTTCATTTCTATTGAAGCATAAGGCATAATCTGCATATTTAAAATTTACACAGAAACCTGTGTGGCAAGCTCTATGAAGACAGTGACCGTGGGTGTCTAGTTCACTATTCTATTTTTAGGTGCCTAACAAAATATCTGATAAACACATTGACAATGGAAACAGGTTAAAACACTGTGGTTAAGAGTAAAGGTACAAACTAAGATCCATGATGATAGCTCTGTGAAATCCCCAGCTGACCTGGAACTGGGAACTGGGAACCAAGAAGAATGGCCCCTTTCCCAGTGATGAGAAGTTAAGAAAAGTTTTGTACGGACTCCAAATAAAAACAGACTACTCAGTGAAAAGGAAAGGAACACAAGCTGGCAAGCCTTTCCATCTTAATCTCCTTTTCATCTGAAAGCAGTTTTCGTTTTGTTCGAAACATTGTCCTGTGCCTGGGGAAATCCTGCTAAGGAAAGCGGAAAGACTTTTCCTGCCATTGACAGGGCTTCCAGAAAGGAGGTTCATTCTCTTGATGGTGGCAAGAAAGCATAGGCAAGCTGTCCATCACTCTTCATCCCAGTTACCTCCTCATGGCTACTTTTATACGATTGTTTTCTCTTTTCCTTTGGTTCACGAAATTGCATTGTTCACTGGAAAGAAACTAAATGAGGATAGTTCCATCCTTTCCTTATAATCCCACACTTTGACTCATGTCATGATCTAGTTAGTCTGAAAACATCCCCGTTCAAACAGTCATTTCTACTACTACTTTCTTACATTTAGAGTTAATGTCAATGTTTTGCCTTAATAGGAGAGAAGTCTCTAGATATCCTTCTATTTTTCTTCCCTTAAAAATATGTCTGTCATTGGCAAACAGCAAGCACATGCCCCGAAAGAGATTATTTTTAAAGGGGCCATGACAACAAAACTTTTCAATGAAGTCAAATGTCTTGAAATCTCAGTAATACCCTTCAAGAATCTTTTATTCACTGAAACCAGTTTGGCCCTGGATAGAGCATCAGCGTGCATACTGAAGGGTCTCAGGTTCCATTCCTGTCAAGGGCATGTATCTTGGTTGCGGGCACAGTCCCAGTGAGGGGTGTGCAGGAGGGCAGCTGGTTGATGTTTCTCTCTCATCGATGTTTGTACCACTCTGTTCCTCTTCTTTCCTCTCTGTGAAAAATCAAAAAAAAATATATATATATATATATATATTTTTTAAAGAATCTTTTATTCAAACATGTCAATGCAATCCATACATTAATTCATTCTGACAGCAGCCTGGTAATGTGCCCACACCACAAATAATGATTGAAAAAGGAAGTAGTCCACAGTGAGAGTATCAGAAAACCAATCATCTTAAGACAGTTTCCCAAAAGCCCCATCTCCTCCCTGGTTTAATTCTATTTTCAGAAAAGGTTTCTCTTTAGGTTTTTGCCTTGGGTATCAGAAAACGAGGTGAGAAAGCTTGGAGTTTTTTTCCTAAATTACTGTGGTCCCAGCAATGCATTATATGAAAAAAACAACAACATGATAATCTAGTTTAGAGAGGATCTGGTTGCTTTCCAATGTAAGAAACCTTCAGAGTAACCAAAGTGCCATGCTACGAAAAGCTAGAAATGTGTATTTTTGCTTCTTACCACTATGTTGGTAAGAGTACGTATATTTTCAAATGTATGCCTTACCCTTACCTTTTCTAATACATTGTTGTGTGTGAATTATTTGTTTTCTATATTTATTTCAAAATCTCCTAAAATGTGGTTTGGGGAATAAATAGGATGATGACAAGAAATAAGAAGAGGAAAAGCCTACTAGAAGATTCCTATGTAGTCCAGAAGGAAGATTACAGAAATTTAGATTAAAATGGCATCACTAAAGATGAAGAGAAATGAGCAGCATTAAACAAAAGACTCTTCCCATTGAGAAAAAGTAATTAAAAAGAAAGGTTAAATGAATCTATAAAAACTGTACAGTATTCAAATAATTTCCACTTTCTTAGGTTAATTTTAAAATGGATTTTTTTTTAATCACAAAATTTTAAAATCAACCATCAAAAACTCATGTGTCCATTTTATGAAAGGCTGAAACTCTGATAATATGTAGTCATATGAATAGGTAATGAACATAAGTAGTCAGATTATTGTAAAGTGTATGACTTCACATGTTTATCACATTTAATATAAAAAAAGTAAATCAAGGTATACTGCATGGATTGTTCATTATCATTTCAATGGAGATTGGCACTGATCAATAGAACTTGGCTTTGTCTTTGCTTTAGGTATCAGCAAAACCTAATCAGCTGGAAGACAGATGAGCAGCATAATGTCTCAAAAATAGCATTCATTCAATATGTATTTATCGACTTGTATATGGATGCTTTACAAGCTACAATTAGTTTCTGAAACCATATGACATTCATTTAACACAATTTCTTTTGAAGAGAGGCAGTGCCTCCTTAACAAGTCTATTCTGGTTTCCACTCTCAGTTTACTCTTGGATTTATTTATCCTACTGACATTCTGACAGTATGTGCGTGCGCGCACGCACGCATGTATATGTGTGTGTGTGTTCTTTTGTTGTTGTTTTCTTTCTTTCTTTTCTGCTCCCTCTCTCTATTAGACAGCAAAGCTATATTTCCCGTCATCTGTCTGGTAACAATTAGATTTAATATAGCCGAGACTGGTTTGGCTCAGTGGATAGAGCGTCGGCCTGCGGACTGAAGGGTTCCAGGTTCGATTCCGGTCGGGGGCATATACCTTGCTTGCGGGCACATCTCCACTGTGGGGCGTGCAGGAGGCGGCTGATCGATGTCTCTCTCTCATCGATGTTTCTGACTTTCTATCTCTCTCCCTTCCTCTCTGTAAAAAAATCAATAAAATATATTTTAAAAAATTAGATTTAATATAATTAAATTGGGAAATATTCTGTGAAAGATGTTCATCAGTCACTTGTCCCCCCTGTTGATCTGATTCATTCCTTTTCTATCATTTCCATTTTAATAATTATTTTATCATTTCACATTAATTCACTTCCAATAAATTGAATTAAATACATCAAAGGGCCTCAAAGCAAATTAGCTTATTGTAAGTCAGATCTAAAAGGCCCAAAATATGATTTTGTTTTTTACTCTGTATATTATAAATACCCATTACACATTTGGAAAAAAAAACACTTTAAATTACTTTTCCATTGCTTCTAAAATAGCTAAGAATTCCTTCTAGGCCAAAAGAAGTGTCACCCTAAATCATCATAAAATAAGTTTACTTTAGAAAATGTAGTTTCCTTTAAAAAATTTTTTAAAGCATGGTATGATAAAAAATTCACTCATGTATTAAAAATCTGATTTCTAGCTTATATTTTTTCTTTCTAGAGAAAAAAAAAACTTTCTAATTTTACATATTCCCCTACTGTTCTTTCATTAATTTAGCTTGATCATAGCTATGCCGAGAACATCTATAACCTTATACATTTAAAGAAATTCAGTTATTTCTTATGGGAAGATACATTCTATTTTCCAGCCCACTATATTCTTGGGACACAGAAAGTCATAGAGTTTATTCCAACAGATCCCTTCAAAATAACTTATTTAGAAAAATCTATCTTTTAGAAGATAATAAACATTGTATTTAAGATCCCAACTAATCTACATAATATCCCTGTTGTGGAGAAATATACAAGTCTTTTTATGAAAAAGATTTATCCTACCTGTGATATGAAGAATATATTTCCCTGTATGACGTCAGAGTTCCCAACTCCAGATGACCTATGGAAGTGTCTAGGCTTTGGTAGAGTAAGCACTGTGGTTGGTTGAGCAATGAGCTAAAAAAATGTCAGCAGAGAAGCAATGAGGACTAAGCCCCACACATAGCTCATGAACTCATTCTGTATTTATTAAATATAACATGAATATAAAACTTTTTTTCCTTACATGGGAACACCTCTTGGGATGAATATAGGTTAGCAGAATAAAACATTCACAAAAACTCTAGTGTCAAGAATAGATAAAAAGATGAAAGTTTAAAGGAGAAAGTGATAACTTTTTTTGGATCAAGAAAGGCAACCTAGAGTTTGAACCCTGGGTTTAATCTACCAAGTTATTTCCCAGATCAGTTCTGATTGTCTCCATTTACAGCCACCATGAGGAGTCCTTCTCTAATGTTTGCTGCATTCTATCAGTTTCTCTCTTTCATGGGTGTCAGGAATAAGGTTTTTATATATTTTGTCCAAGGTTAAGCAATTTATATTTTACTAGAGACCCAGTGCATGAAATTAATGCATAGATAGGATCCCTAGGCATGGCAAGCAATCAGGATCAATTGAGGGACCCTTGCTGGCACCCACCTTGGCGGGTCTAGTACTGCCCACTCACCAGCTAGCCCAGCTCCCTGCAGCTGCTGGTCGCCTCCCTCTGCAAGGTGACCAGTGGTCGACTGGGGGGTGGGGGATTGCTGGCACCTGCCTTGGCTGGTCTGGGGATAGCAGAGTGGGGGCAGCTCCTGCATTGAGCGTCTTCCCCCTGGTGGTCAGTGTATGTTATAGCAACCAGTCATTTCGGTGATCATTCTGCTATTTGGTCCATTTGCATATTAGGCTTTTATTATAGAGGATTATATTTTAAGGGCAGAGTAACAACAAAGAAACAGACAAGTGAAAAATGTCTCAGTATTGTGTATAATGTTTTTAATTATTTATTTCTTTTAACCTAATTTCTCAGGAGAGAGATATTTATAAAGAGAAAATCCCCCCCTCCCTTTTTTTTAAGTAGAAGGTCACCATCGTGACCTTGAGTGGTGGGCACACAATGGAATATACATATCATATATTATAAAAATATACACTTGAAATTTATATAATCTTATTAAACAATGTTAACAGAATAAATTTAATATTTAATAAGAATAATAATAACCATGCTCAGACTTTCTGGCATTTCTTTAAAGGAACAGGGGTAAAGATTCGAGAACCTAGGATAAAGTAAGATAAGGTCCCCTTAAGAAATATGGTGAAATGGGAAGAAACTAGACCTGGGGCTGAGACACAGCAGGAAGGGTTACCTGTCTCCTGTAATTTGTCCAGAATCAACACTGCAAACTCTGCCCTGGGCCTCTGACAGGATGTGGACATATGTCAGGAAGTTGCCCTGCTCCCACTGAAATTATCCCCTGCCTCAGAGCCCCTTTGCCTAAAGAATAATTGCATGTCACTTCTCTCCTGACACTCTAGGACTTGCTTTTGGGTTTGTCCTGGGGAAAACTGGCTTTGGTTCTGTGGATTTCATTCCTATTGTTCCTTCCCAGTTGCTGGTACTGTGCCACCTGCTAACCCAGTCATGACCCTTTCTTTCTGGTTCACTGGATGCAGTTCAGTGAAGACCAGTCTTTCCACCTCCAGCCCAATCACACCGTTGTCATGGCAGATTTCAGTGAATGAGGACCCCCCATGAAATGAGACACTGATGGAACACCAGTCTACTCAATGCACATAATAGAAATGTCTTTAAAGGAAACCAGAGTATTATTTATGCCAGAAAATTTGAAGACTTGGTCTACAAATAGGAAAACTCTCAGAAAAATAGGAATGAACATGTGGCCTCAATTATAATTTTATATATATAAACTAGAGGCCCAGTGCACAGAACTCATGCACTGGAGGGGTGAGATCCCTCAGCCTGGATTTCAAGAGGGTGCAGGCCAGACTAAGGAACCCCACTGGTGCATAATCAGGGCCAGGGAGAGATGTATTAGGTTGACCAGTCGGGGAGGGATCATGGGAGGGCCCCAGGGCATGTCTGGACCATCTTGCTCAGTCTGGATGGGCCAGACCCCAGCAGCAAGCTAAACTATGGATCAGAGCATCTGCCCCCTGGTGTTCAGTGCTTGTCATAGCAAGCAGTTGAGCAGCCTTAGCATATCATTAGCATATTACATGTTTACTGGTTGAACAGATGACCAGAGGACCGGGTACTTAGCATATTAGGCTTTTATTATATAGGATGACATATTATACGCATCATTCTTCAAATATACATTACTATTAGATATTTTTATAAATAATCTCTAACATATAGTATGTATTTATATAGGATTTATATTTGATATATATTATATATCATAAAATATGTATGATTATGATAAAATGTATTAGTATTACTAAGTATAGTAGTATACTATATTCTAATACTAATTCTCAACATTCTGAAGAATTTGCTATAGATAATTAAAATAAATAATTTGTGCTAGTGTAAATGTATATGAGCTTATACGTGCATGCACACATACACACACACACACACACACACACACATAATCACACACTGGTATGACATATAAACACACAAAAAAAGACAATGGAAATGTTTGCACTCCCTCTGGAAACATGTCAGTAAACTACATTATGTTATTTCCTAAAATAAAAATTTCTGTAGACTGCATTTTGACAGACTTTTATCAGTTATGTTTCACTTTTACAGGAATGGCCAGGCTTAGCTAACCTTGGCAAGGCATTTGTAAGTGGTGAGTAAAAGGCCATAAATCATGAATGTGAACTCAATGTTGGAAACCTTTTCACTGAAAGTTGTAACACTATAATTCATTTGTCAGCGGAAACAATGACATATGGCTTTTTCCCAGAGCTTATTATGAAATTTCAGGCAATATCTTCAGATAAAATGTAGTTCAGGAAGCCCACAGGAAAATTTGCTGATTTTATAAGAATATTAGCAATATTTGCTGAAAAGAGGCAAATTAGTTTCCCTCCTCCTGCTATGCACACATGAATGGGAATCCACATATATATGCTCACATACACACATTCACACAGACTCAAGGATGCACATTATGTAAATATCCTGAAAGCCAGGATATTGTACACTTTAAATGGGTGAATTGCATGGTATGTAAGTAGATCTCAATCAACTGTTTAAAAATAATAGGTATTGCAGTGACTATGTTCTTGAACACTCCACCACACACACACCACCTCAGTTAAGGAGTTTCATTGTTTTTAATGTTTCATAATCCCTGCTCTCATTCCATATACATATGTAGAATGTCAATGGAGTAGAGACCTTTCTCCTATAGATCTTTGTTCATGGGATATGCATGCCCTCTCAGCCTAGCATTGGATGCCTATTACCCTGATTGTAGGTCCCCACACATCCAAGCCTCAGCGAGACTCTGTAATATTCTCCTTACTTATCACAAGTAGTGAATCTCCATGACATCCATGATTTTTTCCCTGTGATACACATGTTCACTCATTCACTCATTCAACTGTGCACCAGGCTAAGTGTGCAGGCAGAGCAGTGAATAGGAAAGACAGAGATCTAAAAATCATTTTGTCTTCAGAGTTGCTGTGCCACGTTGACAAATAATAAAAGTAAAACAATGTATTCCCCCCAAGATTTTAGTATGCCCATGCTCTGTAATATATATATCTGTAATATATATATCTGTAATATATATATATATTACAGATATATAATTATCTTCCCATCACAATTTACATAGTTTGTATTTGTGTATTTGTTAGGTGTATATCTGGTCTGAATTTGCAGTGCCTTTGAGAAATGGTGTTTCTCTTCGTGATGCCAAAACCATTAGGAAAAGCATTGTTTTTCTACTGCTTCCTCCCAGACACCTGCACAAAACACTTGCTCAGAGATCAAAAAGAATACAATCTAGAGTGTGATATGCAATGGGCACTGTCACACGACACCTGCCTTTCATTACTGCAGGGCACCACAAATTGAAGAGCAAAAAGAGCTGGAGCCTGGGAATGAGAAAACAAAATGGTAGAAATGGAGAATGAAGGAGAAGCAAAAAATAATAATAATAATTAATAATAATAATAATAATAATAATAAATAAATCCAGGAAGAAAAGAAGCCTTAACAAAATGAAGTGTCCTCTCACTGATCACAGAATATGGCTCACATAATAATTCAAATATTCTCTTTTCTCATAAAGGGTTATTGTGCAAATAACCTGGGTATTTGCTCTTGTTCTAGGACAGCCCTGCTTTCTCTCCTCTCGAATGCCAAAATATGGGAGGGCTGGCTTCATGTTATTCCCATTTAGGTGTTGACTTGGACACGTTTTTGTCCTTTTCCCTGTAACACAAGCAATGACAGAAAGGCGCTATTCACCAGATGTTGCCTTCAGTATGCTCTCTTATTATTCTTTTTACATGTTACCTCTAATAGTGAGATACAGTTCCCTTTTTCTTTCTTTAAGCCTACCTATTATTTTCCTTCACAGAAAATCAACAGCACTTTATTCTTCAAACACTGGAGTTTAAAGTTCTCCTAGTCAAGATGCCTTTTACTTAAAGAAGAGAAAAATCTACAAAAGAAGAGTGGATCTGCTTGACTGCAGGGGGACTGGCTCTTTGACAGGAAGCGATTATAGTAGATGCTCTGGGTAACCTCAGCTGAAGCAGCTGTGTGGCAAAATCCTCTTTTAATCAAATAGAAGTCCCAAAGTAAATAGTATGGTCCTCATTAGTCTAATTTGCTAAGTGTTTCCCCTCACACACACACTCTGCTCTCCATTTAAAGTGTACTTGAGGCAATACAAAGAATAAAATATAATAAAAAAGGGGAGAATTGACACATCTTTGGTAAGGTATCAGATTAATTCACCAAAGATGACTTTCTGGCCTGAGAGAGGTCTTTAGATAATTGATCTACAAATACACACAGTATCCAGCAACAGTGAACATTATAATGAGCCTCCCAAAACACTCCCTCTCTAAATGATTCCCTGACATTTCAGAACATTAGAAAAGAAGCCTAACGTTCCTCTGTTTGCTATCATTTCGTTGTAAACTCCAGATACAAATATTCCTAAGGAGATAACAAAACCAAGCCATAAATATAGCAAGTGGTTTATGTTTTTGAAATAAAAATGTTTTGCTAAGGTATATTTCATGAAAAAGCAGAGATGCTTACAGTGTTCTTGTTTCCAGTGTGTTTCTAGGAGCCACAGCCTCCAGAATCAGAACAGGCAGGCAGAATGCACACCTGTGCCTGCCCTGGAAGGCCCCAGGAAGACTTTCTAATGTTCTGAACTCATGTTATAGTAAAGCTTAATAAGCTACGCAGACCAGGGTGACACTGGCAGTTGCTTGAGCAAAGCAGTTGTTAGAACAAACTGCAGAGTCGGATTCCCCTCCTCCCACTCCTGTCACTTCTTAGCAGTGCTGTAGATATGAGCAGAGACTTAACGTTTATAAGCTTCATTTTTCCCTTCCACTAAAATTCTGAAAACAATATGATGCACATCTTTGGTATGTTCTGAGCATTTCGTGAGATAATGACAGTCAAGTGTCAACCTGGTACACAGAACATGCTCAGCAATCACTAAGTCCTGTTCTTATTACTAGTGATTATTCAGATCAACTTTCATCCCTGAGGAGGGATTGGGAAATGTGATATCACAAAGGTAACATGGAGATGATAATATTGACAAAGTCCTGGTAAATGGGTCAAAATAAAAGCAATTGAGGGACACCAAAAAGCAGATTACTTTCAAGGCAGTTTTCTTTTCCTTTCCCCCAAAAATGGGATAATATCAGAATCTACCTTAGAACTACATGAGATAAGATAATGTTACAAAGCTGTTAAAAGCACAGGATGTGGCACTCAGTAAATGCTCATTTACTGTTAGTGCTTCTGAGGTGTTTTCTCTATTACAGAGACTGATGTCACGTTTTGCTTTTTCTAGTAATATATTCCATCCTTTATAAGTAGGGGAGACAAGAACAGGACTTTTCACTAGTTCCTTCCGGATAGAAAACATGTTTATTTCTCTATTTATAACACTAGAATTATCTGGGCAGTGTAAAAGACAGTGTACTACCAAGCCCCTGGGTGTGTCTGTATCTGCAAGTTTGAGACAGAAACTAAGAAAAAACTTCACATAAGAGAGCAACTAGCATTTGAGGTTTGGGGTAAATCAATAGAACAAAGAACTCCCCAAGGTGGGAGTAAAATAAGGTCCACAAATGAGTCAACACTACAAAGCACAGACAACAGGAGACAATTCTGGAGCACAGAAATAAAGGTGGATCATGGGAAAGTGAAGTTCCAGGGAGTATGCAGAGAACTGGGATGGGTGGAGAACTCAGTCAACTCTAGGCCTAAAGAGCTTGGACTGTCTCTGTTGACATCAGGGCACCTAGCGGTTCAAACTCAAAAATTTTGATCTAATATTTCTATAAATCGTGTATAATTTGCTGTTTGAGTGTGAAGTCTTCCATATGTTTTTATAAGCCACAGCTATTTCTACTTAGAAATAATCAAATCTGGATTATGTTCAAAATTTAAGTAATAGAACAGAGAACACTGAGTTCAGGGACCTTGGCTACAATACTTGCTCTATCCCTAACCAGATGGAAGACACAGTCATATTGTTGTATACCCTGGGTATTCAACTTTTCCTTGGTAGAAGATGTCAAACTAAATGATTGTCACATTCTCATTAATAATTTAAATGCACTCTTAATTTTCTTCACTGGAAAGAGTTACATGACAAAGTGAGAAGATATATAACTTAAGAAGTAAAATAGCATGATTATACGTATGTAATAAAACCTTGGGATAATGGCCTTTTAGCTTCAAATATATAATATTTATAATATGTCTTAACTACCAGATGGAATTGGGTCATTTATACCTGAGATGTAAGTTTTTAATAAATATTATATTCAGCCAAGACCGGTTTGGCTCAGTGGATAGAGCGTTGGCCTGCGGACTGAAAGGTCCCAGGTTCGATTCCAGTCAGGGGTATGTACCTTGCTTGTGGGCACATCTCCAGTATGGGGCGTGCAGGAGGTGGCAGATTGATGTCTCTCTCTCATCGATGTTTCTGACTTTCTATCCCTCTCCCTTCCTCTCTGTAAAAAATCAATAAAATATATTTAAAAATATTATATTCAGATGCATAAAGACCTAGCTTTTGATGGACTGCCAACTAAGATTTCCAGTGACTATTTCCACAGATAAAATAGAGTATGTATATCAGGGCTACCTTCACATCTCAACCACCTTGTCCAGTAGGATGGAGGTCATTTGTCAGAGCCATGAGGAACATAACACAGCGGGGAGACAGGGATTTCTTGTAATGCTTAATAAATTAAATCATTATCCATTCATGCTGTTGGATATATCGTTTGGGAATAGTCATAAACTCTCTTTCAGTTCAGTCAGTTTCTTTTAACTTTGATAAGAGCTTATAGACAGGATTATAAAGACATTCCATACAGACAACAAAGAGTTTGGGTTTACCACTAGAATAGATTCAGAATGTCCTCTCCATACAGCACAAGTCACTATAACAGTTGTGTATATGACTAAATATAAGGCCATTATAGGCTCCCTATGTCCCAAAAAAAGGTTATTAACAATAATTATGGACTATCA
This sequence comes from Lasiurus cinereus, assembly GCA_011751065.1. Classification (NCBI taxonomy): domain Eukaryota; kingdom Metazoa; phylum Chordata; class Mammalia; order Chiroptera; family Vespertilionidae; genus Lasiurus; species Lasiurus cinereus. Next base: position 42,270,954 of record JAAGEH010000307.1, read on the forward strand.
ATATGTTATAAATGATTCTATAGAAAAATGCAATTTCTACAACTCAAATAATTTAAATATTAACATTGTTTTTCTTTAAAAAAATAGGAATAAGATAAGGATGACTAGTACTGAGTTAAATAATTAAATTGCTATATTAAATGAGATACCACTTCACACTTGTTAGAATGGCTATTATCAACAAGAAAATAAATAACAAGTGTTGGAGAGGTTGTGGAGAAATGGGAACCTTTTTTTCACTGTGTGGATTTGTCGGCTGGTACAGCAAATGGAAAACAGTCTGGCAAGTCCTCAAAAAATTAAGAATAGAGCTAGCAATCCCTGCATATGACCAGCAATCCCTTTTCTGGATATATATCCCCAAAACTCGAAAACATTTGCAAAGATATATGCACCCCTATGTTCATTTCAGTATTATTACAGTGTCAACACATGGAGACAATCAAAGTGTCCTGCCATAGAAGATTGGATAAAGAAGATGTGGTACAGCCCTGGCTGGTTTTGGTCAGCAGTTAGAGACTCAGCCTGGGAACCTAAGGGTCTCGGGTTTAATTCCTGGTCAAGGGCACCTAGGATATTTTATATCCCATATATGAGTAGGATTTCACTCATATGGGGAATATAAAACTGAAATTGTGTACACAAACATCAGTGTGGTGGTTGCTAGAAGGAAGGGTATGAAGAGGGACAAATATATGGTGATGGATGATTATTTGATCTTCCATGGTGGGCACACAGTACAATATACAAATCTTGTAACAGAGAAATCTACACCTGAGATCTATATGATCCTGTCACCCCAATACATTTAATTTAAAAAGTATTTTCAGAAATCTTAGTGTTTTGCAGGTTCAAATTCAACTGACGTTCTAAGCCAGTATGAATTACACATATGTGGGATGTGGGATTCATTTCTTTCTCTGTATGGTTGGAGGCATGTACACATAAACATCACATGCCAGTGTTTGCTCAACATCAGAGACAGCACTGACTCTGAGAAAAGAGAGATTAGAAAGCACCAAATCAAAAGGTATTTTCTAACCCTAATTGCATAATCCAAACAATATTGAGTAAAAGCGATAAATAGCCTTGAACTACTGCTGAGAAAACACCAGTGAGTTGTAACAAAGCACTTAGCCATTGCGATAAATTAGGCAGCAACTCAGAGCTTCCAACTGAAAGTGAAAATAAATAAAATATAACTAAAAATACATGAAAAATTACAAGGAAAGCATGTAAGTTAATGAGGTACAAATCATGGCTACCAAGAATAACACATATGTCACTCCATGTGTAATGTACAAATTCAAAACTCCCCTTGCTTAATATGATATTTTCAGGTAGTTTTATGGGTAATGTGCACTGAAACATTTAAAAATTTAAAAAGTGCAGTATGTTTCTATGTTTTTGCAATTTCACTATTTACAAGGTGTCCCAATTAATGTATCATAGAAGTATTGGTCATATGACTTCCCATGACACTGCTAGAGTTGATGAAGTATTTCTTTGGTCATTTAAAACAATCCACTTGACAAAATTCAATTTCTGGATTTCAGGAATAAACTACATTTTTCCCTTAGGTTTTTATTTAATTAAATCTGCTACTGACATAACAGCCCAAACTGTGGACACCATATCATATTTTAAAGTTGAAAAATGGGCGATCTATATGTGCGTGTTGAATAATACCATGACAGTGTACTTCTCTTTCTATGCCTCTGCTGACAACTGTAAGGTCAATTTCAGCTTTAAGTTTGGAATAAAGTCAAGAAGCAAGATTATGAGAGGATTTTGAAATCACGATTGCAACTTGGCAAAATGAGTCCTAACATTTTCTGTACAAACAAATGAAATGCCAGTGCAGGCTCTCAATGTCAGAGCCTTTGAAAGGAATTTGGTTTGGCTCAACTGGAGTTAGCTGTGTGTGCTAAGACAACCTGACCTAGAAATAACTCTCTACAAATAATCAAGGAAGCTGAAGGGAAATTAAAACAATTTTTAGTGATTGACCTTTGCATACTAGACAAGTATGAGAAGGTAATGATTATGATCTGAACACAGATTGTGGAACACACCATTGTTCATACAAAATGTAACAAACCCTTTCAGATTTATTTAGTTACTTCTAACATAGAATTATAAGAGACAAGGTTTGGTAAATATATTGAAAATCAAAGCCCACTGCAGCAATATTTTAGATAAGAAGAAAATCAGGCTTGTTTCTAGTGGTACCCTTTAATTAGATAGATAGATAGATGGATAGATAGATAGATAGATAGATATGAATCTTTAAAATCTTTATATACCATAAAATTTGGTATACAGTTAGTTGTACAAGTTTTGCCAAATGCAAAAATTAGGTAATCATCAACATATTCAAGATTAGAATAGCTCCAATTCTCTCCCCAAATCTTCTTGAAGATAGATCTATTTTCTATTTTTATAAGCTTTGCCATAGAAGCAGCATTTTAATATCAAGAAAAATGCAGCTATTTATTTCAAGGTGTTTGAAAGGTATTATAAACTACTCTTCATACATTATAAGGCAGTTTCCTAAATGTGCACAAGCAATACTTATGCCTGCTCCATATATTTGATCCTGGAAGAGTAACTCCTCCCAGCCATCATTCCAGGCCCAGGGTTTGAGAAGAGTAATAGTTCTATTGGCAGGATAATTTGCTACACCTAAAAATTGATTCTCTAAATATTTACTCAACATTTTTAGGGGCAAAGCCTAGTGCCTGATTGAGTGCAAAGGCAGAAAAGGAAGATATGGAAGACATCAACCTTGCTTCTTGCATAATGCACATAGTCAAACAAATAAACAAGTAACCAACAATTCCCTATCACACACTCATTATTGTGAGTACAATGGAGAGGATCTTACTCTCTTCCCCCAGACATCTCAAGAATTACTTTCAATACATCCAGTTGTGTCTTTAGAAAGAATTCCTATAAATACAATTTTCCTTTTGCTTTATACTTCCAAATTATTTTATTGCTTAGTGTCCCAAGCTATTGCCATTGTGACCTTCTATTCTTTCTCCACAACATGGCATCTTACCTAAGGAGCTCAATGGCCATCATGGTCCCCTTGACACATTAGGAGTTACCCTTTTCCCTAACTTGCATAGGACACTGGGAGCTGACCAGTTGTGTAGGACAAAAGTGCCCCCATTGCTGGTACTAATGCAGAGAGGGCTGGAAAAATTGCTGTTGTGTTTCTTAGAACCAGCAATCAAATGGGGATTGTTATATAGAAATGGAGGTTAGCCTGGCTGCTGTGATTCAGTTGGTTGAGGATGGCCCTGTGCACTGAGAGGTCACAGTTAAGATTCCCAGTCATGGCACATGCATAGATTGTGGGCTCAATCTCCAGTAGGGGGCATGTGGGAGGCAGCCAATCAGTTTTTCTTTCTTATCAATGTTTCTCTCTCTTCCTCCCCATTGCTCTCTCTAAAAATTCAATAGAAACAGAGTTAAAATCATGGTTAGATTCCAATACTCTAATAATATAACATATTCATGTGTTTTCCATTTCTTCCTGCTTTCATTTGTCTAATATTTACTGAGTACCATCTATGTTTGAGGCACTGAGCTCATCACTGGATACATTCTTTTCCATGAGAGCTCAAATTGAGTGAAATTAAGTCGGCTTGTAGAACTGATCTAAGATCATGCTCTGTTAAATCATTTCTTATGAAAAAACGGGTGATTCATTTAAGCTCCAAATGGTAGATTTACGAATAAGCTTTGGTAAATCCCAAAACCATTTATCAATTTGGAGTTGATTGCATATTAGAAATGAGCAACTAGTCCTCTATTAATCATTAATATGTCTCATTCCTGTTAAATTGAAGTTCCATTGATTTAATTGGATTGAGGAAGGAAAAGCTGATTGCTATCACTGAGTTTTGGCTTTAAGAAATTATTTTCCCTCACTGTGGTTATGTTCCCCATAAGATTTAACAACAAAAAAATAAAGCCCAACTATTAAACTCATCTTATTTGCTTCTTCTTTCCCCACAAATTAGAAATGGAACCTTGTCATCAACACGGTGTGACCGGTTGTATTTTAATATTCAGTGCCTAATGACTGGCATGTGATAAATCTTTCATTAAAATATTCATGAATAATCAGATTAAATGTCACAGCTCCAAAGAAGGATCATCTGATCAGGGGTAACATCAGTTAATTTCTTTATTTGTTTGTAGAGCACTATTCGAGTGAAAGCAATCAGTATGAAAAACCTCTCCATTGGTGTGTGAAAGACATATAAATTATGTGTTGCCTGCACTTGGAACAGCAGGAAAAAAATCTGAAAATATTTCCTCCATTTTAAGAAAAAATATATGAGATCAGTTTTCATTGATTCTCCATCAATATGCTACTCCTGTATTAATTGTCCTGATTCTTCCAAATAAAGATTAAGAACAGGAACTCTAATTTTTCTGGATGGTTTCAGAATAAAATACTTTGGATAATCAAATATTTTTGTTGCAAGAGAATTGCAATGATATAAGCTTGTAGTGAGCAGCTGATTTCATTGAAAGTCTTTCTGCTTAACTTGGAAAGAACTGAAGTAGAAAGGATATGGTTAGGTGGAATAAAGCTAGAGTTGGTGTCATAAAGAGAGACATCTTACCCTCTTTCAAGGAGAGCTAAAACTGCCACAGAATTGGCTCACTAGGTACTCTCAATCCAAGGCCAATTACATGGCAGCCATCCTGCCAGAAAGCAAAAGGGAGAAAATGGTACTTAAAAATTACAATCCTAAATCCCTACACATTATACAATGACTTTCTAATACAACACATCATATCTATTTTATAATCCAAATGTCATATTCACGATTCCCTAAAGGTTACTGATAACAAATGTGCATGCTGGGCAGATAATCACAGCATGTGTATATGCAATTTATTATGGAATTATAAGACAGCCTATCACCTAGCTTGTGATTAACTTTATACTAACATCAAAGCCATATGGTAGCCTACCCATTTATGGAACAAAGCTACCTCCTAATGTCATTTATTGTAGGTTAATTTATGATTTGGCAGAAATGCTATGAAAAAAAGACTACCACTTCTTGGATGTAGAATTTTTAGCCAATATAAATGCATTAACCTTGTTAATTCTCACCCTTCATTCCATCCAATTCACAATGGCTCTAGACCAAATGTTATCTGCCCTCAAAACTTCTCATTGTAATTAAAGTTGTGGAAGTATTTGGGGGACCTGGAGTTTGGAAATGTGTCTAGTCTTAAAAATAAAATATTCTAGGATGTACACACATAAATGTTCCCAGGATTGGATGGTCCCCACTGGAAAGAAAGAGTGTTTCATATTGTAAGACCAGAGACAGTTTCCTGAAAAAAAAAACGAAGAATGAAAAGACAGTTTTATTTTATTGTAGAATAACTACTTTTTTTTTTCTTCTTCATGATATTGACTGGAGGAGAACTTTCTGTCAATTCCATTCCTTTCTTCAAGTAATTTTTATTTTTTTATAATGGCATTTTTTAATTATATAGTAACTTATGTGACCATATTATTTATAAATTGCCGGAAACCAAACATTGTCTCACTATGAACAGGAGACCAGAAGGCTGGTCAACCTTAATTGCTCTGAAAAGTCAGAACTAATCACTCACTGTTTAGTTGAAACATTGTTAGCTGAAGCAGCCTCTACCTGTTTGTTTCACGTTAATTTCTGTTATTGTAATTTCCTGCCTAAAGGCTATGGGTATGTCCCAAAGCCTTAATAAAAGGGAGAAAAAGGCCAGAGCAAGTGGTAATCCTTTCCACTAGAGCAGTGGTTCTCAACCTTCCTAATACCGCGACCCTTGAATACAGTTCCTCATGTTGTGGTGACCCCCAACCTTAAAATTATTTTTGTTGCTACTTCATAACTGTAATTTTGCTACTGTTATGAACTGTAATGTAAATATCTGATATGCAGGATGTATTTTCGTTGTTACAAATTGAACATAATTAAAGCATAGTGCTTAATCACAAAAACAATATGTAATTATATATTGTGAAATATTTATTTCTAATTACAAATAAATGAAATTTTGTCTTGAATAGTGGTGTAGCATGGGCAACAGTCTTCATATGACAACAGTAAACTACATTGCTACACTTTGCTACACCAAGGAGCGGTCTGTTGGTTCCTAAGACCATGGGAAATACGTGTTTTCTGATGATCTTAAGTGACCCCTATGAAAGGATCGTTCAACCCCCAAAGGGGTCGCGACCCACAGGTTGAGAACTGCTGCACTAGAGGAAAGCCCTCGCCTGGCCCCCCAATATCGCCAAATTAATGTTTTCTAGTCTCTCTTTTCGTTCGCGTGCGGCCTCCTTCAGAACCCGAACCCTGAACCGGGAACCCTGAACCACGCAGGACGTGGAAAGAAGTTCCCACAATAAATCAGTTCCCCCAAGTTGTTAATTATTGTAAATAATAAACCTTTGACTGTACAACCAGAGTCTACTGAATTATAATATGGCTTTCAATGTCTATGTTATACAGTAGAATTTTATATTATTTAAGTTTACATAACTATTTGTAATTGCATATTATTTAATTACATTTGAAAATAATATAACCTACTAAATATAGGCTAAAATTTACTGGAAATCTTTGAAAATTTAAGATAGATTGTTATGAGTCTCCATTTTCAATCATAAAGAATGGCCCTCATACAGTGTGGCCAAAAGACCATTCTGCAGAGGTTTGGCAGTTATCTCATGTGGGTTTCTTTAATTTGGTCTGTGTGGGACCACTGTTTTTGCTTCATGGCTCTTTATAACTAGGTCTCTTTTTGCTCATGTACTTGATTCAAGTAAAGTCTCTAAATATTGACCTACAAATTTGACAAGAAAGGTTTTACTTCTTCCAGTGTGCTCTAACATTTCTAAGGGACAATCTGGTATCCTGGCTCTTGATTCTCCAATGCTATATTCTCAATCTGTTTTACATGTCTTGTAACAAAAACATATGCTTAGAAACAGAATGCAATGTAATTATGCTTCAATATATAACTGGGCATTTTTAGAAAAGTAAAAATTCACTATTGTTAATATTTTTCATGGTTACTATCTATTGCTTTTGGACATGGCAGATCATTTGTTTTGTGCTTTGTGTCTGTGCCTGCATGCATGCTACTGCTTCAATATCAGGAGTTTGAAGATCTAAAATTGGAATTTGAACAAAAACACAATGTATACCTCTCAGAAACAATAAGAAATGATTCATCCTTTTCCTCTGGAGTGTAAAAACCTCTCATCATTTAATATGTAGCTCATGAGATATATATTAGGAGTGTGGCCTTGTAGCTAATAAGATAGTGTTGTTTTTTTTTGTGTGTGTGTGTTTTTTGGAGTCTCAAGTTGTCAGTAGCATCCCAGCCTTATGAGTACACTAAAAATAAATTATTCCTTTGTATGCAAATTCATTACTAGTAGCTGATAGCTCATGACAGAATTATTTATGGGGGTTACTGAAACCACATTTTTCTGAAAAAAATTTAGAAAAGATATTTTCAAAACCAACCTTTTGCTGGCATGTTAATAACCAAACAATTGTTTGAGATATTTATTTCCTTTTAGGTCTTTAAAAGTCTTGTCTTTTGATTGCATTTTGGGACTTTTTAAATGCCTTCATTTATTTGAACAAAAACAGGTCTTAACTTACTAAATGAAACCTGTTTTAACTTATAGAATTTGCCAACTATCAAACCAATAATAGGCTATGAATTATGCTAAGCTAAATAAGCCAGGCAGAGAACAACAAATATCACATGATCTCACTTATATGTGGAATCTAATTAACAAAATAAACTGACAAACAAAATAGAGCCAGAGACATGGAAGCATGCAACAGACTGAGGAATTTTAGAAAGAAGAGGGGAGAGGGTGGCAAGAAGAGATTAACCAAAGAATTTATATGCAAATATGCATAACCCATGGACACAGACAATAGTGCAGTTGAGGCCCTGGGGAAGGGGCAGGAGTGGAGAAGGGGAGTCAATGGCAGAAAAAGAATGGTGGTCTCTGTAAAACCTTCAACAATAAAAATAAATAATTTTGTTGATGGTTTTTTTGGCTGTGCAAAATATTTTTATTTTGATATAGTCCCATTTGTTTATTTTCTCTTTAGTTTCCATTGCCCTAGGAGACGTACTGGCAAACATATTGCTATGATACATGTCTGAGATTATTGTTTCCTATGATTTTTTTTATAAGACTTTTATGGTTTCATGACTTACCATAAAATACCAAATTTAAGTATTTTATTCATTTTGAGTTTATTCTTGTTTGGTGTAGTTTAATTCTTTGACATGAATGAATACCAACACTGTGGTACAATTACACCATGGAATACTAGGCAGTGGTAAAAAAGAAGGATATCTTACCCTATGAGGCAGCATAGAGGGACCTGGCCAGTATTATACTAAGATAAATAAGCCAATCAGACCAAGATAAGTATCACATGATCTCACTCATTTGTGGAATCTAATGAACAAAATAGATACAGAGCTATAGAAGCATGGAACAGACTGACAAATCTCAGAGGGAAGCAGGGATGGGAGGAGAGTTTGGGGATAGATTAACCAGGGAACTTACATGCATATATGCATAGCCCATGGACACAGACAATAGTTTGGTGAAGGACTGGGATGGGCAGAGGTAAGGTGGAGGGGATCAATAGGACAAAAGAGGGAGAGACATCTGTAATATTTTTGACAATATAAATTAAAAATAAAAATAAAACCCTAGCCAGTTTGGGTCAGTGGATAGAGCATCAGCCCATGGACTGAGTGGTCCCAGGCTTGATTCTGATCAAGGGCATGCATCTCTCTCACATCAATGTTTGTCTCTGTGTGTCTCACCCCTTCCCTTCCACTCTAAAAATCAAGGGGAAAATGTCCTAGGGAGAGGATTAGCCAAAAAAATAAAATTAACTCAAAAATATATTGTGTTTCAAATAATTTAGCCAGTGTTTTATATTTAAAGCATTCTATAATATCTTGGGTATCGTTTTTCAAGTTTCTATTTTTGGGGAGGTGGAGGAAAATGCTTTTCTAAGTCACTTGTTTCTGGCCCCATAACCTGAAATCCTTAAGTTTTTTCAAATTATTCTTTTCTAACAATCTATCTTCTTTCAGCATCTCTTTCCCCAAAGAAACTGTTTCAGCTTCTTCCTAGTATCATGTCTTTTTTTTCTCCCAGAAAAAAAGTCTCCTGCCCCATCTAATTAAGAGTAAAACACTGAGTCCTTAGACTTCTTTCTTCTTTTCCCATATGTAATAACCTTCTGAGAATTGAATTTCAAATTCCATACTTTCTATATGATAGTCAAGACAGATAAAGAAGAGGTAGTATATACATACTATGGAATATTATTCAGTCATAAATAGGATGAAATATTACCATTCTCAACAACATGATGGACCTAGAGGGTACCAGTATTATGCTACATTAAGTGTCAGACTGAGAAAGACAAATATCTTATGACTTCACTTATATGTGGAATCTAAAATAAATAATAAATAAATGAACAAACAAAATAGAAACAGGCTCATAGATATAGAGAACAAATTAATGGGAAAGAAAATGGGGTACAGATGAAAAGGGTAAAAGGAATTAAATACAAATTGTCAGTTTTAAAAATAGTTATTGAGATGTAAAGTACAGCAAAGGCAATAGAGTCAACAACCCTATATAATAAAAGGCAGTCAACCAAACAACCAATCGCTAAAATGTGTGCTGACCACCAGCGGCACATGAATAGCAGGTGAATGGGGATGGAAGATTAAGACAGGGCACCAGTTGCTGTCATCGGGGTGAGCCTTTGGTGGTTACTGAAAATTCTTTGCTCCCACATGCTACGGTCCTGCCCAGACTTACACCTGCTGCCAACCCCGGCCCTGCTCACCCCAGCTGCCAGCACTGGAGCTGCCACTAGCACCTGCTGCCGGCATCTGGTGCCGGCTGATCTCTCAGTGCTGTAAGCAGGTGCCAGTGGTGGCTCCCGGCCCCAATTGCCCTTTCAGACTTCTCCACTCCCCCTAATCCTGAGAGGCAATTGAGATAGCAGCTGCCTCTCCCACCTGCTGTCAATGACAACCCCACTCGCACCACTGCTGGCACCTAGTTCCAGTCCCGATTTCTCTGTGCTGTCATCAGGTGTGAGCAGTGGCTTGCAGCCTGGATCTCCCCTGAGGGCTTCCCCACCTTCCCCTGCTCCTGAGGAGCAATCAGGGCAGCAGCTGCAGTTCACACCTGCTGACAGCACCAGCACTATTCACACCCGCTGCTGGCACAGAACCCAAATGCTCCACATCATCAGCAAGTGTGAGCATGCCTGCACCATCAGCTTGTGGGAGCGATGGTGGAGGGAGCAGGGCAGAGCCAGGAGAGGCTGGGCAGGGGTGTAGAGGATGTGCCAAGACTTGCTCCTGTACCCACCACAGCCTTGCTGCCCACAGTTCCTTTCAAGGTGCATGAATTTGTGCACTGGGTCCCTAGAATTATAATAACCATGCATGGTGTCAGATGGGGACTAGACTTATTGGAGTGATCACTTTGTAAGGTATATAAATTTTTAATTTTAGGAACTTTACTTGTATTTTTCTATTTCACATTAGTCCTAGTTAGGCCTAGGCTCTATGACTTCAATTATTTTGCATCTACATGTTAATAAAACAAGGGGAGAGTCAAGTCCAATATTTATTCTTTTTTTAAATATATTTTATTGATTTTTTACACAGAAGAAGGGAGAGGGATAGAGAGTTAGAAACATCCATGAGAGAGACATCAATCAGCCGCCTCCTGCACGCCCCCTACCGGAGATGTGCCTGCAACCATGATACATGCCCTTGACTGGAATCGAACTTGGAACCTTTCAATCTGAAGGCTTATGCTCTATCCACTGAGCCAAACCAGTTTCGGCCCACTATGTATTCTTAAAAACAAAAACTACATTTTGGCCAAAACTGGTTTGGCTCAATGGATAGAGCTTCGGCCTGCGGACTAAAAGGTCCCAGGTTCGATTCCGGTCAAGGTCATGAATCCTGGTTGCAGGCACATCCTCAGTAGCGGGTGTGCAGGAGGAGGCTGATCGATGTCTCTCTCTCATTGATGTTTCTATCTCTTTATCCTTCTCCCTTCCTCTCTGTAAAAAATCAATAGAATATATTTAAAAATAATAATATTAATTAATTAATTTTAAAAAAGGCATGAAACCTCTCCACCATATCAGTCTCTTTCAGGACTCTCCACGAGCACTTATGAAACAGGTGATTTTTCTTCTGAGCAACAGCCCATAGAACAACTGAACTTTCAGTGAGCAGTGACTCAAGTGATTGGAGCACTGTCCTATACACCAAGAAGTTGTGGGTTCGATTCCCAGTCAGGACACATATCTAGGCTACAAGTTCAGTCCCTGGTGGGAGTGTGTATGGGAGGCAACCAAACAATGTTTCTCTCTCACACATCGATGTTTCTTTCTCTAAGAAATCAACAAATAATCCTTGTGCCAGGATTAAAAAATCCACAACAATAAACATCAAAAAATTACTAATTAAATTAGATATACTGATATTATAAAGTAAGGTAGTACTAAGCTCACATTAATAATGTATTATTTCTTTAAATGATTCATTTTATTTGTTTTTTTATTTTATCTTTTATTAAATGATTTGCATTTTGAGGAACATGAAAAATTTTATTTTCCGTTCTTGACAAGCCTCCTAAAAGAAAAATAACTTTGGTTTTACTTTAGTCACTAGAATTGTTTAAATGCCACAGTCCTTGAAATTTTATATGTATTTTTGCCCAACTCTACATCATAGTTTTAGTTGGTTATTAATATTTGACAATAAATCCATTTCTATTTGCCAAAGAGCCTAATAAACCATCACTTTATATGCGAAAAATGTCACGGATAGATAAACCATTATTCCAAGTGTATATGTAACTCTGATATTTATTTAAGGGACAAGTTTGTTTCATAAAAATGGCTATTCAAAATCACTATAAAGGTAATGAGTCATACAATTATGAAGTAGAGAATTTCAGAAAAAAGTAAGATCTTCAAAGTACTATAATTCTATGATTTTTTAAATGTTTGGGAATAAAAGCCTCTTTTAGGAATCTGATTAAAAACTACCTTATCTCTCCCCAGAAAACTGTACAGGCCCACAGATTGTATTCAGCTCTCATACACTTAATGCACATTTGAAGACTATTCAGGTTCCGGTTTGTAGAATTTGGGTCTATTATTCAAGTTTCTCATTTTATAGACAAAGGGTTTCCTCACAGGATTGTTGAAAAACTGGGTAGTGTACTAAGAGATGCTAGATTCTCAGATAAATTAGGTGTTTCAAGGTTAAATCATACTACAAAATATTAAATACTAGTAAGTATTAAAATGTTAGATGATAGCTAAGAAATAGCTTCCTTCTATCAGCTTAATTCTTCTTCTTTAATACACAGATTAATGGAATTGGTAAAACCATAGAGTAATGTAATCCAAATCATGCACACATCTCAGAAATACCATACCATCTGATCATCTGAACAACTTTAGCAATGCAGAGGTTACATTATGGACAGGTAGCTTTACCCTGGTAAGTGATTGGTTGGAAAGTCCATCCTTACGTTGTAACAAGCATCACCCCATACTGCAAACTTCATTTACTTGTCTAAATTCTTCCACTTGTACCAATACACAAAAATTATTCAATCATTCTCTCTCTCTCTCTCTCTCTCTCTCTCTCTCTCTCTCTCTTTCTCTCTCTCTCTCTCTCATTTAAAGAGAGCTGTGGTTCTACTCTGTTGCTCACTGTCTAAGTTTACAGCAAGTCAAAATGATTCAAAATGACTTTACCTTCTATGAACAAACTCACCTCAATGAATTCTTGCTTTCCTTAAAACTGTATTTTCCTAGCTTTGATTCCCTCTTTCCCCTCATAACCTTTTCCGTTCCTGTTTCTTTCTCACCCCCTTACTCTTATGAACTTGTTGCCTTCTGCCTTATGGATCCTCCTTCATTCTTTTTCTATATTAAAAAAAATAGCATCTGGCCCTTAATGATATTATACAAGACTATCATTACCAATTCCTATGTCAAAATTCCAACGTTCAGAGCTGGGATTATAAATTAAGTTCAACTCCTTCAGATCTTGAACAAATGTGAAAGTGCTCCTGTTTGGAGGGTAGCAGGGGTGAGCCCAGGTAGCATTGGTAGGGGAGAGAGAAATGAAGCAAAGGAGAGAAGGAGCTGCAAATGGCTGTGAACCCTGAAGAACTTTATGACCCAATCCCACTGGATGGTTCTGGGAGACTGTCTCTGTGTTATCCCAACCAAGGAACAAAGCAACTAGGATATTTAGCCACCAATGCTGTCAGTTGTTGATCAGGGCTGCACTGCCCGTATGAACTCCTGGCTCTTCTGCTTGATCTTTGTTGAGCCCAACTCTTTGGCCAGAAAAGCCTTTGGAAAGAGTCTCAGGTGCTTCCAGTTGGGATGTACAGAAATGGTGTGTGGTGCTGAGATCAGAACGAAACACTAAAAGCACCTACAATGGATGTCCTCACTATAATGTGGTACTGGTTTAACAAAATGGTGTTTACCTTGCTTCCATATTTACTGTCTCACTGGGAAAATTCCAAGTCCCCCAGTCTGGCTGGACCATTTATTTACACTTGTGAATCTAGTGATCCATTGGCGGTGCAAAGGCCCTGTGGCTCTTTAGGGGGATAATTCCTCAAACTCAGAAGGGAAATTTATAGTCCTAACCTGGTCTGAAAGCAATGTGCTCATGGATCTAGTTTTTTCAGTTTAAATTAAGTTAATAAAGGTGAATCCTGTGCAATGTAATTTCTTTTCAGCTTCTGTGTCCCTATATTTTAGAAGATTTTAATAGCACACTTTTTTTTTTCCCTAGCACTAATGGAGTCCAAGTAGGCAAGGCAGCAAGCACAATGTTGTTACTTAGAAGATGTTCAACTATTGTCGGTTACTTACATTAGCCTTCACACAACCTCTATGTCAAATTGCTAAGATTAAAATCTTACAGCATATGGAATTCAATATTTCCCTGTAACTTTTCTCATAAAAAGGTCTGTTTTCTTTTATTATATATATTTTGTGTGTGTGCATATATATATACATATATATGTGTGTGTGTGTGTGTGTGTGTGTGTGTGTGTGTGTGTGTGTATTAGAGGAATATGCATATTATCTGGGACGCCATCACATCACAGCTGTTTACAGGGTGGTCAGGGTTGCGGGGCCACAGGGCAGGACTCCGGGTCTAGCACCATTTCATCCAGCCCAGGCAGGTTCCCCACAACCCCCCAGCTGAAACCCTATAACAACCTGGACTTTACTAACTTTACTGGAGCTGCTATCCACTCCCCAATCCCCTGAGCCAGGACTGCACTGCCCACACAGCAGGGCGCCCCAGCAGCCTCCTGACAGTCAGGCAGTTGAGGAGAGCAGAGTGGGGCGAGGGCCGCAGGGAGCTATGGACAGGGGAGTTCCAGGGGTCTGAGGAGAGGACCTAATAGGAGCCTGGACTGCAAAGAAGGAAGAAGAAAGTGGCCACAGAGAGCTCTTCCAATCCCCTTGCATGGACACCCTAGCCCAACCCCTGCACCCTCAAGGAGACTGGAAGAACACCCAACCTCTGGGGTAGCTGCAGCCCGCACCTCTGACTCTCAATCTCCTCCCCTGCCACCCCCTGCCAGGGGCACCCACAGCAATAGCATGGCGGCGGGACCCGTTAGTGCCCCTGAGCACCTGTCTCCTGTGGAAGCAGCACAACTTGCACCCAGCTCACTCTGGCCTCCCGCGCAGCTCCCTCTTACCAGCTTTCCCTGAAGGCTCCTGGGGGCGCACTATAGCTTCTGCCAGCTCCTGTGCAATATCATGCACTGGGCCACTAATATACATTTTATATATAATATATATAATAAGGACCCGGTGCATGAAATTCGTGGACTGGGGAGAGGTCCCTCAGCCCAGCCAGACCCCTCTCACATACTGGGAGCCCTCAAGGGACGTCCTATTGGGAGCGGACCTAAGCTGCAGTCTGGCCTCCCATTGCTGCAGGTGACCAGGCTGATCAGGGGAAAGCGCCAGGCCCATCACCCCGCTGCTGCAGCCACTGCCAGTCACTGCAGCCACCAACGTATTTTCATCAACACAAACTCCAGTCCCTTCACCATGAAAAAATGACAACTTTCTTTAAACATTTTCAAGATGTGTCTTTCATAGAATATGACATTTATTTATTTATTTATTTATTTATTTTTCCTTTTATCCTCACCTGAGGATATGTTTCCATTGATTTTTTTCCCCTTCCCTCCAATCCCAGGCTTGGCCCCTGCCCAAGCCTAAAGCCATTGCCCCAGGCATTAGGCTTGAGAAGAGGGACACCCCCCACCTCTGATTACAGGCTCAGCCCATTTCCCAAGCCTAAAGCTCCATGGGATGACTGGCTGGGAATGACCTGGGTGCCAAGGAGGTCCCCAGGACCCAGATGTGTATGCAAATTAATTGCTATCTTTTTTGGAGGTTAATTTACTCATTCTGATTGGCTTTGGGCATAGAGAAGGTACAGTCAATTTACATGTTTCTTTATTATTAGGTAAGATTCTGTGAAATACCTTTATAAGTCACTAGCTTAGTGGGATGTGTAGAGGAATGGACAGAAAATTAAAAAGAAAACATCCAGTTTTTTATTATTATTTATTTGTATGATAATGGCCACAGTTCACCATTTTCTGTATTGGTACCCCACTGAATATCAATTTTCCTAGGTCACCCAACTGTGTGGTATTTTATGACTTCAGATTGCTGTAGTGAATGGTGATTGAGCTAGTTACCTTCTCCAGTATGACTTTACATTATTACAGACCACACTGTGCTGTCTTTTTTTTTTATAGACATGCAGAGAAACAGATTGCAAGCTCAACATTCGACAAGTTTACCTTAACATTTTTCCCGCAGCTTTTTTCAATCAGCCAGATGGTTATAATATTACAGGGTAAATCCCCAGCAGACATGCCTATCAACCTTTTCTCCATCACTACATTTCCTCTTCACACCTGAGTAACCAATCATGTCTCCAGTATTCTTTTTTTATTTTTCTTGGTGTCTCTGGCTTTGCTGGAACTATTTAAACCTGCCAGGTAGAACTTTTTTGTCCCTCAATTCCTCAATCAATTTTGTCTATGAACTTCTAGTATCAGTAAAATTCTTATTTTGCTAACATTTATATGCATTTCCTTAACGTCTTAAGTTAAATAAGCATGTAAACACAGCTTGTGTATGTAAAGTCTTATTGGCCAGTGAGACTTAATAGTTGGGCATTGACCAGGAGGTCACAGTTTAATTCCTGGTCAAGGAACAGGCGATTGATAGGATATCATTTTAAAAAGTTGAAGACAAAGGATCTACTTTGGGAGTGCTTTCCAAAAAAAATAGCTGTTGATGAGAAAAACATGAATTACTTCTTTCTTTACTACCCACAATTTTAGGGATGTATCCATCTTTCAATTTTTTTCCTGAAACACATAGTTTTGAGATCTAAAAGTAATTCAATAGGAAAAAAAAATGTAAGCGGTAAAAGGAAAGGAACCATAAAGGTCATCTAATCTATATTCTTTATTTTAGAATTGACCCTGCAAGATCCAATACAGTAGCAAAACCAGTTACTATTAAATACTTGATATGGAGCTATTCCAACTGAGACAGGTTGTAAGTATAAAATATGTCCAGAAACTGGAAGAATTCCTTTATAAAAAGTCAAATACACCACTAATAATTTTTGCACTGATATTACATGTTCCAATGATAATATTTTGGGTATTCAGATTAAGCACAATGTTTTCATAAAATTAATGTCATCTCTTTAAAATCACTTTTGAAGTGTGGCAACTAAACAATGTATACTCACACATGTGATTTGGCTTGTATTTCTATTGGAATGTTGGATTTTACTGTCATCCAAAGCTATTATGTAAGCCTGGTGAACAGATTATGTATTGAAATATTGTGAAGACCTTCAAGTTTTGAAATAATTAAAGAAGGAAATTAGAGAACTCTTGGCCAAAATAAGAATATCAGTCTCCATGTGGCCACAATGATGGTGTTTGTTCATGAAAAGTCTTCCAGTGATGACAAAAAAGAAAAAAAAATTGCAAACAAAGTGTCTCACTGGGAAAGTGAGACTACTTTAATGCCTGGTGGATGAAACCAGATAATGTATCTGCAATGGTCTGACACTTCTCATAAAGTGGTTTGAGAAAGAAAGTATTATATAAGAGAGAAAAGTAGATTGAAGCCAATTAGCCTGCCTACAAGTCTCTTGATAAATTGTTGTCTTACTGAGTTTCCTTGGTAGTACATAGAAAAGCAAAAAAATCACAAAAACCCAAACCATGTATAGCTAATAGTTTCAATGCAGAAGGGAAAAAATATTTTGCAGCAAAATAAAAATATATATGCCCAAGTATGTAAATGGAAGAAAAAGTATCTCCAGATATCATTGATGAGTGCTAATCTCATTGAGAAACATTGAACAATATCATTTAGTATTTATGAAAATAAAGAAGGCATATCATAAAAATATCGATGAGTTTTATATAACAAAAATATCTATGAGTTTTATATAACTATAGAAATCCATGCATGGGTGGGCAGTTCCTCATCCCAGCCTGTACCTCTCCAATCCTGGACAACCCTCTGGCAATACAGAATTGCTGGCTCCTAATTGCTCACCTGCCTGCCTGCCTGCCTGCCTGATTGCCCCTAACTGCCTCTGCGTGCAGGCCTGATCACCCCTAACTGCTTTCTCCTTCAGGCCTGATTGTTCCTAAGTGCCTCTGCCTCAGCCGCACCACCATGGCTTTGTCTGGAAGGAGGACCAGATGACCAGAAGATGTCCGGTCTATCTGACCTAATTAGCATATTACCCTTTTATTAGTATAGATAAATTTGTCATTCAAATTAGGAAAGGCTAAAGTAATAAATTCTTAAGCATTTGTCTCTGTGTGTAGGAGACTGGGGGATAGATGGGATGGAAATTATGTGACTATTAATATAAGTGATACAGCCCTGGTCAGTGTGGCTTAGTTGGTTGGAGCTGTCCTCTCATGGTCCAAAGGGTCATGGGTTCAATCCCTGGTTGAGTTGCAAATGGAGGCAAGCAATAGATATTTCTCACATCAGTGTTTTTCTCTCTCTCTCTTTCCCTCTCCCTGCCTCTCTCTCTCTAGAATCATACGAAGAAAATAAAACATATCCTAGTGTGAGAATTTTTAAAAATGAGTGATATAAATAGTTCCTATCTTAATCCTTCTCAAAGGGTTGAAAATCATCCTGCTTTTTAGAAAATAAAAATATTATCTTAAAATATTTTTTAAACCTCTTATCAACTCTCTCTCTTGCAGTCTGGCTCTTTTGCTCATTTCCATAAATCAATCAATCAATCAATCTCTGGTCAGATTTTCTTAGACTGCTTCTTCTTTTTTTCTATTATCTTAAACTACTGGAAGTATCCCTTCTTTAAACATGCATTTTTTTAAATAAAAATATATGTTGAACATTTCCCTTTCCTTTTTTTAAAGATTTCTCAAAATGTCATTTAGCTAAAGGAAGTATATATCTGATATAACCTCTTCGCTTTCATTTCTTATTGTCTCTCTGACATGAAAACTAATTTTGCTGTTAATATTATGTGCACCAAGAAAATTCATGTATTTTAATAAAGCATATCATTTTATAACATTAAGAATATAAATAATATCTTCAATAATCATAACTGCTTTTATTAAGTGCCCTATCTACTAGAAGCTACTCTAGGTGCTTTTAAAAAAATTCTAATTTAATCTTCACAACACTATACATCCCATATTTAACAGCAGTTTAAAGCCCCATCAACAGAATATTTGGAAGAGTAAGTTAACAGCTGGGGACAAATTGAAAACAAGGTATTTCAAAATGAGGTTCCTAGAAACTACTATATAGGGATAGAGGCTCAGGAGATGTGCCCAGTGAATTCACTGATCATAGAGGTGGTCCAATTCTGACATTTGTGTTGGAAGCTACTCCTCCATTGAACTCAAAATAAAGTGTGGGCTGTCTTCTGACAATAAATAAAAACCTCTTATTTACTTTCAAGAAAATGTTAAACATATATTTGTCCCCTTTCCTCATCTATGGATAAGAGTAATGTTTTTGTGTTATGAACATATGAGCAGGGTACAGGGGAGGTGGAACAAATCTTTACATTGTAAGGTTTGAAAGGTGATTTTTTCCAAATCTACTTTCCTTTTGGCCTGAGGACAGACTAAATGTGCCCTGAGGCTCCAGGCAAGGAGAGTCCCTTTGGGCATTTAGATATGCTGAAGGCAAAATACATATGAAAAACTCCACATTTGTGTAAAATATGCTAAGGTATTCCAAGAGCCATAATTATGTATTTCCTTGCAGTTTCAACAGTTTTTCTCACTGAATGGAGATATACAATACAAAAGATAAATTTGTCCTATTACTTTAAATCATCTGTCTTACTTCTCAGAAAAATCTTAAAATTGTAGCATTAAAGGAATCGCAGTTCAGTATCCATTACTCTGCCTTTTCCCCCCTCAGATATTTCTGATATTAGGTCTCAATTACTTTCACTTATGAAGGGTCAGCAAATTTTAAGAAATATTTTTCCTTCACAGCATTTTTATAAATGATGGAATAAAATAAATTATTTTCCCAACTAATACCTTAGTAGTTGTTAACATTCAAAGCAAAATACATAAACAGCTTTACTTACAGATTCACAATATCATTTAATGCTCCTTAAAATCATTAAAAGTTTTATTGGTAATTATGCTTCCATTTTTTGATGCTTTTTAAGTCTGTTTTAAATTCCTGATTCAAATCCCACAGGTTGGTAATTTCTCATTTTCATTAATATGCTTTCTTCTTAAACCTATATGATTACGACTAAATTAATGTGTAAACAGTATTGGAATACCCAGGGCTCAATGAAAGAACATAATTACTATGGGAATAGAAAAAAATTTCAGAACATATTCTAATTCAAAAATAAGTTTAAGTGCTAATAGGCTACCATTTCCAAATCTAGAAGAACTACTTGACTTAATGTGTTCAGAAACCAGACTATGTTTTGAAAACCACTATCTAGGGTCTATATTTGTACAAATATAAATCAAGATCATTTTGGAAGAAGGTGCTAATTAAGAAGAAAATGCAATTATGTCTCAAAATTGGATTTAAAATATTGATAAGTACAGAGAAAATAATAGCATGTTACAGTCAAGTTAACTACTTTTACTAATGCTGAATTTAATGATATACTTTGTCCTTTACTCTGAAATGATAATATCTACCTGGAGAGTATGCTATAGTTGTATGCTTTTTTATATGATAGTCTTTTGATTTTTGCTATTCGTTTTTATAAAATTGTTTTTACTGATTTGAGAGAGAGAAATATCAATGTAAGAGAGACACATCAATTGTCTACCTCCTGCATGCCCCCTACTGGGGTTTGAACTCCAAGCCTAAGCAAGTGCCCTGATCTTGAATCAAACCAGCAATCTTTTGGTGCATGGGATGATGCTCAACCAATTTAGCAACATAGCCAGGGCAATTTTAGCTTTACGGTACCTCATTCAAAACTTGCACACAGGTACACACAAGACAAAAGCAGTATTCATATTTAAACAGCCTTATAAGTTTCCATGCCTCTCAGACTTTTTCTTTTCTTTTTTACCATGTCAAGTCTTCAATATTGCTCTACAAGGGTGCTGCCATGTTCCCAGTCTTTCCATCTCCTGGTTTCCTTATACATCCTGTTCCCCAAGGCCTTGCTTTCTGCTTAGAGACAATTATTCTGAAAACAAACCTATGCAACTGTGTGAATGGATATAAAATGCACATATTTCTCTGTTTACTAAACAAGTACCATCTAAAGATTATATATATATATATATATATATATATATATATATATATTAGTTATTTTCATTTTTTTTCTCAATTTTGGCGCTGTATAAGATCCATTTGAAGATTCTAGTTTAATTGGTAAAGGGCAATGGCTCTCATTCATTCATTTAGTATACATAAAAATCCCCTAGAAATCATGTTAAATCACAGATTTCTAATTTACTAAGTCAGGGATGAAACCCACCTTCTTACATTACTAATATGTTCTCAGTTGATGCTGATGCTGATGGTCCAGAGAGTACACTTTTGAGAATTACTGCTCTGGACTTACACATAGAACTTGCCAGACAATTCCTGTATTGTCTATTATTTTTAAAGTTTATCTTCATTGTAGGAAGTATTATAAATGTCTGCTTTATTTTTCCATTGACCCCTTCCACCCTGGACTTGCCCCTCCCAAGCCTCTACCATACCATTGTCTGTGTTCATGCCTAAGCAACCATATGGCAGAAGGACCAGAACAACTGGTTACTATGATACATACTGACCACCAGGGGGGGACGCTCAGTGCAGGAGCAGCCCCCTGATGGTCAGTGTGCTCCCACAGGAGGAGTGCCACTCAGTCAGAAGCCAGGTTCATGATTGGTGAACACAATGGCAGTGGCAGGTGTCTCTCTTGCCTCCATGGCAGTGCTAAGCAGCAGCAAGCAGGCAGGCGGTAAGGAGAGAGGGGTCCTGGACTATAAGAAGACACAGACTACGCTGAGGGGAACCTCCCCCCCAGTGCACAAATTTTGTGCACAAGGCCTCTAGTATGCATGTAAATTCCCCAGTTAATCCTTCCCCCTCCCACTACCATCCCTTGCTTCTATGTCTCTGGATCTATTCTATTCTACTTTTCTAACGAAATGCAGGAAATCCTGTAGTGGGCATTTCAGAACTAAATCATGCATTTCTTTGTTTGTTAGAAAAAAAATGTTTTTCTCAAAACATATCACCTATTATACACTGCTACTTAGGGATAATTCTGTTTGTCTATGTGTATATTTTTATTTTTATTGATTCAGAGAGAAGAAGGTAGAAACAGAATCAGCAAATAAGAGAGAGAATCACTGTTTGGCAACCTCCCTGCATGACCCCTATTGGGCATGTTCCTTGACCAGAAATTGACCATGACTTCCTGGTTCATGGGATGACACTCAACCAATGAGCAACAGCAGCAGGGCTTCTCTCTCTCTCTTTCTCTCTCTCTCTCTCCCCCCCCCCAAGAATATTTTTCCATTCATTTCTAAAGAGAGTGGAACAAAAGGAAAAAAGAGGAGAGAGATATATTGATTGGCTGCCTCTTGCATGCACCCCTACTGGACTAGGGAACCTGCAACTGCAGTATTTGCCCTTGACCAGGAATCAAACCTGGGACCCTTCAGGCTCCAGGCCGATGCTTGCACCATTGAGCAAACCTGCCAGGGCTACCTGTATATATATTTTTAACCAACTGTTATTTTCTATTTCTGGACAAATGGACAAATTCCTATATTTTATCTAAAATATCTAATCTATATTATCTACATTTTTAGGTTTGTGATACATATTTATGTACTAAGGCTTTCTTCACAAATGAGGAAAGAGACATAAAGAGGTGAAGCTATTTCCTTTGTCACAGAGGCAGCCTAAGGATAGAGCTCATGTTCAAATCCATGCTGCTTAGCCCTCGAACCCATGTTCCAATCAAACCCCTCATCAATTTCTTTTTCTATTTTCTCTCTTTTATGGTATTGGGGGGAAAGGTTGAATATGGCCAAAAAATTTTTGGAAGAGCTCTTCTTGGATTATAACTGTAGCTGTGTTTATAAAAAGTGATTATGTTTATAGCTTATGCATCATCATCTCAGAGCGTACGTACTCTTTCTAATCATGACTATTCTGATTGCTGATTATTTGCAATTCTGCCTGTTGCTCTCTCCTCTCATTATTACTCAGCCTGCTATAGAGACAGGCATTGTGCTTCTGTGTCCTTGGAGCATTTCACCCCACTTGAGCTTGTCATAAAGCAGCTGGTTTCCTCTCATCCATTCTCTTAATATGCCCTGCAGATTTAACTAACATTCTACATAATAATGTTACATCTTGCTTACACTAACCTAAACTTCAGATGGATATAGGTTGAATATATGCCCTAGTATTATTCTAAGGACTGTTATTTTTTAGAGCAAGGATGGGGAATATCTGGCCCGTGGGCCATATAAGGTCTGACCGGCCAATGCATTAGGGATGAATCAATTGGTCAAATATAATAGACTAATTTTTAAGTTGATAATTCTGTATGGCCCTTGAATGATGTTATAACTATCCAAATGACCTTTGGTAAAAAAAGAAAAAAAAAAGAAAAAGTCCCCCACCTCTATTCTAAAGTATGATACTACAATGGTACATAACTCAAGGAGTTGAAAACATTGACCTACAATTTGATTTATCCATCATTTCCATAAATATTAGATTATACAAGGATAACATTCAATGCTACAATGCCAATGAAATATGGGATTTTGTTGTTATTTTTAAGGAAATTTAAATTAAAGCAGTAACTTATTTGCTCAGTAAACACTTTAGCAATGGGAATTTGTGGATAATAAAGAATGTTTGAAAAAAACAACGCTAGAATCAATGTCCTAGATAAATTGATGGATTATAGTGAGGAATAGCTTTGTACTTGCATTTTAAAAATTAATAATTTATTGCCATGATATTGGTTAATAAAATTTCATAGTGAAATATTTTTTAAACAATGTAACAGTAATAGAAAATTTGCTTTATATAAAAGCCTCAGCA
This sequence comes from Lasiurus cinereus, assembly GCA_011751065.1. NCBI lineage: Eukaryota > Metazoa > Chordata > Mammalia > Chiroptera > Vespertilionidae > Lasiurus > Lasiurus cinereus. Next base: position 42,294,770 of record JAAGEH010000307.1, read on the forward strand.
ACTACCATTTATATCTGGACAGGTGAAAAAGCATGACAATAAATCAATATCCAACAGAACAGCAAGGATCAACTATACATGCGTTGGGCAAATTCATAGCCAGAGCTGTGTCCACAAACAAATATTGTTTTTGAAATCACCAAATGCCTCAACTATCAAGTGGCATTATAGGAACATGAAATATGCATATAAAGGCTAAATTTAGTAAGCCACTATTTTGAAGATCTTTGATGATATGAGAACAGGTGCTAGTTCAGGAAACTTTTAGCAGGTAACCTCAGCATAGGCCAGTTTGTTCAGTGAGTAGATTTCCACCTACCATTTGCAGAAGTGCTCTTGCCAAATGCTGTAAGTACTTGTATAAGATATTTAGCTCTATGATGTACCATCAATTTGGCCTGTAAATTAGTGGACATTGAGGGTATGAGAATCAATTTATCCAGATCTTCCTGAAAGTTTAATATTTATCTTAAAGAATAATACCATTCTTGATTACCATAATGTCCTGTACTAACATATTTTCCAGGTATGCCGTCTTTGTATAGTCATAAAACTTGATAAATACATTATTGATAGATTTGGATCCCTGTCTCATGATTTTAATGGTTCATATAACAACTTAAAATAGCAGATTTTTTTCAAGAATAATACAAGTGAAATAAAATATATAATGTGTTCCTTGATAACATATATAATCAATTTATTTTTAAACTTATTTATAAATTAATATTCTTATTGCATTTTTAGGGTGATTTTATAATTTGAATAAGCCATAATCCATTATACTGATGTGTGGAGACAAACCATATCAGCTCGCAATGCTAACAGTTAAATTTACAGTAATTTGCAAGCTAGTTGTTAACCATGCTCATCATTAGAGACTATATACATTTTATTGTGCCCTTAAAGTTATTTACGTGTATTGTAGTACTTGTATAGTGGAGGTACTACTGGGTACCCCCACAAAATATGCACACACTTCAATACCTGACAGCTCATTTTGAAAGTGAAATATATTTTAATAAACACTGACTTTATAATTATTCAAAGTGCATGTATACATCTGTTGGGAAAACCCTATAGATGGTTATGTGTCACTATATATCTCGACTCCAGTGTCAGACATGTCATATTGGTAACTAGGGATCCACCATGTTGGGTGTATTTAATACTATATAAAGCAGCAAACACTACCAACCAGGGATTTTAAATTTGAGAGGAAAAACCAGCTGTTAAATATGCACCAGTATACAATTGTCTATTATGCATGACACATCTTCTCTTCATTTACTGAAATTAGGTCATGTGTGAGGACACAAATTGCAGAGGATAAGTTATATGTGTTAGATTTAAGCATCTAGGAACCACCAATGGCAATAGAAAAGTTAGTATACAGTTAATATTATAAGAGGAACTCTCTTTTTCTGTTAATTGTTTACAAAATAGCTTCTACATTTTAGGTGATTTTTAATTACTGAGACAAAAATAGTTTAATGTATTTACTCAAGGATATAGATATGCTAATAATGTGTGTGTATTTAAAATACTAGTCAGAGGGGAGAAAAAAATGGCTGTGGAATAGAAGGACATGTCTGGAGCCTTATCGCTGGGCAGATGGAGAGAGCATCTGAGAGTCGCACTGGGAGTGTTTGTTGGCAAGTTAAGAGTTACAGTGACCGAGACCGGATTGGTTCAGTGGATAGAGCATCAGCCTGCGGACTGAAAGGTCCCAGGTTCGATTCCAGTGGGCAGCATGTGCCTTGCTTGTGGGCACATCTCCAGTGTGGGGAGTGCAGGAGGCGGCTGATTGATGTCTCTCTCTCTCATGGATGTTTCTGACTTTCTATCCCTCTCCCTTCCTCTCTGTAAAAAATCAATAAAATATATTTAAAAGCTTTAAAAAAATGAGTAACATAGTTATCTTCCAGGAGAAGGTGGGAGACTGCTGGATGGGGCTCCCCTGACCAGGCAGCCCCACTGCCACGGGGTTTTTGTCTGTCGGAGCCACCAGCACGAACACGGACACTGCACCATCTTGCAGGGGGAAGTGGATGTCTACGGCGGTCTGAAAAGCTACAACTGCAACACCCACTGAACAGCTGGGACCCAGAACACTGCTCTCCAATCGGCACAGATACTGGGACTCAGAGGAGCTCCACACGCCACAGGGAAAGGTCAGATTTTGCCTGGGATAAGGTGAGGTCTCCTGTCCCGCAGAACAGAGACGCGCACACTCTGGGAACAGAACTAGGGGAAAGTTGCTCTAAAAAGAAATCCGAGGATGTGGGACAGGGTGTGATTCCTAAATGTGGAAGGGGACCCTCAGAACTATTAACAGAGGGAAGCTCTAGAAAGCAACCTATTTTGATATGAGACAGAAGGACAGCCTGGAAGTTATTATAGTGACCCGGCTGGTTGAACTGCAGTGGGGAAGGGAGAGAGCACACACAACACTCTCCTCTTCAGACCCTGGCTTCTGATTGCTAAGCCCAATACATAGGATCATGCAATTGGAGACATCTTGAGAGACTGCAGGGGAAGGGTGTTTTTCTGGAACCTGGGGACTGGATCGCAGAGTAACCATCAGAGAATCAGCTCTGGGGCAACCCATCCCCACAAACCGGTATTGAGAACCAAGAGTAGCAGGATCTAAGCACAGCCTAGAGAGGTACTGATTTCTCAACAGAAATTCATCAGGCAAGAAGGGAATGGGATGAAATATACAAAGTCATGCAAAGGAAGGGTCTGAATCCAAGAATACTGTACCCAGCAAGGCTTTCAATCAAAATTGAAGGTGAAATCAGGAGCTTCGCAGAGAAGGAACTCGGGGGTAAAGACTAAAAATGGCAACAGATAAGTACGTATCAATAATAACTTTAAATGTAAATGGATTAAATGCTCCAATCAAAAGACATAGGGTAACCGATTGGATAAGAAAACATGATCCATATATCTGCTGTCTATAAGAAACCCACCTCAGAAAAAGAGATGCACACAGATCAAAGGTGAAGTTATAGAAGATGATATTTCAGGCAAATGGAAATGAAAAAAAAAAGCTGGGGTTACAATACTTATATTTGACAAATTAGATGTCAAAGTGAAAGACATAACAAGAGATAAAGAAGGCCACTTCATAATACTAAAGGGAACAATCCAACAAGAAGAAATAACTCTGGTAAACATATATGCACACAATATAGGAGCATCTAAATATATATAAAAAAAAAACCTCCTGGAGGATATTAAGGGAGAGATTGACAGCAATATAATCATAGTAGGAGACTTTAATACCCCACTGTCACCACTGGACAAATCCTCTAAAAAAAAAAATCAGCGAAGAAACATCAATCCTAAATGACTCACTAGACCAGATGGAATTAATTGACATCTTCAGAACATTTCACCCCAAAGACAAAGAATATACATTTTTCTCCAGTGCACATGGGTCATTTTCAAAGATAGACCATATGTTGGGTCATAGGAAAAGTCTCTTCAAATTTAAGAAGATAGAAATCATATCAAACATTTTCTCAGATCACAGTGGCATAAAACTGGAAATCAACTACAAGAGAAACCATACAAAGAAATCAAACACATGGAGACTAAACAGCATGCTATTAAACAATGACTGGGTAACCAGAGAGATCAAGGAATAATTAAAAAACATATTTAATTCTTAAAACAACAAATGACAATGACAACACAACAATACAAAATTTATGGGACACAGTGAAAGCAGTCTTGAGAGGGAAGTTCATAGCTCTACAAGCCTACCTCAAAAAACAGGAAACAATGGTAATAAAATTCCTAACACTACAACTCAAAGAGCTAGAAAGAGACCAACAAGAAAAGCCCAGTGTAAGCAGAAGGGAGGAAATAGTCAAGATCAGAGCGGAAATAAACTACATGGAGAAAAAAAGAAACAATTCAAAAGATCAACAAAACCAAGAGCTGGTTCTTTGAAAGGATAAACAAGATAGATGGACCTCTAGCCAGGCTCATCAAGAAGCAAAGAGAGAAGACCCAAATAAACAAAATCAAAAATGAAAGAGGAGAAATAAAAATAGACCCCGTTGAAATACAAAGGATTGTTAAAAAATACTATGAAAATATACTATTCCAACAAATTGAACAACCTGAAAGAAATGGACATATTTCTAGAAAAATATAACCTTCCAAAACTCAATCAGGAAGAATCTAAACATCTCAATAGTCCAATAACTATGGAAGAAATTGAAGCAGTCATCAAAAAGCTTCGAGCAAACAAAACCCGGGACCAGATGGCTACATAGAAGAGTTTTACCAAACATTCAAGGAAGAATTAAGACCTATTCTCCTCGGACTATTCAAAAATATTCAAGAAGAAGGAACAGTTCCAAACACCTCCTATGAATCCAGCATCACCCTAATATCAAAACCAGATAAAGACAACACAAGGAAAGAGAATTATAGGCCAATATCTCTCATGAACATTGATGTCAAAAATTTCAATAAAATTCTAGCAAATCGGATCCAGCAGTACATCAGAAAGATCATACACCATGACCAAGTAGGATTTATCCCAGAAATGCAAAGATGGTGCAATATCTACAAATCAATAAATGTGATATAGCACATAAACAAATTGAAAGATAAAAATCACATAGTCATATCAATTGATGCAGAAAAAGCATTTGACAAAATCCAACACCCTTTCTTGATAAAAAGTCTCAGCAAGGTGGGAATAGAAGGAACATACCTCAACATCATAAAAGCCATATATAATAAACCCACAGCTAACATCATACTCAATCGGCAAAAACTAAAACCATTCCCCTAAGAACAAGAACAAGACTGGGATGCCCACTCTAACCTCTCCTGTTTGACATAGTACTGGAAGTATTAGCCTTTGCAATTAGACAAGAAGAAGAAATAAAAGTCATCCAAATTGCAAAAGAAGAAGTAAAGCTGTCCCTATTTGCAGATGGCATGATATTGTACATAAAAAACCTGAAGGACTCCATCCCAAAACTAATTGGCTTGATAAATGATTTCGGCAATGTAGCAGGATACAAAATTAATGCCAAGAAATCTGTGGCATTTCTATACACTAATAGTGAAATTACAAAAAGAGAAAAAAGCAATTCCATTTACCATCGCACCAAAAAATTAGGATACCTAGGAATAAACCTAACTAAGGAGGTAAAAGACCTATATGCAGAAAACTACAGGACACTGAAAAAAGAGATAGAGGAAGATGTTAACAGATGGAAGAGCATACCATGCTCATGGATTGAAAGAATCAACATCATTAAAATGTCCATACTACCCAAAGCAATCTATAGATTCGATGCACTACCCATTAATATAACAATGACGTATTTCACAGACCTAGAAAGAACTCTTCAAAGATTCACCTGGAACAAAAAAAGACTGCGAATAAGCACAGCAATCCTGAGAAAGAAGAATAAAATAGGTGGAATCTCAATACCAGATTTCAAGCTATATTACAAAGCAACTGTTCTCAAAACAGCCTGGTACTGGTACAAGAACAGACATATAGACCAATGGAATAGAATAGAGAATCCAGATATCCAAACAAATCACTATGCTCAATTAATATTTGACAAAGTAGGCATGAACATACAATGGAGCCAAGATAACCTCTTCAATAAATGGTGTTGGGAAAATTGGACAGATACATGCAAAAACATGAAACTGGACTACCAACTTACACCAAATACAAAAATAAATTCAAAATGGATATAGGACTTAAACATTAGATGGGAAACCATAAAAATACTAGAGGAATCCACAGGCAGCACAATCTCAAACATATGCTGAAAGACATATGCATATCTTCACTGATAATGTGCCAAAGGCAATGCAAGCTAAAGAAAAAATAAACAAATGGGACTACATCAAAATAAAAAGCTTTTGCACAGCAAAGGAAACCATCAACAAAACAACAAAAAAGACCACTGGTTGGGAGAACATATTTGCAAACGTTATCACTGATAAAGGTTTAATCTCCAAAATATACAGCCAACTTATACAACTTAATAAAAGAAAGATAAACGATCCAATAAAAAAAATGGGCAACGGACCTAAATAGAACCTTTTCGAAAGGTGACAGAAGGAAGGCCAAGAGACACATGCAAACATGTTCAAAGTCACTAATCATCCAAGACATGCAAATCAAGACGACAATGCGATACCATCTTACACTGGTCAGAATGGCAATCATCAACAAATCAACAAATGACAAGTGTTGGCGAGGATGTGGAGAAAAAGGAACCCTTGTGAACTGTTGGTGGGAATGCAGACTGGTGCAGCCACTGTAGAGAACAGTATGAAGTTTCCTCAAAAAGCTAAAAATGGATCTCCCATTTGACCCTGTAATCCCACTCTTAGGAATTTATCCTAAGAAATCACAAACACCAATCAGAAAGGATTTATGCACCCCTATGTTCACAGCAGCACAATTTACAATAGCTACAATTTGGAAACAGTCTAGGTGCCTGTCAGCAGAGGAGTAGATCAGAAAACTATGGTACATCTACACAATGGAATTCTATGCTGCCATTAAAAAGAAGGAATTCTTACCATTTGCAGCAACCTGGTTGGAACTGGAGAGCCTTATGCTTAGTGAAATAAGCCAGTCAGTGAAGGAGAAGCATCACATGATCTCACTCATTTGTGGATAATAAAGAACATTATAAACTGATGAGCAAAAGGATAGATACGGAGGCAGTAAAGCATCAAACACACTGTGAAACTACAGCAGGAAGATTAAGGGTAGGTGAGGTAGATAAGAGATCAATCAAAGGACTTGTATGCATGCATATAAGCATAACCAATGAACATAGACAATGTGGGGTTGGGGTATGCCTGGGAGGGTGGGGAGCAATGGGGAGATATGTATACAAAATTAATAAAATTAAAAAAAATTTTAAAAATAAAACACTAGTCAGAAAACATAGACCAATAGAGGTGCAAACTACAAGTATTTCTATGAAAGCCCCTCAAAAGGAGTGATTCATGACATGGACTTGGCTGGAAAAGTCTTTGAAGTTTTCCTATGGAAAGTGACAATATAGGTTAGGTTGTTGGGATATATACAATTTTAAAAGAAAAAAACAAAACAGAAAAACAAGGTATTATAATTAAGAAACAGTATGAGTAGAGATACAGAAATGAGAAAATATAAAGGCACTCGTTGGTTGTGATTTTTCCCAATTAATCTAATACATTTATTGAGTATCCACCACTTATCAAGCATTGATCTTTGATCTGTAAGGAGTCAGAAGGGATGATAAAGATGGACAGATTCAGATCCTAGCTCGTCTGTTCAGTGGATAGAGCATCAGCCTGCAGACTGAATGATCCCAGGTTTAATTACCATGAAGGGCACATTGATAGGTTGCGGGCATACAGGAAGCAACCAATCAATGGTTCTCTCATCACTGATATTTCTATCTCTCTCTCCCTCTCTTTTCCTCTTTGAAATCAACTATATATATTTAAAGATGGGCAGCTTTGGTCTACCAGAAGACTGAAGGAGATTTTAAAAGGTATTGGATATCATTGCTTTATTAGTACAACAATAGAGTTTTGACTCAAAGAATAGTTTTCTCCTCTCAGATGCAAGACTTACATTTAAATGTTTTTCTTCTTAATGGAACCCTCCATCATGACTCTGTCTCCATTTCTAAAAGGGAGCCCCAGGAACATTAGGCATTTGCTGAACATGAGTCAGGCTTTCCAACTGCAATCTGGTTGCAAATGAACTGGGCTAATAATATTGGTTGCCCCCAGAGAAACATGTGAACATAAATTGATTGTAGATCAATGTCATTGAGACATTACTATATGATACTGAGCTCATCAGTATTAATCTTAAAATCTCTGCTATTTTAAAGTGATATACAGATTAACAAAATCCCTATGCACAATAATCTAAACATATCAATAATCCAACTATAGAGTTATACAGGGTGTCCCAAAATTGTATATTCATTTTGAATGATTATAAAGTTAGTGTTTACTAAAATACAGTTCATTTTCAAAATTTAAAAGATACTACAGAAATATTTTTTTTTGGTGAGCATGTCAATGCCTGTTTTTAAACTGATAACCATTCTGGTCCAGGCACACAAAGCAATGGAATCACAACAATCACTTTTCTTGGTATTTGTATGCCCTCAATTTGTCAACTGTTGCTGGTTTAGTATCATAAACTTTATCTTTATATGTATCCCCATAAAAAAAGTCTAGTGGCTCTTTAGGATAAATTTTCTTTGTTCAAAGCTTAGTCAGACTTCATCCATTATTTCAAAATCAATTAAGGCTAAAAAGGAGTGAAAATTAGGTGAAGTGTCAGTTGTTAAAGTATGTATGCATGTTGGGGGGGCAAGCTATAAGAGTATGCAAAGGAGGCACAAGCTCTTGGGAGAGAAAGATTCTGAGGCACCACCAGAGGCCAACAGGTCCATGTCTGTGTGCACAGTGCTAACAGACAAGGCAGATTTGCCCATGCAAATGAGGCAGAACGATGAAATTGGGGTTTTGACCTCCATTAGGCAACGGTCCCAAACTGAGTTGTAAGGATAACTTCGTAATGAATGCCACCCTGTAGCATTTCTACACACTTCAACCTAGGGCATTGATTTTTACATGTTCCTATCTGAAGTTTAATTCTCACATTATCTGTTCCCAACACTCTGCACCTGGAAGTAAGAATTTGGAGATTTTTCATGTACTCAAAAGTCATCTCTGGACTGGCTGAATTATTGCAGATTAGAGCAACACATGGCTCATATTCATGATGCAGAGAATTGAGCTCACATACTAAAAACACAGAAGCTTCTCCATGGGCTCATACAGCAGGTGGGAAAGCACAGAAATGACACACGTGGTGCCTCTGGTACCACCTGGTCCAAAGGCAGGAGTGCAGCACTAACCAAATACCAAGAGATCTCTTCCAGCCAGCATCATGCGCATCTTCTGCCAGCCTCTTGAGTTATGTTTTCTGGAGACTATTCTCCCATAGATACTCTCCTGCTGGGTATCTATCTCATCCCAGTGGCCACAAGGATCTCTAGCCCAAAATGAACTTTTCCTGCAGGAACCTGGGATGCTTCCAAGCCCCAGAATTTTTCTATCCTGCATAACAGCATTGGAACAGGCTTTCTTTTCCCATCCAGATTTCAGAACAGCTGAGCCTGATCTGGCACAACTGACCAGACCAGGCATGCTGAGTTCACAACTCTGCTTTCTCTTGGTCATAGAAAATATGTTAGGAAAGATGGCAAATGATTCTTCTTCTCCTTCTTTTCCTCCTCCTCCTCCTCTTCCTCCTCCTTTTCCTCCTTCTCTTTCTTCTCTTCCTCCTCCTCCTTCTCTTCCTCCTTCTTCTTCTCCTTCTTCTTCTTCTTCTTTTGGTTTTGATACCATGAGTTAATGCAGAGCATATTGGAGGAGAAGGACAAGGAAAGGGAGCAGAGTTATCCTGAATTTAATTAGAGGGCAGATTACATCTCAGGTAGATGCAGAACATCTCTGAGTCAAGATCACAAAGAAAATGCAGTCAGGACTCAAAAGACGGGGCTTGAATTATAGATTTGGAGTGTTTTATTTATTGATGATAGGTGATGCTGTGAGAGTAGCTGACATCACCACAAAGAGCTACTTGAACACTCAGAAAACAAGGGTTAGTGGAGAACGTTTAGGCTTAAAGGGTGCACTGCCAAGAAGAGCCACTGAAAAAGACCATAGGAAGGCAGTCATAGATACTGAAGAATAATAGAAACAGTGTTTTCTGCCTAACAAAGTAGATGTGAATCAGGCTAACTGTTCTCTATTCCATACACTGACACATATGGCAGCCAAATAAAAGGGGGTTTGGTGAAGATTTTTCAATGACAATGCTCAGATACCACATCTATTTTATAGTCAGATTCCTCTTTCATTCTCTTAATTATTTTATTTACCTTGACATCCAACAATATAGTTTAAGCTACACATTACTTTGAAGAATCTATAGATTTGTTTCTGCGGCCAAAAATTCATAGTACCACCACTGAGAGTTAGAAGGTACAGTTTAATGTATTCTTTAATTAAACACATACTTTTCATGCTATAGGCTCTTGGACAGACTCTGTGGTATCATGGAGGGGAGGCTTAGAATCTACTTGAGGATATAAACATTTGTCAAATCCTATATAATAAAAGCCTAATATGCAAATTGTCCCCTTGACCAGGAAGTAGGCTGGGAGTTTGACCGCTCTCTGTGACCTACACTGACCATCAGGGGGTGGAGCAGAATATGGGGGGCATCGGTGGAGGCCTTCTGGCTCCAATGGGCCCCGAGGAGAACTGGGCTGCAGAGAATGGTGGAACAGGTGAGCAGGCAGCACCAGGCCAAGGCAGGTGTGAGCAGGGGCCGGATCACCCTGCAGATGTGACTAGTGGCAGCAGTGTGGGATGGGGCCGCCTGAGGGAACTGGGCAGGGGCTCAATCACCCCACAGATGGTGACCATTTCATTACAGAGAAAACGCAAATAGCAATATTAAAATATTTCTTCTAAATATTTTCCTTTCAATGTGCATGCATCCATGCACCAGGTCACTAATATTATAAATGCTATAAACCATTCATTAGAATAGCAATAGGAGGCACTCTATATCCCTGAAAAATAAGCATGTGAATTAACTTAGAGATGAAAAACAGAAGTGATCTGACTGAACTGGTGAAGTGAAAAGCATTCCTTATAGAAGGAACAACCTGTGCCAAGACTCTGTAGTGCTGTAGTGCTCTTTCCCTATCCCTTACTCACTCTCTCTCTCTCTTTTTTTCTCTCTCTCTCTCTCTCTTTCTCTCTCTCTCTCTCCCGCCCCCCCCTCTCTCTCCTTTCTCTCTTTATACTACTGTTTTACTGGTTGTTTCTCTCTGGATATCTCTGACAGTTAGGAATTATATTATTGTATAATTGAACTATAAAGAGATTAATATCATAGGCTATTACAAATTCTTAATTATAGCAACTAAAACCTATAATTTCCTGTTAGTTTGTATTAAAACACTCAAATGCTTGTTGGGACAAAAATTACATAAACATATACATGTACAAATACATATGTACCTACACATATGTACACGTATACATATATATAAATGAACACCTGGGTTATTTTTGGGGGGTTAAAAGTGTACTTCATGAATATATATTGGAATGGCATGAAAATATTTTTAAATGTTTTTCTATTTCTACTCATAAAGACTTTGGTTCTCAGTATTTCAAAAACCAAGTTGTGGATTTAGAGGAAATTTCTAAATTCATAAACTGTGGAATGAGTGCTGTACTCTTATAATTACCTACTCTAAATTCATAAGTTTAAGATCTATGTGGCCATTTTATGTAGCTTTAAAATTTTCTGAAAAAATCAGAACTACATGAGCCCATTCTCAATCAAGCTGTAATAAATTATACATTACACCCAAGTCTCTACCTACTGCTGACCTCTGAAGGTAGAAGAGATTGTGTAGTACCTCTGGGTATCTGCAGTCTTCTATGCAACAACTTGAATTAAGAGCAGGATCAATATAAAGCAATTATTTTGTAATACCATTAATATCTATATCCATACAAAGATGTGTATATGATATATATGACATATAATTGGTCAAGGTTTTTCAGAGAAAATTATCCATATATATACATACACACATAGAGTGGTTTAACAATCAAATATGTGCTTTTGAGTAACAATACTAAATGTAAGTGGGGCAGTAAGCATGACCCACACCTGACAGGTGATGATATGGGGTTATTCAGGTGTTGAGAATCACACACAGCTAAGAGTCAAACAATGGCTGCAGATTCAGTCTCTAGAGATCACAGGGATGAAGTTCTCAGTGAGCCCCCAGGCCTCAGCCTTGCACTGAACTAGCAGGATTACATTAGGCTCATAAAAGATATTTTGTGGGAGGCTGTAAAAATGCTTCATAAAATGCTATGTTAGCAGTGAAAAGGAAATTAGATAATGGATAAAGCATATATTTATAACAAAAAAAATAGTGGGTAGGAAATCAGTGTAACTTCAAGGACCTTTGAAGAGCACTTCAGAAATTGATGACAGTTCATGTATGAACAGAAACTTCCTCTGACAATCAGAGGAGCAAATTAATTAGTATTTCAGCCACCTTGGTCTTATCTAGCCTGCCTGTTCAAGAACACGTATTATTTTGCCAAAGAGAACACAATTTCTTAAAAAATTAGAGCAAAAATCCTATTTTGACATGATAGAATTTTTTAAAGGAACACTAAGAATGCCACAATCATTCTTAAATGTTTCCTATTAAGCATATTGGTATATTTTGTTTTGTTTACAAACTCACTGCTCCTCATAAAAGAGAAATCATTTCTTCCAGTTTTATTTTTATTTCCACAAGATCTGATGTTCTCAATGAAGGTATATAGGTAGATATGGCATGATGATCCATACAAAGACATTTCTTTCTTGGCACTGTGTACACATCAACATGCCTTTTTTATACCACCTATCATATTATATGGCAGTTAATAATTATAAATGAATATTTTAAATTAGTCTCTCCAGCTCCTTGGGAGTAGAAAACTTGTTATGCTCATTTTTATATGCCTAGCATGAAAACCAATTTATCAAATCTTTAAAATGTGGGTATCACTTTGCTTAATAAAGTATTTATAATAGTATTCTCACAGAATAAAGCCTTCTGGCTGGAGATTGGGTAAAGGTAAAGTGTAAAATGTAGACAGACAGGATCTGAAGAATTTGATGGTGAGGAGACCCGTTATAACTTCAAACAACTGCCTGTAGTTGATGCCCCAAACAAAACATAAGAACAGATTACATTTCACTGGTACCATGTTATCACCATACCACACAAGCACACACATGCACACACATAAGCACCTGGACTGCCTCTAGCAAAATATAATGTCTCAATAGACATTATCTTCTACTTGTATTCTGTATGTTAGATTACTGGCTATGTGAGTTAGCATGGACATTTAATTTCTAGGTCTACTTTTAAAAGTATATTTAAAAATCAATGGAAAAATATCCTACATGCCTCATACTGGGGATGGAGCTCAAAACCCAGACATGTGCTCTGACTGGGAATGGAACGGGATCTCCTTGGTTCATGGATCGACACTCAGCCACCAAGCCACACTAGCCAAGCTCTGGCTTATTTTTTGATAATTTATAAATTCTATTCCTCATTTTCCCTGTGAAGTCCTAAAATAACACAGCATTTGTACGGAAATAATATAACAAAGGCACACCTATGAAATCAGTCTACCTTTTTAGATAAATACCTTATTTAACTCTATATGTTTTAAAGCATTTATACATTTATACAAAACTAATTTCATCCTATAATCTCATTATTCAAATGCCAAAACAGGTAATGAGCCCAGGGCAAAGATACCAAGGTAAGTATTAGGCAAAGAATCTCAAGATCACCAAGATCTGATCTAGGACATGGAGTGACATCAGCTGAGGCAGACCCAGCCCTTTGGCTTCACTCTCTATTGGGATAGAAGGTAAAGCCAAAATGAGCTGCATTATAGCTATTATTTAGAAGCTAATAAGCACACTACTATCCTTTCCATACTGAACTTGTTTTTTTAAGGGTCCTTCCCTCTATTTCTTTTCTGTCCTGTTTCTTTTTATTTGTTGTGAATCCTCACCCGAGGATATTTTTCCATTGATTTTTAGAGAATGGAAAGGAGGGAGGAGAGAAACATTGAAGTGAGAGAGACACATTGATTGGTTGCCTCCTACATGTGCCCTGACCAAGGCCAGGATCAAGCCGCAACTGGTATGAAGCGAACTCAGGACCCTTCAGTCTGCAGAATGATGTTCTATCCATTGAGCCAAACCAGCTAGGGCAGGATCCTTCCTTCTTTTATACAGTGATTCAGGGAATCTTGACCTAACCACCAGCTCCAAAGGTGAAATTGACTAAACAAAGGATAACCCCCTAAACTCTGCAATAATTGGTTTAAGAACATTAGCCAACATTAGACCAGGGCCTTCATTATCTGGTGGAAGTGGTAAAGAAAGGGGCATGTGGCCTAATTCAGGTCAGGTACAAATATGGGAAGGTTGGTGGTAGGGGCGAATTCTGGAAAAAGAACTTGACTATGGCAAAAGTGTTTCTGACGTCTCTTGTTCTGACTGAGATAGAAAAAAAGAAATGAGTTTTGGGTTCCATCCCCAGTGTGGGGCATGAGGATGGGAAGCCAGATTTCTGTATTATCTAGAGTGAAGGAGGCACCTGAACACAACGTGATCACAGGAAGAAAGTACCACTTTGGGAAAGGAAGCTGGAACCCCTGGCTCAGCTTCCAATACATTCCCTAAGTGTTCAAGTTAGATGTCACTGGGGCTTCTATTTCTTACAGCTGAAGACATCTTTCTGCTATTTTTATTATGTGTTAGGAACTCTGGTTAGCATCGCCTAACTTAATTTTTATTACAATTCAATGGGATCGGTCATCTGCATTTTACAGATAACTGAAGTGGCAGGGCTGTTACATAATATAATCAGTGTGACACAGAGGAGACTTAAGTTTAAACAAGTGTATTTGTTTTTCTCAACTCCGAAGCCTATGAGTTAAGCTGCTTCACTCTGAAAACTAAGAAAAACAGCTAAGAAATTATTTCAGTCTTCCTTTATCACTGCTTTCATGGCTTAATAATTTTTAAATGTTTATCTTAAAAAAATAGATAAGAAAATGTGGGCAGATAGGAGCTAAGTTAAATTTGTTCTATAAATATATATGCAGTATGCACACCACATACCATACATATATATGATACACTTGCCTACAAAACAAGTGACACACTAATATTCACACATAAAATGACCTCAATTCCAAATCATTCTTATAAAACTAGCTCTTTCATACCAGGCAAACGTTACACAAGTATAGCTTATGATACATTTAGGGTATTATTATAACTATAATTTCAAAGAATTATGTCATTTATAACAAAGAAGCAAATATGAGTAAAGCATTAGGGCTGAAGTCATTCAAAGCAATGCTAACACGAATTGATATTTATGTAAAATAATTTTTTAAAAATATATTTTATTGATTTTTTTACAGAGAGGAAGGGAGAGGGATAGAGGGTTAGAAACATTGATGAGAGAGAGACATCGATCAGCCATTTCCTGCACGCCCCTACAGGGGATGTGCCTGCAACCAGGATACATGCCCTCGACTGGAATTGAACCCAGGACCTCTCAGTCTGCAGGCCGATGCTCTCTCCATTAAGCCAAATCAGTTTTGGCTAAACAATTATTCTTAAGAACAAAACACATCTTATCTAATAAAAGAGTAATATGCAAATTGGCCATCACTCCAAGACACAAGATGGCCACCCCATGTGGACACAAGATGGCCGCCACAAGATGGCCAGCAAAGGAGGGCAGTTGTGGGAAGTTAGAGGTGACCAGACCAGCAGAGGAGGGCAGTTGGGGGAGACCAGACCAGCAAGGGAGGGCAGTTAGGGATGACCAGGCCTGCAGGGAAGAGCAGTTGGGGTGAGCAGGCCTGCAGGGGAGGACAGTTAGGGGTAATCGGGCCAACCAAGGAGCAGTTAGTCATCAATCAAACTGGCACAGGAGTGGTTAGAGGTTGATCAGGCTGGCAGACAGAAGCGGTTAGAGGCAGTCAGGCAGAGGCAGGCAAGTAGTTGGGTGCCAGCAGTCCTGGTAGGATCGGGCCTAAATGGACAGTTGGACATCCCTCTAAGGGTCCCAGATTGGAGAGGGTGCAGGCTGGACTGAGGAACACCCTGTCCTCCTGTGCACTGGGCCTCTAGTATGAATATAAACCAGATTAATCTAGTCAAAGTCTTATAAGAGTTGATTAAGAATATGCATTTTTTTCTGCTCTTTCATAAACATTCTCTAGTTCTAAGGGCTTATGTCATTATTCTTTAAAAAATAGTTCCAGATATTTGTTAAAGAATAACTCAAACCTTCTCTGGTTACAAATAATGTGTCCTTCCTTGCTTTCCTTCTGTCTTAAGATTATCACCCTCAACTTCAGCCAGCCCACCCCAGACTCACAATTTTCCCTCACTGGGCTTTATAACTGCTTTAATTACAGTGTAGTAATTTCATGGATAATTTCAATGACTACATATGTCGCCCCTACCTGACTTCCATTTCTTTTGTGATGTGGTCTCCTCACTCCACTTGGGGGATGCCACAGGCTTCCCATACTCCTCCTGGCTGCGGCTACCTGTTCTGCTTTCTCAGGCTGCTGTTTGTCAAAGCCAGTCCCTCAATGTTATTCCTTAATTGTCTTTAATTCTTATTTGGTTCCCCCTGAGCCGAGATTCCATCTATTTTAGTGCTTCAATTGTCATCTTTCTACTGATGATTCTAATAGATCCCAAGTGGTGGCCACATTTCAGCAACATATGTACTTTGAGAATACTATGTCCAAAATATTCAAAGAGAGACCTGATTTGACTGAAAATGTATCATAGAATTGGACACTTGAAACCTATATAATTTTATTAGCCAATGTCAGAACAATAAATTTAAGTAAATCCAAAAAAATGAGACCCAAATAACATAGTGTTGTCTAATTATCTATTATGTTCTTTATAGATATTATAGAGCTACTCAAAAACTTTTTTTTAAAGCTAGAAAATAATCTCTTTCCTCTTTAGATATAGTAAAAGTCCAAGCTACATTATTCTCGGACCCAATTATACTGTACTTAGTATATGTATGAAAAGAAAAATGCATTCAAAACAATTTAGTCCTCTGCATTGCTTGGGCAATTCTTAGGAACATTCTATTAGCATCTCTGTCTTTCTAGAGTTGCCCATGTGAGAAACAGTTTGACCACAAATCAGCACCTGTAATTCCAGGTGTCTGCCCTTGTGACTTTCAAATAGAGGCTCTTGTTATAAATCACTGTTTATTTCTTCACCCTGTAGCATCTTAAGATCTATGGCATGTCTCTTATGATCAGCACTTAAACTGTGTTCTCCAGGATGATAACATATGTCTTTGGGGTGTCTTCCCAGCCTGCCAACAGTAAATTTAAATGATGACATAACTTTTACTTTAAATCAGGTCATCCCAAAGTATGCTCTAGAGCAGTGGTCCCCAACTTCTAATGCCGCTACCCTTTAATACAGTTCCTCATGTTGTGGTGACCCCCAATCATAAAATTATTTTCATTGCTACTTCATAACTATAATTTTGTTACTATTAATGCATCGTAATGTAAGTATCTCTGTTTTCCGATGGTCTTAAGTGATCCTGCTAGTGGTTCTCAACCTGTGGTTCGCGACCCACAGATTGAGAACCGCTGCTGTAGAGCCTCGGAACATCAGAAAACACATATATTTACATTACAATTCATTAACAGTACCAAAATTACAGTTCTGAAGTAGCAACGGAAATATGGTTGGGGGTCACCGCAACATAGGAACTGTAATAAAGGGTCATGGCATTGGAAAGGTTGGGAGCCACTGCTCTAGAGAAAACACATCCAGGTATTTCTGTGAAACCCAATAACAGAAACAGAGAGAAACTTATGTATATTTATATGGCACACAAAAGACAGAATGTGTCAAAACAGAATCTCAAAACGTTTGGGAAGTTCTAATTGATTTGCTATGGTGAAATATTTCTTTAGAGACACCCAGGATTAGATACTTCATTTTGGCATAGTCCACTATCATTAGAGATCAGAGAAGGCTTGTTTACAGGGGTGGAAATCTTAATTTCCCTTAGAGAGACCACTTTTTCATTCCTCACTGTTGTTGTGGTCATTGTTACATGACTGAAACTCATGCAGATGACCATGTATAGACTGGGAACTCCTCAAAGTCAGGAATATCTTCTATTATCAACTCTACCCATCACTCTGTATGGAAAGAAAGCACACACTGAACTTCAAAAATGTTAGTATTCTTTGACAACCTACTTGGAAGCCTATTTCCTCTGTTTTTCATTTCTCTGTTTTGTGTTCCACAGCAACAGAATAATAACAAAATATTTAAAAAATAAATTTTAATATTTTATTGATTTTTTACACTGAGAAAGGGAGAGAGATAGAGAGTTAGAAACATTGCTGAGAGAGAAACATTGATCAGCTGCCTCCTACTGGGGATGTGCCTGCAATGAAAGTACATGCCCATGACCAGAATCAAACCTGGGACCTTTCAGTCCACCGGCCAATGCTCTATCCATTGAGCTGAACCGGGCTCGGCAAAATATTTTAAATTTTTGAGCAATATTTTATTTTATTTATTGGGGGACATTGGTTAATAAAATTATACAGTTTTAAGGTATATAATTCTATAGTATATCATCTTTATATTCTATTGTGTGTTTACCCCCACAAGTCTTCTTCCATGAAATATTTTTTTAAAAACATGTTCTCATATCAATTTAAGAAAAGAGCTCTGCCAAGTTTGGTTTGGTGTCAGCCCTCAGACTGAATTGATTCTGATCAAGGACATCTACGTAGTTGAAGGATCAATCCCCAGGCCTGACCCAGTCACCCAGGCATGTTCAGGAGGCAGCCAATCACTGTGTCTCTCTCACATTAGTGTTTCTCTCTCTATCTCTCAAGATTCAATGAAAAAATATTGTAGGTGAGGATTAATAAAAAAAAATTGAGAAAAGATATTATCTCAGATGAAAAATAAAATAAAATCAGAAATTTCAAATATGCTTTCTTTACTAAAAGTAGCCATCATTTTCTTGTTGACTTATTACTTAACTTGTACTGAACTTTAACCCTTAATAGCTATTTTTAAAATCTATTTTAAATTAATGCACTTGATAGTTTTGTAACTTAAATTTCTTTTGTTTCTTCTCAATGTAGGTCACTTTCAATATTTTATTGCCAGTTAAAGTATTGTTTTCATAAAATCCCAACTCTAAATCAGATTTATATCATCTTGAAACAGTTCAGCTATTGCAATTATAATTTGTCATTGTCTTACTTTTGTATTTTCATAACATCGAAGCATTACATGTTATTGCAATAAAGTAAAATATCTTAGGGGATGCCAATTCTGACCTTGCTAAAATGTAGTGGAAAAAGGCATAAAAGTTTCTTTCATTTCTTGCATTTAACATCCTGGGGAAAAGTCAGCTTCTTCTGGAAACTGACATTTAGTCATTTAGTAATGCAGGATTTATATTCAAGGATAATTTGCTATTCTGAAAATGAGCTAGATTCCCAACAGTTCTTTGATCTGTATATATCGTGCCATTGAATACACATAGAAGGTATATAGATCACACAATTTTTTTTTTTGAAGGGCCCAAAAATTGCTTACAGCCCCAAATTTTTGCCTTGGTCATGATTTAGTAACATTATTCTATATCAAGTTATATTTGACAGTTCCATCAGCTGAATTATTTTCCAATTTTCTTTCATGGCCTTTTATTTTGTGGGTAATTTTTAGCATATTTTTATGGTTGGAGTGTCAGTTGATTTTGTGGTTGGAGTGTCAGTAATTTCTAGCATGTTTTTGTGGTTGGAGTGATTGGCTGGGTGTGTATTTTAACTTTAATTAGGCAACTCAAATTTTTAAAAATCTAATAAGACGATAGCTTTGATATTCTATATAATAAAAGCCTAATATGCAAATTGACCAAATGGTGATATGACCAAGGGAATGACCAGTCACTATGACATGCACTGACCACCAGGGGAAAGATGCTCAATGTAGGAGCTGCCCCGGCCCGCAGGCCCCAGACCAACCAAATCTGGTGCCAGTGGGGGTCCCTAATTGCCTGCCAATCACTTTGCAGAGGGAGGAAATCAGCAGCAGTGGCAGGGAAATCAGGGAGTGGGGCTGGGCAGTGAGCAGGCTGGTGCTGCTTCCTCATTACCCCACCAGTCACCTCCCTCAGCAGCAGCAGGGGGTGGGGCTGGCAAGCAGGCAGCACCAGGTTGGCCAAGGGAGATGACAGCAGGCCCAGCCCCCAGATTGCCCCACTGATCATCCCATAGATCAGCTCCGATCACTGGCCAGGCCTATGGACCCTACCTGTGCACAAATGTAGTGCACAGGGCATCTAGTTGTGATATAAATGTTAGATAACTCCAAATGATTGCACCATTATATTCTATAATCATGAGAAAAGTGTTTTAAATTTTGAATTTATTGATAAATAGAAACTAGGTTCATTAAGTTCAGCATATAGACTTGAGGTAAATGTTGATAAACTTAGGCATATCTTCTTGCAAGAGTGAAGCTTTAAATCAGGTCTCAGCATATAAATAAAAACAAACTGCAAAGAAAACGGAAGCCACACATATCTATCGCTGTACAACCATGCAAATAATAATCTTTTCTTTACTTTTATTGGTTAACTATTGTTTTTAATAAGGAATGGGCTCATTGAGTCCACTCTACATCCTTTACTTTAAGTATAAAAATAAATTATATAATAAAAAGTTGTTAAATATTTTAAGATGATGTAATTCAGATACCTAAGCTACACATAGAAGTTCACATGTATAAAAAGAGGTATTGTCAAGTGATAAAATTGTCATATATTAGATAACACTGTTCTTGATTTGGTAATTCCAAATGAAAGCCTTGAAATTTGAAATGGTGTAGCATTGGCATCCTTTATTATAGGATCCTCATCATTCTTAGTATTTGGAGATTTTATCAATCATTTAAATATAGTATTTTATTTAAAAATAAAATAGAGTATTGATATTTCACCATGTACACGAAACTAGAAGTATGTTATTTTCCATGTTGATAAATATCAATGCACTATCTTATAAAACTGCTATGATCTGAACGTGTATGTCCCCGAAATATTCATGTATTAAAATCTTAATGCCCAATATGATGGTATTAAGAGGAGGGGCTTTGAGAAGTGGTCAGGTCACCAAGGTGGAGCCTTCATGAATGGGATTAGTATTCTTAAAAAAGAGACCCAGCAGAGCTCCCTAAACCCTTCCAGCAGGAAGTCACAAATTTGCATCCTAGAGGAGGGTCCTTATTGGACCATGAATGCACCCTGATTAAAGACTTCCAGCCTCCAGAACTATGATAAATAAATTTCTAGTATTTCTGAGCTATCTAGTCTAAGGTATGTTTTTGTAGCAGCTCAAACAAACTTGGGCAGAAGCCATCTCTGGAACTCCAGAATCTGGCGATAGGTAAAACAAGCAGTCCCTGCATGTAAATCCTTGGAATGAGAAAAAAATAGAGAGATGGGGAGTGGTGCTCCTAAGTGCCCATGTGTTCATATCCTCATTTAGTAAAAATTTAGTAAAAAGTCTTCAACTTCCTGGCCTTGGGGATATTACAAAATTATCAGTATCTGTGCCAGAAGGAAACATCAATATGATGAGTTACGGCTCAAAATATCACAATCACAACCACCAAGGATCAAGAGAATATTTAGAGAGAGA
Source organism: Lasiurus cinereus (assembly GCA_011751065.1). Taxonomy (NCBI): domain Eukaryota; kingdom Metazoa; phylum Chordata; class Mammalia; order Chiroptera; family Vespertilionidae; genus Lasiurus; species Lasiurus cinereus. The sequence goes on from JAAGEH010000307.1 coordinate 42,316,235, forward strand.
GAGGATGAGGAACCCTGATGTACCTGTCTGATCAACTCTGAGGCTCACAGCAAACACAGCTGTGATCGCTGACCATACCCTTGATTTTTCCTAGGTTGTTCTTATCAAGAACACTGGAGATTACATAAAGTTGAATAATTTTAGGATGTCCACATCACTATGAAGAAATATTAAATCTCTAAGAAGATAGAAGGTAGATGCTTTCTTTCACAAACTACTTTGTAATGTTTCAAGTCTATTTAATCATGATTTGAGATAGAACTATAATGGCAACCTGGAAAGAAAATTGAGCACATCTTATCATCTTATCAAATGGGAATCACAGATCCCCATTTATCCATACATAATTCTCCTCTGAATCCTTTTAGTAACTTAACCAGGTTGTATATTCTGTGACAGTATCCAGTTCTTCACTGTCATGGTCTCCTACTGCAAATTACAAACAGATGTTTCTTGCTTTCAAGCCAGATGCCAGCATACCAGCAGGTGCTGTAGCCTATTTATTTGTACACAGAATATGCCACAGCCTTGAATCCCAATGAAGGTGTGTCTTCACCTTCCTTTTATGTCCATCCCCTGCCTTCCCTTTTTCTGTTTTGTAAGCCATTCTATAGATAAGACTTCAGCCTTTCAGTCATTATTTGTGTGTTTAAATGGTCCAATACGATTTGCCAAAATGAACTGTCATGTGGTTTCTAGAAAGTTGAAGTCTTATATTTTTTCTACCAACTTTAGAAAGTTTTTTATTGCCTGAGAGACTCTGGTGATAAAATGTTGTTACATTCCATTCAAACTTGGTTCCCACTGATAACATATTTCAGTTTCACAGTTGACAATCTGGCCTTTTCCACAAGTATTAAAATTCCCGCAAAAAGAAATAACCTCTGACGTCCCTCTCCATTGGATAACTAGACTAAATTAATGGGTCAGTGTAAATGATATTTATTTAAATATACTAGAGTAATTATTTAAATAAATGACATTTATTTAAATATACTACAGTAAATATAGTGATTGATGAATTCTTTAAAATCCCTTCCCAAATAATTACAGATAAATATTTACTCAAAAAAAAGTAGGCTTTTAAAAAACAGTTCTCCTTCTGAAATATTAGTGCTTAAAATCTATCACTCAGGTGGAAAGTGAGCAGTCTACACAGAGGCTGAGGCTGTTGGGGTTCTATCTTTGTATTCTAAGCCACTGGGTCTTTTGTCAAAACCAATCATTCTCTGACACAGCAATGCCTGAGAGGGAAAATGAAGGGGGAAAAAAGGGAAAGAAGGTTTGCAGATTTGTTTGGCACTTTGCTGTTTCCAGATAGGGTTTTGACCCAGAGGAAGCAATGTCTAGGACTGAGGAAAAAATTCACTAATTGTATAACCCTTCAAGTCAAGTCATTATTTATCATTCATACTACTTTCAAAAAGATAAGACAAATTAATTAAATTTCTCTTTTACAGCTATCTTAAAAGCAAATATGTTCTATTTATGAACCAGTAAGCAGAAATGAACATGGTATTATTAACCTTGTTAAAACAATTCAACTTTATGTTAAAAATAAAATTAAGTCATTTACTACATGGCTATGTGCAAATGTGCATAAGTGTGTACAAAATCCATAATAACAAAACAAGCAAAATAAACCACTGCATTTCATGAAGAAAAATGAGTGTTATTTTGTGTGCATTTATTTATTTGTGATATTTCTTTATTTATTTAAAAGAAGAGAGAAGTGAAGGGATAGCCAAGTGTCAGAAATACTCTACATGTTATCCCAGGTTTGGAATGAAGCTGAGAGATCTTTATTCCCTCCATATCCAATGTCTGAATCTCTCAGTGATTAACCTTTAGTCTGAGACTAAAACTATGCAATGATGTAAAGTATTTACCCTCCTAAATATCTACTCATAGTTGTACTCTCTGCCATCCAATAGATGAAATCCAAAATGTATTTTATTAGTGTTCAAAGATAGTCAACTCTTCTGCAGTCACCAAATCTTTTAACAAACATAGCTCTCATGACAGAATTGCATTCTTCTTTCCTTCCTCTGTCCACAGTCCTGTTAGCTTATATTTCTCTTTAAATGCAGTGAACAGAAACAGGCCCAAGTATCTAGATATAACTGATTGAGACAAAATCATAACACTTAATGTCTACTAAAATAATACCACATTTATGGTGGGCCACACACTATGCTGTGCAATTTATACACATTCTCATCCAATCCTTTTAGCAACCTACAAAGAAAACTCTATCAGGGAAACTAATAAATTCAAGAGCACTATGTAAACTGCCCAAGAGCATGTAACTCATGTTGCAGCCTGGCTTTCCACCCAAGCAGTTGACATTGAAGCCGCAGGAAGATAGATCACCACAACGTTCTGCCCAAAGCCAGAGAAGTAAGTAATTGAGTCCAATTTATGCCCACTACTGCTAACTCGTCCCACGGTCTTTAGGCAGGTGGTCTTTCCCAACCAAATGTAGGACTGCATTTAAACATTATTAAATGTGGTATTTTGAAATTTCAGAGTTTCAGGCCTGAGTTGCACTCTGGGTCATGGTTTTTTATAGTGTTTTCATCACCCTCCTGATTTCTTCATGTCATCTGGAAAAAAAAAAAAAGGGAGGGAACACATACGTCTATACATCTTTTACTAACTCACTGCTTAAATTGTGGTTTTATAAACTGATGTCCAAAATAGATCCAGAGACATGGAAGGATGGAACAGAGGAATCTCAGAGTGAAGGGGTGAGGGGAGGTAGGAAGAGATTAACCAAATCTATAATAATAAAAGCTTAATATACTAATTAGACAGATGTTCTTCCGGACAACCTTCCAGACAAAGTCTCCAGAGGGGGCCAAGGCAGCTCTGTAGTGTTGGAGGCCAAGCCCCTTGCAGAAATTTGGTGCATTGGGCCTCTAGTAACTTATAAGCATATATGTATAGCCCATTAACACAGACAGTAGTGCTCTGAAAGCCTGTGGATGGGAGTGGAGGGGGTCAAAATGTGGGATAAAAAAAGGCACATCTGTAATCCTTTCAACAATACAAATAAATTTTAAATATAAAAATAATGATACATTGTTATAGATGGTCCCAGAGAGACAAATGCCATTTGTCACTGACCTTACCTTGAAGGTGATATCAGGATGTCAATTTTTTTTGCACGCTCTTCCATCATTCACTAATCTATCTATATTTTCCTGCTTGTCTATACAAATATCAAGAATCTTTATCACCAATTTATTAAATAATCCCATTTGCTTACATGAACACTTCGTATTCTGCTTGTTCCACCTTTTATTTGACCCGTGGCACTATCTCCTGTTATGCAAGCCATATTTTATCCAATATGTTTATTTTTACATAAACCTTATATATAACAGAAAATAAATGTATTATTATACTTTGGGGAATTTAGCACATAAAATACTGTCATCCCTTCTTTAGCTCCTTTTTTTGTGAATTTACTTTTTCATAACGTTTTATTTAATATATTATAGTTATCAGATAAAACCATAATGGTAGCATATTAACTTTAAAATTTTTGTTGAAAATCTTCTATTTTTGGAGAATGTGTTCAGGCTCCTTCTAACCCCTATGCTTTGGAATTTCCATCAGCAGGGACTCTCAATGTCCTTTTCTCTGGATGTTAGTAAGGATTAACAAAACAACAACAGAACAAACAAATAAATAAAACCCAAAAAGCAGATTTGCTATTTAAACAAGTATGGGAACCTTCGTGTTTAATAGTCTAAGCCAGTGGTGGGCAAACTCATTAGTCAACAGAGCCAAATAACAACATTACAATGATTGAAATTTCTTTTGAGAGCCAAATTTTTTAAACTTAAACTTCTTTTAATGCCACTTCTTCAAAATAGACTCATTTAGGACATGGTATTTTGTGGAAGAGCCACATTCAAGCCGCAGTTTGCCAATCACAGGTATAAGCTAAACAAGCCTTAATACTTTTTGACTTCTCATAAACCCTAATATACTACCATGAATTTGAATGTCCAAGACTGCAATAAAAAGTTTAGTATTTTATAATTTTCAAGTTAACACATAAAAATCCCAAGAAGAAAATATTAAATGTACACATTTATTATGGAAATCACCAACCATCCATTAATTTGCATCAATTTTCAGATGCCTTGTTTTAAAAATTAGTTTCAATATTAATTATTTTTTCCTTAGTACAAAAAAAAGAATCCACTTTGAACTTAAGAAAAAAAAATATTTACATAGAAAGGGGGGAATAAGATAAAATTTAAAGGTAAAAATCTATATACAGTGGTACCTCGAGATATGAGTTTAATTCGTTCCTTAACCTTGAGGCATGGGAAACTGAGATGCTCGAGTCGCGGTAAACTGGTGGGTCATGTGCAGCCGGCCGATCCACGCAATTACTCCTATCTCAAATGTTGCTCATATTTCAAAGCAAAAATCGCTCGCCTGACGGCTCGTATCTCAAAAATCTCGTATGTTAGGGCACTCGTATCTCGAGGTACCACTGTATATAAGAGCTTAAGCCACCGGTTGACAAGTTGACTAATCACGATAATATGCACTGACCACCACGGGACAGTCAGCTTGGACAGAGGAAAAGAGAAACAGGCAACTGAGTTTATGAAAGATCGCAAGGAGGTGGGGCTGAGCTGCAGTTCGCATTGGAAGGCCGGGCATAGGCCCACGTTCTGCTGCTCTTCAGGGACTGCTCAGGAGTCACTGCGACTCTGACCCCCATCAACCCTGACCCCCGTCAACCCTTCTAACCACATCCTCCCTAGGCAGTATGGATGGAGGGAAAAAAGAGACCATGAACTCCATCCCCAGTGCCTGCCTTCTCCTATCAGACCGGAGCCACGCCAGGACTTGCAGGACAGCACACAAAGTAGGCAGCCTCACCGTGTAGCAACTGTGACTCCACCCCAAGAGCCCCTTGGACACTCACCCCACTTCTCTGAGCCTCAGTCTGCACCCCTAGTAAGACTGTGGGAGCTCTGCCTTAGTGATCCACTTCTCCGTAGCCAGGTGCAGCAGACCAAGACATGCAAAGGGCAGCAGCTGACTGGGATGAGCAGGGCAGGGTGGAGTGGGAGTGGCTCCTCCCTAGCTGCCTGCCACTTTGCACACTGCTATATCTCTCAGCATATGTTGGACGCCAGTTTCAATCCCTGCAGGCCATGCTGAGGGACCTGCTCCCCATGTTGCATGAATCTGTGTCTCTAGTTAACTAATAAAAAACATCAAAATTATTTTAAAATACCTTTAAAAAGCAGAAAAATATTTATCGAGAAATTATTTAACATATAAAGAAAATAGGGAAATCGGAGATTAATTATATATAATTGAATTGTGTTAATTTTGAACAGAATTTACTTTGTGATGAAAACATTTCTAAATTTAATAAAATAAACATCCTTTCCTTAAAAAGAATATTTACACAATAAGCATGTATATAGGTGTGGATTATTTGACACAAGAAAAAGCATTATTTCTACATCTTTCCTCCAAAATTTAGAATAGGTAGAAACAGATGGTCCAAAATGTCTATTCACTGTGTTCTGTTCTATTTTAGAAAGTTATATTTTACACTAGAGGCCCAGCACATGAAATTCATGCACTGATACAATCCCTAACAGCTGGCTGCAGGCTGCTGGATGGGTACTCCCCCCCTTCCCCCAGCCAGCTTTGTCCCCTGGTCAAACTCCCAGATGAACTCCCAGTAGAGGGGACAAGTTGCATACTACACTTTTATTATATAGGAGTATCCAGTGATTGTTGGTCAGTCAATTATTCCTTGAGGATTAAGGAAAAAGTAAGAATGAGAGGTGTGCTGTACCTCCAGACCACTGTATGGAGCCATCTTATGTGAAGATTCATATGGAAATGTTCTCTTCAATAATTAGCTTGACTCATGCAGCAAAGAGAATCGAAAGAAGAGAAAAAGCATAATCATTTTTCTTGCAAAAGTCAGCAAGGTGAGTTACACATCTTGAATATGTCTTTGGAAGAGGAAAAATCTACACATAGCTCCCGAAAAGGGGTTTGGAGTTCATGCATTTAATTACTGTCAGTTCCAGAAAAAGTTACAGTGACTTTTCATAAAATATTCAAATATACACTTGTAAGGCCACCTCATTAACAGATCCTGACATTGTCCTGTCAGATAGCAAAGGTATAACAAGAAAGATAAGATGACACATGGCCCTGACTTATAGGAAGCTCATTTGGCTATCTGCCTATCTGAACAGACCTGTACTTTTTGTTTTCTATAATTTCACCCACAAGGAGCAGAAAAATACTTTTTGTGCTCAGCCCTGAGCCTGAAAGTCAGCAATAATGTCTGGGCTACCCTATCTGGAATAACTTAATTGCCACTGTGTTTCTGAAAATAAAAATATTTTTTCAAAAGAAATTAGGTCATCATGTGCTGAGCTAATAATCAGTGTTTTGGGAAGAATTAATTTATTTTACTGGAAGATTTAACATTAAAATTTTCCTAACTAGTCTTTCTTTTTACTCAAGATAAAGTATGAAAGTGTCAATCACAGCAAATGGGCATGAAATAGAGTAAGTTCCCATAGGGAAGCTAGGATGAAAGATTGCTAGTCTAATGCTGGCCTTTTTCCTTTATAGTACTTGGAAAAAGTATCCCATGTCATATACTGGGGAGAAGTTGCTCTCTTCCCACTGAAAGTCAGGAAAATGTGTAAAACCTCTTTTTAAGGCAACAGTACAGAGGCAATGCTATTTGCATTGAAAATTCATAAGCAGCCTTCACAGGTATGTGTCATAATAAAAAGAGAATTTGTATTCACTAGAATTTAGAGGAAAGCCCAGGAACAAATATTATTAAAGCTACAGAAACATAGTTGATGAACAACCAGTATTTTAAATCTCAATGTTGAGCAAGAAGAGATTGATAATCCTATACAATCAGTGTATTACTGCCAATATCAGTCTGTTAATTTGTATTAAACAAAAGGTGGACTAAAATTTTATTATTACCCTAATTAGGAACTTTTAATAGTCAATTACATATGTGGTTCTCTAGTAAGGTTTCAGCCTTTCATTAACCCTCTTGTCATCTTTATTAAATCTTTTAAAAGCCCAAAAATGAAAGAAACCATTTGGTATGTATGGATCTAATGACCTCTGCCATTCAGACACTAGAGATCTGACTGATCTATTGTACAGTGTGTCAGCATAGGTTCAATCCTAGGTGCTACCTAGACTACAGTATACATATTTCAATATATGAAAACTACCCGGTGCACAGATTCATGCACAGGTGGAATCCCTCAGCCTGGCCTGCAGGGATCAGGCCTAAACCAGATCTCTGACATCCCCTAAAGGGTCTCAGATTGTGAAAGTGTGATTCTCAGGTGACACACCCCAGAAGTAAGCTCCCTCCTCTCTGGTTCTGGGTTCATCACCCAAGAACTACAGCTGCCAAGTCACCACAGTTTGACAGCTCCTTCATTAAGCATCTACTCCCTCATGGTCAGTGCATGTCATAGCTACAAATCAGTGTCTGCCCCCTATGGTCATTATGCATCATAGTTACTGGTCAGCCAGTCAGATGGTCACTTAGGCTCTTATATATATATATATAGATGTCCAAAATTAAAATGCACCTGCAACTTAATAAAGCCAACTGTTTACAAAACAATATTAATGTAATTATTTGAAACAGTGAAAGTAGGCCCTAGCATTTTTGGCTCAGTGGGAAGAGCACTGGCCCAGAGACTGAATCTTGGCCGTGGATGGGGAATGTGCAGGAGACAATCAGTCCATGTGCCTCTCTCACATGGATGTTTCTCTCTGTCTCTCTCCCTCCCTTCCACTCTTTCTAAAAATCAATAGAAAAATATCTTCTAATAAAGATTAATACAACACTGAAAGTAGCAACTTAGTGGGTTTTCTGATACATCTTTGACAAGAATTAGACTAATCAGGAAAGGAAATATAATTTACTGGGAAAAATAGTTAAGTGAAACCAACTTTTCTCAAAGTGTAATCCTACTTTAAAATCTCTTTTTCAGCAAAAGCAATGAAGAGAATCAGTTCTTAAACTGTGGTCTAATATATTAAACTATATATTTTATACCAATATACTTTCAAATTAAGTGTTTTGATGTTCAAATCTAACTAAGTCTATTTATTTCATAAATTTGAATTGAAAGTACTTTTGTAGTTTATTAATAGTTCCTTTTTGGGTCACATGGCACTTTAAAATAAAAAGGAAAAGGCAAATACCCTTGTCTCAGTTGGTTGGAGCATTGTCCCAGGCACCAAAAAATTTTGGGTTTTATTCCCAGTCAGGGCACCAGGTTTCAGGCTCAGTCCCAGGTTGGGGTGCAAAAGCAAAGCAATCTCTCTCTCTCTCTCTCTCTCTCTCTCTCTCTCTCTCTCTCTCTCTCTCTCTTACTCTCTCTCTCTTCTCCCTCACTATTAGACCAATAAAATTAAAAAAAAACATATCCTTGGGTGAGGATAAAAAACAAACAAAAACCAGAAAAAACAAAATATATACTATTATTATATGGCTTCTTTTCAAAGAACTTTTGTTGAAAAAGAACATAGTATGCCAAGGCTGCCATAAAATTGATTTCTATATTGGCTGGAAAACAGTTCAGATGACCCATAAAATTCTTTACAGAATCTTATTATTCTATCATCTGGTACCCTTCTTAAGACATCTGTTATAGAAGTATGAATGGGCAGGGGGCGGATCTTTTCTAAATGTCAGTCCTATTTCACAATTGCAGTTTCTATTCAGAACTGTATGGCATAACTACATCCCATCACTTCCACTAGAAGAAAAACATCTAATGTAGTTTTATATGGTTTATTATGTGGTTCCAATCAATTGCTATAAAGATAGAGGAAAAAAGTTACTTCAAAAAAAGAAAAAGAAGTATATGTGTGTATAGGGGGATATTTTTCTTTCAGCTTTTAACTCAGGCACAAAATGTCAAAAGTATCCTTATGTTGTAAAGAGCTTCCTAAAAGCACAGAAAAGAAAAAAATGTTTCCAAGTAGGAGATTATAATCCAGATTAGGTTGTTTGCAAATGTTCTACTCACTCTACCCGTGGAATATTTCAAAATAGAATTCCTTCCACAAAAAGTCTATATTCAAGAAATGGGTCTTAGAAAAAAATAATCACTATGAGATGCATTTGATTCTCCTATAAAGCCACAAAATGCCTGACCACTTGCTCATGAAAAGCAAAAGATAAAATCTTCATTAAACACATAAAAGGTAATCTCCCCTAGGAGAATTCCAGGTGTGAACTGAATAGAATTTCTTGCTGTGTGCTCACTCTCCTAAAAAGCCGGCCACTGCAGGAAGATTAAAGAATTGTTAGTGGAAGGACTGTCACATCAAGTTGTGGTCAACTTCAAGTTGCCCGAAAGCTAATGTGCAGTGTCTGTGAGTTGCCCTGTGACAGGCAGCCTTTTGCAGGTCTGCTCTGCAGTAGCTCTGTGGGAAGAAGGATTGCTGCCATAACAGAATCCCTGAGTGATCTGCTGGTAAATATGCATGAGAATCTAATGTGCAAGAATGCCGTGAAAAGTAAGTGTTTTGATGTGGAAGGCTGACATAACAAGAAGGGAGGAGTGAGGCAATGGGATAAATATACCACCATCCTTGATTACACGGCAAGTGCAGTGGGCAACAGAGTTTCTCTTTTCCTTCAAGTCTGCAGTTTTATTTCCTTGCATATTTTATGCATGACATGAGCCACTGACAGAAGGCCTTTGAACACTCACATAGTTTATTTTAAATGGCAAATTAATAGTTCATTAATAATCCTCTAACTGCAGTAAAAATGATTTTGAAAAAAAATTATTAGCAACAAACCTAAGTTACCTATAGATGCAATATGGTTTTCTACAGCCAATCAAAATCATTCACTAAGCTTTACCTGATTTGTTGTGGTTATTAATCCTGAGCTGAGGATATTTTCCCATTAATTTTTAAGGAGAGTAGAAGAGAGAGGGAAAACAGAGATAAACATTGATGTGAAAGAAATTCATCAACTGGTTGCCTCCTACAGGCACCCTGACCAGGGCCAGGGCAGAGGAGGAACCTGAAACCAAGGAACATGCCCTTGACTGGAATCAAACCTAGGACCCTATGATCCACAGGCCAATTCTCTATCCACTGAGCCAAACAGGCTAGGACATTAGCTTTACCTTGATTCTTTTTTTTTAATTCAGAAAGAGAGCCAAAAGCAAATCACTTCAGGAATGAAAGAAGAAATAAACACAACAAATGTAGATTTTTCTCCCTTAATGTTTATAATCCTGGAAATTGTAGTACATACTATTTAATTAGTGTTGATAGATACTATTCTCCTGGAAAAGAATCTGTTATTTAACATCAACAAGTAAGAACATGGCTACAAATATTCCCTCAAATGCACAAAATGAAATCCCTAAAGAGCATTCCTAATTCTCTTTTCTTTTTAATTGATTTTCTCTCAATTGTACCAGTGGTTTCAATTGAAACCATGTACTCAGCAAATAAATGAATGAGTATTATGAAAGCTCTCACCAGAGATTTGTCTTGTACAAACTGTTCAGGAATCTTGGAGCTACAAATTATGTCCTAAATGATGCCTTGACTCTGTAACTTCACAAATATCTGAGTTTAGTATTGAAAAAGGAAGAATAGACAATTAGAATCGAGTGAAAATAATGAGCCTTAGGGTGAATGGAAAAAACATAAGTGAAATACTGTGGTAGAAGAACGCTGGAGTAAGAAATTAGAAGTCCTGTGATCTTGGGCAATCACTCAACTCTCAGATATTCAGGTTCTTATCTAATAATGTGTATAGAGACTGCTTTCTTTATGAGATTCTTAGGAGGATAAAATCTAGTGATGTGTGTAAATGAATTTTGTAAACTACTAAGTGCACTACACATTATCTGTTTCCTATAAATTCAATTGATAGTGTTTAATGTTCATGCCTTGGTAGTTCAGTTTTCTCATCAGTAAAATGAAAAGAGCAGGATTAAAAGCTTTTTCAGTATTATTGAGAAATCCAAATGTAATTTTAAAAAAAATACAAAATAGGTTATCAGCTGAAGACACACCAGATAAGGCAGTTGTAAAGTCAAAGGGGAAGGTCAAAATATAGAAGAGGGGTGTAGAGCAGTGTGTTGGGATTACTGTGGTAGAGGTGAGAATGGATAGAGGAAGCCAAAATAAAGGAAAATGTATTAATTATGAACTTGAAACAATGGAATCAAGTAATCATATTGATTAGAGGTACATAACAAATATTATTAGATTTGGTCAATAAAATGAAAGAAGGAAAATGACTGAATTTAGACCTGAAAAATGACCATGGCCATTGTCTATTGGCCATATTAGGCTTAGACTTTCTGAATTATTGATTCCTTTATGTTTCTCTGATTGGGTTTTTATTTGATTTACTAGAGTCCCGGTACACAAAATTCATGCACAGGGATGTATGTCCCTCATCCCAGCCTGCACCCTCTCTAATCTGGGATCAATTGAGGGATATCTGACTGCCCGTTTAGGCCTGGTAGGATCAGGCTTAAACGAGCTGTCAGACATCCCTCTCACAATCTAGGACTGCTGGCTCCCAACTGCTCGCCTGCCTGCCTTCCTGATTCCCCCTAACTGCTTCTGCCTGCCAGCCTGATCACCCTCTAACTCCTCTGTAAGCCTGATTTATGCCTATCTGCTCCCCTGGCAGCCTCTTTGCCCCCAACAGCCCTCCCCTGCTGGCCTGATTACCTACAACTGTCTTCCCTTGCAGGCCTAGTCCCTCCCAACTACCCTCCCCTGCTGGCCATCTTGTGGCGGCCAATTTTTGTGTTAAAATGGAGGCATTCATGTTTGTCCACATGGGAGAAGCCATCTTGTGTGTTGGAGTGATTGTCAATTTGCATATTATTATTTTATTAGATAGGATAGAGTCTGGTGCATGGGTGAGGGCCAGCTGGTTTGCTCTGAAGGGTGTCCTGGATCAGGGTGGGGGTTCCCTTGGGGTGTTGGGTGGCCTGGGAGAGGGGCCTGTAGTGGTTTGCAGGCTGGCCATGCCCCCCGGTAACCCAAGCATAAGGCCCTGGTATCTGGTATTTATTTATCTTCTATAATTGAAGCTTCGTAGCCTTGAGCAGAGCCAAGCCTCCTGCTTACTCTGTGGCTACAGCCATTTCTGTTAGAATATATTTATCTTTTATAAAGGAAACTTTGTAGCCTTGTGCAGAGACCAAGATAGGCCAGGACTGCAGAAGCTTCGCTTCCTCCATTGCCAGGGAAACCCAAGCCTCCTGCTTGCTCTGTGGCTACAGCCATCTTGGTTGGATTAATTTGCATACTTGCTCCTGATTGGCTTGTGGGTGTGGCTTGTGGGTGTAGCGTAGTGGTGGCTAATTTGCATATTTCTCTTTTAGTAGATAGGGTGCTTTTTTTTCTCTCTCTCCTCTCCAACTTTTTTGTTTGTTTTTTTAGGCATATTAAGTTTCTGAATCCTATCACTTATCTTTCTGAACACAGAATACATGGAGGTATACATGAGGACCTGCCTTGAACTAAACACCATGAACTACAGCTTTTAAATTCTAAAATACATTCTAATGCAAAGACATACCCATCATATGAACAATGGCCAGGAGGGAGGTCAAGCTTCCAAGATCAGTACTGTTAATTCAAATCAAAAGATAGCTTACATAAAGCAGATATCTAGTTTTAATTGTGGAGAGGAAATAATTTTCTCTAAAGAAAATAGAAGAAGTTCATTCATAAATGGGCTCTCTGAACATCTACCAAGGACTTGTTCCACATTATGTCATGATAGGTCTAAGAAGTTGGTTATTCAAACAAAATTGAGGACATTATTCTAAAAGAAATATTTAGTAATTATGAAATACAGCTAAAGAAATCAAGGCTTAGGGAAGTTAATTATTTGCCTAATGTAATGCTGAGTAAAGCATTCAGAAAGACTTGAACCACAACAGTCTTGATTTGTATTCATTAAGCAATGTCACCTTTCTAAGGCGGCAAAGGCAGAGTTCCATCATCAGCATCTGCTTTCGGCTGTGTAGCCAGTGCCTGTATTTGCCTTCAACCCTAGCTGGGTAGCTTAGTTCCTTAGAGAGTCATCCCCATAAACCAAGGTTGTGGTTTCATCCCTGGTTTGGGCACATAGAAGAATCACCAATGAATGTATAAGTAAATAGAACACAAAAACAACAAAATCTCTCTCTTTCTCTCTCTCTACCTCCTTCTCTTCTCTCTAAACTCAATAAATACAAAATTTAAAAAATAATTGAAAAAAGTTTATCTTTAGGAAAATTATATTTTTTCCATCTATTTCAAAATGTTAATAGGCACTTCTTTTCTAATTAATTGGTTAGATACTTAATAAGAGCTTGGTACTTAACAAAATACTCTGGAAATCTACTTTTACTCTTGGTCAATGCATTAAAATTTAAAGAATAAGGACACATACATTATCTGTTAAGGCTGGACATTATAGGGAAATATAAGAATCCAAGCAATACATGTGATCTAAGAAATTGTAAAACAGGATCACCAGGTAGTATCTTCAAGAACAAACACATCAAATAAATTAGGGGGTCAGTGTTCCATTTATAGGCTCACTGTAGCCATTTTCCCTAAAAATCCACCCATAGTTTATGGAGGAGATTGAAAATACAGGTTTAAAGCTAAAATGAAAGATTTTGTGATGTGACAAAAAAGCACAACCTCTATAAACTTTTCTCAAAATTAATTCCTTTGAACTTGTCTTAATTTATTTCATTGCCTGTTCCCATGATGCTAGCAGATATCATGAAATCAAAAAAATTACTTAAATTCTGTGAATGAAACAGTTCAACAGTTCTCTGGTTGTACTATATTATCCTATCTCCTCATGGAAGCCAAAAATATTCAGAATGTTTCCATGTACCTACAGCTGCCAGTAATGAATATTAATTGAACAATTTCTATTTAGCAACTTCTTTAAAATGCTCTCTGGAGGATACTGAGAAAGGAGGCAATGCATTCTGTATCTCTGAGATCTAACAAGATGCAGTATTAATACAACCATGAGATGAGTTTCTCTAATTTCTCAAATAAACTCAAGTTAAGAGCTGTGATAGTTCAGAATGCAATGGAGGGAAGTCTTTTTTGAGCATATGACTTGCACTTGGTCTTAAAGATAGGTACGATATGAAGGAAAGGAAAAAGAAATGAGATCCTCCAAGCATGAGTAACTGCAAGAATGAAGTTAAATAAATATCTGGCTGGACCACAAGGTCTATAGGATGTTTCTGAAAACTTAACTGGGAACTGAGTCAATCAACTAATGTGTCTATATTTCTTATAGAGTAAAATAAATGTGATTTTTAACCATTTCTGCCATAGGCTACATAACCTTGAACAACTTAATATTTCTAAAGTTCTATTTCCTGTCTGTAATATGAGGATACTGGCTGAAGAACAGGACAGTGCCCCGGCCAGTGGTTGGAGTGCTGCCCCGTTCATCAAGGAGTAGTTGCTTTAATTCCCAGGCAGGGCATATATCCAAATTGCAGGTTTGATCCCCAGATCACCATTTATTTTTTCTTTCAAATCAATGTTTCTCTGTTCCTCTCTCTCTCTCTCCCCCCCCCGCGCGATTCCCCCTCTTCTCTCTCTAGAATGAATGAAAGACATGTCCTTAAATGAGAATTTAAAAAAAGAATAGGACAATATGTATGATTGTATATAAAAAGAACGGATACAGTGTTTGGTATGTAGTTTAGGAATCTATTTGTATTAAAAAAATAAAATATATAGCAATAGGATTAGGTTATATCCTCAAATTTGATTGTTTTGTCTTCTTTTTGTTAAGTTGTATGAATTTCTTATACATTTTGGATATTAACCCTTTATCAGATGTATCATTACCAAATATGTTCTCCCATACATTGGCTCCATTTTCATTTTGTTGATGTTTGTACTATATTATCCTATCTCCTCATGGAAGCCAAAAATACTCAGAATGTTTCCATGTACCTACAGCTGCCAGTAAATGAATATTAATTGAACAATTTCTATGTTTTTCTTTGCTTTACAGAAAGCTTTTTATTTTGATGTAGCCCCATTTGTTTATTTTCTCCTTAGTTTCCCTTGCCCTTAAAGATGTACTGGCAAACATATTGTTATGAGAGATATCTGAGATTTTACTGCCTATGGTTTCCCAAGGATTTTTATGATTTCATGACTTACATTTAAGTCTTTTATCTATTTTGAGTTTATTCTTGTGTAAGGTGTAAGTTGGTAGTCTAGTTTCATTTTTTTGCATGTATCTGACCAAATTTCCAACACTATTTATTGAAGAAACTGTTTTGATTCCACTGTATATATTTATCATTAAACATTTCACATTGATCCTTATTCTATTTAAGTTTAATTTTATTTATCACACATATTTTATAAATTCACATAACATGTGCATTTTCTATATTTATAATTTAAAGCCAAAGGAGTAATCTTTCTAATCACGTGGAACAAGCTTTAATTACTGGAAGTCTTGGTAGTTATTAAAAATATTAGCCTGTCAAAAATAAAAAAAGGAAAGATACCTTTAAAATATAAGGAAAACCTATTTCATTAATATCATTATCCCAAAAGAGGAATAGTCACTCAAATCTAAAAATAATCAAATCTGATTTGAGATTGTTTTATATAAATTATATAAAATCCAGCCAGTTTTATGCCTATTCAAATTCTCCAAAAATATATAATAATAAAAGCATAATATGCTAATTAGTATGGAGACAGCGGAACACCTTCCGGATGACCTTCTGGACAAAGCCAAGGCTCTGAGGGCCAAGGCAAGCTGCCCAGGCTGTGAGGGACAAGCCCCTTGCACAAATTTCATGCAACAGGCCTCCAGAAAGATTTATAAACAAATTAACAAGATAAAAGTAAGATTCATAAACGTTTTTGAGCCCTAGCCAGTTTGGCTCAGTGGATAGAGCGTTGGCCTGGAGACTGAAGGATCCCTGGTTTGATTCTGGTCAAGGGCACATGCCTGGGTTGTGGGTTTGATACCCAGTAGGGGACATGAAGGGGGCAACAGATCAATGTTTCTCTCTCATCGTTGATATTTCTTTCTCTCCCTTTCCCTTTCTCTCTGAAAACAATAAAAATATATTTTTTAAAAAATATTTTTGAAGGGGTAATTTTTACTACAAAAGAAGTTTCTGGAATTTTTCTATTCACCTAATAATTTTCACATTCATATAATAATTTTCACTATTAGTATATTGACCACTGTTATGCAAGATGATACTACATTTTTTTCGTAAGCAGAACTTCTCTATTCTGACAAATGTATTATAATATCTACATTATAATGCAGATATATTGTAACATGAAAGAAAAAATAAATCAAGATCCCTTGAGTTGACATGAGAGGTGGAGAACATCACATTCCCATCTCTACTCTGCTGACACAGAGGAATCATCTCTAATGCCTACTCTACTGTAGCAGGATTTTGAAGGGAATTCAGGGATGTCCATCTGGAGAGAAGCATAGATAGCTAACTGTGCATGGTGTCACCAACAGCAACACAGAATGAAGTTAAAAAATAAAGCAAAACATTGGAATATATAATATAATAAATGGCCTGACTTTTAAAACCTCTAAATATTGAGGTTTTATACTTTATATAATCCCATTTATATTTATATGGACTCCCTGGCATTGAAAGGAAGCAATCAAGAAAGACGGCTTAGTTAATATATTTTCTAACCGTGTGCATCCTGACTCAGTGGAAGCAAGAAAAAATCAGATAACAATCTAATTACCTTACAAAGAAATTAAGTAATTACCAATGGGGTTCAGATAAGCAAATCCTAATTGAAACTGACTGTAGCATTTGCTGTGGTTTTACTAGAAAGGGTCATATTTTTGCAAGCAAATAAAGGCACTTTAATCGATAAAAGATAATAATTATTCTTTTAAATACTGAAAAAAGGGGTAATCTTTCACAAAACTGATAATTTGGGAAAAGTAGATAAATGACAAAATATGCAGATATGTCAATGTGTGTGACTATGCAGAGAGAAGGGGAGATGTTTCGATGACACTTATTTAATAGAGGTTTATCATTCTTAGAATATAACTTGGTTGAAAATTTACCATTCACCAAATATATTTTATTGATTTACAGAAACTTATTTATCTAAAGTTGAATGAGATGGTTTTTACATTGCACAAAACAAAAAGAAGGGATGGTTAACAATAGGATAAAATGTATTAAAAATATGGTTGGCTTGGCCAGTGTTGCTCAGTGGTAGAACATTGGCACATGAACCAGAAAATCAGGGTTCAATTCCTAATTGCAGGTTTGATCCTCAGTGTAGGGCATGCAGGATACAGCTGATCAATGATTCTCTCTTATCAATGATGTTTCTATCTTTCCTACTTTGTTCTTTGAAATCAATAAAATATACATTTTTTTAAAAATGATAATTTGAAGGATTTTCTTGGTTTGTTATATTTCTAAAAACAGTATTTCATATGTATTTTAGTTAGTTTTATGGGACAGTTAGAAAACATTTGAAAAATCCCAACACAGTAAAAACCCTAAGTTGTAGGTTGTTAGAATGTGAGAAACCAAAAGCACACACTCCAGATGTGACTGTTATAATCCTTCCACTATGCTGATATGTAATAACCTTCAAAAGCTTCTTCATTATCATCCTAGAGAGTAGCAATGATTTTTCGTTAGTGAAATAAGTTTCGTTTAGTGAAGCAAGCCTCTTGGCATGGACAACACTCAAGTGCTTAGTGTGCCTGATCACCTCTACTCTTCATGCTGCCTCAGGCCATGAAATCTATCAGGTCCCATGAGAAACCACTGCCAGGAGATTTTTTGGCCTGATTCCAACTACAAGCATACCTCAGAGAGACCACAGGTTCAGCTCCAAACTACAGCAGTAAAGCAAGTATCACAATAAAGTGAGTCAGACCAATTTTGTGGTTTCCTGTTACACATAAAGTTATGTTTATACACTACAGTCTATTAAGTGTGCAATAATAGCATTATGTAAACACCTTAATTAAATAAAAATATTTTATTGCTCAAAAATGCTAACCATCATCTGAACCTTCAGCAAGTTGTAATCTTTTGGATGGTGAAGAAACTTGCCTTGATGTAGATGATTGCTGACTGATGGGGCGGTTGCTGAAGGCTGGGGCAGCTGTGGTAATTCCTTAAAATAAGATAACAGTGAAGTTTGTCACATTCACTGACACTTCCTTCACAAACAATTTCTTTAGAGCACACAATGTCATTTGATAGCATTTTACCCACAGAACTCTGTTCAAAATTAGTCAATCATCTCAAATCCTGCTGTCTCTTGATCAATTAAGTGTATGTAATTTTCTAAATCTTTTATCATTTCAACAACCTTCACACCATCTTCCCCAGAAGTGGATTCTATCTCAATAAACCACTTTATTTGCTCAACCACAAGACACAGTGCCTCATCTATTAAAATTTTATTGTGAGATTGCAGCAATTCAGTCACATCTTCAGGCTCCAATTCTGCAGGGTGGGGGGGAAATAGGTCGTTTGTGTGAAAAATAGTACAATAAATAATCTACACTAATAACAGAGAAATATGCAAATTTACTGTACCTCTGCTAAGCCCACCAGCCAGACAGGAGTATGCAACTTAACCCAACAAAGATGGCAATTTAATTTACATGCATAGGCACTCAGCAGTCTGGGTTCTGGGAACATCCTCAAGACCTTGGTGCCAATCTGCAGGGGTGGGGTAGCAGAGGCTTGATCAGGGCCAGAGTGGAGCCTAGGGGCCCTGCCCAAGCCATAGCACAGGCTAGATCAGAGCCAGGGGCCCTGCCCGAGCCACAGCAGAGGTTGGATCAAAGCTGGGGGGCCTTGCCCAAGCCATGGCTGAGGCTTGAGCAGGGCCTGAGTGGACCTGGGGGATGCTGCTCAAGTCGCAGCAGAGGCCTGAGTGAAGCTGGGGGCACCTTCCCAAGCCACAGAGGAGGCTTGACCGGAGAGGGGTGGGGGTACCAGCTCAGCTTGCCAGCAGTCCTTCCTCTATGCCTGAGCTGCAGAGGAAACACCTTTTCCAACTGCTCATTGGCTAACCTCCCTGCATGCCACTGGTTATATTCTTAGTAACTTGGATAATAAGAATCCAAAAAGGTGATCTAGAGTTTTCCCACCTCACTCCTGGAGGAAAAAGCGAAGTCCGCTGCTGGAAGGCTAAGAAATATCATACCCTGCCCTAACAGCTTTGGCTCAGTGGATAATGCCTTGGCCTGCTGGCCCGCAGGGTCCAGTTCCATTCTGATCAAGGGCATGTACCTAGGTTGCAGGTTCCTCCCCTAGCTGCAATCAACGTGTCCCTCTCACATTGATGTTTCTCTCTGTCTTTCCTCTCTCTTCCACACTCTCTAGAAATCAATGGAAACATATCCTCAGGTGAAGATAAGAAAGAAAGAAAGAAAGAAAGAAAGAAAGAAAGAAAGAAAGAAAGAAGGAAGGAAGGAAGGAAGGAAGGAAGGAAGGAAGGAAGGAAGGAAGGAAGGAAGGAAGAAAGGTCATATCCTATGAAAGACACATCTTGAAAATGCCTAAAGAAAGTTGTTGCTTTTTCATGGTGAAGGGACTAGAGTCCGTGTTGATGAAAACACCTTGGCAGCTGTGGTGGCTGGCAGTGGCTGCAGCAGCGAGGTAATGGGCCTGGCACCTTCCCCTGATCAGCCTGGTCTCCTCCCGCAGAGGGAGCCAGACTGCAACCTTGGCCCACTCCCCAGGGAGGCTGGACTGAAGCCCCCCCACCCCAAGTGCACAAATTTCGTGCACCAGATCCCTAGTAACTAATGATACAAGAATACACTCTGTTTTGCAGACTTACAACTGGAAACCTATTTCTGCCCCACCCTCTAATTGTGGTTGTAGTTGTTTGCCAGTTCCACCCCATCTGCAGTTACTTTCTTCACTTTAGTTTTGAATCCTTCCAGGTTATCCATGAGGGTTGGAATCAACTCTTCAAAAAAATTTTTAATGTATATATTTTTACCTCTTCCCATGAATCACAAATGTGTTGACGGCATCTGGAATGCAAAATGCTTTCAAGAAGGTTTTTAATTTACTTTGCTCAGATCCATCAGAGGAATCATTATCTATGGCAGCTATAGGCTTAAGAAATGTATTTCTTAAGAAATAAGACTTAAAAGTCAAAAATTACTCCTTTATCTGTGGGCTGTAGAATGGATTGTTTTTAGCAAGCAAAAACATAACATTAATCTTATTGTACATCTCCATCAGAAGACTGTACATTTCTTGGGTAACCAAGTATATTGTCAATGAGCAGTAGGTCTCAATAGTGGGTTTAAATCTTCAGTAAAACATGCAAACCAGGGATGGGGTACTGTGTTTTTGTTGTGTTTTTTTTTCCTGCCAAGGGTCATACAAAATTATCAACTTAAAAATTAGCCTGCTATATTTGGTCAAACATTTAATTAACTCAACCCTCATGCCATGGCAGGGCCAAACCAAATGATTTCTGGGACTTTATATGGCCTGAGGGCCAAATGTTCCGAAATCCTGTTGTAAACAAGCGTGCTGTCTTCCAGGCTTTGTTTCATTTATAGAGCACAGGTAAATGCAACACCATTCTAAAGGGCCCTGGGATTTTCGGAATGATAAATGAGCACTGGTTTCACCTTAGTGCTGCCAGCTACTTTAACCCCTAACAAGAGAGTCAGCCTGTCCTTTGCAACTTTGAAGCCAGGTATTAACTTTGCCTCTCTAGCTTTGAAAGTCCTAGATAACATTTTCCAATGCAAGGCTACTTTGTCTGCATTTGAAATCTATTGTTTACTGTAGTCATGTTCATTAATTATCTTAGCTACATTTTCTAGATAACTTGCTGCAGCTTCTACATCAGCACTTGGTACTTCACCTGGCACTTTTATTGTTAACAGAAATAGCTTCTTTCCTTATACCTCATAAACCAACTCTTCCAGCTTCAGATTTTCTTCTGCAGCTTCCTCACCTTTCTCAGCCTTGATGGGATTGAAGAGAGTTAGAGCATTTCTTTGATTAGGCTTTGGTTTTAGCAGATGCTTAGGGCTGATATAATCTTCTATCCCAAACTGTCTAAACCAGCAATAAAACTGCTTTGTTTTCTTCTCATTCATGTGTTTACTGGAGGAGAATTTATACCTTCCTTCAATAACTTTTCCTCTGTATTCACAATTTGGATAACTGGCACAAGAGTCCTAGCTTTTGGTGTCTCTCATTTTTCGACACATCTCCCTCACAAAGCTTAATCACTCCCAGATTTTCTTTTTAAACAATTAAAAAAATTTTTTATTGATTTTAGAGAGAGATGGAGAGAAACATCAATGTGTGAGACAAACCTTGATCCACTGACTCCTGCATGCCCCTTACTGGGAATCAAGCCTGAAACCTGAACATGTACCCATCCAGGAATCAACCTGGCTACCTCCTGGTACATAAATCGATGCTCATTCAACTGAGCTACATCAGCTAGGGTCCTAGGTTTGTTGTTTTTTTTTAAATTTAAAGTATTCTTCCTTTCATTTGAACATTTAGAGAACATTGCAGGGTTATTAACCTAATTTTAATACTGTTGTGTTTCAGAAAATAGGGAGGCCCAAGGAGAGGGAGAAATATGGGGGAACAGCTGGTTGGTGGAGCTTTCAGAACATGCACACAACATTGACCAATTAAATTCACCATCTTATAGGGACATGGTTTGTAGTGTCCCCAATTAACAATAGTTACATCAAAAATCAATGATCACAGTTCACCATACCAATTAATAACAATTAAATACTGTGAGAATCACCAAAATGTAACAGAAACCCAAAGTGAGCAAACACTGCTGGAAAAAAATGGTGCTGACAGACTTGCTGGATGCAAGGTTACCACAAAACTTTAATTTGTAAAAAACACAATATCTGCAAAGCTCAGTCAAGCAAAACCCAATAAAAGGAGGTATTCAAGCAGATGGTACCCAAATCCTACTAATAGAAAGATGCCATATTGGTCTAAGTGAAATTTCCACACCTGTTGTTTATCAGAGTACCCCAAAAAACAAAAGGTGGGGTTCTCATTACGCTCTTGAAGTAGATCTTATGACATTTTCTGCTTGACTGCTAAGATGAGTTTGAATGTGTAAAATTTGACTTTTATGATTTGCTTTCATTTTAACATTATATGATTACTGGGCAATAGAGAAACTGTACTTCCCACCTCTAAGAATACTAAAAGATCCTGAAAAGGAGATGGTCAACTGTGGAAAAACAAATTGGCTTAAATCAACCTACAATATAAACACACACACACACACACACACACACACACACACACACACAGCATATGAATACCAAGGTTTGTCTAACTAGTAGTTAGTTTGCTAATAAAAAAGCATTGTAACCAAAACTAGTTTGGCTCAGTGGATAGAGCGTCAGCCTGTGGACTGAAAGGTCTCAGGTTCGACATCCTCAGTGGGGGGGGGTGCAGGAGGCAGCTGATCGATGTTTCTCTCTCATCGATGTTTCTATCTCTCTCTTCCCTTCCTCTCTGTGAAAAATCAACAAAATATATTTTTAAACAAAAGGCATTGTAGAGCAGCCAGCATCCTAGACTGAGGATTAAGATAGTGGGGTGCGAGTCTTATTTTGATCTGATTTGAGTGACAAGCAATTTTCTGGAAAGCTTTTCATTGCCTGAGAATTCTGGACTAAATGACTTATTTGAATACTTTTAATCCTAAAAGTCTATAAATTTTATAAAAAAAAATAATATGTACCCCTAACTTACTCTCATTAACAATAGGATTAATTATAAAGACATGGCTCTTTTGGAACAATCTTATAGAACATAATGAGATTCGTCTTCCACCATTCCTCTCCTTGTTGCTCATTCACAATACCATTATAATGGTCATTATAATCAGTTTTACATAATATCTTATAGATCCTTTGCTTAGCAAGGTAACAATATAGTACATACTGTTCTTGACTTCTCTCTCATTCCTTTCCTGCCTTCTTAAAACTTTCTCTTCTTTCATAACCTACATCGAGGAGTCAGCTTGACCTACACTCCCTCCCTCCACCCCTGCCCCTTACAGTTTTAAGGGGAGAAAAGTCAAAGAACATGGATATCAACCAAATAAATCATTTGGAAAATAATCACAATTATGTGCAACAGCCTTAATTGAAATCATGTGTTGCTTTGAAATATTTCATTCCCATAGCACAGTGATGCCCATATGCCTATTCCAAATCTTAATATTTACACAATTTTACAAGGGTTATTTCCCATTTTTGTTTATTCAACCAGAATGAAAAGAACCTGGCCACTTAGAGCAAGACCTCTTAAGCCTCCTATGTTTCTCTCCTGTGTGGAATTATCTGTTTGGGAAGTTAATCCTTTTCACCCAGGGAAGTGAGATTTACAAAATAGTACCAGCTCACCAAGGTCAAATTTCACTAATTCTCTTTTTCTCTTTGCTGCCCTCTTTACCTCCTATAAATATTATGCTTTGCTTCCTAAATAAATTGCCCAGCCATTCATATGAGTAATGTTTGTTTTGGGCAAACATTGATTCCAGTGATATTATGAGAATTTTCAACAATTCTTTTTTCTCTATGAAGATTTTTCTCATTGGCTCTTTTTAGATGTACTAAGATTTCTGTCATGCTCCTTTGGTTCCTGGAGATGTTTAGTTCAGAAGGTTAGGTGTGGAAAAGTAAAGTAAAAAAAAAATGGAGGGAGGGAAACTGACATTGTTTAAGCATCTATCAAAATACTGGCACTGTTCTGTGTAATTTACATGCATTATTTTATTGCTCTTACTATCAGCTTGAGGTAATTATTATTTTCCTAATGTAATGAACGAATATGTTAGATCTAGGTGAGATTAAGTAATTTATCCAAAGTTGCAAAGCTAGTAAAGGTCAAAGCTAGAAATAGAGATCACATGTGGCTGGAATCCAATCCCCTGTGCCTTTCACAGTGCCTTGTGGTCTCCTCTTTCTCTTTTTCTGAATACCTCGAAGGAATATGATATTTTAGGTTATATTGGTATTTTTAAAGTAACACGAGCAAAAACCATACTGACCATATACATTAGAAAAACTTGGGGGTGAGGGGAGGGCAGAAAGAGATTAACCAAAGAATTTATTAGTATATGTACATAACCCATGGACACAGATAATAGTGTGGTGAAGGCCTGGGGTGGGGTGGGAACTGGGTGAAGGGGGACTATGGGGGGAAAAGGGGAGTATCTGTAATACTCTCAATAATAAAGATAAGCAAATAAAAAGTCCTATTTCATCATGCCTTTGTTGAAAGAATATTGTTTGGAATTCAGTCTCCACTGCTGACATAATATTGATATATAAAGAAATCATTAGCTGTTTTATTTAATGTAGTTAAGAATTACTGGTGTGGGAAACAGCTTTCTCTTTTGAGTGAAAATTAGAGGCTAGGCACTAAGCTTCAGCTTTACGTACATTAATTATTTAGCTCTTGCATCACTTCAGCAAGAGTATTAGCACCCGTTTGTGCACAAGTGGACTGTGTGACTCCGAATGTAGACTGGTCGGTCACTCAGGTCACCAAAATATTAATTGGTAGAGCTTAGAGATGTACTCAAGCCTTCTGACACCAGAGCCTATGCTTTTAAACTTACTATCAATGACTCCTGGCATCACATACAGGCTCACATGGCACACTTTGGAAGATGGTTATATTCCATGTAATACTATTTTATGCTCTTTTGTTCTCTAGATTTTCATGTGTATATCTCCTAAAAATTACAATTTTCATCATGGCTGATTCTTTTTGTGAGTTGGGTGTTTTAAAACACTTGCTATATTGAAAAAGTGATAGATAGATGATAGATAGATACATAGATAGATACATAGATAGATAGATATACAGACAGATAGAATATTTTATGTATAGTCCAACACACAACCTAACCTAACCCAACCTAACCTAAGTAATGTAAACCTAAGGCAGAGGCCAGGCTTCTTCATAAGGTGGACATGGTGGGGTGGCATAGGAATGTGTGTCTGGAACTGATCCGATTTAGCAGTAGTCACACCACATCTTCAGCTTCTCTGTTGATTTGACCAATGGTCCTTCAAGGAGGGAAGGGTCTGGGAGGGAGTATCAGTCCTCCCTACTCATTCCCTTCAGCACAAGGCACAGCAATAGGAAAGTGAGATGCTGATCCAAGAGTAAAAACTTGTAGTAAGAGGATCAAGATTTGAGTCCTGACTCTAACTCTTCTTGGCCAAATAAAGTAACCTCACTTAACCCCCATTTCCTTCATTTGTAAAGAGGGGGAAATAATACTTAAGATCACAGGATTATCATGAGAGGTTCAATGAAATATAAATTAATTGCAATCCAATTTGTGAACACTGGAGTGTGGTATAAAAGCAATTTCCCTCTTTTTCACCCTGCCTAACTCCAGTTTTGTCAAAAAGTCTTGATGGCTCTCACATTGACCTGCCTCAGGGACTCTGTGCCATGCAGGCCACCTGTCTGGGCAGCTGTCTGTGGCAAGTGCCCTCACAGTGTGTTAGAGTGAATAATAGCCAGAGCTGGTAACAGGGCCAGTCTCCATCTCCATCTACACACTGTAGAAAAGCAAGGAAGCAAAACTCTCCCTAGAGAGCCACTAATCTTTTAAAAAATCTTACCACCCTCACCTTCACACACAAAATAAACCAACAGAATAAGAAAAAGTAGATGGAATGGCAGGAAAAAAAGGTTTATGGGGCTTTGAGGAACTCGTCCCAGGAAAGAAATACAAAGGGCGTAACATATACTTTTAAAAGTATTTTTCTTAATGTTCTTAATATAAAGTATCACAGAATGAATAAGACTTCTAATAAAAAATATGTGTATGGGTTTTGTTTTAGAGCACAATCCTCTTTAAGAAAATGTATTTTGAAATCAGCAAGAGCAATATCTAAGGCTCTGGGGTGAGAAATAATTCCCACGCATAGGACAAATGACTATTGTTAGAAGCCATAAGGTGAGTATTTGTTAGTGGCTTCAAATTCCACTTTTTCAAAGGAAAAGCATTGGCAAAGCTATATGCCAAGACAGAAGGTCGAAGTCATTCACCACTGGAGTGTAGCCTAAAATTGTTCAAGCACAGCGCCAGCGGTGCACAGATGCTTTCTGGCTTAGGTTCAGCATTAATCACACAGAATTCTCATCAGCCTGCACAAGAAGAATGGGTGAGAATATAGATATTTGACGAACGGATGGAAAGCCCAAAAGGACAACAAATTAGCTGGTTTGTGTGAGTGTCTGTGTGTGTTTCACCCATGATACAATAACAATGTTCATGACAGTAAATGTGAATATATCACACACTATTAGATTTACCTAATTAAAGCAGACACTTCTGGAAACATATGCAGATCACCAGAACACAGATCCTGGCAAGGTTCTCACTTTTATCTGAGGAAAGGCAGAGGGGACTCTCGGGAGTGACACATGTCAAGAACTAGCAAGGGGGCTAAATGGCTGGAGGAGAGAGAGATCAAAGAGAAGGGCAGTAAGTGAGAAAGTCAGAGAATTGACCAGGGGCACAGATGAAGAAGAGACTCTTCATCTCTTTTTAATCTGAATAAGAAGAAAAGCCAGTAGGGAACTATTAGAAGAAAAGCACGATGACCCAACTTACTTTGAAAAAAATATTTCTGGCTGCCATACTGTGGGAGGAGCAAAAGCAGGAATACAGTTACAAATCCAGTTAAATTGTATTGCAATAAGCCACGTGAGAAAAAAGACAATGTTAGGTTACACTGGGGTGGTCAGAAGTGATCAAACCCAGACTATATTTTTAAAGCAGAATCAATGTGCCAGGGCTAAGGGAGAAAGAAAGAGATGAGTCAAGGAGAGCACCAAGATTTTTGAACTGCATAGCTGAAAAAAATGGAGTTGAATTAATTGAGTCTGTGAATCTGAGGAGCTGTTGAAAAATAGGGGTGAGGGCATATGGGCAATGGCCAGAGACACTTTTATATAATATTAGAGGCCCAGTGCATGAGTTAATGCACCAGGGGTTGGGGGTGCCCTTGGCCTGGCCTGCGGACATCCTCTGAAGGTTCTCGGATGGTGAGAGGTTGCAAGGCAAGCTGAGGGACCCCACCAGTGCACAATTGGGGCCAGGCAGGGATGCAGGAGGGGACTGCGGGAGGACTCCAGAGAGTGTCTGGCTGGTCTCGCCCAGTCCTGATTGGGGCCTGTAGAGCTGGCTGTCCAGGCAGGGACTGCAGGAGGTTGGTCACTGGAGGGCTCCAGGGCATGTCTGGCCAGTCTTGCCCAGTCTTGATTGGCTGGACCCCAGCAGCAAGCTAACCTACTGGTCAGAGCATCTTCCCCCTGGTGGTCAGTGTGCATCATAGCAACTGGTCAAAAGGTCAAATGAAAAGTCAGACAGTTAGCATATTAGGCTTTTATTATATAGAATTTTTCAGAATATTATTGCTTCTGGCATAGACCAAGAAAACTTTATGCAATAATATTTGGACATAATATTATTATAGTTTCAAGTTTGCTAGAAACACTTCTGTTATTTTCCATGACCTTCAGAATACACTGTATTTCTTAGAGTTCATATCAGTTGCATCTTGTTGTCTATATTTTAAGTGGAATTTGTAGATTATATCATAACTTCTAGTTGAAACTAAGAGGACTATATTTTTTTGTAAATATATTTTTATTGATCCAAGAGAAGAAGGAGAGGGAAAAATATCAATGGTGGGAGAGAATCACTGATAGGTTGCCACTTGCACACCTCACATCGGGGATCAAGCCCACAACCCAGGCATGTGCCCTGACTAGGAATCTAACGTTGACTTCCTGGTTTTAAGTCACCGCTCAACCACTGAGCCATGCTGGCTGGGCAGGGACTCATCTGACCATTATTATTGAAATAAATGATTGCATATTAGCTAAATAACTCACATATAATTAAGGTGATACGCTGTCCATCACAGAACCATCCTCAAGGGATGGGCTGTGCACAAAGTGGTGCTATTGTATCAATCAAAGAAAAGAAATAACAGCATGGGAAGAGAGAGAAAGAGAGAGAGAGAGAGAGAGAGAGAGAGAGAGAGAGAGAGAGAGAGAAATATTAAGCCATGGGATTCCTTCACTTATTTTGAAACTGAAATAAATTGAGTCCGAATGGTGCATTTATGACATGTGGTGTAAACATCTACTATTAATGCCAGTTCCTCTTGATTTCAAATATACCTATTATGATCAGATGTGCCTTACTAAATACTTTACATTTATTACTCTCTGGTGAGGAATCTAAAATATTGACAATATTAACTTTAATTTTCATCATTTGGACCATTTCTTGTAATCATGCTTGTTGACTTGATATGCTAACTCTTTTCCTCCCACTTATAATCCCTTCCTCTTTTTCTCAACTTTTCTGGAACTTACTGGAACACCCTTCAGTTGCTCCATGAAGCACCTTTTGAATGTTTCTCTTTAATGATCTGTACAATATATTTTAATATTTTATTGACTGATTTAATTACTGAGTTCTCACTCTGTTCAAGCCATGTTCTGGTCCATGGAGATGAGAGAGAGAGAGAGAGAGAGAGAGAGAGAGAGAGAGAGAGAGATTGGTTTTTATTTTATTTCTTTAAATATATTTCTTTATTGATTTCAGAGAGGAAGGGAGAGGGAGAGAGAGATAGAAACATCAATGATGAGAGAGAATCATTGATCAGCTGCCTCCTGCACACCCCACCGGGGATCAAGCCCACAACTCAGTCATATGCCGTTGGCCATAATTGAACCTGGGACCTTTCAGTCCGCAGGTTGATGCTCTATCCACTGAGCCAAGCTGGCTAGGGTGATAGAAGTTTTTAAAGAAGTTATTGGTCTAATATTCAAAAGCATCTTAATACTTAATATCTACCATGATACATGCAAACAGTGTGGCCGTACACATTATAGTCATAATAGGATAACAAAACCAAAGAAAAAGCAATTGTTGGAAGGGAAGGAAACATACACACACACACACACACACACACACCTCCACACACCTTACTTAGGCAGCACTCTCTCAAAATAAGGAATTCTGTTTAACGTTTCCTAGAGCAGATTTCCCAAGCATCTGTATTATCAGAATCACGTAGGTGCATTATAAAGTGAATACAGATTGCTGACTCTACTGCTATAAATGGGACTCAGTAAATGGTCCTGGAATCTACACTAGGGGATAACATTACTACTAGCCATACAGTTTGTTCAGATGTTGAGCAAAGAGGTGAGGCTCAGAAAAGGCTAATCATCAAGAATTCAACTAGTTTTTAAAGTATCAACTTCTCTTATCTACTTGCCCTGCTCCCCAAATCTCATCAATCTAATTTTAACCTTTTTAATTGTCATGCTTAAGTCCTCAAAGTGACTACTTTTGACTGAAGCTATTTGTGTTCTATACTTTATTTTTCCAAGCTGACTTCATGTGGGTTCAGTTCTGTGAACCTTAGAATACCTGGCTAATCAGTGTGGAGACTTTACCAGTGCACAGACTAAAGTCAGCCTTGGCCTTTTTAGAGCTGATTTCCCAGCTCCTAGGGTATCCTTGGCAGGGAGGCTGATAGCTGGGTGTGCTATACCTGGACAGACTTCTGACTCTCGGGGCAAGTGTTTTCAGCAAATGACTATTTTACCTATTGATGTTCTTTCAATCCTTCACTCTACTCTTTCTTGTTAAAAGATCAGTGTGCTGTGTCTCTAGATTAATAGGATAAAGTTAAATTAGAAAAATTTGAACATACTTCACATTCTTATTAACACAAATTTATAGAAAATCAGAGCTCTCTTCTATGGAAGAGCATAGTTTTTAAGTAATAATTTTAGTCTCAGTCCTTGTGCCACAGAGGCTGCAAAGAGATCTAAGATACTTCCCTATCTGAGAGGCACTATCAAGGTTCAAGTGGTTTGGTTAAGACTATTAAACAAAATAATTGCTAAGCTATTATTTTAAACATATTTTCTTATGGTTTCAATGGTTTTCAACAACTTGGTTAGGATCCCAAACCAATATATTTTCCCTTATGGCACAAATATTTAAAATCCATAATTGTATCTTTGTATACAGATTTCTGTTAGTATTGATTCAATGTAAAAAAAGCTAAATATATTTACTCTGTTCAATTTAAATCAAAACTATAATGTCCCTGTAACTGACATACTCACAACTGTGAAATATTACAATATTAGCATCTTATAAGGGATATTAATCTGGCATATGTTTTCAAAATAGTAATTTAAAGTATCTGTCTTAAGCATATACTTTTCTCTGATAATGCAGTGTCAACAATCCTCTTTGAAAAGGCTTTAAGTGCATAAATGAAGAATTACCTGGTAAGAATTGAAGAAAAGTTTGAGATCATATAAATTTACATTTACATTTACATTTTCTTAATGAAAATTTTAAGGAATTGCGAAGAAAATAATCACTAAGAATACTAGATTCTTGCCGAAGCTGGTTTGGCTCAGTGGTTAGAGTGTCGGTCTGCAGACTGAAGGGTCCTGGGTTTGATTCCAGTCAAGGGCATGTACCTTAGTTTTGGGCACATCTCCAGTGGGTGGCATGAAGAAGGCAGCTGATGGATGTCTCTCTCTCATTGATATTTCTAACTCTCTATCCCTCTTCCTTCCTCTCTGTAAAAAATCAATAAAATATTTTAAAAAAGAATATTAGATTCTTATTTAAAACATGTATGCCATGGGAACTCAGACAAATACTAGTAAATCTCAGAGTAACTAGACAGCCATAAAACTTGGACTTAGACTGAGGCTTAAAGACCAAACTGACTGCTTACTGGTACGACTGAAGTTGCCCCTCTCCTGGCCTGTATTCCTCTTCCATACATCCCTATATCCTGTGATTATTTCCATTTTATCCATGACCTGTCTGTCTCTGATACTAGTTTGCAATAGCCTTAGGCCAGAACCACATTTTTTTTTATTATAATTCTACTAGAGACTCTGTGATACTAGACACCAGCAGCACAACATGCTTAATATTGACTACTCCAAGGCTCTCTCTCTCTCAAGCAAAGACCATCTTTAGTTTGATCTTTTAATATAGACTCTAATTTCTATGAAATTCAAAGCCTTTATCAACTGAGAACCAAGTTCTTTCATTGTGGGGATGAGGAAACCTTTCCAGGGAGCAAAGGAAAATGCAGGCATTTATTATTTCTATGACAAAAAAGAATGAGAAGAGAAGCAAAACTATTAGATTTCCACCTAAAATAATGTTGTCATTCATATCCTGTGACTCCCGGGAGAACAATTATTTTAGACTGAATATAATATGGTTATAAGTAATGAAAAAGCTCCTTTTAAAGCGAAAGGACTTAAATTCTGGGCTAAAGAATTCAGACTTTGTCTTAAAAGACCAGGAATCAAAAAGCAAAATGCATAAAAGCTAAGGTGACATAGATAAGTGGAGTGTGCCTGTGCGTGGCCTCAGAGTCAGAAAGACGATAGGGATGTGGTAAGAGCTGTAATAACTAAGAACATAATTACTCTTCAGTTCCAAATCATTGTGGCCATGATATAAGGGAAAGTTCCAAATGTCCTAATTTTTCTAAAAGAAAATAAGAAGCCAGAATACTTAATCATCACAGATAATTGCCCCAATTTTAAATACTAATGGCTCAACTTTTAAAAATTTATCTTATTATTGAGAGTATTACAGATGTCTTCTCTTCCCCCGCCCACCCTTGTTCCCCCTCCACCCTATTTCAGGCCTTCAATGGGGCATTCAATTTAAAAGTAATTTTGTGAGGAAAAAAAAGTCACTCTGTGAATAGAATTCATTCAGCAGGCCACATATTGGTAATCTTTGGCAAGTGAAAACCAATGAAGACTGTGTATTCAGGTCTGTGTTTAACAAAATTAAAGTTAGTAGCAAAATGCAAAAAATAAATTTCAATAGACTATAAGTTCTGAAGAAGTGTTTGACTGTTAAATGAATGAATGAATGAATGAATGAATGAATGAATGTGAGAGAACCTAAGGGCAAAGAGTTTAGTCAGTAAGATTACTCAATAGTTTAGATAAAGGTTTCAGAGGCCTGAACCAAGTTAAGGGTAGTATCAGTTTGGATTTACAGATATTTTATAGTTTCTAATATAATTAATATTTATTAAAATGTTGAAGAATAGTATAAGAAATATCAATGAAAGGGATTAGAAGATAATGAATTTGATCCCAAGTATGCATGATCTTGGGTTATTGTATAATCTTGGGTTAATGAACAAACGTTTTTAATCTCAACTGGAAAACAGGAATTATAGTAAATTACATCTGAAAAGCTTTTCAAAGCTGATGCTCTGCCATTCTGGGCTGACATTTCCTCATCTATGTCAGTCATCTTTAATAGCCTCTCTACTAAGTGATTTTACTTATATGAAGTTCAATAATAGGAAAAATTAATCTATGGTGATAGAAAGAAGAACAATGCTTGCCTAAGTGAAGGGATATGACAAGGTAAAAGGACATGAGAACATTCTTTGGTGTAAAAGACATATCTTGATTGAAGTGAGTTACTTGAATTTTACATATGTCTAAGTGTTATTGAACTGAACAATTGCTCTGGATCTATGCCTTTTATTATATGTAAATTATAACTCAATTAAAGAAGCATTTGGAGGGAAATGTTCATGTCTTGAATCCACTGGTTCTCAGGTCTGGTTGTGCATTAGAATTACTAGGAAGACTTTATAAGATACACAATCCCATTTTTTGCTTTCAATATTGTTTTGTATTGGTTTTAGGTGTACGATATAGTGATTAGACAATACTTTACAAAATGTTCCCTCCTTTAATTCCAGCATCCACCTGACACCATACATAGTTATCATAATATGATTGACTATATTCCCTATGTTATATTTTACACGTTTACCTATCATATCCTACATGATTTTCATTCATAGTATTGCTCTTTTCTTTCTACTATTTCCATATTACTTGTCAAAAGTTACCAGTTAAGAACCATATAGTCCAAGTTAAGCCTATTAGTTTCCTAGAATCAAGGCATGTCTCTCAAGGGTAAAATACTAGTAGAGTTTTGGGGCTACCGGAAGTGATAGGATGGTCTTTACAGGCACTGGTGAGAATTTGTAGATGAGGACACTTGACAGTGCTTGTTAGCACACATCTATGCAGAGTTTCTGCTGGAGTGGTTTGCCTATGGTCTTACCTTGAGACATATAAATGAGCTGTCCTTGTTAAAAGACTTTATGCTTAAATTGCCTGTGATAGTGATTTGGTTTGTTACATGTATTCTGCAAATCTTAGTACAGACTATTTTGTTCATTGTGGCATCTGATTCAATTTCCAGCATCACTCTTAGCCTGGCTGCCAGTAGATGTTTTTCTCTTTATCACATTAAACTGATAAATATCTAACATTTGCCAGAGCCCCCCATCAAAACGAATTTCCCGCATTGAACAAGAAGACACAAAAATGGAGAAGGCAAATAGTTTTATTTTCCTTGAGAGACCCTGCTTGGCTTCCTCTGTCTTGCTGCCACTTTCTTTCAAGTTACTCAAGTCCTAAATTTTAAAGATTTGAGTAACTTGAAAAAGAATATTTATTTCCATGGCTAGATTAAAATGATCATTTTTCACCTTAAGGTGACTGCAATTTTCTGTATATCCATGTCAGGGTTCTTACTATTCATATTAAATTAGCAATATGGAAAATTCAATAATATCCTACCAACAAATCATTCAGGGATAGCACATCCAAGGCAAGGAAAATTTGGAGTTGGCTGGTGAATAGGTTACTAGGAAGATTCATATTATTTTGATGGTATTATGTGTCCCTTGACCTCATCAGTGACAGAAAGGAAAACAGCACCTTGTACAGCTGCCCTCCTCTCTCCCCTGACAGCAGTATCTTTCTAGATACTCAACTTTTACAAATGTCCCTTATTCTGTGTGTGTTGTCACAGTTAGTAACTTCACTCTGGGGTATCCAAAAGATACAGTACTGATGGAGAATAACAACAACAAAAAATGAGAAAACCTCAGGCCTACGAAAGCTCATGAGAGCTAGAATATGGTGGCAGAGCCTGCCTGCAAAGTCCAACAGTCAAACCGGCATTTTGATTGGATCAGAGATGTTTTGAGTCATAGTTGATTTCAAGATATAATGAAACTCCTCCAAAGGTTTCCTTGGATAATGTGTACATATGTCAAATCATCACTTTATACATTTTAAGCATATTCTAATCTTATTTTTCAATTATACTTCAATAAAATGTGGCAAGAACAAAGTAATTTATCTTAATATTAAAGTCAGAGGCATTAGTAGATCTCTTCTTATTAGACCTGAAAAAGGGAATTTGGAATAAGGTGATTTTTTTTTTTTTCATTTGGGAGATTAGCAAACATACTGCCTTGGAAATCCTCCATGATCCTGTGTTTTATTGTGATTTTTAGAATACTTTTCTCACCAAAACCCAATACAGGGCAATTACTATTATTCTCCTGAGAGAAACAATTTTTTATTGCTTCCTTTTTAGCTCTGAAACCCAGGAAAAAGAAGAGGGAGAGAAGGAAGAGGAAGCAGAGGTAAGGAATTGTTTGTTACAATATATCTGAAAAATGGACCTTAAAAAGGATTAACAGTTGCCGAAACTGGTCTGGCTCAGTGGATAGAGCGTCAGCCTTCGGACTGAAGGATCTCAGGTAAGATTCTGGTCAAGGGCATGTACCTTGGTTGCAGGCATATCCCCAGTAGGGGTTGTGCAGGAGGCAGCTGATCAATGTTTCTCTCTCATCTATATTTCTAACTTTCTATCCCTCTCCCTTCCACTCTGTAAAAAAAAAAAAAAATCAATAAAATCTATATATTTTTTTAAAAAGATTGACAGTAGAGTGAGCTTCACATAATTATGCTTTCTGTTTTTTCCTAGACTCAGGGGAATTTGTATCAGAAATCCAAATGACAAAGACATTTAAATTTGATGGCCCATTTGAGATGGGAAGCTTGACCACTAAGCTCTTTCTGCATCAAATGAGACACCTTGCAATTATTCAACTGTAGGATATTCATAATGAAAGAACATTCTGTAATGGAAACATTTCCAAAATTATACCAAAAAATTTTCTAATACAAATCTGAGGGATGTTTCCTAGAAATGGGAGAAAGAGGAAGTCAAGGACTCTTAATGTCTGATCACCCAACTGTGTTAGCACCCAAACAGCAGGAATATATGTCATATTGTTTGAGATATTTCTCCTTTTTGGAACTCCAGGAGTTTGGCTTCTAATATGGGTAGATGATGACTTCCTCTTTTTTTAGCACATATCTGTGCTAAATGTGGGGATATGTAGGAGACCAAAAGGGAATAAGATGATAGTTATTAGGGCTAGAAAATCTGAGGAAGGAGTTCCTCAAGTCAAGAATAGCTCTGTCTCTTTGTCTCCTTTACATGGCAGCCTTATTGCAACATTTCACTGCTATCAGCCTTCTATTGTGTATAATGTCATTCTGCTTTGGCATTCTACCACTACTTAAATATATATCTTACTGATTTCAGAGAGAGAGAGAGAGAGAGAGAGAGAGAGAGAGAGAAAGGAGGAGAGAGAGAGAGAGGAGGAGGAGGAGGGGGAGGAGGGGGGGGAGGGGGAGGAGGAAAAGAAGAAGAGAGGCATCAATAAGAGAGAGAATCAATGATCAGCAGTTTCCTGAATGCCCGATAACAGAGATTTAGCCCGCATGTTCCCTGGCCAGGAACCAAACCATGACCTCCTGTTCATAGGTCAATGGTCAACGCTCAATCACTGAGCCATGCCAGCTGGGCCTTTTTCACTTGCTTTTACTTTTATGTGAATAGCTATAATTTATTGCGATATTATAACTCACGCACAATACAATTCACCAATTTGAGGTATGTGATTCAATAGTTTTGAGTTCTATCATCTTTTGGTGTTATGTCTGACAAAGAATGTGATCAGAGAAACTACTCATCTGAGAAAACTGGGACCTGGAGCAGCTATCTTTAAAATTAGTTAAGTTTTTCTTTTGAAATCTCACAGAATTGGTACATTCTCAACTGAGTACTGAAATCAAGTTCTCTGACCCTGTGTTGAACAATACTGAGAGCAAGAATGATCATTAAACTGCCTGTTCCTGAAGATAAGGCCATGAACCAACTAAACAGCTTATTTGTCAATACTAAGACCTGGCTCACCCAGTCGCTTTGAGACTCATGCCTCCTGGTTGCTCACCCATCCAAAGCTATTAGGTCATAGACTACCCAATCCTAATAAGAGTTTCTCATGCTGAAACTGCCTTAAAATCACTCTGCCCACACCCTATGCTCCATAAGCATCCTCCTCCAATTTTCCCTTTCAAGGCACTGTTCTGAGGTGGCAATGTTCTTCCTAACTACAATGTACCTAATAGCTTTGCCTAGTCAACATTTTTTAAAAAGAAATTGATAGTTGAGACAATAAGCCTTTCTTGGGTCACATAACTAGTGACTTTGGGAACTATTTTATTGTTAAGGGAGAAAAAGAGTACAATTTTATAATCAATGAGAATCTTAGGTAGCAATTTAATATTAAAACAGAAAAATGTGAATTTCTTTTGTACAAAATTCACAGATTAACTTTGGATGTTTTTGAAACTGAAAGAATATCTTCATATTTTTATATACTTACTTCTTGATGTTTTTATTGATTTGAGAGAAAGAGGAGGACAGAGAGAGACATAGAAACATGGATGAGGAAGAAACATTGCTTGGCTGTCTCCTACATGCCTTCTACCTGAGCATGAGCCCTAAATGGGAATCGAACCAGTGATCTCCTGGTGTATGAGATGACACTCAATCCATTGAGCAACACTGCCAGGCTCATATACCTGTATTTTCTAGCATATAAGACAACTGGGTGTAAAAGACGACCCCAACTTTTCCGGTTAAAATATAGAGTTTGGGATATACTCGCCCTATAAGATGACACCCAGTGTATAAAATGACCCCTGACTTTTGAGAAGATTTTCCTGGGTTAAAAAGTAATCTTTTATGCCAGAAAATTATGGTAATTACTCTTTCATAAAAATTATGCTGTGCATTACAAATATCTAATGGAACTTTTACAAATGTCTAAATCAGTCACCTCACAGTCTGAAAATAAATTGAAAGGACTAATAACAGTTTATTTGTTTTTAAGGAGTTGTAAAAATCCTTATTTTTTTTTCTTCATATATTTTTATTGATTTCAGAAAGGAAGGGAGAGGGAGAGAGATAGAGAAACATCAATGATGAGAAAAAATCATTGATTAGCTGCCTCCATGCCCCACACTGGGGATGGAACCTACAACCCAGGCATGTGCCCTGACTGGGATTCGAACAGTGACCTCCTGGTTCACCGGTCAATGTTCAATCATTTAGCCATGAGGCCAGGCTTTATTCTTTTTACTTATAACAGTGTGAGGTTACTTTCTTATACTTTCTAAGTAATTATTTATACATTAAATAATTATGTGTCAAAAAAGAGACTTGCTCCCTGATTGGAGAAGCAGCAATAGCTCATTCAATCTGCATGCAGGTTTCTTGGGCATTTTGGTAGAAATCCAGTTTAAAACAAAACAAAACACTGCTCTGTAAGATGCACAATTTATCCCTGTTTTCTTTTCTGCCCTATCAGCTCTTACACATATATTTTTTTCACGTTTCTACTATAGCTTAGTGTCTCTGGGTAATCATGAATGAATATTTAACCATTTTACCAGCATTCACAGCCTAGCAAAGATTGAATTCTATTGAACTGGCAGATTGCTTTTTAATTTTCTGCTTGGATGGGTTGTTTTTTGTCCTGTAGTTTCCAAAATATTTTATGAGTGTTGATGAAGTGGCTAAAAGGCTTGCAAATTTTGCTGATCTCTGCCAAAAGCTGATTAACCCTCCCTTATTCTTCAGAAACCCTTGTACCAGTCAGCTTAGGTGATATAGGCAACATCATACACAGATGTGAAGCAGAACTTCCACCAGGGTTGCATAATACAACTTCTGCACAAGGGAAACATACTATACTGATAATCATGCTATGCAGATTTTAAAGGAGTTTTCTATTTCTGTAGTTGAAGGCAATATTTATGCCTCTTAAAGGTGTTAAGTGCAAGGCAGCTTGAATATCACCATCCCTTAAATGCAGCTGATGATCTGTGAATAATGATTATGTGACTTTGAAATGGGGTACACTTATAAATACAGATATAGTCATAACCCCTTGTTAATTGTTCTGTATTGTGTAGTTATTTCACTTCCAATGAGAATGACTTAGTACCTTGATTATGTTGTGTCTTTGGTTCTATTGAGCAGACATCCAGAATAACATATGTTTATATCTCAGAACAGATTTTTTTAAATAGTGTTTAAAATTATTTAACTATCACATCATAACGGAATATTGTTATTGTTTTTGTATATAGGGTGGGACAAAGTTAGATTTACAGTTTTGAGTACATGGAAAAGTTTATTCTTGTATTACTATGTATTATTGTATTATTTTCCATACAATTTATAAATCTATTTTTGTCCCACCCTGTATTTTTAAGTCTACTCCACCCATTGTCTTTCCCATCTTAGTCAACAACAACTCTTTTTCTAGTTGTTCAGGCCAGAAGCCTTGATTTTCCTCTCAGGCTGGGATGTGGTAGGTCATATTATGATTCTAATTATTGGTACTCTTATCTGTTGAATACAGAGACCTGAAGGATCCCCCAATAGGAGGGGTATGTTTCCCCATCCCATTGACCATGGACTTGGCATTGTCACTTTCGGTAATGGAATGTGAGCATACGTGATTCATACCTCGTCTCTACAAAGTTAAACTTTCAAGAAATGTGCCTGCTTTTAAGAAAATTGCAAGTTCCCTGAGTGGAACTTCTTTCAGTAGCCTACTGAGACCACATATACAGAAACACTTTTGAGCAATGGCCATAATATTGTTTTTATTTTTTATTAAAAGAACGGTTTTTTACAGAGTATGTGAATAGAAATAAAATAGACATAGCATGCTAAGTATGTGTGGGTATGTCACTTCCTTCAAATTTTATAATTTATACAAGATTTACCACATATATTATTTGTTTAATTATAAAATTGTTATGCTTAATCAAATATTATTGTTTTTTATTCATGTGTTATAGAAAAAAAATAAGTTCTGATTGTAAGTTAATTGCTTAGATTTCACCTAATACTTGAGTGTAGAATAGGCTAATTACAGATAGACAGAAGGCAGTGACTTCGTAAGATGGAATGTAATAGAATGCTATTGGCAATGTCTAAATTTTCTTATGGTAAGACTAGGTCTGCCCTGGCCAGTGTGGCTCAATTAGTTGAGCATCATCCCTTTCACCAAAAGATCACTAATTCAATTCCTAGTCAGGGCACATACACTGGTTTTGGATTTAGATCCCCAACAGGGGGCAAATAGGAGGCATCTGATCAGTGTTTCTCTCTTCTCTCTCTCTCTCTCTCTCTCTCTCTCTCTCTCTCTCTCTCTCTCTCTCTCTCTTTTCCCCTTCCTTTCTGTCTAAAATCAATAAGAATATATGAATATATATATTTGAAGACTAGACATGGCAATAAGCTTATTTATGTATAGATTTTGTAATATATGAAGCTGGTTCTCCTACAACTACCTCTGTGGTTAAGAATGGTTAGACATAGGTAACTCTCCTTTCCTTTTGATTACTGGGCATAAAGTTTAGATAAAGAAAACTTCTTTATATACAGATCTATTTATTTGGGCCAAACACATTTCTACCATGCTCTTTACATAGTACATTTGCAAATGATAAAAGCAGACACTGTCATAAAAAAAGGCACTGATATTGCATCACTGTTATTTCTGTCAACCAAACCCACTTTCACAACACGAGTTCCAAAGGTCTCAGAGGATTGGCATTTTTCTGGTGCTATCTTCGTTAGTTTGCATATTTTCCTCCCTTGAGCTACATTATAAAATAACTAGAGGCCTGGTGCATGAAATTCATGGAAGGGGGGTCATCCCCTCAGCCCAACTTGCACTCTCTTGAATCCAGGAACCCCCAGGGGATGTCCAGATGATGGTGTAGGCCTGATCCTCACTAGGTGGTCAAAAAGGTTGTGCTGTATAAGTCATAAATTCTTGGCAGGGCTGGTCACCATGAACAGTCATACCCCAGGCCTATTGCTTTGTTGGTGAAAGGTTTTTAAGCCAGTGGTCCTGATCTCTCTCAATCTGGGACCACTGGCTCCTAACTACTCACCTACCACTGCTTGATTGCTCCTGACTGCCCTTCTGCTGGCCTGGACACCTCCAAATTCCCCCTCTACCAGCCTGGTCATTCCTAACTGCCTCCCTCACCCCCCCCACAGTGGTCTGGTCACCCATTACTGCGCCCCCAGCCAGCCTGGTTGCCACCAACTGCCCTCCACCGGCCTGGCTGCCCCATGCAGCCTTTTGCTCAGTCATTTGGTTGTCCCTTACTAAATCCCCTGCCAGCTGTGTCTCCCCATGCATCCTGTTTGATTGTTTGGTTGTTTTGGTTGCAACGGTCACTTAGGCTTTTATATATAGGTAGATTGTTTCTGTACCCACAGGGGACAATATTAAGTTTATTTGTATTGATAGGCTTCAATTCTATTTTTTTCACTTTATACCAGGAAGGCCTCCATACCCTAAATTTTCTCCTCTTTTTTATTTTTTAATTAAATTTATCAGGCTGGCATTGGTTAATAAAACTGCATAGGTGTCAGGGGTACAATTCTCTAATACATCATCTGTATTGCATTATGTTCACTGCCCAAAGTCAAATCTTTTTCAGTTACCATATATTTGACCCGCCTTTACCCTCTATTGCCCCCCAAGCCCTCTTCCCTCTGGTAAGTCTGGTTTATACAGAAATTCTTTAAATGCATGAAATAAGCCATTTTATCAACCTCCAATTAATTGCAAATGTTCTTGAAAGACATTACACATGTACTCACTCATGGTCATGAGCATATTATAAATTAGTTTATAATTTATCATCTATAGTGACAGATGACTTATTCGTAGAACTTTTTATTAGGTCTGATTTCCCAATAAGATCATAATTTTGCAAAGACTATTTTTTAATTAATCCACATTCCGTAACTCTACTTTAGTTATATGTTACTCTTTGTTGATGTTATTGCCAGTGATACTGAGTACATTATCTGAGATTAATAGCTATTTGTTGAGAAATACATCTGGAAATTTTGGGTTAAGAAAGGGTAGGTGGTCAAAAAGGGGTGCTGTATAAATCATAAATTCCTGGTAAGGCTGGTCACCATGAACAGTCATATTTTAGGCCTATAACTTTGGTGGTGAAAGGTTTTTCAGACAGTCCTGCCCATTGTTCTTGTGCATCTAGGTTAACCTTTTCAATGTCAGAAGTAATACCCCTCAAAGGCATAACCACCCTAGAAAAAACACCTAATCTTAGCTATCCTCTAATCTAATCCCCACCTTGCTTTCTCTCCTCCTTCATGAATATGTTCCCTCCCTAATTTTAAATCCATAAAAGAAACTGTAAAACTGTCCTTCTCCAAAGCATTTAAGAGCTTGCTTCCCAAAAAATATTGCCAGATTTGACTCAAATAAACTCTTATAAATGTTCTCTATAGGTTTAGACATTTCTCACATCAACAGGTAAAGAGGGAATTGTTTACAGTGTAGAGAATTGTTTTATTTGCATATACTGTATAGTGACCTAGTCAGAAGAGCAAAGACTTTGGAAACAAACAAACAAAAAATAGATATTGCATACAACAAAAAGGCAAGAGGTGAGTTTCCTGTCCACTTAGAATCATAAGAGCTGTGGGAATGGGAAATGAGGCCAAGAAGAGAAATGACGCAGGTGAGCTGAGAGGACATGATACTCTACTGGGATGATGCTATGTGTTCAGGACTGGCTCTGGAGCAAGAGTGAACATGATGAGTAATGAAACACAAATCTAAC
This sequence comes from Lasiurus cinereus, assembly GCA_011751065.1. NCBI lineage: Eukaryota > Metazoa > Chordata > Mammalia > Chiroptera > Vespertilionidae > Lasiurus > Lasiurus cinereus. The sequence goes on from JAAGEH010000307.1 coordinate 42,358,375, forward strand.
CTTATTTTCCAGCAAATGGCCATATTCACTAGGCTGTGTGCTTTGCGATAAAGTATTGCCCTACCAGGAACAATTGCTTTTTCTTTAAGACTGTAATTTTCCTTTCAGCAACACATGAAATGCACATTTTCAATAATGTTGGATATAAATTTGTTTAACAGTCCACACTGTTTACATTTCCAGTGTTTTTCCTCTGATTCTGAGAAGAATAACAGTAGAAAGAAGATAGCAAAAAGGCAAAATTTTCCTTTGTATGCATACAGCTTTCAACATTGACTACAGAAATAGATTAAAACAAGTCATGCTATAACATCTGGCCACTCAGTGTGTGTGTGTGTGTGTGTGTGTGTGTGTGTGTGTGTGTGTTTAGAGACCCAGTGCATGAAGTCATGCATGGGTAGGGTCTGACCAGCCTGGCCAGGGGGAGGGGAAATGGGCGGTTGGCCTGTCTGCCTGCTGGTTGAACTCCTGGTCGAGGGGACAATTTGCATATCAGCCTTTTATTATATAAGATATACACTAAGTGACCAGATTATTATGCATTCAGAGATCATAATAATCTGGTCACTCGGTGTAGATTATTTCCTATATGGGATTCTCATGAGTAAACTTTCAATAGGTAATTTATTTTTTAATTAAATCTTTATTATTCAGATTATTACATTTGTTTCTCTTTTTCCCCCTCCATAGCTCTGTCTCCCACCCACTTGTGAAAGCCAGCGGCACAATCAGCAGTTGGTCTTCTGCAAGCAGTGCTGTGCATGCCACCAGACTTCTGCCCTTTCACAGCTGCCCTAAATTTCCATGCACTTCTCCCTTTTCACAGTCACGTATGAGTGTCAGCTGGACCTGGGTTCAGTGCCATAGGATAAGGGGTTCAGTGCAGTTGTGAGTCTCCGTTTCCCTCCTGCCAGAGAAAGCTGGCCAGGTACTCCGGCACATGCTCTCTCTACGTGCATGTCTCTGTACCTCAGCTTTTTGCAGCTCCTCTGGGTCTCCATGAGCCTCTCTCTTTCCTTCTAGTTGTAGAGTTTCTACTCAGCCAGTTTTCCTGTGGTTCTGGATGATGTCTATCTGTCTTTTAGTTTTAGTTTTGAAATTGTTGTGCGAGGCAGCAGTGTGTTTACCTATGCCGTCATCTTGGATTCTTTTTTCGGTAATTTATTCTTGAAGTGAAATGCAAATGTGACAATCAAAATTAATGTGAACTCATCAATTTCCAAATTTTTGTGGTCTATAGCTAGCACCATTAAATTTAATCTATGCACCAATAAATTCTAGATCTATGACAGAGTTGCATATATACATGGTGCTCTTGCTTATTTTCTCTATCATGTATAAAAAAAAAAGAACCCTGTATAGTTTGCTTTCCTCTGCATTCCTAGAAAATGGTAAAGTGCCTAATACAATAAAAATTATTATTCAATAAAAATTTGTAGAACAAAAGAACAAATCCTGTTTTCAGAATTAACAGTCTAGTAGAAAGCAAGTAGGTGATTACTGAATGCTTACATAAATTCTAAGCAGTCTTCTTGAGGGTACTTGCATTACGTTAAAGCATGTAGTAAATGTTATTCATTAGCTATGCTAGCAAATAGTCATTTAAGTTATATAGGTTATGTTAGTAATTGAAGTTGAAAAGAAGCAAATAAATGCATATTTTATAAAGGAGTAAAAGAATGCTCTTTCTCCTAAAAATAAAAAATCTTGTTAGAAGAATTTTTCATTATTAAAACTGTTGTACTGCCCAGCCCATATAGCTCAGTGATTGAGAATCAACCTGTGAACCAGGAGATTTAATTCCCAGAGCACATACCTGGATTGTGGGCTCAATTTTCAGTAGGGAACATACAAGAGCCAGCCAATAAATGATTCTCATCATTGATGTTTCTATCCCTTTCTCCTTCTTCCTTCCTCTCTTTCATATAAATAAAATCCTATTTAAACTACTGTTTTATTAATAATACAATGTAAATGATACAGCTTTTATCTCAAGTATTTGGCAAATGTGTGTGATGAGTCTTAAAATTTTTACATTTTAATAAACTCCATTTCTGAAAATTTAACTTGAGGAAATATCACCAAATATTGGGATGATCCAGTCCATACTGTCCATTAAATAATTATTTGTGATAGCAAACAATTAGAAACAACCTAATAGGCAACTCCAGGTGAAAGTTTAAAGCAATGATTGCACATCATTAAGAATACCATTCATTCAATATTACTTTATACTAGTTTCAGGTGCATAGCATAATGGTTAGACAATCACATATTTTACAAAATGTTCCCTGTGATATTGATACCCAACTGTAATTGAAACATTTTTTATTTTATTTTAAAAAATAATAAAAAACATACCTTTAATACCCATATAAGCATATAAAAAAGAAAGAGTGATTGGCAGCCACAATTTCAGCCATAGCTTTCATTGGGTGATGAAACTGCAGATCCTTTCAATTGCTATATATTTTTAGGGTTTTGTTTTCATATATATATTCTTATTTTTTGACAGTAATATATATTTCTGTATAAAGCAAAAAAGAACCTTCACTCAAAGTCTCATGTTTACTATCACTCTGTTTATAACCTTGGTGTCTCTCTTTTTTTTAAAATATATATTTTATTGATTTTTTACAGAGAGAAAGGGAGAGGGATAGAAAATCAGAAACATCGATGAGAGAGAGACATCGATCTGCCGCCTCCTGCTCGACCCACACTGGAGGAGATGTGCCCGCAAGCAAGGTACATGCCCCCGACCGGAATCGAACCTGGGACCTTTCAGTCTGCAGCCGGTCTCGGCTATAACCTTGGTGTCTCTTAATGACTGCTTCCCCAGTTACCCCACACATATGGCTATATTTCACTTTATGGCTCCAGTGACCAACCTAGGATGATATAATAGCATAGGTACTGGGTTTGTTTTACATTTATGTAAAACATTAGCATTCTCTCATGCAAGAATTGCACTGATGAGGTGAGGGGGCTGATATCCCAAGAGGATAAATGTTAAGTAATAATAACTGGTAAAATGCAGTGCTTATTCACTATTCCAACAATTCCACAGAGGCCTTGGACGAAGCCTATGGAAGACCCCAAACCAGCATCTGTGGGCAAAAAAAATGGTGCCTAAGCACCAATCTTTTATGGAATAATTCACACCTATTACTGTTACTGGAAATAGGGCCTGGCCCCGAGCAGGTCTACCTAGGTTCTTGACTTCATGTTGGAAAAAATTCACAACACAAGCCCAGGTTGATTTTAGAGGACATTTGTGAAAGCTGGGGACAGTGAAACAAGACAGGGCTGGGGAAGTGAGCCCAGGCTGATCTGCTTAGGCTCACTAAGAAGTCAGACAAAACAGCCTTGGGGACAGGTTCAGGAGGGTTTCCTGGGAAGAGCTGACACTGCCCACTGCTGCTGTGGTTGCAAGTATTGTGGGGACCTTAGAGTCTAGGAGGAAGAAGGATGTTTACGGGGAAGAGGGATGGGGGCTGTCGTGCTCCTGGGAAGGAGAGCATGCCCCAGAACCTTTGTTTTGAGGGTTTTAAAGTCTAGGCATTTAAGGAGGTCTTAGGGGAAGATTTCAATGAAACATTCATCACTTTATGCTGATGTATCAAAATGAAATTTAGGTGTGGTTGGCAAATACTTGTAGCACTAATTGTATTTCTGCTATCTATCTCCCAGAGTAGGGTGATTTAAGCAATAGCTTCCTCTGGGAAGAAGTGCAAACCATTTACTCTTGTATCCCTGGTTTAAGGAAAATAGGATTTGCTAGATGGCTGCACACTGCTGTTTAATAATCTGTCTCAGTTTCCCTATTCTGCTTGTCCTGGCTTATTCATCATCATAAATTAATAAATAGATATAGAGAAAAAACAAAGAACCATTTGTTCTCCAACTATTTTTACCATCATTTCACTATACATGCTCATCTTAATGCTCAGCTTTTGTTCCCTTTTTGATACTTAAAAATACTTGATGCTGAGCCATGTTGCATTTGGCTTAGAAACCAGTTTTTAACAGCTATAGCACTCATCTTTTCCCACCAATAGTTCTCAAAAGTAAATATCATAACATAAAATTATGAAGTGACCATTTAGATAAATATTTTAAAGAGTCAAGGACAAAAAGCTTCTTTCCTCTTTTTGGAAATCAATGTTTTTCAGACTGGGTGAGTGAGAACCAGGAGCTTTAAAACAGTATGCATTAAATAGCAGGATTACCAAGGCTATGCCCCAACAATTCCATTATACTGAATAGCGATCGAATTATAATCTACTTACCTATAATCAACTTTCCCATTATTTTTGTCTCAGATAAAACAATAACCAGGGTTCACTGGCTGTATACACTCTTTACTCTTGAAAACAGCAGAGATTTTCTGTTGCTGATCTGTTCTGCTTTTCACATGAAGGCTTCCCAATTATAAGGCAAACTATCATCTGTATGGAATCCAATATAATAGTTTCCAACACCAGAAAATCTAGAAATCTTTCAAATGCTTAGTCAGAAGCCAGGAGTGCCCTTGAGAAGGCTCTCCGAAATGGAAATGTTTTTTGTAGAATAAAAAGAGAATATATTGTTTTAAGGAAATTTATTTCATATTAATTTCTGTAGTTGTTGCTACAGAAATTAAGGGTTCAGGACTATGTAAATTTTGCATCCTCATGATATCATACTCTTACATGCCCTGAAGAGCCCTCTGACTTAAACAACGCAAGATATAAGATCCTAGTGACACACTAAGCCTTTAGGCTCAATTCTAAAGCACTGAAGTGCGAAAGAAATGATGCCTAGATTGTGATTAGCATGAGAGCATTAGCATTTTATTTGAGTGACATAAATTGTTGGGAAAGAAAACAGAAGAAAGGATCAGATATAACTGTGTTCTGTTGGCACTAGTCAACTTTTTTTCAATTCTAGGATAAGACAGCAAATTGCAATGAATAATAAAGACCCTTTGATTTGCTACCATGCAAATATCTCCTATTACACCAGGCACAGACCTGTGAAATAATGAAATATAGTCACTGTGATTTCTACCTTGAGACTCCTATGAATGAGGAAAGATGATCCCACATATCAGTCATCCATCTATAAACTCCCTAATATGGCTTGAGGAGAGATAGATAGCAGATATTTTACCAGAGATAAGGAAAAATGATGGGATTACAGATTCATAGCAACTTTTTAAGTACTCTGAATTTTCTTTATGGGCCTCACATGGGCCATAGACTAAGTCAGTCTATGTTTCAATGAAGCAATTGACAGACACACAATTTTGTGAGCAGAATGGCAATAAGTTTGTAGAGTTTTCATGGGTTTAATCAGGGTGCCCTGAGATATTGATTAATGCTTGATGCCCACACAAGGAGATTTTAAGGGGAATGTGCTATATAGTTCTACTTGGAATTTTTCTGGTAAGATTTTTAATCAACAACTCGAATGAAGGCATAGGCTGAATAAGCAAAATTTAATTTAATAGGAAAAAATAAGAAGCACTATATTTAGACTAGATAATCAATTACACAGATATGGACTCTGGAAGAATGGTGATTTGAAACTACCTCCAATGAAAAACAGCTGAGGGGTTTAATGGAAAAAATCAGAATTAGCTAATAATCTGACAGAGTGCTATTAAAGCTTTTATAATTTGAGGCTTCGTCAGTGGGCATTTTCTCTTTAGGTCCAAGACATACTTGTACCAATTTGCCATCCTCACCCTTTATTTATATTATTCTATTTGGTTTATACATGTAATCTTTAAGAAACACTTTGACTTTTTAAAACATATATATCTAAAACTACAATGACAAAAAGGAATTATAAATATTATTTAAGAAAATGGTTAAAAGAGGTTGGAAAAGTAATCTTTGATAAGATATGATTGAGAGTGGTAGTAGTGATTCATTTTAACACTTTAAAAGCTATTGGTGAAAAAAATAAAACAAAATAAAAGCTATTGGTGAGAAAGAAATAGACACTCTCATACAATAATGGATAATGAGCCAAAACCGGTTTGCTCAGTGGATAGAGCATTGGCCTGCAGACTGAAAGGTCCCAGGTTCGATTCCAGTCAAGGGCATGTACCTTGATTGCGGGCACATCCCCAGTAGGGGGTGTGCAAGAGGCAGCTGATCGATGTCTCTCTCTCATCAATGTTTCTATGTTTCTCTCTATCCCTCTCCCTTCCTCTCTGTAAAAAATCAATAAAATATTTTAAAAATCATTAAAAAAACAATGGATAATGAGAAGTAAATATTACAAAAAGTCATTTTTTGTCCTAGTAAAAATATGTAATTGTTAAATTTAATCATAAAGATGGAGTGCTTTCCACACCTGAAAGGGGGAAAAAGAAATATATATATACATATATATATATATATATGTATATATATATAGAGAGAGAGAGAGAGAGAGAGAATAATTAACTTTAAGTAATAGCACAAAAGTGTTTAAAATTTGAGAATTGAATTGAAATTCCACTAATGCTATATAAATATTCAGCAATATAAATAGATATGCTAACCATTATATTTAAAATAGTAAATTATTTTTAATGAAATCATTTCACTGGACCTCAATCAGTTTCTAATAGTATGGCTTAATTTTCTTTCCTTATTTTCTCCTTACACTGCAAATATTGAAAATGCTTTCTGAATAAAATTTCAAAAATTTGATGGTAACATGAAAATCCTTACTGCCTTGACCTCACATTTGTAATATTTATTTGTGTTTTTAGACTGCGGTGCTCAAAAACATTATTTGTAACACAGAAGGTTTGCTTTCAATGAATCCTTCTGCTATGTCCTTTGAGGGTGCACAATACAGTTATCAGATACTAGTTGTGTATGTCAAATAAAGATACCTGCTTTGGTAATGAAATTTAGAGCTCTGACACACTGCAGCTCACTATTTCTATTTGGAAATCTAAAGCCTGACTTGAATTAACTAAACTTTAATGAAATTTGATAGTTTTGTCTCCAGTATGACAGAATGTTTTATGAATAGGTGCTTCAATAATCTCTCAGTATAAAAATTCATAATCTGAGACAATATTGTTCAATAGCTATATGCTCTGACACTGGTTTATGTCATTTGCTCAAGAAAAGAAATACCGAAACATTAAATTGATCAATTTCATCTACAGCAAACATCTCATTAAAATGCCCTTTACTCTTTAAGAAAGAATGTCAACTTTGAAGTATGAAGAGAGGCTAATTCTACAAAATCATCAGAAAATACTGAAAAAAAAGAGAGAGCACAGTTGTTTTATTTTCAATATACTCCATTAAAATGCCTATGAGAACTGCATTAATTTATTACTTGTTAATAAAAACTGTGAGAGTTGCCATAACTTGTGTGTTTTATATTTGTTGAGAATGTCCTATTACAGAATTCTTTGGACTGAAGAAGCTACAGAGAACATTAAAATCTTCTGATGTCTTTTATAAAAATTTAATGTAGTATTTTCCTAACTGGCTCAAGATTTGGAAGCAGATGGTCAAAGTTCAAATCTTAGATTTGCTATTTCCTATTTAATAAGTCTATTTAATATTTCTAAGTCTGAATTTTCTTACTTGGGAAATAGTGAATGGTTATAAGAATTAAACTATTTATTTATTGCATCTAAATGTGACTAATGCTCCATAAATATTGATAGCTGTGCTATTGTCTATAGACATACAGTAATTCCAGAGTTTTACTACATAGTAAGCAGGATATTCTTCTATTACTAGATAATGCTTATATTGTACTAGTAGCCCTGCGCACGAACCTGTGTGCCAATAGCTCTCTGTGGGGCCAAGCCACTCTGTGCTCGCTGTCCAGAAGGTTCTACACAGCCCAGAGGCCCATCCATGGCTAGGCACAGAATGATTGCCTCATCCCAGTGGTGACGAAGCAAGCATTCCACCAGGCCATTCACACTGCCCACTCTCAGCAGCCGCTGCCCTGGGACTGAAGGACTCTGGAATGGCTGAAAAGACTGGGCACTGCCATTTTGTGGCTATGAGTGCCATCTTTGTGATGGAGTGACAGTTAATTTGCATATTACTCTTTTATTAGATAGATTGGCAATTCCTGTTTGTGTCCTTCTTCACTCTTACAAAATTTTTTAGAGAGATTACAGTGGAATAAATGAAGGAGAGAAAAAAAGTGAATCATTCAAAATTGACTTGTGAAATTCCTGGCAGAAAATATAGGGTGATTAAAAGAACCTTTTATCCTTTTTTTGCCAAATGCAAAGTTTATGCCATAAACTAAGAATCAGCAAACTACACCTCGTGGACCAAATTCCGGTTTCCACATGTTTGTAAAGAAAGTGTTCTGGGCCCTGGCCAAGTGGCTCAGGTGGTTAGAATGCCCTCATGTAACAAAAGATTGTGGGTTTGATTCCAGGACAGAGCCAGAGCAGCAAGAAAGAGCATTTGGCCCTAACCAGTTTGACTCAGAGGATAGAGCATCGGCCTGCAGACTAAAAGGTGCCAGGTTCCCAGGTTCAATTGTGGGCACATCCCCAGTAAGGGATGTGCAGGAAGCAGCTGATCAATATTTCTCATCCAATGTTTCTAACTTTCTATCCCTCTTCTTTCCTTTTTATAAAAAAAAATCAATAAAATATATTTTTAAAAAAAGGAGCAGTCAGTGAGAAACCAATACTAGAAAGAACTAGGGCATTCCAGGAGATGTTCATGTTCAATAATTCCATTCTTCAAAGAAGATAGAACAAGGGCATGGAATTTCCAAGAAGTTCAAAACATTCTTGAAATCTTAGTACTGCACATAGGTTAGTTCCTAAAAACAAAATTCTTTACCAGAGGAAAATTACAATGGAGTAGCTGTAAATATATTCCTTGTACTAAAGTATATGTAATCAAAAAAATTTTAACCATCAGGATTGTGAACCTAGTGAAATTTGGGGGTTTGCTCGAGGAGACAGCATGTTAAATATACACTTTCAATAATATGGGGAGCTAACAATCAAGGTGGACATTCAAAAGGCTTTAATGCAGGAAGGATGCATCCCTAGATTTTCAGGAGTGGTCGCTGTGGCTGAGATATCACTGAAGCGCCAGAGTGGAAGGTATAAAGGGGACTGAGCTTAAGTGAAGAGTCAGATGCTTTCCAATTGGGACATATAGCATGAACCAAGGGGATGAGGGTGGATGTGCTGAAAATTGAAATAAACCAGAGAGTAGGAACAGGTGATTCCCTTAGAGCAAAAGTGGTTTTAAACATTTGAAAATTAAGTAAAAACTATATTGTAAGGAAGCTGGAACATCTTATTCTATAGGCATTTAAGAGCCACAGAAGATTTTTTTGCCAGCATTATAGGGATCAAATGATTCAATTACACTGAGTAGAGGCAAAAATAATAATAAATAATAATAAATAATAAAAATATTATAATAGTCTCAGCATGAGGTGATGAGCAAATCTGAAGGCCCATGGTGCCAATGAGTGAATTTTCCTAACTGCTGTACTGTTAGTACCGAGCACAGTGCTTAGCTAGAAAAAGGCCCTAGGTAGTTGTTTTATAAATAGATGAGTGGCTGGGTGACCCAAAGGGGCAATATAAAAGATATAGCTTGTAAAGTAAAACATAAGTAATAGAATTTGGTTATTGACAGGACAGAGAGAAGAAGAGTCTTAAAGGACTTTAAGACTTTAATTTTGCCCAACCCGATAGAAAAGTATAGAGAGGGACCTGTGTTGTGTTCAAAAGGTGAACAGGTGTGCTATTTGTAATATACAAAGCAACTTCTGGTTCAGATTTTATCACTGCATAGAAAAACGTTCTATTATAATTTCAATGCTCCAGTGACTTAGAGAATCAACCCTCCATACTATACTCATAACAACTATTTTTAAAAATTATTTTATTATTTATGTTTGTTTTCCAACATTATTTTTAATCCTCACTGTAGGTTATTTTTCCACTGGTTTTTAGAGAGTAGAAAAGAGAGGAAAAGACAGAGAGAAATATTGATGTGAGAAACACCGATTGGTTGTCTCCTGCATTCGCCTTGGAGCCTGCAACTAAGGTATGTGCCCCTGACCAGAATCGAACCCAGGACTCTTCAGTCTACAGGCCAACGCTCTACCCACTTAGCCAAACTGGCCAGGACATAACAACTATCATTTAATACCTTGATTTCCTGAAAATAAAAGCTATCTAGTAATTTCAGCCACATTGAAAGATAAGCTTAGTAAAATAAACACAGAGGTAAAGATAATGTCATCAGGAGTAGAGTCTAGCATTGTCCAACCGTAAGGATTCAGCAGTGTCCACTTTTTGAACTAACTTAGTAAGAAAATTGAGCAACACAATCTCTTCTTGGAGACATCCAAAATAGAACAAAACATTTTATTGAAACCTTTTCCAAATTCAATCAATAGTTGACAGTTAACAGTGTTAAGATTATAAAGTTATTCATTTTGTAATATATTTAACATCTTCCCTTAATTGTGAGAAAAGCCAATATTATAAATACCAGAATTGATTCCGATATAAAAGACCTGTTCCTATAGTCTATATGAGAGGAACCTAGGAAGAAGCAACTATACTACAAAAATAAATTCATCTTTGCACATCAACAGAGAATCTAGCTTATAAAAGAAATTGTGCTTTGTTCATTAGATTGCTTGATTTCATCACATAATTTTTATTTTGTGCCATTTCCTTGCTTAGATTTTTTAAAATATATTTTTATTGATTTCAGAGAGTAAGGGAGAGGAAGAGATAGAAACATCAATATTGAAATTGGCTGCCTCCTGCACACACCTCCACTAGGAATAAATAGAGCTTGCAACTTGGGCATGTGCCCTGACCAGGAATCAAACTGTGACTTCCTGGTTCATAGGAAGACACTCAATCATGGAGCCACACCAGCTGGGCTAGATTTTACATGTAGTGTGAGCCCTGATAGTTGGGCTTTCTCTTATTTGAAATGCAAGTAGCTGACTTAAGTTACAATGGCTAATGCTTCCACTTCAAAGATGTTACCTATAATAAACACATGGCCAGCCGGCCAGCCACATTCCCAGGTAAAGCCAGGCCATGTCCCCACACTGAGGATCCTCTGTGTTAGAAAACTTGGTTGATTTCAATAACTGACCTTGTGGCTATGTGTTTGCTTTCTTTTCCCATACTTAAAATTCACTATGTTTCTAATTCACCAATTAAGAGTGAGCCTGCAAAGCCCGAGGCCCCCACCTTGACCCCAATAAAAGCAGACTCCCCAGGCCCATGCTCATGCTCTTTTTCTCTCTCTCTACCTATGACCTCACTGTGTATCCCTAAGTGTACTGTGTTATTTCCAGGTTCTGTAAATAATAAACTTTCATTTGTTTAATCTCCTGATGGTTATTGCTGAAGGGTGTTTTGCAGTCACAATAAGAACCACAAGGGCTGGTCCAACCACAATATTGGTTTTCCATAGTCTGAGACTAGCACAAAACACTCCTATCAGTCTCATCAGTCTCACCATCCATTTCGAGGAGGCTATGTTCATTCATTTTGATTCAGCACTTCTGTTGAATACATATATTGTTATATTTCTCCACGGTGAGGGATCTCATTTTTATCTTCAGAGGTATGTGTCTTAATTTTAAAAGTTGTATTTATAGTATATTAAGATATATTTATACCCATAACAATATTTAATACTAAGATATATATGTAGGAAAGATGAAAATTAATAAATTTGCCTACATTGATAATGTCATTGCCAATTTAATTAATTTAATCCTTTTTTTCTCCTCAAAAGAAATCTCAAGCTATTATAAAAATCATAAACAAACAAACAAACAAAAATAACCAACATGGTGTGAATGCTTGCTTATGTCTTCATGCTTAATTACTGGCTAAAGGTTTAACATTCATCTGATATGTTGAGAGCCTCTGAGAAAAATAGCCTGTGAATTAAATACACTTTATTCACTAATTCTGTGTGATTGTTATATAAATTTCAGTAGCTTCCAGTTTTAAGGTATGTGTTTTATTGTTGTTGTCCAATGAAATTTTTTGGATTCCTCAGAGAGGCTGCAAAGGGAGCAAAAAAAATATTAATGAAGAATGAAGCTATATCCTGTTATGTTGATACTTAATCTGTGGGCTTTCATGGATAGTGAATTTGTAAACCAAAATCTGAGTCCCAATTCAAAGGCCAGCCTGAGATTTCCAGGTATTCTCAGTGAAATGTTTTACTAACTCTCCTCCCCTATGTATTTATTTGCTGCTTGCTTTCATCCCTTTTCTCTACTGTATTTCTAGATTCCTCCTTCATTTCAATTCACTTCTTAACGTCAACATCAAAAGATTTGCAACAGTGAATTCAAATGGATTCTCAAAAAGCAAAGAGAACTCTGTAACCTCTTTCTGAAACATGTTCTGAGGAACTGACTGGATGTGAAGCGTATCTCAGTCCAGTATATTGTTATGTTAAACAGATTTTCCTGTTTTACTGTTAGATCAAAAGTAATGGTGCCAAGCATAATAGACCAATTTTAAAATGTATACTTTGAAATGTAGAAACACAGATCAGTAGAGATGAAAACCTCTCAAGGAATTTCCCAATCCATCCTCCCTCCCCCATCTACCCGCTCTCCCCAACCTGATTTATTACTGAGCCAAGTGAAACCTCACATGGCCAATGATTTGCCCATAGGATTGTATTTCTACTACTAGGATGACAGACTCTTGTGATCACTTCCTCTTTAGAACTGCAAATTCCCAGAGCACTTCTTGTCAGCACCAGAGATTTGGAATGTATCATAAGGTGCCTTGCACTATAATTGGTCAGTTACAAATAATCCATATTGATTATGCCCAACTGTGTTTCAGACACTATGCTGGGCACTTGGGACACAGTCGTCTCCTTGAATGATTTCATGGTCTTATAGAGATGCTGACAGGTGCATTCAAACAAGTATAGAGACGAGGATTATAATCAATGCTGTATAATGGAGAAGAAAGGGCTTCACATATGTGACACTAGTAAATTAAAAAATAATTTGTAATTGTGGTGCCAAGAAAGTAAAGAGAGTATTCCACTCAAAAGAGATAGCATACACCAAGACAAAAAATAAAAACAAAACAAAAAACCCATCAGCATGTACTTTTGTATCCCCATCTGAGTTATGAATATATTGTGAACAACGATTATATATGGTATGTTGTTAAAATTTATCCCACCTTATTCTCTTGTTCCCTAACTCAATAAATAAGTGAGATCTCTTGTTCCCTAACTCAGTAAATAAGTGAGATTGATTAAATCCTGACTACCAACTACATTGCTATTATTCTTTCCTTTAGAGTTCCATACATCTAAGGTATTCTTCCAAGTGTACAGGATATATTCTCTTTATGCCTCTATTCATGTAAATGTTTAAGCACACATTTTTTTTCTAGTATTTTCCTCTCTCCTACAAAAACGGTTTTATGCATAAGTAAACAATTACTCCCAATTAAACATCTGCCAAGTTATTTTCCACACAGCGAGCTCATGAAAGATTTAGGTGACTTAGGATGAAGTTTAACATTTAATTGAATATAATGAAAGTTAAAAATAAGCACAAAAATGAACAGCCTATTGAAAATTTTAGAGGATGCATAACTTTTCATTTTAACTTAAGCTCTAAATTGTGTAGCCAAAGTTTTATTGGTATAAGTTATTTTCACTCCCCTGAGTTTAAGTTTTAATTAAAGCCAAAGAGGGGTTTAATTATCAGATTGTCTCTGATTCCTGCAGGAATCCCCACATTTCTCCAAGTCTAACCTACCTAAATCTAAAAATGAAAATCCACAAAATTATAACAGAAAGTTCTACAGCAGCATTTATATTCAGAATGCTCTTTATACATTATATTTATTCTTATTTTAAAATGGAAACTTGTACTGTATGATGATTTTAAAAGTTAGGCTGTCTGAAATGTCATTTACTAAAATAAGGGATCTATCATGTTCCTTTTTAATGAATATCTACAGGATATAAATGCTGTAAAAGAACTTACTAGTAGATCTCAGAATATGAATTGATTACTTGGATTTTACATTATTCCTTCCAGTGTTTATACAAATTATGGTACATCCATGTAATGGGCTATGATTCAGCTGCTTAATAGTTTCCAAGTGATTTTGGCTGTACTCCAAAATAGCCCAAATGAGTCCAATTCTCTCTATCTCCACTACTGCTACCCTCCTCTGCTGTTTTATGCTCTTAATTGAACTAACTTGGTGCCTCAAGGGTTTTCTCTCTGCTTTCATTCTTGCCCATCAACTGATCTTTTCTCTACAAAACTGCCAAAGTGAACTTTGTCCTTAACTTACTTTTATTGTTGACGCTATTACAGATGTCCCTGCTCCCCACTCCTTTGCCCATCACCACTCTTGTCTGTATCCATGGGTTATGCATATATGTTTTCTGGATAATCTCTTTACCTTCTTTCATTCAGTACCCCCTTTTACCCTCCACTATGACCTCTGTCAGTCTGTTCCATGTATCCATGCCTCTGGTTCAATTTTGTTCCTCGGTCTTTTTTGTTCATTGGATTTCACATGTGAGTGAAATCTTATGGTATTTGGCTTATTTCACTTAGCATAATAATCTCCAGGTCCATCCATGCTGTCACAAAAGGTAAGACTTCCTTTTTGTGAACACAGATCAAATCTTGTCTTATAGGAATTAATTGCTTAATTCCTATAAGAATTAAATCTAAATCTGTGCCCAAGTTCCTCCAAATCCTGTGCCATATGTACCTTCTCACCCCACTTCCTGCCTGCCCCAGATCTGAGCCACAGCAGCCTTTCTCGAATACTCAGCTTGTTCCCAGCCACCCACTTCAAGTTATATCCTCCTAGACTACTCTTCTCCCAGGTCAGCCTAAGCAAAGGCTTATTCAAGTTTCAGCTGACACATCTTGCACAGAGGAGCTTCCTGGCTATTAAATATTATGTGGTCCTTCCTCTTCATGTCTCTACCACACCTTATTCAATAATTGTTTAACTTAATAATGTGTGTCACTCTCTGTAAAGAAAGATAAATAACATTGTGTGTGCAGTGGTGGTGCTCAATCCAATTGGGATTTTGAGGAGAATTTTCTCTTTCCAAGAATTATTTGATCTTTATTTACAGGTAACAAAATTGTCAGAAAAGCAAAGGGGATTGATGAGAGAAGGGGAACCTGGGCAAAAATAGGAGATGAGTGAATCTACTAGCCTTCTTCAGCTACATGTTCACAATCTATCCTAAAGGAGTTCACTGTGGTTCCCTGGACAATGAGCTCACTGGGATTTCCCCTACCTCACACCTCACCATTTGGAAGGACTACAGCCATGCTCAGGTTCCCACTGGATCAGTATTTCCTCCCTCTAGCAAGAGGAGCTGGAAACCTTTGCTGGGCCCAAGGTCTGTAGGTACTGAGAATCTGAAAAGCCCATGTTGTATGGAAATCAAGAATGTCTTTGTTCATCAATAATCTAGGTTCTCTTAAGGTTGCCTTCACAAACACAGACAGCTTCTCTCTGGGAAAAGTCAGGTTGATCAGGGACTCGTGCCTTCTCCTGATGACCTCTGCCCTATATATCCTCCCTAGTGTCTATTTCTCATACTGTGTGATGTGACAGCACTTGTTCCAAGTCTGATGCATGGCACAACATATTAGCCATAACTAGATGATCTATGGCATATGATAAATTAACTGTACTTTAAAAAGTTGTTTAGGTATTGAGTTTCTGATACTTTTAGCATGATATAAAGATTCCCATGTTATAAAGTTAAAAGGAAAACCCAACTATTTTCTGTAAAATTGTAAAATTTGAAAAACCATTGCATTCTTTTTTTCCTCTAGCATGGCCTACCTTTTCTGTCTTTGCCTTTGGCCTTTTTATTATCATCTTTATTTCCCTAAATATTAGTTATGACCTTTTGAAACAGCTCTTGAGCAGATGATAATTTCAGCTTTAATCATGATCAAATCCTTCCCTGTGTTATCATTAATTAGTCCAACTAGAAGTTCATTTGAAATAAAGTTCCTAAAATGCTCTGAGTCCACAATTCCCATTTAGAAGGTCCTTTCTTCTTTCCCTTTTGAGGACAGCTGCCAGGAGTGCAACTCACTTTAGTTGGGTTGCCCAGTGTGGTGAAGAGAGAGAGAAAAAATTAAACCTGATATTGATCAGGAGTCCTTGAAAGCTACAGATGCTGTGTAGGAACACCTTAGCATATTAAACTGCAGTGATTTCAGTTCTGGAAAAAATGCAATGAAGGCGTTGAGAATGTATGGTGCTATCTAATTTTCCTATAATGTGCAATAATGAGATAACTTAGGCTGCCCTAGGAGAAGACTAATCAAATTGAGTTTCCACCTGACTTAGCAAAATAGAATCTTACACCATATCCTATTCTGAAAAAAATTCATTTATCTCTCACTTAGCTACATACACAATACTTAATTTTACTCTTTGTCATATCCACATCATGGCTCAATTTGGTCCGAGATGCTGCAGGATACATTGTTTTGTCATAACTCTTAACAAGAAACACACTTTTCAGCATCTACAAACACCATAGGTAAACAAGAGATTCAGAAGATAGGCATTAAAACAAATTCAGTTTTTATTAAAGCAAATCTTACAATGACCATTCCAGGAATACATGTCCCCATCTTTGATGCCTGAAGCCATTGCTCACTGTGTCTATAGAAACAGATAGTTGGCATCTATGGTTTTCTTCCCTGCTAGATTGAAATTATATTGAGGAAAAGGAGCACACTTGATTTCATTTCATCTCCTCAGTCCCAAATCCATTCATTCTTTGGCACATGATGGATGATTAAAAAGAGTTTGTTGGATGCACTGGGGGGTTAGGGTATGCCTGGGAGAGGGGGTGGGCAATGGGAAGATATGTATACATGTAACACATTAATTTAAAAAAATGAAAAAAAAACCTTACTTTGGAAAGTTCAAAAAAAATAGTGTCTGCAATTAGGTTTAAAGAATAAGGGTGGTTCAGTTGATTGGGTGTCATCCTATGCAACAAAAGGTTGCTGGTTTGATTCATAATTGGGGTACATGCAACCTCAATTCATGACAGGGGGTGTGCAGTAGGCAGTCAATAAATTATTCTCTCACAGTGGTGTTTCTTCCTTCCTTTCTCTCTAAAAATCAATAAAAATATTTTTTAAAAGAATAATGGTAGTGAGCTGTACTTTGGGCTAAAATTTTGGTTGTGAGTAAATATGCATACATTCTGTGATTTTGATAATTTGGGGATAACAAAATCTCTAATTATTAAAAAAACAGTATGCTTTATTAATTTCTTTCTAAATAAATACAAGTAATCACTTATAATTAATCTAATTCTGGAATCAAATGTAACTATGACCAAAAGTTTTGTATAAAGCAAAACTAGATTTTTAAAAATGGGAGAATTACCTGACCAGTGTTGCTTGTGGCTGAGCATCTAACCATGAACCAAAAGATCACTGGTTCAATTACAGGCCAGGGCACATGCCTGGGCTCAATCCCCCATAGGGGACATGGGGAGGCAGCTAATTGATGTTTGCCTCTCACTGATGTGTCTATCTTCCTATCCCTTTCCCTTCCTTCCTTCCTCTCTTTCTCTCTCATCAATAAAAACATTAAAAATTAAAATTAAAATGGGGAGAATTTGTTGCTAGTAGATCTTCCTTATAAGAAATATTTACAGAGAGCCATTGATACTGAGATAAAGGACACTTGTATTCAGAATATATATATATGTTTGTGTGTGTGTGTATATATATATATATATATATCACAGATCAACAATAACAAGATTAATAACCCAATTAAAAAAGAATTGAGTAGACTTTTCTGAAAAAATGATATATAAATAGTAAAAAATAAAAGAATATACAGAGATGCTCAATTTCATTATTCTTCAGGGAAATACAAATCAAAACCACAATGTGATACAACTTCAAACACATTAAGATTGCTATAATATTTAAAAAAGAAATAATAGAAGTATTTGAGAGAATGTAGAAAACTGCAATATTCATGCACTGAGTTAAGAATGTAAAACACGGAGGTACCATATGACACAACATTCATATATCCAAGATAACTGAAATCATATGGCATATAAAAATTTGTAATGTGTGTTCACAGTAGCTTTATTCATTATAGTCAAGAAGTGGAACTACTCAAATGTCTTTCAAATGATGAATGGATAAACAAATACAGTATACTGATATAGTATAATGATGAGTAAATTACTGATACATGTTACAACATAGATGAACCTTCAAAATATATGGAAAGCAAAGGAAATCAGTCACAAAGAACTATATATTAAAATATTCCATTTATCTGAAATCTCCAGAATAATCAAAATCACAGAGACAAAAAGTAAACTAATAGTTATAAGGGTTGGGTAAAGAAGAGAAGGGGAAAGGATTGCTAATAGGTTTAGAATTTTTGGGGAGATGATGAATATGTTCTAAAACTAGATAATGATAATGGTTGCACAACTCTGCAAATATACTAAAATACATGAACTGTTTAATTTAAAAATGGCAAATTTACATTAGGCATTATATGTCAATACATATTTCATTTAATTAAATAAACAACAAAAATCACAATGAATTGACTTCTAGTCTTACGGTGTTTTCCCCCCATTGGCAATAGATTTCTCTATGAAAAGAGGAGTTTTTGGAGGAAGCCTAAATGTGCAATTAACTTGAAGATAATTTGTCAGTGGTTATTCAAAATGACAGTATAAGAAAAAATGTCTATTACTTCCCAAGATGTGGTATGGTTTTGCCAACTATAGAACTCTTATAAGAACATTGTTTTGGCAAGGTGCAAGATTAAAGAGGTTCGTGTGTGTGTGTGTGTGTGTGTGTGTGTGTATTTGCAGTATATATTTATCAAAATGAAACATTATAATTCATGTCAGTATACAGATCAGTAAAATTTAATAAGGTACAGATAATTTATGGTTAAGACAGATTATGATGAAGACATAGACAATAAAGATTTATATGGAGAGATGAGTGCAGAGGACTTGCTTTAAGATAAGTGAGATTTATTTTGAACACAGTATGTACTTTTTAAAAGGTGACATCATGCATCCTATTTCCGGATTGTGTACTTCAGTGGACTACATTTGGCCGACTTAGCACATTACTGTCCATGACATAAAATTAATGTTGTAAGACTTTTCAGCAGCCATCCTTTTGGAGATGTGTTTCAGTTCTATTTCCCTTCACTAAATTGATATATGAACCATCCACAGACTTAAGATCACTTTTCCCTGCCCAGAAAGCACACAATATGATTCAGAAGACTCCCATCTCAATGGACTCTGAGCCAACAGGATATTTTTGGCCGCATTCTTCCTATATATCTTTATTTCATTATTATACTATTTTTGTTTGCGGTGTACAGAACTGAATGAAAGAAAAAAAAACTGTGAAAAATGATTCATTTCATTACTCGAAGTAAAATATAATTGGAAATGAAAAAGTCTGCCCCCAGAGACCTATTGGATCCAAAATCTCTGATTTTAGATAAAAAGTTTGTAGAATTTTAAGTGATCTACTAAATTGGTTTATCTTACAACAAATATTTTTTACAAGTTATATCAAATTCCATTCAAAGCAGGGTTTCAAATAATCACTGTTATTTCAGCTAAAATAAAGGAATGTCAAGAACAACAAATAAAATAGATCAGCTTCCTATGAAGAAAATTTTAATGTTTTCCTCTATGGAGTAATGGGAAGCATGCCAGCAAGGCTCCTAAATGTTCCATAACTGTCCCTAAAACCCATCTGTATAGGTGAATGCAGTCTAAGCAGACTCATACTGTGCACCACTTCCTCAAATATTCTTCCCCACCTTTTTGTCCTTGTTGTTGTTAATCCTCAACCAAGGGTATGTTTTCATTGAATTTAGGAGTGGAAGGGGAGGGAGGGAGGGAAGAAGGGAAGAAGAGAGAGAGAAAAAGAGAGAGAGAGAGAGAGAGAGAGAGAGATGTGAGAGAGACACATGGATTGGTTGCCTCTCACACAGGCCCCACCTGGGCCAGGAATTGAGCCTACAACCAAGTTACATGCCCTTGACCAGAATCATATCAGTAACCAACACTCTATCAACAAGTCAAACTTGCTAGGGTTCTTTGCCACCTTTAAGTTTCCAGATCTTTAATCTTTTAGAAACAGTCCAACTATCAGCTGCCTAGTAACTCAAATCTTTATATAAAATGTGTGTGGGTTTCTTAAAAATTGCTTTCAATCTTTAACTTCTCTTTCTAACTTGTGTATTCTTTTTACTTTTGTTTTTTCATTCCAACAGTAGTATAGCAGTTCCTTGCTTTTACTGAGCAATCAATAAGTACACATCTATTTACTTGAATAAAATTTTAATAAAATAAATATGACTCAGGAAGGATAATTTGAAAAAAAATTAATAAAAGAAATATGATTCAAGAAGGGAAATTCTGAGGAAGATATAGACATTGGAAAGGTGCGAATTTTGATGGAAGTATGGAATGGATATGCAATGTGGGGCATTTACTTAGAAGGGCAATTTAGATGGACCGCTGTGGAAAGAGGTACAAAGAAACCTGAAGTTGGCTGAAAGGAAAGTGTCTACTGGAAGGAATAAGAATACTTAGGTACTTTTATTGATAAATAGCATATGAAAACTTTGCAATTCAAATTGGAAAACTATTATATTATTCACACACATATATAGGTATACATATGTGTATATATATAAATAATGGATAAAGATAAATAATGTTTTTATCAGAAAACTAGTAAAATCTGTTAAGAAATAGGGGATTTATTTAAATTAATATTTTTTCAATATTCATTACTTTTTATCAACATAAAGAGCCTTACACACAATTTAGAAACAGAAGAGATAAAAGATTAAATTCTGAAAGATTAATGAAACAGCCCTGCTGATGTGACTTTGTGGTTGAGTGTGGACCCAGGAACCAGGAGGTCAAGGTTCCCTCCCAGGTAAGGGCATGTGCCAGGGTTGCAGGCTTGATCCCTGGGAGGAGGTGTGCAAAAGGCAGCCAATCCATGATTTTCTCTCATCATTGATGTTTCCATCTCTCCATCCCTTCCCCTTCCTCTCTCTCTAAAAATCAAGAAAAGCATACTTACAAAAAAAAAAAAAAAAACAGAAGTGGTAAGAAGCAGTTCACACAAGAGAAAGAGCTGAGACCAAGACATCATTCACTCTGAGCCTGGCTTTTCCAAACTGTAAAATTAATAAAATGAAACCTCCTTCACAGGGTCATTAAGAAGAGGAAAGACAATGCTGTACCTGGCATATAGTAGATATTCATTAAAGGATAATTTCCCTGTATAAATTGAATGAGCAGTTTCTGTATTACTCTTTACAAAGGCAGGTGGCATTAGGTTAATCATATCAAAAATACTGAGAACATACTAATGTATTAATTTGATGATATAACTATACAGGGTACAACATAGTGAAAAGAATACCATTTACTTCCATTTTTGTTATACCCGAATGACTAATATGCTCATCAGGCTGCTATTCTTAAATACCATCTTCTAATAGATGTTTAATGCCATGGATTTGATGATAGAACAGATGAGGTGCCTATTGGCCAGAGGCTTAGGCTTTGATCTTGATATGGGAAAAGGTTCCTGGGGATGAAGGAAATGAACATCAGGATGGCAATAGGCCCAGGGAGCCTGTCAGATCCTTGGAGGACAGACCCCTTCTTAGGAGATCTCATGAGTGCAATGCATTTCTGGCTTTGCAGAATTAACTTGTTTCATTTTCCTCTGGTTGAGTGAACTTCCTATTCATTTATTTTTGTTTGATTTCAATTATCTTCCCTTAAAGTCTTTTTAATCACAAAACAGAATGGAATCATTTTTAAATAGCCTAAGCCAGGCAAGATTGGTTTCAATGTATTTACCATCATTTTATCATTTTGTAAATTGGTAATTGGTAACTGTCTCATAAAAAAAAAAGTTTTTAAGATGCAAGAAATTGACCAAGTAATGGAAGGTTTCTCTCTCTCCTTTGTTTTTGATTTGTTTGTTTGTTTGTTGGTTTGTTGTTTTTTTTTACTAACTTCCCTTTCCTTTTGTATGCCTATCCATGTCCAATGGTTGTGTGTATGCTCACTCAGGGCTTTTAAGAAAGTAATAATAATATTATCACCACCTGAACCACCAGTCTTGGTTGGAGACTACCTGCTGGTTAGCTATCACTAGAGAAGCTTCTTTTTGGCACCTGATATGGGCAACAAACAATCTTGGTGATATCAGGTCAGTGAAGAGCTATGGTAAGGTCCCATTCAACACAACAGGCACTTTTGCCTGCCATCCTCAGTCAAGGCGCAGGTGGGCTGATGTTCAGAGCCAGCAAACCAGGGAGGCATTTATTCACAGCCTGTGCCCTGGGGGTATCATCATTTGACCCTCCCTTCAAATGCTGACCTCACATTTTCACTAAGAAGGTCTTCCTGGCATCCTTTCTGACACTTTGGAATGCTGGCACGGTCTATTTTGAGATCTACCTTTATAAAAGTTGATATAGTCCTTGCACTTACACCCCTAAGTTTATCTTGCTTAGTTTTTCTGTGCCTTCAATATCCTACTTTGCTCTTCTTCCTAACTTTCTTCACGCTCTGCTTACACTTCTGTACATGTAGCTCGAGTTCTTGGAATGCAAATAAGAAAACATTTAAAAAGCTACCATTCAATCTCAAATAACCTATATAGTCTCATCTCTATGGCATTCTCACTCTTGGAAATACAATACAAAAGTAAACTCAATGCCCATAATTAATGCACCTATTGAAGCAAAAAGGAGTGATATGTTAGTGACCAGGGTTCTTCAACCCGGTTCAGTGCATCATCATTTTGCAATGAATCATGTGAGAACTGGAGGGTAAAAGTGATTCATCTAAGGACATAGGTAACTAAGTGTCAGAGTCAGTCAGATCCAGGGTTTGGTTGTTCCCCTGAATTAACCTCTTTTACTTTCCCCAACTTCAGCACAGCATTTACAAATTTTTATTGTCTCTGATCCGCAGCCACAAGAACAACCCTTTATGAGCAACACATAATATATAACATATTCCTTATTTATTTGACAGGGAGATGGGAAAACCAGAAGGGATTTTATTAAGAAAGCTGTTCCCTCTTTAGGTTTCAGAGACAAGAGATACGTGAGAAAATGTCACTGTAACTAGGGTTTCAGAGGGGTTGACCTTGCCTAACTGCATCACAAGCTTCCACAGATTTGACAACCTCCCTCATAATTTTATCAGGAGATTCTCTATTTCTATGTTGCCCAAAGCAGCTTTTTCAATTTAATCACTTATAAAACTCTGTGGCTTCTGTGAGAATAGATGATAAATTGATTTTATCCTCTGGTAGTTGGGAAACACTAATCTTGTTTAGCTTTTGCTAGGAGCATTGTATGGAGCTCGCCAGTGCACACAGAAATACACAATGCACTTTGAACATGTTCCTAAACTGCCTTCACAAAATAGTTTACCTAATTATTTCTGAGTGGAAAAATTCAAAAAATTTAATCAAATTGCCAGTTCAGTAAATGTACTTAAAAGTATTATATCTTGTAAAGGGTATATACTTAAATATAAAGTGAAATAAATGTATTACAGTATAACTATTTGAAATTCCACATGGTTAAGTGACTTACATTCTGGTCAGCATAAATGGGTATGAAGAAGCCATACATATATCACAAAATACTGTCTTCTTAACATCAGTTATTTGCATTTCATATTAAAGTGTCATCCTGTTTTCTTTTTTGTTGTATTTTGTTTTGTTAATCATCACATGAAGTTATTTTTGTCATTGTTTTTCAGAGACAGTGGAAGGAGGGGGGAAAAAGAGGGAGGGAAGGAGGGAAGGAAAGAGAGATATCCATGTGAGGGAGACACATTGACTGGTTACCTTCCCCATGTACCCTGAATGGGGGCAGGGAAAAGGAAAGAACCCAAAACGGAGGTACATACTGGTTTCCTGAAATCTAACCTGAGATCTTTTGGCTGGAAGGCTGACACTTTAACCACTGAGAACACTGGCCAGGATCATCCTATTTTCTTAACAGGGTATCAACACTACTTCATTTTATTGAAAAAATAATAATTTATTTATAGTATAGTATTTTTGTAACTGAGTTGGGAAGATGATATTCTTTATGCTGTCAGGAAAACTATTTTATTGTTACATGTTAAAAATAGTTTTTACTTAACATTTTCATGTCTTCTAATATTTTATCACAAACAAAGCATTTTTGGCTTGTATGACTTAATCTAATGATCCATTCTATATTGAACTTCATGGTAAATTTTGTAAATCCAGGTGGTCAGATTTTGCAAAAGTTTGTGTGTGTGTGATATATATATATATATATATCACACACACACACACACACACACACACACACACACACACACTCCCTTTTCTCAAGAATGATCTTATCAGTGCTTGTTTTTGTTTGTTTGTTTAGCAAGAATTCACTCAGAGATGATGGATAGCTTGGGTTGCTAGATGGAGAGATAAGAAGAACCTCCTGATTCTCTTAACTGCCTTTTATAAATCTTGTTTGGTATACATTATTTTGGACCTGGGCTCTTTATTTCCTTATCTCTGCCAGAAATCCCAACATGCTCTTTCTATTCCCTAATTATCTTATTTCATCTCCTCTTAGGTGCCTTCTAGATCACTCCAGATAACATTGCCTAAAGAAAAATGACGGAAATACAAACACAACTTGTTTCAAAATCCATTGAATTTTATTTTCAAAATCCTTAAAGTGATTTAAAGCAGGACACAAACTTGCCTGCAAAACAATGTCTTCATTTTAGAGATTCACCACTATAGAGTTTCTGCTCTACAGAATATTTCATTTATCTTGAATTTTTAAAACAATGCTAGCCAAAAAACAGTGAAAATGGGTCGTCTGTCAAGAATAGGTTTAACTTCATTAAACAAAACCTATATAGTTTTATTGCTATTACTAAAACATATTTTTCTTTGAGACATGTGTTCAAACAGAAGTACATAAATAAAAATAAAAATGTATAATATTCAAAATTGTTCTCATGATTCATGGCAAGGAAAAGTAAGTTATAAAGTTTGTGCTTTATTTTACTCCTTTATTTATAAAGGGTTAATATATGTGTCTGAATTTTTAGGCTTACTAAAATAAAAAATATATACTACAATTACTCAAGAGTTCATCATATAACATCTTATTTTATAATGTTATTCAACTATCTCATTTCAATAAATTTAAAATGAGATAGTTGAATAACATTATATGGGTTTCAAGTGTAGATTTCTATGATACATAATCTGTATATTGCATTCTGTGCCCATAATTTTGTTTTGTTTTATTTACAAAGACATAATAAATGCTAGCATATTAACCACTTCACATCAAACCTCTAAAAGATGAGGCAAACATGAGTCTTTAACAGCACAAATAGCAGGCATTTAGTTTTCTTTTTTTTTTTTTTTTTGCCTAAAAGAAACCCACTTTATTTTTATTTATTTATTTATTTATTTATTTATTTATTTATTTATTTATTT
>JAAGEH010000307.1:42384007-42590345 GCA_011751065.1 Lasiurus cinereus
TTTATTTATTTATTTATTTATTTATTTATTTATTTATTTATTTATTTAAATTAGCTTTACTGGTGTGACACTGGTTTATGAAACCATACAGGTTTCAAATGTACAACTCAATAAAATATCATCAGGCATTTGGTTTTAGTGAGTGTTCTTCCCCTCTAAAGATATACTATGATATGAACAGTATATACAAACCTCTGTGCAGAGAGAAGGCATGCATCTAGCATGTACTTGTCTATTTTAGAATTGCTTACAAAGAATTCTGCCATTCTAACAGGTGTAAGGTGGTATCTCATTGTGGTTTTGATTTGCATTTCCCTAAGAGGTAGTGAAATTGAACATCTTTTCATATATCTGTTGGCCATTTGTATGTCTTCTTGGGAGAGCAGTGTATTCTGGTCCTCTGCCCACATTTTTAATTGTATTGTTTGTAAGTTTGGTGTTGAGTTGTATGAATTCTTTATATATTTTAGATATTAACTCCTTGTGGGATATACAACTGAAACTCATAGACACAGACAATAGTATGGTGGGAGGGAAGGGGTAGTGGTGGTGTTGGTAAAGCTTTAAAGGGGCCAAATATATGATTATGAAATATAGTTTGACTTTGGGTGGAAGGCACACAGTGCAATATATGGATTATGTGTCATAGAAATGTATACTTGAAACCTATATGATCTTATTAAACAATGTCACCCAGTAAATTTAACAATATAAATTCTTCCAAAGAAGGTAAGCTCCTGTTTGAGGAGGATATGAAAAGATTTATAAATTTCTATTTAGAATAAACAAAGAAAAAAGCAGAGAATCATCATGAAACTTCATATTTTTAAATGGTGGAATAATTTATGATGGCTAACCTAAATAAAAGTTTGCCAAAACATTTTCATGAACAACACAAATGGAGAATGAACAGGGCAAGGAAAAGTTGGGTTGTAAAGATATTTTGTCTTTACATTGTGGCTATCACAGGGATTACGTGTTCATTTCTTTCTCTCCCTTTCCCTCGCCCTCTCCCCCCACCACTCTCTTTCTCTCTCTGTTTTTTGCTATATGTATTTGTCTTAGCCAACATTGACAATTGATAGTAGGCCACTGTATTGAACAAAAATAAAATCTAACAAGACATATTTTTGCTGTGTTTTGATACTTATTTCTCACACACCAATCACTATGCTTATAGGGCACCATGCCTCTTTGATACAGAAAACCACAGCAGTTTTACCTTTTAGAGATCAATTTGGGAGTATGCAGTTTTCCTACTTTCCAACAATCATTGTCAATTTTACATCCTCACTTCCTTGGATTACTGATTCTGAGTCTTGGAGCAGTATCCTCTTGGGCATGCTTATATAGAATATTCCATCAGCACATACTTAATTAAAGAGGACAAACACCTTTCTCTGAAAGCTGTGAGGTTTTGTTTTTGCTTGTTTTTTTAATTGTTGTTGTTGTTTGTTTTTTGGGGGGGAGGGGAGTAGGCTGAATCTGAATGTACAATTTCCCATTCACAGTACAAAAGCTGGTATTGTCTTTATATTCTTTGAACCCACAAGGTAAGAATCATCAGTTCCATTTAAGTTTCTGAATCCACAAAAGATTCACTTAGCAGCATTGTGTTTCTAGGTAGGAATGAAGCCAGAGGAACAGGGATGCTCCAGTGGTTCCTGGCCTCCTCCTCCTCTAGCCTCCTCAAATTATTGGCATGAATGAGCCTTTCATATACAACCTTCAGTTCCAACTATTACTTATTCCTTAGTGTGTTAATCTGTGAGTACTGCAGTTCAGATATGAATTTTAAAGTATGCTAATCTGAACTGAAAATGCCCCCTTGAGGAAAAATAAAATATGTTTAAGAAAAGCAGCTTACTTTCTGATTTATTCTTACTTTTGGGTAATTTTTTTCTCTAAAAAAAAATGCTACATGTCCCATGAGCATCATTATTATGTAAGAGAAAGGAGCAAAACCCAATCCTCCAAAATTCACAAAAGGTGTGAGTTAAAAGAAACTGCCATGCAATTCCACTCTGTGACAAAATTCCATTTACTCTTACAAATGAAATGCCACTCGTATGCCTCTTCTATATATAGTCATTTTAGTTGTATATTAAGAATTTATTTTCATATGAAGGCCTCATAATTACCTCTATTTGCGTTTTTCTTGCTTTGCAAAAAAAATCCAAACGCTCTTATTCCTACCATCTAGACAAAATAAAATTTTAAATAAGAGTGAGAAAAATGAAAAGCATATTTGTACATAAATGTTTATAAACATTTTCCATTGGGAAAATTATGTAGTTGGCTTTGATTTTACATACATAAACCTCTATTGCATATTGAGATAAATTTATTTGCTTCATTACTGGTAGGTACCACATCCCCAGACAGATAAAGAATCTTAACTGAAACCCCATATTTGTTTAATATATTTTTATTGACCTATTTGCTAGTAGAGCACCTTGCCTATAGTAGAATTTTCATAAATATAATTTTACTCTGAGTTCTTCACTTAAATGCCTTACTGTTTTCTTTTTATACCTGCTTCCCTCAAGAACATGTATTGGTCTTTTCTCAGAAGTGACCATCACAATAAGATTTACCCTGGCCACTCTATCTAAACCAGAACCCTAACACTTCTTGTCTCTTTTCTGTGACTTTTTTTTTCCCTTTAGCACTTCCCACTACCCATCACACTTTATATTTTTCTTATTTACCTTGCTGATTACCTCTTTCTCTCTTTAGAATATAAGCTTTATAGGGAGAGCCATGTTTGTTTTAGTCACTGCTCTATATTTTCCTTAGAGCTTAGCTCAGGGCCTAGCATAGAAATGTTAAATAGATATTAGTTGAATAAAAAAGTGATTATCGAAACCTGTGAGATGTTGCACAGAGTTATGATATAAACAGAGAGTGAAAAAATTTTAATCCTACATTGTTTTACATGGACTATACACAATATTATAATATTTATAAGAGCAATAAGAAAAAAAAAGTTGTTTTCATTAGACAGATTCAAAATGGACTTATTTTCTTTTTTTTAAGTCCTTGTGTATTTTTCTACTCTGATCTTTTACCTCTTCCCAACACATTTTCTTATCATCTAAAGAGAAAATCCCGAAGCAATCATGAGATGCTAATGGGTGTTGAGCTAAGAATTACTCAAGTAATAAACTGCTGCTGAACAGAATTAGTTAAAAATGCAGACTTGCCTGGCCAGCATTGCTCTGTGATTGAGCATTGACCTATGAACCAGAAGGTCATGGTTCTATTCCCAGTCAGGGCATACGCCTAGGTTGTGAGCTCAATCCCCAGTTGTGGGGTGTGCAGGTGGTAGCTGACCAATGACTCTCTCACCATTGATGTTTTTCCCTAGCCCTTTCCCTTACTCTCTGAAATCAATAAAAAATATATTTTAAAAAATGCAGACATGGAGAAATGATTCCAAAACTACTGAAAGATGGAGGGTAGTAAGTTAAGAAATTTCATATAAGCCTGGCTTCAGTTTCCTCTTCTGTGTAGTGCTCAGCTGCTCAAAGTTAAATTTTAATGTTTCTCTGTCCCTAGTAAGATTTCACTAGGAAAATGTTTTTGTTTTTTTGTTTTTTGTTTGTGGTTTTTGTTACTAAAAAAAATGCTTAAAAAGCCTACTCAACAATATACATAGGTGACTAAAGAAAATGAGGGTAGGAGGACCAGGTGAGAAGTTTTTATGATAGTATAGTCCTGATCAAAAGGAAGGTTTGGTTTTAAAATGACTTCACTTCCCAGAAACTCCACTAATCCTGATTTCACATAATTTTACTTGTTTCAGTAAAGGTGATTTATGTCCAATCTAAATAAATCTGATGTAATGATATTATTTTATAAGTCTTCAGTAGTAAATGCACACAATTTAAGTGGAAGGGAGAGAGGGAGGAAGGGCGGGAGGATGATAAAAGAATATTTTGCTATAAATTCCTACCAGAGATTGTGGGAGTAGAAATCCTGCATGTGGAAAAACTATGAAGAAAGAAAAGGAAAACTCTAAGTCTGACTAAGTATGGAGAGATAATTTAAAGGGGAAAAATTGAAATGTGTTTCAAATCTTCAAAACTAAGATATTTGACAGAAAAAAGAAAAAAAAAAGGCCAACTGAATGGTGGGCTAGATTTGGAAAATGATGATTGGTTTTTAGCCATTAGTTTTTTATCACTTCTCAAACTTGTTGAAAAATCACTGAGCATTAACTTTGGGGTTCTACAAACCTATAATGTTTCTTAGAATTTGTTTGAGTCTCTATTCCATGTCTAACCCCTACATACACACACACACACACACACACACACACACACACACACACACACACAAATCACAACCCACAACTCCACAACCCACAACTCCTTGAAACAGGGCTGGCTCTAGGCAAAACTGTGAATTCAGAAGGGCAGTCTGGGCTTCTTACATATTCCCTTATTTCTGCTTCACCATCTTTATTAAGTACCATGAGCCCATTGACCTCATATTCTTCACTTTTCCATTCTTTATGATACTGTCTCTACTTCAGTTGATTGCCTAAACTTGGCCCTCCAGATAATGCTCAGACTTCATAATGACCAAGTATTCTGAATTTTTAGAACAACCCCAGTATCAACCCGCTCATTTTCTTATCTCAGTTTGCCTTTGGGAAAATTCTCACCAAGTTACTGCTCCTCTCTTACTTTTCCCTCTCCAATGTAACTCATCCTAAGTATTTGCTAAAGAAATTAAAAACATTAGCATTAAGTTGTAAATCACTTTCCCAAGATATAGGAATTGGTTAAAAAGACATACATATACTTGCAATGATTTCATAATTTAGAAAATAGTTTTGTTTATTAAATATTTTGGGGAATCCTTTAAATTTCCCCATCAATAATCCTTTATTCATTAATAAATCCAGATATGCCTATCAAAAGGAACTGAACATTATTATAATATTTCCAAAAATTTAAGTATATATCATTATTTAGCATTGAAACAACTCAGAATCTATATTTTAGTCTATCATAGTTTGCCTCTGGTACCTTCTGATATGGGAGAAATGAATCAATAGCTTATTTTAATAAGATTATGGTTTACATATTTTTTATATTTAATCAAATAAAATGTGGGTACTAGTAAATCTCATTCTCTAAAGAAAAATCTAAGTTAAAAATATCATTTTGGCAATGCATACATGATAAAAACATCTGAACACTTCTCCATTTTATCTTCAATAAAATTGTGTTGAATTCAAGCCACAGAATGACACTGACTTAAAAAACTGGTAAAGATGCAGTGTTTATTATTAGAGAAAACACTTGGCATCTAGGTGAGGGGAATACATAGAAGAGGGATGCCTAGGGAGCCAAGGAGAGATGTGAAAAAATGAGACAGGAGCCTTTTGATTCTCTGAGGCTTGAGGCAAAGTCCCATCTGTCAAGCAGCTCTCCTGGCTCCCCTGAAGAATCATGCCTCCAGCTCTCCAGATTGTCCTGGCAATTAAATGTGTTCCAAGTCTTGTCACATTCACCACTGGATATTTTCCAAAACAGGATTCCACCTGTGCTCTAATTCTCCGTGACATCTCAATGTCTAACCAATGGCCTGTTGGTGACCCTCCAAGACCCTTTTAAGGCTGCTTGAAGTTAACACTGTGGGATCCAGAGGCAACCCCACCCCAAAACACACTTCCCTGCTTCAAGACTGTAGAACCTTACAGGGATAGAAGGTGCCTGCATCTGAGACATCATTTGCCACATTATACAAACCCCAGAATGATTATCTCCAAACTTACAGTTTAGAAAAAGACAGATGTGTATCTTGTTGAAGGCTGATGAAATTTGGCTTTTTTTTTTCTCATAGTACTGACCTCAGGACCGAACTAAAAAAGAAGAAAACACATGGTCATGGCCACTGTAACTCAGTGGTAGATCACTGGCCAGTGCACCAAAGGGTAGTGGATTCAATTCCTTATCAATATAACTGGGTGGCAGGTTCATTCCTGGCACATATGATAGGCAACCAGTTGATGTGTCTCTCTCACATAAAAAGTTCTCTTTGAAGAGTTTGTTCTAGATCTTTAAAATATGCCCTTGGTATTTTAATGGGGGTGAATTGAATCTGTAGATTGCTTTGGGTAGTATGGACATTTTAATGAAGTCAATTTTACCAATCTATGAACATAGTGTGTTCTTCCATTTGTTTATGTCTTCTACTCTTTTTTCAATGGCCTGCAGTTTTATGAGTATAAGTCTTTTATGCCCTTAGATAATTTGGATTGGCCAGAAGAATTAAGAAGCTGGGTAATAAGGATTGAGAGACAAATCTCTTTTGGGCACAAGCAGGTAAAAATATATATATATTTTTAAAGTATTCCCCAAATTCCAACAGAATGACAGAAATTTAGACTTTCCTAGTAAAATTATATTTCTCCTACTAACATATTCAGAAAGTAGTTTGAGTTGTCATAGTTATTACATATATACGGGTGTTTTATTTCTTTTAAAATCTATGTAAATAAATATTACTTGTGAACTGAGATTCTGATACATTTACTTTTCAATTTCATATAACCAGTTAATACCTCAGCTGAAACTAAAACCAGATTTTCTCTTTTATTTTTCTTTTGTTAAAACTGGATTTTCTAATACCTGAACTATTGTTAATTGGCCTAATAACAGATATGATCCTGTTGACTAATGGAAAATTCCTTCCTCTGCTAGCATCATAGAGAATGCCTTATATGCCTCCTGAAATAAAAAGCTCTTTACTCAAAGATTTGGGAGAAAATAAGTAATTCATGCAAAGCAATAATATAGCAAGTCTTACCTTCTAAAAAACAATTAAGGTAGAAAACATTTCTTAAATGGTACCCAGTTTCATTTGTATTCTTTATGTTTGCTTAGGAGTGATGGAAAACTACTGGAAGCAGCAGAGTTTGTGGGACCAGATTCCATGCATATACCTAACAACTTTGTACATATCCTTAGTTTTCCTACTCTCTGAGTCTTTTACCAACACAATTAAATCATGAGATTATCCCGAAGTTGCACTTAATATGACACATTCAATTTTTCTTCTTTAAACTACATTGTAAGATATCTAAATGTCTCAAATTTTACTAGATTTTTCCTGGTTAGTCTTATTTATATTTTAAAAGAGCCAAATCAACTTACTCTTAATGCAATTGTTTCCAAAAAAGTTATCTTGAATCTATGTATATTTTTCATGTGCACTTTGGAAGATATGAAAACAAATAAACATGCCTCTACCACCACTGTCATCTCGGAGCAATTTATAGCAAAAATCCTTCCCTTCCCTAAATTAAAAATAATGATAACAACAAAATCAGCTTGACTCTGGTAAACATTGACTTATGAACCAAGAGACCACAGTTCCCATCTTGGTCAGGGCACATACTCTGGTTGCAGGTTCAATCCCAGTGCTCCAGGAAGCTGATTGATGACACTCTCTCACTGATATTTCTATCTCTCTCTCCCATTCTCTTCCTCTATGAAATCAATAAAAAATTTTAAAGTAATAATAATTACAACCACACAAAAAGAGGGGTAAAAAGTCAAATATATATATTTTTTTCTTTTAAGAAAATAAATAGCAAGAGCTAATTAGGCTGCTTCTATTTTCTTAGAAGCTATGAATTTTATAGTATTTTCAAAAGTACTAAGATTGGACAAACAAGTATATTTTGTTGTTGTTGAAATTTTGGATATAAAATCAAACTGCTAATGAATATGAAATATTACAACATGCCTTTAATGAATATTGTGATTACTTGACAATCAACACTAAAACCTATTCTAAATCTATGTTTTGTAATGGAATAAGAAAAAAAAAACATTACATTGATGTGTAACAGCAAAACAGAAATAAACTGAAAGTGATATTTTTATTTTATCTGAAACCAGTAAAAATGTCCAGATTTGTATATTAAAGAGTAGAACCCTAATGGAAAATAATTTTCAGAAGCACTGGTTCTCAATTTTTTTAATCTTTCTAAATATATATTGATTTCAGAGAAACAAAGAGAGGGAGAAAGAAACATAAATGATGAGAGAGAATCATTTATTGCAGTGGTTCTCAACCTGTGGGTCGCAACCCCTTTGAGGATTGAATGACCCTTTCACAGAGGTCACCTAAGACCATCAAAAAAATGCAGATATTTACATCACGATGCATAACAGTAGCAAAATTTCATGGTTGGGGGTCATCACCACATGAGGAACTATATGCAAGGGTCGCGGCCTTAGGAAGGTTGAGAACCACTGATTTATTGGCTGCCTCCTGTAGGCCCCCTATTGGGGATCAAGCCCATGACCTCCTGGTTCATAGGTCAACACTCAACCACTGAGCAACACCGACTGAACTGGTTCACAGTTTTTGTTTTCAACTACTACCTTTCTAAAGATAGGTGCTTTCCCTAAGCAACTGGCCTGGTCAACTGGCCTCTCACTTGGGCACCTTTCTAGTTAGAGTGCCTTCAGGATATGATCAGTTTCCTAACCCAAAAACACAAACTTCCTTGAAAACACAATTTGGCATTTTTTGTAGACTTTAGCTCTTCAAATTTACCATTAATATGTGTCAACATCATTAGCTCAAACTCCCTGGCCTCAAATATAAATGAGATTTTTGGATATTGGGAGGAGTCAACGTATGATCAAATAGTCTGTTACTCATTTTGTCATCTATCTCCCCTACACTCATTTCTTGCTTCTTGTCACTGTCGTGACATAGGCTCTTGACATTTTCCATTTTTTATTACTACAAGAGTTTTCCACTGATATACTGTCTATCAATCTCATTCTGCCAAATTTAGACTGCCTACCATTCACTGCTAGGATAATCATTCCCAAATTTCAGTTGAATTATTATATCATCTTGTCCTAAACCATCTAATGGCTGACTCTGCTTCCTGCAAACTACTGAACACAACCTGGTCTTTAATGGGCTCTTAAATTTATTTTTATTTTTAAAATTTATTTTTCCTTATTCCCCATGAGAAAACCTTCATTCACTTAAACCCCTCTCCTCATTTCCTCAAGAAGTGCTGTCGTAAATTTTAATGCTGAACTTTCTTCTTCTGGGTTTAGAGTGCTTTCTTCCCTCTATGCTTCTGATTTACGTCCCCTTCTCTGCCACAAAGCCTCTTCTTAACCATTTCAGACCCAGTTTAGTCGATGGATAGCTAAACTCAACAAGCTGAGAACAGCTAGAAAGTGTATTCAGTGGGATCACAACGTCATGTAATTTTTTTTATTAATCCTCACCTGACGAAATTTTATTTTTTTAGAGAGCGAGATAGAGAAGTAAAGAGAGAGACAAGGAGAAGGGGGAGAGAGAAAGAAAGAGACAGACAGACAGACAGACATCAATCAGTCATCAGTTGCCTCCACTAATGGCCCTGACTAGAGATCTAACCAGCAACCTTTTGGTGTGCGGGACTCTACTCGAATCAACTGAGCCACCCAGCCAGCAGAGCATCATGTAAATTTACTATCCAAAAGTTTAAAAAGTTTCCAACATATGCTTTTTTACACATTTAGTATGCAAAACCATAAACTGTGTGCATAGTTACACACATATCTATGTATGCATTCGTACATATATGTGTTTCTATTTCATGTCAATGATAGAACCATGGAAAGTTAGGGTTAGTAAGACATCCATATATTCTCATTTCCATAAATTTACAGGTTAGAAAACTGAGCCCTAAAGAATGGACATGACCCCTCTAGCCTACATTGGTGTAAGCTCTCTGTTTACAGTAAGTAGAGATAAGAATCTTCCTAAGATTAAATAATCTAATTCTGCCAGACAAAAATGTCAACATCTTTCTGTCTTCAATCCAGATGCATCCCAGTCTAGTGGTATTTTTCTTTTGCTTCATGAATAATCCCCCAGTATTGTTATAAAAATCAATTAACATAAAAATAATTGAGATGTTTTTAGCTTTAAAAAGATGTGTTATTTTTGTTACTGAAACTAAGGCAATTAACAACTATTTTCATACTGATTCATGATTTGCAGTTCATTTAAAATCAATAATGAAACTTTTAGCCCCACAAAAGCATTGTTGATGACAGGGAAGATGGCAGAGAATGTTGTCTCTCAAGTGCTCACGTCCCAATCCTGCCAAAAATACAGCATCCGCACTCCATGTGCTCATATAAAATATATGAAGAAGCAGATGGTGACAAAATCAAGAGATATGTAGATATCTATAGATAGATGGATAGATAGATAGGTAAATAGAGAGATAGATGATAGATAATAGATAGATATGCATACGTACACACAAATAATTTCTTTGAAAAAAGCAGCTTAATAAATTGGGTTGTATCAAAAGGAAATATCCCCAGTACAAAATAAACAAAATGAGACAATTACTCATTGAAACTAGAATGATACCTACAGAGAAGCCACCACATATCTTGAAATATGTTATTCAATTTTATGAGGGACTAGGAAGGATAGAAGAGAAGGACTGTACGTTTGAAGTCTTTATATAAAAGGTGAAAACACAAAAGGAAGAAGGAATAAAAGGAAATGGGAAAAAAAGGCAGACCTTTAGTCTTTATATATGTTCTCGCTAGAAATCACCTAATAAGACATGTCCTTGGACCTCTTCCCACTCCTAGAGTTGTGAAGAAGCACTTTGGGAATTAATTGGAAGGAATTGAAGGCTTTTCTTATCTGATTTCGTCAGAGTGGTCCCTTCCTGCAGAGTTGATCAAGCTAGGTCATGGACAATTCCCAGGGGGTACTCCAGGAGTGTTTGAGCATAGACCTTTCCATCATGGTACTTTTCTTTCTAACCTCTGTTCACTCTGCCTTATCTCTTGTTGGCCATTTTTCCTAGAATGGAATTTGGAGGAGGCATCAGGACATGGAGCTTGTTCAGGAGTCAATGACATTTCCCCCTAGGGATTTGAGTAAGACTGAACTGATATGCATTTTTGAACTTGAGCTTTGAACTTGCATATGGGGAATTGATTGCAGGGACACAGCCTAAGGTATCCTTATCTCCACTACTGTTCCTGGAGTTTGCCTGAGTATTGGTTGCTCAAAATGTTTTAAATCTCAAATGTTAGCAACTCCTGCAAAAATATCCATTTATCTCCATTTAAATAGAATTCTTCCCTATCCTCTCTAAACAAACAATTGTGCAGAGAATGCTGGTTTCCCTTATCTATTGCCCAATCGCTAATGCTATGAGTGCCCATTTGTCCTCATCTATTCTATATAATAAAATCCTAGGGAATCCAAGATGGCGGCATAGGTAAACACCTACACTGCTGCCTCGCACAACAATTTCAAAACTACAACTAAAAGACAGAACAGACATCATCCAGAACCACAGGAAAGCTGACTGAGTGGAAGTTCTACAACTAAAGGGAAAGCGAGGGGCTCACAGAGACCCAGAGGAACTGTAAAAAGCTGAGGTACGGAAACGCGTGCGAGGAGAGAAGGGGTGCCAGAGTACCTGGCTGGCTTTCTCTGGCAGGAGGGAAACGGAGACTCTCAAAGGCATTGAACCCCTTATCCTACGACACTAAACCCCAGATCCAGCCGAAACTCATACAGGGGGAGTTTGGACTGTGAAAAGGGAGAGATGCACGGAGATTTAGGGGAGTCGCAAAAGATCAAAGGCCTGGTGGCGCGCACGGCACTGCGAGCAGGACAGACTGCTGATTGTGCTGCTGGCTTTCGCTAGTGGGCGGGAGACAGACCCTCCCAACTGTGCCACTTCTAACTTCACTAAACCCGTGTTTCGGACGAAACCCTGGAGACCTAGACTTGTGTGGTCCTGGTGCGCAGGGGAGCCGGAAAGGCAGCGGTTAGAGGCACTGTGGGCTCGTGCACAAGGACCGCTCCAGCCATTACCCAGTCACGTGAGACTCAAGGGCCGCGGAGGGCGGGGCCGACTGGAAGGCAAGGCAGTCCCTGAAGCCCTGAGACTCCACCCATACCAAGCTCAACAGAGGCTTCTGCGGCTTTGCATGTCTGGTATCATAAAGCTGAATTAAGCACAGAAGTTTCCCCGGCATAGTGAAAATGCTGAGACAAGGGAAGGGAGTACAAACAAAAGAAATGGAGGAAAAAAAACGACTGGATATAGAGTTCAAAACCACGCTTATAAGGTTTTTCAAGAATATGCTAGAAAAGATGGATAAATTTATCAAGTCCCAAGAGGAGATGGAAAAGGTCCAACTAAAGATGAAAAAAGACCAACTAGAAATTAAACATACACTGACTGAAATAAAAACTATTATACAGAGTCCTAACAGCAGACTAGAGAAAGGCAAGAATCAAGTCAAAAATTTGAAATATAAAGAAGCAGAAAACATTCAACTGGAAAAGCAAGAAGAGAAAAGAATCCAAAAATGTGAAGATAATGTAAGGAGCCTCTGGGACAGCTTCAAGCGTACCAACATCAGAATTGTGGGGATGCCAGAAGAAAGAGTGCAAGATACTGAAAACCTATTTGAAGAAATAATGACTGAAAACTTCCCACATCTGGTAAAAGAAATAGACTTACAAGTCCAGGAAGCACACAGAACCCCAAATAAAAGGAATCCAAAGAGGACCACACCAAGACA
This sequence comes from Lasiurus cinereus, assembly GCA_011751065.1. NCBI lineage: Eukaryota > Metazoa > Chordata > Mammalia > Chiroptera > Vespertilionidae > Lasiurus > Lasiurus cinereus. The sequence continues at coordinate 42,396,625 of JAAGEH010000307.1, forward strand.
CATCATAATTAAAATACCAAGAGCAAAAGACAAAGAGAGAATATTAAAAGCAGCAAGAGAAAAACAGTTCATTACCTACAAGGGAGCACCCATATGACTGTCAGCTGATTTCTCAACAGAAACGATGCAGGCCAGACGGGAGTGGCAAGAAATATTCAACGTGATGAACAGCAAAAACCTACAACCAAGAATAATCTATCCAGCAAAGCTATCATTCAGAATTGAAGGGCAGATAAAGAGCTTCACAGAGAAGAAAAAGCTAAAGGAGTTCATCAACTCCAAACCAGTATTATATGAAATGCTGAAAGGTACTCTTTTAGAAGAGGAAGAAGAAAAAGGTAAAAGCCAAAAAATTATGAACAACAAATACATATCTATGAACAAGTGAATCTAAAAATTAAGTGAATTAAAAATTTGATCAACAGAATAAACTGGTGAATATAATAGAATCAGGAGCACAGAAAGGGAGTAGACTGATAATTCCCAGGAGGACAAAAATCATAAAGCATCAAACAGACTGTGAAATTACAGCAGAAAGATTAAAGTTAGGTGAGGTAGATAAGTGATCAATCAAAGGACTTATATGCATGCATATAAGCATAACCAATGATCACAGACACTGGGGGGTTGGGGTATGCCTGGGAGGGAGGGGGGGCAATGGGGAGATATGTATAAAAATTAATAAAAATTAATAAAAAAATTAAAATTAAAATTAAAAAAATCCTAATATGCAAATTGACTAAATGGCAGAATGACTGGTACTCTGACATAAACTAAACCACCAGGGTGCAGACACTCAATGTGGGACCTGCCCCCAGTCTGCAGACCCCTGGCCAGCCAAGACGGGTGCCAGCAGGGGGGCCCCAATCACCCCACCAGTCACCTCACAGATTGGCTCTGATTGCCAGCCAGGCCTAGGGACCCTACCCATTCATGAATTTCATGCACTGGGCCTCTAGTATATATATAAAAGCCCCTGGTGGTCAGTGTGCTCCCAAAGCCCACCTCCTATGGCCAGCCAACCTCTCATGGCCCTTTCCCTTAGCCAGCAAAACTCCTGAGGCCCCTTCCCCCAGCTGGCCAACCTCTCGCAGCTCCTCCCCACCCCTGACCAGCCAGCTAACCTCCCAGCCCCTATCTCCCATCCCCAGCTGGCTGGCCCTAATTGGCCTCAATCAGGACTGGGTGAGATGCCCCAGTTGGTCCCAATCACTGGCCAGGCCGAGGGACCAAACTCATGCATGGTTTCATGTACTGGGCTTCTAGTTTAAAATAAAAGGGTGTAAAAATGATAACATACAAAGAATGATAATACTAAACAGGGCTATGAGATCAAGAGGTGGAATTATAACTGCATTTGGTTGTCAAAGTATGATTAACTCAAATTAATTAGGCTCTCAGGTTGACTGACTTTTTAAAATATTAACTATGTGATCCAAAGACAATATCTTCATCTCTTTTTTAAAAAAATTAAATTTGTTAATTCAAGAAAGATGCCCAAATATGTTGATTTGCTTGTAAAGAATATGTATTACTATAAAGTTTGTATATACACACACACATACACACATGCCCATATCCCATCAATTATGATATAACTATTTTACTTTTTAATATTTATTTTAATTTACTCTCTGGCACATGAGTATTAGCTCATAATAAATTTTTAGATTGATAGTGAACAAATAGTCTGAAACAAAACTGATTAGAGTGACAATGCTCTGAGGTCCTAGTGATTATCCAAGTGCAAAGTGTGTTGCTTTAGCTGTGAGCCTGCATATTAGGTTTGGTTCAGAAATTAGTTATCTACTTAGAAAGCAATTTTCTATGGCAGAAAAGAGGTGATTTTTCTCTAAAACATGGAATATAATAGGTGTAATTATTTGGATGCAGGATATATAAAATTTTCACTGTAAATGGTGCATAAATGTGGCCTCATTTTGTATTGATTTATGAGCCATATACAGCACAGCCCTCCATATCCACTACATCAGGTATAAATATATCGATGTGGAACTGAATGGTTATATCTACCCATTGTGAAATAGAATTACCTAAAGCATTACAGAACTGTGGCCTAGGTAACGGAGCATTTACACAATGAAGATAATGTAGGGATGTTAAATTGAGCTACATTAAATGTTTATAATATTCCTCCAAAGCAAGATACCCATGAGAGCTTTTATTTTTCCCTACTTTGGGGTCTTTTTCATTCAAAAAAGCAAGTCCATTTTTGGTTCTTAAGAAATCTGGGCAACTGACAGTCTCTTTTGGAATTTTATTTATTCAACTATGAAAGTTGGTCCCATATCCCACAATAAATGATTCAGGGAACTTAATTTCTGATCATTTGCTATCCACAGAATCCCTGCAGTTCTCAATTATAGATAATAGCCAGTATTCACTCAGAGGAATTATAAGTCAATTCTCGAGATAATTAGAACTGTGCCTATGCTATCTGAATAGATCTTGTAAAAAGAAGTTTATTTTAAATATATTTGCTTTAAATTAAAAATTTAAACTCACAATGTATCTTTTATAGAGACTTATTAGAACATTCACTGTTTATTGAATATACAGACATAATTGAGAGATTACTATGAGCAGGGCTTATGCCAGTGCAAGGCCATGGGGAAACAGCACAGAAAGGAGTGCTCTGTTCATGTAAAATGGCCAGTGCCATGGAAGGCTTTACATTTCCATGGAAAAGCATCTGCAAGTTTGACTAACCACAGAAGCTATTCTTTCACTGCTGATTCGAAGCTGAGTGTGGCATGGCCAGGAACAGAGGAGAAACAATGTCTCCAGAGCTACAGAAGCACAGAACATACAGGCTGATAAAGAGGGTTTTAATCTGTCTCAGAGGAGAAGACGTATCTGAAACTCTGACCCAGGGGAGTAACTTCGGCATTGTGGACCATGTGGAACACAGAAAGATCAATAGGAAATGCAGAGCAAGACATATGGATGAAAACAGATCAGATACACTCAGTATTGTGTTTGCAGTATTTTTTTTTTCCAATAGAACTAAGATTTATGTAACTTTTTGGAAAATCATATGCAATTCTCATTCCATTCCATATCAATCTGTGGAATTTGTTAATAAACCCAAATAAGTATAATTGCAAACAGAAAAATGGTATTTAGGTCCAAGATTCTGAAAGTCAATTTTACAGAATTCTGCCTTGGCTAAGTTTATTTTTATCTGGCTGTACTATTTAGTAAGACAGACACTTGGGAATCAAAGTAAAAATAGATACTTTGGTAGTAAACTAAAATATGGCAATTAGGAAGAAGAGGTGATATTTGCACAAAGCCAGGGAGAGAAAGGAGAAAGGAACAGATTAGGTAGTGGGAATAATATGTGTTAAGCCTTTTCCAAGTATAAGTTATTTCTCTCTTTACCTTTCATAAATAATGCTCAACTTTTTAGTCTCATTATTTTTCCTTGGGAACTCATCTTTTTTACCTCTTGAAGTTTCAGATACCTTGGTACCAAAAACAGAACAAAGAATAATGTAACAGACTCATTCCACATATATAAATTTCAAAAACTATACAAAATAAAACATCCTGTTTACAAATACAAAGATGTGAATTAAAACCACAAAGAAAACCAAGAACATGACAAATATAAAAACCAGCTCATAGAGTGGTTATCTCTGAGATGAGTGGAAATGATTCAGAATAAGAATGAGTGTGCACAGGGCTTCCAAGGAAATGGTTATATTTAAATCTTTGCTTTTCAATGGCATCATTTTATATACTTCACACATTGTCTCAGGATGGATTCTTTGGGAAGATGGCTCTGAGATGAAGTTAAGAGTGCAGGGCATCTTTTGGAGTTCCCTTTGGGGTCCACACCGATGAAAGGGAGGGGAAGGGAGCAAGGTTGGGCAGAGGTAGACAACCAACTCTGATATAGGCCTGCCAACCCTAGCCAAAACCATGGCCATTCCAATGTTGAGCTGTCAGAGTTGTCCTGTGGTAGCCAGAAGTAGATAGCCCTTCGTATCCTGCCTCATCCCTCATCAGATGTGAACTGTCCCCAAAAAAGCATGATCCCATGCAGCACAGGCTATTCCTGAGGAGGTGACAGCTGAAGGTATTTTTCGCAGTTGCGACAGGGGCTCCTTCCTTGAAGGGCCATCTGGATAGTATGTATGACTTTGTAATGACACAATATTTTAGAAAATGTGTTTTAAAAAATAACTTCCATGGATCAATGTATATATTTTTTTAGAATCTAGTCATTTCTTTTACTGGAAATCAAAGAAAACACATGTGCTATAAAAATGCACTGTGCCTCTTCTTTTTCTACAGTTTCTCAATGACAACACATTTTCAAATTCTTTCAGTACTTGGGACACATTGTCAAGTTCTAGAGACTGTTCTCATTCAGCATGACTATGCAGTCCCTTCTAAGTTGCTTTACCTACTCAGTATATAATTTCCATCTTGTAGTTTTGTTGAAACTCTTTCTAGTTTCCCAACCATTTCTTTTTACTGAAGAAGCTGGAAACAAAAGATGAGTCAGATTTTGCCTCTCTTTTCTAGTTGTAATGTAGCATCTCATAACTTTTCCCAGGCAGAGGGTTTATTTCTTCCTTGCTATTGTGTGTGTGTGTGTGTTTTTTTAAATGAAGTATGAGGTTAGCCTTTTTCTTTTCATGAGCCTCAAAACAACAATATGACTAATTATGAATGATATTGATCAGATTCGACTCAATCTTGACACTTCCTAGATAATCATTAGACTGGGTCATATACCTTCCTTTAGGTCCTCACCAATTCCTGTGGACCCTATAGTAGTCATTATCACACTATACTGTTACCACTTTTCTTCTTTGTCTACATGTTAGACTGAAACAAATTTGATGTGCCTTCTATAAAAAGATTTTTCCTCTAGTTATCTTTAAAAGTATAATATTAGAGAGTATAAAACCCATTCTTCTTGAAATAGCTTACCACCAAAATATCTTCCCCAAATAAAAATACGTTGTCTTTAAGTCTATCAATATATATTTTAATCAATTGTTATTACATTAAACAGCTTTCCCCCAACACACTGCTTCAAAGACATAATTCAATACTTCAATAATATGACGATTTTATAAATTTGTGGTCAACAATTAATAATTTAATTTAGCAGATGGAAATGTAAAGTTATGTGAGTACTAGATCTCATGGATCAAAGTTACTTGAATTAATTGCTTCTTGCTTGAGATTTAAAGAACTTGTATGATATTTATTTGGGATTTATTTAAATACTCATTTCCCAAGGAAACCTAATGATTATGAATAGGAGACTAACATACTTTGAAGTATAATCTTATCTATCTTGGCAGGAAATAAAAACACTCCAATGCCATTTAATCTAAAGATGCACTTTCTTTAAAATTGCCCAGATTACTTCCTGTAGAGCTTATTGAACAGGCTGTTCCAAGAGATGGATGGACAGTCTGGAAACGATGCAGAATGATCAATTGAAATGACAACCACATTTAACTTTATATGAAATGACCTGAAAACCCATTTACCACAGTAATCTTTTGCATCAGCCTGTGTAATAGTGCTTTTAATGAAAAAGACAGGCATAACTTAACTAATTACTTAGAGACACTGAAATCAGTCATGTTAGTGACCCTATCACACATATCCTCTTGTGTTTTTTTTCACTAGATTTTCTTGAAAAAAAAGTATAAGAATATTCTACATAGTATCAAACAGCTGACAAAATGGTTATAATATATTAAAAAGATAGGTTTAAAATGTATCTAAATGAATACAGTATTTTTCAAGTAGTATTGAGTTTGGAAATTATGTAAGAAAAATTTAGGCTACTTGAATTCTTCAAGTTTTTCATATAGTGTCACTTGTTAGCACTGAATTTTTGAATATCCATATTTCTCCAATGGCAGGTTAGAGAGGGACAAAATAAACATAGATTGAAATAAACTTGAATTTATTAAAAATGTATTCTGATTAGTTATATGCAAGTCATATCAATTTTTATAAATATCAACATAATAATCAAAACCATAACTGTCTTAAAAGATATAATGGTATACTAATTACAAGAGAATTTAAGTAGAGATGTTTTAGATCTGACCCTCTAGTTTCAGTATTAATTCATTGCCTGTCAATAATTTAGCCATTGATCTGATCAGGAGGTCAATCCTAATCAGACTTCTCAGTCTAAAAATGAAACTATGATGAGTGACTTCATAGATTTTATTTGAAATTATTACCCTTTTATTGTGCTTAAAATTACTGATTACTTCAAAATCAGTATTTCTTCCTGGGATCTAGAAAACAAACAAACAAACATAAAAAAAGCATTGGTGAGGAAAGCCACGCAGGCGATGAAAGAGAAGTGATGCTGCCAACGGTGAGAAGATAAGATGTATTACATTTGTTTATTTAAATGTAATAACAATCCTTTCCAATAGTTCATCGGAGGTAAAATTTAACAGCATTGACCAAGGTTGGAAAAACTGGCTGCTCATAAACATTTGTTCAGCATCATTGCAGTTCAAGTTCAGGGCTGCAGCCTGAAAGCTCTGAATGGACAATAAGATGCATTAAGAAACAGAGCACACAATTTCTGTGTGGTACAGCAGGAGCTTCTTTAAAAGTTGATGTGACCTTGCTCTCAGACACTCACATGAAAGTCTGCAACCCATCTGTCTCAGTTCCTCTAAACCTTCTGGTTCTTCACATAGTGAGCGTAGCTGAGATCACTGAGCATCTACATATGAAGAGCTTCTACTGGTTTCTGAGTTCTAATCCACTCCCTTGGTATATTGCTTCTTTGTGGGATTGAAGGAAATCAAAGCTGTTGGAAGGTTTTGACATCCAGTTCAGAGGGGACTAATTCTGCCACGTATATATGGGATGTGTAAACTAAGACCTAGATTTAATATTTTGAAGAGACTATGGAACAACCCACATAACACTTCTCTAAAAACCAATCCTAGAGCTTCAGTTAACCTTTATGCATCTCAGGAAAACTCACATTGAGTAATTAGAATTAGAAATGCTAATAGCTCTGGGACTTGGATGAAGAGATAAAATGACCTGTAGCCAGGTAGAATGCTATAGGCTTGCATCCTAATGCTTTGATCAGGCCCATTCCACTGCAAGAGCCTTTTTTGTTCTTCTACCCAAACCTAATCCCATTAGAAAACTAGTAAAAGATGTCATCAGAGTGAAAAGAAAAATTCAGCTAGCTACCATTGTCTTTTCTGGTTTCTAAATATTTGGACTTAAGACTGCAACAAACTGGAATGACGGGCTGTGGTTTCCTTACATAGTGAGAGCTGCTTTAATTGAAGACACTGTGATGGGAAGGGCCTTTGACCATCTAAACAGCTCAGAGATAATTGCACAAATCACAAAAGAAGGGCAATTTAAAGCAGAAGCCAGACTGGTTCCAGAAACAGGGTGATCACAGACTGCAGAAAAGACAGCCTCAAAACTGAAGAAAGATTCATGAGGTCTAAACACTGAGAAAGGCAAAATCATTAAAATTCAGAGAAGCATTTCGGACCAGAATGACACAGTGGCACAACCTGAAAATTCATTTCCACTTGCCCAGCCAATTTGAAACCAACGAACAGATCCTTAACATTTCCGGACCAAAGTTGTTCGTAAGATTTCAACAGAGTGCTAAGTGTGATGCTAGGCTTCTCATTTATCTGTTAGACATCTAGAAAGATGAGGCATTTGGTATTAGAATGCATGATGGATTACTTCAAAAGAGCATTTTTAATATTAAAGATGATAAGTTAGCAAATGCAGGAGGTATTATTGGTAGAATTGAAGGAGGGGGAAAAGAAGAGTGAAAGGGGAGAGGGAGAGGAAGAAGAGAAAGGAGAGAGGAGAAGGGGAAAATAGAAAGGGGTATAACTATGTGTTTATACACTTACTCTTTAAAAAGGATCTCTCCCATTCACCTAATGGGTTTTATGGCTTATTTTTAATTAGCTAATGTTTCCAATTTCTACAATGAGATTGGATAACAAATAAGAAGCTTTCTTCTGTTCTCCAGTACAGTTCGTTTTAGGAAAATATATTCAATATACTTCATTATGCAGATTTCATCTGCTATCACTACAGTTATTTCCTCCTTAAACTCATACCCTTTTCAATATTCTGATAGGGAGGGAGAAGGACTATAAATCTGCCAGAGAATTCCACCAGGAAAGGCAAGGGTTTTGCAGTTGCTTATTTATTTGCTGGTTTGTTTTGAGAGGGAGAAAGAGAAGGGGGGGAAAAAAAAAACCACACAAAAACAACAACTCCCGAGGAAAGGTACAGAAGCAAGTGAAAACATATTCTGGTGAGATGATCTCCTAATGAATTGTTCTTTCAGTCAGAGAAAATAAACACTGTACTTTGAAAGTGCACTGTGACCAAGTTGAGCATAACAAAATGAGTAAGACACTATTTAAAATTATATCCATGATTCCTGATCTGCTCTCAGATTCAATGTTGTAAATCACTGGTTCCACTCATCTTCCCGAGGGACCACCCAAAACAGTGTCCCCTCCAAATTCACGATGTTGACTTTTTTCTATTACAGTAGAAATGAGTGGCTTGGATTTTATTAATTATTACATTTCTCCCATTTTTTCTCTTTAACTCTCAGCACTTGTTCACACATGCCCATATTAGAATCTAGTATTGACAGCTACTTATTTTTCTCCAAATAATTTTAAGTTACTTTATTATCTCAGATTGTATGTTAGCAAACTACTGTTCATCTAGTTACCTTGTCATGATCGCATTTCAGAACAATGTCCTTGACATGCCCTTAGCCCATGTAATTAAATAATTTAATTCTCTGATTCCATGGTATTTTTAAAGAATAATTAATTTCTTTATATGTAAATGGAGATTACTTATGCCTTGAATTTGGAACTCATGGGGGCAGGAGGGAAGAAAAAGAAAGTAAAGAAGAAGACAGAAAAAATAAAAGAAAGGAAGTAAATTGATGGAAGCTCGGGCAACATCAAACACTGGCAAAACTCATTTAACATAAAGATTTTGGAAAAACTTAGAATAAATCCATGGAAGACAGAAAGTTGTGAGCCAGGCAATTTTCCTCCAGTTTTTATCTCCCCACCACTTCTCCCCCCACCATATTTTTGTTTGTTAACCCTCACCTGAGGATATTTTTCCATTGATTTTTTGGGAGACTGGAAGGGAAGGTGAGAGACAGAAACACCAAAGTAAGACACATTGAATGGTTGCCTCCCACTTAACTCCCAACCAAATCCAGAACAATGTCCTTGACATGCCCTTTTATATGTAAATGGCGATTACTTGTGCCTTGAATTAGGAACTCATGGGGGCAAGAGGGAAGAAAAAGAAAGTAAAGAAGAAGACAGAAAAAATAAAAGAAAGGAAGTAAATTGATGGAAGCCTAGGCAACACCAAACACTGGCAAAACTCATTTAACATAAATATTTTTTTTTTCTTCCCTTGAGCCTGCCACTGAAGTATGTGTCCTTGACCAGAATCAAACCTGAGATCCTCCAGTCTGCAGGCTGACACTTGATCCACTGAGCCAAACAAACTAGGGCCCCTCTCTCCCATTTTTATATACCCTATTTTCCCTCTATTTCTTCTTATTTATCCTCTGAAATTTTTTATTCTATCCAGTGCTCTTTTTTTTTTTCCTTTTACCCCTTCCTCCTACTCCCTCTTTCTGTCCTTGGAAAACTGGAGAGCCTAGAAGTGTCCCACCTGTAAAGTAGGAAGGGCACCATGAGAGGGTCAGCATTCTTTCCTCTTCCATCCCTCTTGCATATTTCCCTTTAAGGAAGACTCCAGGAAATAGCTGACCTGGCATTGACTAATTTAAGAAATTTTTAGAAATATTACTCATTTCTGAACTATTCAGAAAGAGATGACAAGAGAGATACCTAAAGTGCTGCTGGGGATCAATGCTGTGATCCAAAATGCTATTAAGTCAACACAATGTTCCCCACACACTGAGCAAAATAAGTTTTTTCCAATGTCAACAGCCTCGTGTGCACCTGGTAGATATTTTATCCAGTATTAATGATTTTGACTACAAACTCCTATTTTCTGATACTCTGGAACACATACTATTTTGTGTGCTGTATTTGGTTCCGATAAGGAACAGTCTTAAAACAAAGTGTATTCATGGGCACATCTCAGCGTCAGGAAGGGTGTCACTTTAACATGAAGCAGTTATGAGCATCCTGAGATGCTCTGAAAGGAAACCTTCAAGGTCAGAAGTAAAGAAATTTGTCTGGATTATAGCAGGCTCCTTTTTGTCCCTAGTGTTAGCAGGCGGCGAGCAGCTGTGCAGAAAAAGAAGAATCATCTGTTTTCCTTATCAGGACTGTATATGAGTCACAGCTGATAAATATACTTATTCTCATTCAGATCTCTTCTTGAAGAAAGGAAAAACAAATTGTGAAGGAGTAGCAAAGAAGAAAAGATAACTGATAAATTACACAACAAAATAAGGTGATGCTTTATAGTTCAAGTAGAAATGAAATGGTTTGTTATACTGTACACCCACACATATTAATGAATTCAAATAGGGACATGAGCCGTTATTCTTCTGGGACTTAAGCTATTATCTGGGTTATATCAGTTACTTTTAGAAGCTCTTTTAAACCATTCATGTCTCAGAGAATGAGCCTTTCAATGTGCTAAATTAGAAGCATCTTAATTGTAAAAGTGGTCCTATAATATATGTAGGAGATTTGACTTTGGGTGGTAAACATATAATGTAATATACAGATGATGTATTATAGAATTGTACCCTTGAAACCTATATAATTTCATTAACTAATGTTACCCCAATAAATTTACTTAACAAGAAGTACCTTCATTGAAAAACTAATAAAAATTAGAATATTTTAAAGTGATACTTGCACTGTGCTGCAGAAATAAAAATTATGTGCTGTGGAGTAAGGAGACTCCTTAGAGAAAAACAGAAGTTTTTCCATATCTAGTTCATTTGTGACAATGATAGATCACATTGGCATAGAGAGAATTCAGCCATCATTGATTTTTCCCCTTTTCCACAACATTGCGCTACAAATGCTCATATGCAAAGATTATGTGTATTTTTAATGCTGTCTAGCTGTGTGGGTTTATTATCTATTCCCAATACACCCAAAGTTTGACATGCACTAAATCCTTTCTTTTGTATATTCCTTACTATAAATAGTGGATAGAATTAAAAGACAGTGGGCTGAATTCTGACTCTACCACTTACTAGATTTGAATTTAAATAGTTTACCTATGTGTATGTAAATACCATTTGCCAGTTTTTTAAAACTCCTTTAGAGAATTTTTAGAGAATCATTTTTTTAAATATAAATGTTCTTGTGAAGCAATAACAGGTGATGCTAATAATGATTGTATCTTACTAATTTTTTACTGGAACAAGTAATTTACTGAACTGCTTTCACCAAGATGCTAGATTTGATTCTTTACATGATTTCAAAATATTGTATATAAAATATCACTGATCTGTCAACAACCTTCTGAGATTGGCCAGTTTAGTCATCTGGTCTCATTGCAGTATTTATGTTGATTTTCCACATTGATGCAAAACTTCCTCTTTGCCTCACTTCTCACAAACATCCAATGGCCTCTACCTACTCCTGGCCTTTGGTACCTCTTCCCTTTCCTCTTCTCATAATAACACACAAACAAAAGTTTATATAAATACTAGAGGCCAGATGCACAACATTCATGCACTCAGAGGGAGGGAAGGTCTCTCAACCCGGCCTATGCCCTTTTTTTTTTTTTTAATATATTTTATTGATTTTTTACAGAGAGGAAGGAAGAGAGATAGAAAGTCAGAAACATCGATGAGAGAGAGACATCAATCAACCGCCTCCTGCATGCCCACAGTGGAGATGTGCCCGCAAGCAAGGTACATGCCTCCAACCGGAATCGAACCTGGGACCTTTCAGTCCACAAGCCGACGCTCTATCCACTGAGCCAAACCAGTCTCAGCCCGGCCTATGCCCTTTTGCAGTCCCAGAGCCCAAGAGGAAGCAGGTCTAAGTCGCAGTTGGATATCCTAAGCACTGCCCCAGAGGCAGTCCGCTGCGCTCACCAAATGTCAGCTCAGTTTGTGGTTGAGCAACACCTCCCCTGCTGGAGCTCACTAACACCAGAAGGCAGCTTCTGCATTGAGCATCTGCCCCCTGGTGGTCAGTATGTGCCATAGCGGCCAATCATTCCCCTTTTATTATATAGGACTACTATCCTGGTGCACAGATTTATGCACATTGAAAGGAAATTAATTAGAATAAATATTGTAATATCATTATTCACCCTTTCTCTATATTGGAAGTGTCAACAAAATTCATGATTGACAATGATAGATAGATATACATATTGCAAATGGTGCCATCAAGAGCTTTATATGTACTGGCATGCGTGTGAGTCAATTTAGCCTTTTATATATAGAGACTAGAGGTTTGGTGCACTAAATTCATGCATGAGGTTTGGCAGTGTATCCCTCAGCCCAGCCTGCACCCTTTCCAATCTGGGACCCCTCAAAGGATGTCCGACTGCCCATTTAGGCCCAGTAGGATCAGGCCTAAATGGGCAGGTGGACATCACTCTCACAATTTAGGACTGCTGGCTCCCAACTGCTCACATGCCTGCCTTCCTGATTGCTCTTATCCACTTCTATCTGCCAGACTGATCACCCCCCTAACCACTCCCCTGCCAGCCTGATTGATGCCTAATTGCTCCCTGACAGCCTGTTTGCCCTGCAGGTCTGGTAACTAGTAACTGTTCTCCTCTGCAGGCCTGGTCATCCCCAACTGCCCTTTCCTGCAGGCCTGGTTGCCCCCAACTTCCCTATTCTGCTGGCCTGGTCCCCCTCAACTACCCTCCTCTATTAGCCTGATCACCCACATCTGCCCTCTCTTGCAAACCTGGTCCTTCCCAACTGCCCTCCCCTGATGGCCACTTTGTTGTGGCCATCTTGTGTCCACATGGGGGCAGCCATCTTTGAACATATAGGGATAGCCATCTTGTATGATGAAGTGATGGTCAATTTGCATATTACTATTTTATTAGATAGGATAGAGGCCTGATGCACTGGTGGGGGCTGGCTGGTTTGCCCTGAAGGGTGTCCCAGATCAGGGTGGGGGATTATCTTGGTGCATGGGGCAGCCTGGGCAAGAGGCCTGTGGTGGTTTGCAGGCTGGCCACACCCCCTGCTGGCTAAAGGAGAGGCCCTGGTATCTGGGATTTATTTATCTTCTAAAATTGAAACTGTAGCCTTGAGCAGAGCCAAACCTCTTGCTCACTCCACAGCCACAGCCATTTTTGTTGGGATTTGTTTATCTTCTATAATTGAAAATTTGTAGCCTTGAATGGAGGCCTGGTGCAGCCAGGATATGAGGAAAGCTTGACGTCCTCCGTTACCAAGGAAACCCAAGCCTACTGCTGTCTCCGCAGCCATCTTGGTTGGGTTGATTTACATGCTCATTCCTGATTGGCTGGTGGGTGTGGCTTATAGGTGTAGAGGAGGTATGGTCAATTTGCATATTACTCTTTTATTAGATAGGATAAACTTGCTTAATTAGACCTGCTTTCTGATTTAGCTAAACTTTTTCCAGCCCAGTGAAGCATCCCAACTTCTCTTTCAAGTAACTGTCAGCAATATAGCAGTAAATATCATCACAAAGCAGATTATTATTATAGGTCATGCAGGGAGAAAAAACAGTACAATATTTAACTACAGCAGTGTTTGACATATTCTGCGCATTGAGAAAACCTGAAGTCATTTTCAAGTTCCACCCATTTCTTACTTCTTTTCAGTCAGATCAAATTTATAAACTTTCTAAACCCCCATTGTCTTGCTAATGAAAAGAAAATAGGATTCCACCAAGTCTCCTATCTACCTACTCCAGGACTTTTATGAGGATCAAATGAGATGAGGTATGGAAAAACATGCATCTGCCCTCTGGTGGTCATTGCTCGTCATCGTACCCATAGAAGGGAAGGATGGATACTTAGCCTTTTAAATATAGATCACTTTATGGAAGTAGTTTACTTTCTGACCCTCTAATACTTTACTGGTTTGAGTGATGTTACAAGGAAAAGCCAATTCATCTCAAGCCAGGAGAAGAGTAGAAAGCTAGGTGTAGTTTATGCTGTGATGCTGATATTATAACAGATCCAATCCCAAGTCCTGGCTATACTGCTATCAGAATCTGAACTACCTGTGTGTGCTAAGCCAGTATCCCATGGGAAGAGCTAAAGCATGTGTCCATAATTACACCCACATATTCCTATATTAATTATCCATATGTTTTCTCTCTCTTCCCAGAGTGGAAGAAGTCAGCACCCATGGGGGAAAAATTCAATCATGGCACTTATTCTGAGAAAATCAATTTCATTGGTAATGTCGAGGCCAAGTACAGATGACTTGAATGAAGCAGGCTTGATTTTTCCATTACATTTTAAGAATTAAAAGGGGAATTCTGTAATTCTATTTGAATAAAATTCAATCTTGTTGCTTTTAGATGATTAATTAACATTGGGTGCTGAGAGTTCTTGATATCCAGGGGTATATTCATAACCACCAAGATGTAACATATTTTTTTCACATTTTTTTAATTATTAATTTTTATACATATCTTCCCATTGCCCGCCCTCCCTCCCAGGCATACCCCAATCCCCCAGTGTCTGTGTTCATTGGTTATGCTTATATGCATGCATACAAGTCCTTTGATTGATCTCTTATCTACCTCACCTAACTTTAATCTTCCTGCTGTAATTTCACAGTCTGATGCTTTACTGCCCCTGTATCTATCCTTTTGTTCATCAGTTTATAATGTTCTTTATTATTCACAAATGAGTGAGATCATGTGATGCTTCTCCTTCATTGCCTGGCTTATTTCACTAAGCATAAGGTCCTCCAGTTCCAACCAGGTTACTGCAAATGGTAAGAATTCCTTCTTTTTTAATGGCAGCATAGAATTCCATTGTGTAGATGTACCACAGTTTTCTGATCCACTCATCTGCTGACGGGCACCTAGGCTGTTTCCAAATTGTAGCTATTGTAAATTGTGCTGCTATGAACATAGGGGTGCATAAATCCTTTCTGATTGGTGTTTGCGATTTCTTAGCATAAATTCCTAAGAGTAGGAGATCCATTTTTAGTTTTTTGAGGAAACTCCATACTGTTCTACACAGTGGCTGCACCAGTTTGCATTCCCACAAACAGTGCACAAGGGTTCCTTTTTCTCCGCATCCTCACCAACACTTGTCTTTTGTTGATTTGTTGATGATTGCCATTCTGACCGATGTAAGATGGTATCGCATTGTCGTTTTGATTTGCATCTCTCGGATGATTAGTGACTTTGAACATGTTTTCATGTGTCTCTTGGCCTTCCTTCTGTCATCTTTCGAAAAGGTTCTATTTAGGTCCATTGCCCATTTTTTTTATTGGATCGTTTATCTTCCTTTTATTAAGTTGTATAAGTTGGCTATAGATTTTGGAGATTAAACCTTTATCAGTGATAAGATTTGCAAATATGTTCTCCCATTCAGTGGGTTTTCTTGTTGTTTTGTTGATGGTTTCTTTTGCTGTGCAAAATCTTTTTATTTTGATGTAGTCCCATTTGTTTATTTTTTTAAATATATTTTATTGATTTGTTACAGAGAGGAAGGGAGAGGGATAGAGAGTTAGAAACAACGATGAGAGAGAGACATCGATCAGTAGCCTCCTGCATGCCCCCTACTGGGGATGTCCCCGCAACCAAGGTACATGCCCTTGACTGGAATTGAACCTGGGACCCTTCAGTCCACAGACCGATGCTCTATCCACGGAGCCATACCGGTTTTGGCAAGATGAACCAACAGGTGGTATATGTATATAGCGAGATATTTATTATTAGAAATCGGTCCATGTGATCATGGAAGCTGCAAAATCCAAAACTTTCATTATGAGCTTGAAGGATGGCAACCCAGGAGAGACAAAAATTCAAGTCTAGTCTAAAAGATGGCTGGTTGGAGACCCGCAATGTTCCAGGTATATTTTCCACTTCATTTCCACTTCAGGTCCAAAGACAAACTGCTATAGGATTAGGAAGAGCCACTGCTGTAGATAAGTTTGAAGGCAACTTGCTGGAGAATTCTAAGTTGCTAGAAGGATGCTGGTCTTCTCAATCTAGCTAGGCCTTCTTATAGGAGGAAGCTCACCCACATTATGGAAGATAATCTACTTGCTCTTAGTCCACTGATTTAAAAGTTAAATCTCATTGAAACATCAGGAACAATGTTGGACTAAAGATTTGAGCACATTGTGGCCCAGCCAAGTTGACATAAAATTAACCATCTTAGAAATTTTATGTATATATTAGTATATTTAATATATAAGTATGTGTGTGTGTGAATAAACTAGTGTTTTGCAACATCTAAGACTGAAACCTATATGTTCATATTGATTAATGTCACCCAAATAAATTTAATTTAAATAATGAAATCTAAGAAACAACTCAACATTCTTGTATATACCACAACCCAAAATTTCAGAAAAAAAAAGTACATATGAGGATGATCAGACATTGGATTTTGTTAGTGCACATTCCTGGATAAGATCAAATAAATGTATAACATGAAATCATTGAATGATGATCACATTTTAAATTCATGTTTCTTAAAAATAATTTTTAATATATCTTTATTGTTCATATTATTACAATTATTCCTCTACTCTATTTGCTTTCCTCCATTTCTTTCATTTGTGACCTGTTTCTTTTTCTCCTCATTTTGGCTGCTTACCTGAGTTGATAGAGTGGCTTTGTGTGCTAGGTGTCTTATAGGGCCCAGTCACTCAGCCTCCCCAGTTACCTGAGGTGGACACTCTTGGTACACCACTTTGTGGGCTGTGTGCACAGTCTTGTTCTAGTTAAGCCTTAAAACCTCCCACCATAGCTCCCCTCCACCCAGTTTCCACCCCACCCTCTACCCTTACCCCTCCCCACTGTCCTCATCCATAGGTGTATGATTTTTGTCCAGTCTCTTCCTGTACCCTCGAAAAACCTTTCCCCCAGTCCACTCTCTTTCTATGCCCCTGATTCTATTATATTCACCAGTTTATTCTGTTCATCAGATTTTTTTGCTCACTTTATTTTAACATTCACTTTTTGTTAGATATGTATTTGTTGTTCATAATTTTTATCTTTACCTTTTACTTCTTCTTCCTCTTTCTAAAGAATACCTTTCAGCATTTCATATAATACTGTTTGGGTGGTGATGAACTCCTTTAGCGTTTTCTTATCTGTGAAGCTCTTTATCTGACCTTCAATTCTGAATGATAGCTTTGCTGGGTAGAGTAATCTTGGTTGTAGGTTCTTGCTATTCATCACTTTGAATATTTCTTGCCATTCCTGTCTGGCTTGCATAGTTTCTGTTGAGAAATCAGCTGATAGTTGTATGGATACTCTCTTATAACTGTTTTTCTCTTGCTGCTTTTAATATTCTCTCTTTGTCATTTGCTCTTGGCATTTTAATTATGATGTGTCTTGGTGTGGTCCTCTTTGGATTCCTTTTGTTTGGGGTTCTGTGTGCTTCCTGGACTTTTACCAGGTGGGGGAAGTTTTCAGTCATTATTTCTTCAAATAGGTTTTCAGTATCTTGCTCTCCCTATTCTTCTGGCACCCCCATAATTCAGATGTCAATACCCTTGAAGTTGTCCCAGAGGTTCCTTATATTATTTTCATGTTTTGTATTCTTTTTTCATTTTGCTTTTCCAGTTGGGTGTTTTTTGCTTCTTTGTATTTCAAATCTTTGACTAGATTTTTACGATCCTCTAGTATGTTGGAACTCTGTATATCATTTTTTATTTCAGTCAGTATATGCTTAGTTTTTAGTTGGTCCTTTTTAATATCCTTGAGGGTCTCACTAAATTTATCAGCCTTTTCTAGAAAATTCTTGAAAAACCTTATAACTGTGGTTTTGAACTCTATTTGCTTTCCTCCATTTCTTTCATTTGTGACCTGTTTCTTTTTCTCCTCATTTTGGCTGCTTACCTGAGTTGATAGAGTGGCTTTGTGTGCTAAGTGTCTTATAGAACCCAGTCACTCAGCCTCCCCAGTTACCTGAGGTGGACACGCTTGGTACACCACTTTGTGGGCTGTGTGCACAGTCTTGTTGTAGTTAAGTCTTGACTGTTGTTTGTATCACTGGGAGGAATTGACCTCCAGGCTAATTGGCTATGAGGTTCAGCTGTGTCTATGCTGGGAGAACTTCTGTGCTGGAAACACCCTTATGAGACAAGACTTGCAGAAGCCTTTGTGCTCAGCTTGGATGGGGTGGAGTCTCAGGGCGGAGCCAATAGCGATGGCTTCCTGTCAGCCCTGCCCTAAGAGGCCACTGCGTCTCAGTCTCTCATGGTAATCACTTCAAGCTCCTCTGAGAGAAAGCCACCCTCAAGTTTTTCCCACTGCCAGACATTCCAGTTTCTCCCCGAATGAGTCTGAATCCCCAGAGTCACACCCAGAACTGGAGTTCAGAGCACTCGGGAGCTTTTGACTCCCTCTCAGTTGAGAAAGCCAGTCATGTACTCAATTGTCAGCCTTCTCCACATGTGTGCACCTCCGTACCTCTGCCTTCTGCAGCTCCTGTGAGTCTCAGTGGCTTTTCTTTTTCCTTCTAATTGTAGAATTTCCATTCAGCCAGTTGTCCTTTGGTTCTGAATGATGTCCATTTTTTCTTTTAGTTGTAGGTTTGAAATTGTTGTGTGAGGCAGCAGTTTAGATGTTTACATGTGCCTCTCCATCTTGGTTTCTCCAAAAATAATTTTTTACATATTGAAAATAAAATACATGGCATTGATTCATTTACACCTTCAAAAATGTAGATATTATAAATCTTTAGAACATCTTTTCTGATTAATTTTGTAGTCATCAGTGTTACTCATCACGTGAAGGACCTTAGTGATACTGTTCTTTGCTTCAGCTTCTCAATCATAACTCTGCACATTTTATCTACCTCAGATGCTCATTACTGCCTGTAAAGATTGTAGAAGTGTTGAGAATGTGAAATCTAATTCAACAGTTCTAAAAATACATCTGTGATTGCAGAGTTGTCTTTAAGGCATTTATCTTAAATTATGGCTTGACATCACATTTAGTAAATGACAAATGATGATTCTAATCCTCTTGGGCCTGATTCCATAATGCTTTCTTTCCACATCAAAATCAGCAAAAAAGTCAAACCTAAATGAGGTCAGCAAAATAAAGACCAAAATGTCATGCATGTTTTTGAAGAAATACATTTAAGTTATAATTAAATTATGCAAAACATTTTATATGAACAAAGCATAGACAGTTGTTTTTGATATCCTGAGTATTAGATGATTTCTAAGAATGTCTTTTCTGCCAATTTCTTTATACTAGTTATGATCTGTTCTTCATCTCATTACAGCAGAACTGTAAAAGGGATGTTGCATACATAGAAAACATGTCATCTACATTAGTCTGAATGCTTATGGATATATTTCTTTTTTTAGTGATTCCACAGAGATTGATTAAGGTGACATTCTCTGACTTCTTGTAGCCCTGATGCTAAAAAGGCAACCCTTAGCAATATCACATCACCCCAAAAACATTGTGATGCCTTACAGAGAATGTGAAGGATTGGGGGGGGTATGTAAAGATTAAAAAAGACCCCAAAAGAACAGGTAATCCAGGCATGAAATATTCAGATATGGAGGAATCTGGAAATTGTGTTTTTATTGAGTTTTATATATTTTTATTGATTGTTTACAGAGAGAAAGGGAGAGGGATAGAGAATTAGATATATCAATCAGCTGCCTCCTGCACGCCCCCTACTGGGGATGTGCCAGCAACCAAGGTACATGCCCTTGACCTGAATAGAACCTGGGACCTTTCAGTCTGCAGGATGATGCTCTATCCCTTGACCCAAACCAGTTTCAGCAGGAATCTGGAGATTTTAGTTCTATTTTCAGTACCAGCAAGCCCTTTGGGAGGATTTGGGAAACTTGGAAAAGTTTATCTAAAGACCAAGTTTAAAGTAGAACAAGATTTATGTATCCAGGCTTTCAGATTTGGATGTATCGGGAGCTTTTTAATTCTATTTCCAGTCACATCATAGGAACAATGAAGTCACAAGCATAGAGGGGTTTAATCCCCAGGCTTTCCTGAACATTTTATCACAAGCTGAGGATCTGTAACTTTGTTTTTCTGGCTTCCAGATAGCTTTACATAAAAAATTAAAATTGTACAAAAATAAATAAATAAAAAACATGAAGTCTTACTCCTGTTTTGAAAACCAAACAACTTTTTCTCCTGGCATTTGCAAGCTTCCAGAAAATTCATATTTAATATTACTATTTCGGAATTTTCACTGTGGAAATCAGTAAGGAATTCCATATTTAGAAAATAAAAATAAAATATTAAAAAATAAAACTTTTTCCAATATTTTAAAGAAAAATTATTCACTTATGCAAAGATGATGGATATAGGTACATATTCTCAAAGTTTACATTGGTTCATGGTCTATACCCAATATAGTACAATTTTACATAACTTACATGGTTCCTGTATTCTATATATTTCACTTTTTAAGGGATTTTTTTAAGGTTACTATATTTTTTAATATATTTTATTGATTTTTTACAGAGAAGAAGAGAGAGGGATAGAGAGTTAGAAACATCAATGAGAAACATTAATCCTGCATGCCCCCTACTGGGGATGTGCCCACAACCAAGATACATGCCCTTGACCAGAATCGAATCTAGGACCTTTCAGTCCGCAGGCCGATGCTCTATCCACCGAGCCAAAACAGACTTGGCTAAAGGTTACTATTATCTAATGTTTTTATTATTAACTTTCCTCCAATTGGCAGTTTTCTTGAATGAAAATATAAAGAACAACTTAACATTATCTTCTTCTGTAAGAGTTTACAATCACTGTTGGAAAGCTACCAGTATTATTCATGGTGGCCAAGACATAAAAATAACTAAAGTGTCCCTCAGTAGATGATTGGATAAAGATGTATGTATGTATGTATATATATATATGTGTGTGTGTGTGTGTATGTGTATATATATATATATATATATATATATATATATATAATGGAATACTACTCAGCCATAAAAAATATGAAGTACTACCATTTACAATAACATAGATGATCCTTGATAACTGAAATAAATCAGCAATAGGGGGGTGAGGGCATGAGTTGAGGAGGATGGGGGGTAATAGGGGAATAAGGATAAATGTGTGACACCTTAATCAATAAAGACATTTTAAAAAAAGAAATAAGTCAGATGAAAAAAGTTGAGAACCATATGATTTCTCTCAGATGTGGGATATAAACCTGAAAGCAACAATTAACAAAAAAAACAAACAAAAATTCATAGCCACTGATAACAGTACAGTGGTTATAGAGGGAAAGGTACATAGAATAGTGAAGAGTAAAAAGAGTCCAATATATGGTGATGGAAAGATGATTTGACTTTGGTTGGTGGGTACATAATGCAATATAAAGATCATTTATCATAGAAATGTACACTTGAAACCAATAAAAACTTATTAACCAATGTTACCTCAAAAATACAATTTTAAAAAGCTATTAAGCTATGAAGTTAACTAATTATTTATATATTTTATGCCCCTACCCTCAAAATAACAAGCTGTAAATGTTAACTTTTCTACTCTAAAATGACTTTTCATTTCCTATTTCACATACTAGTGTCTTCTTTTAAAACAAGATCCTAGGAATGAAAAAATATGCCAGTTCTGTACATAAGGAGAGAAGGTCTCAGAGGAACTACAAAGCAAACAGATCATCTCTTTAACCAAATCACCTGAAAAGGGTGCAAATATTTATTCAAAATTGATGCTCTGTCTTGACATCTGGCCCACATTTGTTTATTGACTTGATCTTCTGCAGAAGAGGCTATGAATAGACATTCCAAAATTAAAAAGAAAACCCTAGATATTTAATATTGAGGAAAATAGAATGACATGGCCTGGAAAGAGAAAAGAGACCTAAGGAGACATTATTAAGAAGAAGTCAAGGCTAAGATGAATTTTTGAACTCAACAATCAAATCAGCCCTTAGAAATTCATTTCTGATTAACAGAATATACAATTGCCTCTACATATCCATATACTAATAAAGCTATTGTTCCTTGAGTGGGTTTTTACTTGGTTCACATCTAGAGTAAAGTTGATTTTGTATATTTATTACATGCAATGCTTTAGCACTATGAAAGATGTGCAGATAAAGAAAAAAAGAAGAAAAAGATGAAACTTGACATCTAAAACTAATAGAGGAGACTTTGAAGTTTGTGGATGGCTATAATAAGTGTTTCTAAGAGCTCACAGTTGGGAAAAAGGGGAGGTGAATAACAAAATGGGCAGACTTTGGACAGCTATCTCATTAGGAATGGTGAGAATTTTAGGCAGGTTATTTTCTGAGTAAAAAATGAACTTTGAGGAAAAACTATAATATATGCCAAAATTGGTTTGACTCAGTGAACAGAGCATCTGTCTGCGGACTGAAGGGTCCCGGGTTCGATTCTGGTCAAGGGCATGTACCTTGGTTGCGGGCACATTCCCAATAGGGGGTGTGTAGGAGGCGGCTGATCGATGTCTCTCTCTCATCGATGTTTCTAACTTTATATCCCTCTCCCTTCCTCTCTGAAAAATCAATAAAATATGCCAAAGCCGGTTTGGCTCAGTGGATAGAGCATCGGTCTGCGGACTGAAAGGTTCTAGGTTAGATTCCAGTCAAGGGCATGTATCCTGGTTGTGGGCACATCCCCAGTAAGGGGGGTGCAGGAGGCAGCTGATCGATGTCTCTCTCTCTCATCGATGTTTCTAACTCTCTATTCCTCTCCCTTTCTCTCTGTAAAAAAACAATAAAATATTTTTAAAAAATCAATAAAATATATTTTTAAAAATATTTTTAAAAAACACTATAATATACTAGTAATTCCTCCATTCATTGTCAATGTCATTCCTAAGCTAATACTATGCATTTCCCCAAATGTCTTAAATCCATGAGTCTGTTAGTATGGATATTTATCTGTTAATCTACCTATCAACTTTCCACTATGGCTGGGCACCATTGTGAGAACTCAGCAATTTACTCATTTTAGCTGCTTTGTGAAAATATTACCTCACTTTATCTGACCAAAGCATGTACTGATTAACCAATTACTGTCCCCTTCTTAATGTGTGTCAAAATTAAGTACATGAATCTACCAGATTTTTTAACACAAAGTGAAATTTTTAAAAGGCGAGTTGCTTCAGTGAAAATAAACCAGGCCACTATCTTATTGAAAACAAGACTTCCTTTTATAAAATCTCTTACTCTGAATAAATACATTCAACTCCTAGTAAAAGTAAAACTTTCATTGCAGAAATATTTGCCTTATGTTACTTTCACATAAATATGTAGAAGAATAAGATAACAAGCTGTAGATGTTAACTTTTCCGCTCTAAAATGAGTTTTCTTATGCATTTCTTATGTTCCCCAAATTTCTTAAATCCATGAATCAATTAGTATGGGTATTTATCTGTAAATCTACCTATCAACTATCCACTATGGTTGGGCACCATTGTGAGACATGCTTGCAGATGGTAGAAAGTCCTTCTTACGTTTTAAATATACAGATGTTTTGAATTTATAAAATTAATCTATGAGCACAGAATAAGTAGCAATTATGTGTATATCCTATTTTGAACTACTTTTAATAATACCCAAGAAGTAGACAGCATGACCTCAAAGAGTTCATTAATTTATGGTAATCTTCAGTTTTAAATGAGTTATTATGATGTACTTTAGTGTATTTTTCTTATTTTTCCTCTACGTGGGGTTTGTTGAACTTCTTATATTTTTAAATTTATCATTTTAATCAAATTTATACATTTTCAGTCATTATTTCTTGAAATATTTTTTTCTGCTTCTCCAACCTTTCCAGACCCATGTTTCCCATAGCTCAGTAATGTTCTTTGTGTATTTTTTTTAATAAATTATATTTTTGTCTTCAAGTTCACTCATCTTCTACAATGTCTTAAGTTGGCATTAATTTTATCTTATGTAATTTTTAGTCTCTAGAAGTTCAACCTTTCCTCTAATTTCTTGAACATATGGGATACAATAGTAACAACTGTTTTAATATTCTTGTCTACTAATTCTAATATCTGTGTTATTTCTTGGCCCATGTGGCTTATTTTGTTTCTCTTCAGTGTGGGTTACATTTTCCTGCTAGTTTCTTTGTCTACCAAACTTAATTGGGTAGTAGACATGGTGAATTTTACCTTGTTGCATCTGGATATTTGCTTATTCCTATTAATATTTGAAGTTTTCTTTTATGACTCAGTTGAGTTACTTGAACACTTTTTTGGGGTCTTGTTTGAAGCTCTATTAGGTGGGACCACCAGTGCAGCTTTCAGCCTAGGGCTAATTTTGCTTTACTACAAGGCAAACATTTGTATGGGTTCAATTTCATATCCATGAAGAAGGAAGTTTCCTCCCGGTCTAGTAGGAATAGGCACTACTCAAGCCCTCTGTGAAATTCTAGTATTATTCCCTTTCCTCCTTAACAGCAGTTCTTTCTCCAGCCTCAGATAGCTTCCTCATACTTATGGCCCAATTCAGTGTCCAAATGAAAATTCCAGAGGGATCCTGTTGAATATTCCACTGTTTCCTTTCTATGCAGTTTTCTCCCCTCCTACTCTCTTCGCTGAGAACTCTTGCTATCTTGGCCTCTCAAGACTTTCATCTCTGTCCTCTCCATCCAAGGAAAAAGCTAAGGTTCTTCTACAATTGCAGGTCTCCTTGTTTGTTTTTAATTTCTCAAGGAGTGTGATATTTTATTCACTTTTGTGCAATGTCTTGAAAAAGCACTATCCCATATCTTTGCTCTGTTTTTTTGTGATTCTTTAAGATGGAAGGCTAAATTGGTCCCTGCTACCCCATCATGGCCAAAGTAGAAGCTGCTCCATGAATTGAGAATCCAATATGGATGAGTCTGCAAAGATGAATTCATGAAGAACGGGAGTTGCATCTCAATAAGTGTTAAACGCTGTGTATGACTTTTACTGCCTCTGCGAAGCTGATTTCAAAGGAAAAATTTAAGTTCAAGTAATAACTACAGGGAGGTTATTGAATATCTGATTGCACAGCATGTTTTATACTTCCAATAAAGAACAAATAGGAGTACTAGACCAAAATTATAATGGAATGCTTTTGGTAGAGATAGATGGTGAATATTGTTAGCAAATGAATTCATTTGGTGTTAAAATCTATAGTGTCTCCTGTGAATATTTTAAAGACAAGTATACCAAATTACAATCTATTTTTCTATTCATTGTTTCTCTGATTCAATCTAAAATTTATTGAGTATTTACCATACATGCCCTAGACTACATACTGGGAGATTGTTAAGTGAGTAATAATGAATAAAGCATGCTTTTAAGCCTAACTAATGGAGGAGAAAATATATACACAAATATTCATAAAAAACAATTACTGTACTAGGAGTTTATGCCAAGTGGCATGGAACCAAATATATATATATATATAAAAGAGCCACTTATTCCCTCTGCAGGTGGAGGTGGGGAATCAGGGTAATTTTCAGAAGCAAGGTGATAAATTTAAGCTGTATCTTGAGAAATGTTTGAAGACTTGCCAGGTAGTCTACTGTGAGGAATAAAAAGCTCATTCTAAACAGGAAAACAAGATTGGCTCACAATATGGGGGATCCACTGAGATACAAAAATGCAGGCCTCCTGGTCAAAAGTTATTAAAAATTCCAAGATAGTGCCATAGCAAAGCATAAAACAAAGTGGCAGGCGCTTCTGAGTGCAGGGTTCTGTGTAACTGCACAGGTCACATGGCGTGAAACTGGCCCTGTTGTTTATGTCTAGAGTGTGGGCTGCATAGTGGTGGAAATGTCAGAGATGAGCCTGAACAATACAGATAGCCATTAAGGGGGAATTTGATTGAGTCCATGCCAGAGAAAAGGGAAATTAACTGAAAATCTCTTTCACAAGGACTGCTTATAGTTTATTGATCTTTTCTTTTGTTTTTCTAGTCTTTATTTTTTATTTCTATTCTCATCTCCATTATTTATTTCCTTCTGCGAAATGTGTGCATTGTTTTTTTTTTTCTTGGTTTTTTTTTTTTTCTAGTCCTTTGAGATACAGTTAGGTTGTTTGAGATGTGCCTTTTATAACATTACAATCATTTAGAAATATATTATTTTGCTACTAAAGTGACAATATCTCTAGCTGCAAACTCTGAAATAAGCAATTCCACCCAGGAAGTCTACATGGCATGTTATTCAAAAAAAAGATCACAAACAATATCTTTCATTCCACATACCCTTTTGCAATAAAATTTGATTGCTTCTCTTACCAAGAAGTAGGGTTTTTTCTTCCTTCTCTTGCACTTAGGCTAGTTTTGTGATTACGTTTGAGTAATAAAATGTGGCAGAATTGATATGTTGCTTCATTTAAGAGGGCTTGTGGCTCTGGCCCAAATGGCTTAATTGGGTGGGCATTCCCCCATGCACCAAAAGGTCACTAGTTCAATTCCAGGTCAGTGTACATGCTGAGGTTTAGGGCTTAATACCCAGTGTGGGAGTCAACCAATCAACATTTCATTCTCACACTGATGTTTCTCTCTTTCTCCCTTCATGTCTCTCTAAAAATTAATAAAAACATTTAAATAAATAAGATAACTTTTGGATTCTACTTTTGAGAGTTTCTTTTTTGGAACTCTGCTTAGAACGACATGAAAGACCAAGCTATGCCAAAACCTGTTTGGCTCAATGGATAGAGTATTGGCCTGCAGACTGAAAGGTCCCAGGTTCGATTCTGGTCAACGGCATATATCCTGGTTGCGGGCACATCCCCTATAGGGGTCGTGTAGGAGGCGGCTGGTAGATGTTTCTCTCTCATCAATATTTCTAACTCTCTATCCCTCTCCCTTCCTCTCTGTAAAAAATCAATAAAATATATTTTAAAAAAAACAAAGATTAAGCTAACCATTTACAGAGGCCATCTGGAAAATAAATGAGGTCCCAGATATGTAAATAATGCCTCTTTGGACTTGCCACTCTAGCTACTGGATGGATACAGACAAATAAGTAAATCCAGGCCACTCAAGGTGGAACAGAAATATCACCCATCTTGATCCCTCACAGAATTCTAGACCCACAGACTTATGATGAGTAATAAATTGTTGTTTTAAGATAGCTTTGGGGTGATTATACAGCAGTAGAACAATGGAACAGAAATTAAATGTGTCCTGAGATAAAAATCATAAGCTATCATTACATTTATATTTCACATTTCACATGTATTTCTTTAAAATGCAATATATTTTAAACTATGTTATTTTTTTAAATTCTACTAATTACTGAAGAAATTATTACTATATTTTTGCTATTATTTTTATATCCGCTTGAGTAACTTTTTAGAAAACACAAAACGTTTTGAATCATACCATCCTTACTACTGTGAACATAAAATGCATTCAGGAATAACAGGAATAAAGTTCAAATTGGGTCCTATATATGGGATCATTGACTGCTAACTATAACTAGGCACACTGTATTTCAATATTTCACAGAAGTCGGATAGTATGTACATTGCTGACAAATAGAATCTTTGTTCACCTAAATACAAGTTAAACAAGGCTCAGAGCTGACAGGGTATAGTGCAGTCTCTCAATTACCAATTATTGTAATCTGTAATCTGACATTTTTCATCATTGTCATCTAAAATATCATCACTTTAAAAGGCACATTAGCCCTGGCCCTTGTGGCTCAGTTGGTTGGACATCATCTTGTGTACTGAAAGGTTGCAGGTTCCATTCTCACTAGGACACAGAGCTGGGTTGCAGGTTCAATCCCCAGTTGGGATATGTAGGGAAACAACTGATGGATGTTTTTCTTTCTCCCTCTTCTTCCACAGTCTCTCTTTGAAGTCAATAAAAAATAATAATAAGTAAATAAGAAAGTATCTTAAAAGGCACATTACCCAATTTAATACTAGGAATGTTTGTGCAATGTAACTGAAGAATATGGAAATACTAATTTGAAAATATTGATATATCCCAATATGTTCATTGTAGCATTATTTACATAGCAAAGGTAATGAAAATCATTTAAGTATCCATCAATGAATGAATGGATAAAGAAAATGTGACATATGTTTAAATACACACATACATATATACACATTCACTCACAATGAAATACTAGTCAGCTATAGAAATGATAAAATATTGCCTTTTGTAAGAATATGTATGGATCTTGATGGTATTAAGCTAAGTGAAATAGGTCAAGTGAAAAAAATCAAAAAAACATATGGCTTCACTTATATATGAAATATAAAACCAAAAAATTTAACAAATGAACAAATGAAACAAAACAAAATCTAACTCATAGACACAGGCAACTGGAATGGAGTTTATAAGAGAAGAAGGGGTAAAGAGGATAAAATATATGGTAACAAATATAAGCTATTTTTATGATGGTAACTACACAATAGAGTATATAGGTATCTAATTACAATGTACACCAGAAGTATATATCATGTAATTAATAAATGTTATCTCAACAAAAATAAATTTTAAAAAATCTATTGATGGGGCTATCAACCTCTCAGTGTCCATAGCCTGATACCCTGTACAGCACACATACCCATAGACTCGAACAAGGCCTCAGTCTTTTAGGTGCAGATCAAGATGGACTGGACACACATCTCACTCTTCCTGCAAAGCACAGTCCAAATCTTGGATATTCTAAGGAAAATAAGTGTAAGAAGACTAAAATGGGAGAGAGGAGGTAGTCTGGCTAATGGCATTGATATTCGAGGAACAACATGGCCATAGATTCCCTGGGTTTCTTTTTTGCTCACATATCCCAGACTTAGTGGTGTAGAATCCAGCAACATAGAAACACCAATGGACAAGTGCCAAAAAACATGCCACAAAAGCCAGATTTTTCTAGCCAAAGGGCCACGAAAGGGTAAACAGAATACTTTTATATAATAAATACCTACCCTAGCAAAATACCACAGAAAAGAATTCACCTCCATCATCATCAGCAAAGATCAAGTTAAGAAACCAATTTCTCATCTTCATAGGTTTTTAGCAGTCATGTCTCCAGCCTCTCCCCATCTCTCAGCAGAGTGGTGCCAAAGATTAAAAAAAGAAGAATGGTAATCCTAGATTTCCACCCTCAACCAAAGGCAGTAAGGTACCTCTCTCCTCTCCTGGCCCAGGATGGTGTCAGCTGAGCCTCAGCTGGGAGCCCCACATCCCACCTCCAGGTAGCAATAACAAAGTGTTCTCACCATTGCATAGTGTTTGAGTGAGAAACTTGGACTTTCACCCCAACCTGGCAGTCACAGACAGTGTTATGTCATGGAAGAACTGTTTAAAAAGCAAACTTAATGTTCAGAATCTCAAAAACATAATACCTGAAATATCCAGGGTAATATCAAATTCAGTCATTATATTAAGAACAAGGGAAATCTCAACTTAAATGTAATTGACACAGGCCAATACTGAGATGATACAGAAGTTGGAATTGTGTGGATTAAATTAAGGTATATAAGGAGCATCTCATCCAGAAAGTTATTTAGACTCTGAAAGACTCTATCTTTCAATTTCAGGAACTAATACCATTAGAAGAAAAAAAGAAATAGAGGTCACATATCTATAGCCATGTTTTCCTAGATTGTGTGTATTATGTGTAAATGCAAAACTCTGAGTGGGAATTAGGGAAATAAAAAAATGCATGTGGGATTTGAAAGACAGAATTGGTTCTTTAATATAATTCCATTTAAATCCCCAGGATAAAAGCAAACAACATTGATATTCTTTTATCATAAAGAATCCACTGGGGGATGTTTATTAACTCTAACAGTCTTCTGCTTGGCATTTGAAACTATTAAAATAAATACTCCTGCAATGATTGCAATTTTAAATACTACTTTGTCAAACTGTTAAACCTGAATTTATAGAACAGCTGTTAATGAGGCATGAAAACTTTTCCAATCTGATTTCCAGTTGTAACAGACTCTCAAACTTATACAGAGCAGCATAACTTCTTTTATTTATATAATGCCAAAAGAAAGAACACAATCTTCGGAAGTGTACACTCTGTATTTGATCATCTATACTAATAAAAGAGAAACATGCAAATTAACCATAATTCTGCTATACCCACAAGCCATGCCCACCAGCCAATCAAAAGCAAATATGCAAATTAACTCATCCAAGATGGTTGCCGGCCATGGAGCAAGCAGGATGCTTGGGTTTCCCTGGAGATGGAGGAAGCCAAGCTTTCCGCCTACTCTGGCTGGCCCTGGCCTTCGCTACAAAGTTTCAATTATAGAAATAAATAAATCCCAGCAAAAATTGTTGTGGCCATGAAGCCAGCAGGAGGCTTGGGTTTCCCTAGCAATGGAGGAAGCCAAGATTCCTGGCCAGCCCAGACTTCTACTCAAGGCTACAATTTCAATTATAGAAGATAAATAAATCCCAGATACCAGGGCCTCCACTTGGATCACCGCAGGGGGCAGGGGGGGAGGACGTGGCCAACCTGAAACCACTGCAGGCCCCTTGTCCAGGCCACCCCACACCCCAAGGGAATCCCTATCTTGATCCAGACACCCTTCAGGGCAAACTAGCTGGCCCCTACCCATGCACAAGGCCTCTATCCTATCTAATAAAAGAGCAATATTCAAATTGACCATCACTCCAACACACAAGATAGCTATCCCTATGTGGTCAAAGATCCTGCCTTCATGTGGATACAAGATGGCCACAACAAGATGGCCAGCAGGGGAGAGCATTAGAGAGGGAACAGGCCTACAAGGGAGGGCAGTTAGTGGTGACCCAGCCTGCAGTGGAGGGCAGTTAGGCGCAATCAGGCTGGCAGGGGAGTTGTTAGGGGGTGATAAAGCTGGCAGGCAGAAGTGGTTAGAGGCAATCAGGAAGGCAGGCAGGTGAGCAGTTGAGAGCCAGCAAATCTGGACTGTGAGAGGGATGTCTGACTGCCCATTTAGGACCAGATCGGGCCTAAACGGGAAGTTGGACATCCCTCGAGAGGTCCCAAATTGGAGAGGGGGCAGGCTGGGTTGAGGGACACACCCTCCTGTGCACGAGTTTCATGCACTGGGCTTCTAGTGAAATCAATAACAATTCAGGTGAGAATTTGAAACTAGTAATTTGGTTCTATTAAAATAAATAGAACATAAGGGGTAAATGGTGATGGGACACATTAAACAAAACTTTAAAAATAAAAATGATAAAATAATAAATAGAACACAATAGGAAAAATTAAAGTCCCATGGTCTTTCATAGTTTGGCAAAAGAGAATGCTGCTGCTAATTTTCGACCTCAGAAATGTGTATTTCTTCCTCTAATATAAAATAAGTATAGAGTTAGCCTTTGGGACAATAACATATCTTTTCTCCTTCACTGAAGCTATATTCTTGGCATAATTGTGCAGTGGCATATAGTCTCAATTAAGCAATAAAATTTGAGTCCACGGCAGCGTTTAAAAGCACATTAATACATTAGTCTGCCAAATTTGAGATTCAGCATAGATCTAAGAGAAGTATACTGTTTATAATGTGACTTGAATAACATAGTAATATCTATTTTCTTAGGCATGTTGACAAGAACATTTATAAAATACTGTTTTTAATTTCTCTCTTTAAAATAGATGACCTTTAAAGCTAAGTTTAAGATGAAATAAAAATGTGATCTTTATATACATTGAAACTATAGTTCATGCAAATTACTACTTTATGAAAACTTGAAAATGAAAAAGTGAAGTGTCTAAAATTAATATACTGTATACATAGTTGGACTTAGGTAACGTTTTATGAGCCATCTATTTCCATAGTCAGAATCTTTGGGCTTTTATAAGCTATAAAACAATAAAAACTATGAGATATATTGTTAAGGGAAAACTCGTAGGTGAAGATACTGTGTATTTCAACTAGATTTCTCTGCAGGCATCTAAATAAGAACTTGAAACAGTTGCTCACGTGTTTGGTGTAATCATAAATATTCAGAATTTAAAATAAACCTGAACCTGCATGTGATAAAACTCACCTCAAAGCTGCCTTCACCAAATTCTCGATCGCTATTTCAATGCCTCACATTTAGCTTCATTCCACCCCCCACCCCCCCTAAAATCAATTTGTCTTTTTCTTGGTGAGGCAAAAACTAACAGAGGTTTGTTTTTAAAAATAAATGTTCACTAATGTGATTTTGACATTACTGTGATCCCAAGAAACCACTATTGTGCTTGCAAATATGATTTATTTTTTAAATTTTTCTGCCATACTCTCAACCTTGTGTGTTGAAGGGAAAGATTTCTAGATTGTAGTTTATATAGATTATAGATAATTTAGAACTGAATGAAATATTAAAATGTTCCCAGCCACCATCCTCTGAATGGGTTTCATCATTTATAATACCTTAGCAACTGTTACCAAGATTGTACTTCATGACTATTACTGAACAGCAATATTTTTATTTACAGAGAGACATTTGACATCCATGTAAGCTCATGATTTCAGGTTCAATTCTCTGGAACACTTGCCATTGGTGATCTCAATCTACTAGGTCAATTGATTAAGGAAGAAAGATCTATGATTCTTTCCTGCTCTGGAATAAGAGTGATTCTTATTTTTCACAATATACTAAACCAGCAAGAAGCCATGGAGTCACTTTATCAAGATTGATCCCATTATCTGAAAGATATTTTAGAGAATATATCTTGTAAAGATTCCCTGCACTGCTTTTCCACACATAACATTAGAATTCTATGTAAGAAGAAAAGCAATGACAGATATGTGTTACAACGTCAAACCAACTTAGCATTTATAGAACTCCTACTATCATTCCTGCTAGAAAGTGGGCTTTAAGGAAATGCCATTTCCACTGTGAATTCATTCTTCCTGCTTCCCTCCCCCTCCTCCACTTTTCACTACCACATGCTGCTATCTTTATTTCATATAGATTTCAGAAATGCTGACCGAATGAAAGTAGACTATGCAAAAATTGCCTAGATAATGAATACATAAACAAGAAAAAAATCACATGCTTGTAAATGGCCACACATACCTCTCTTCAATTATTGTATTGCTTAATGGGAAATAGTTTATTGTCTCAACCCATTAAAAACATCTCTTTCTCCTGTACTTCAGCCTGCCATGGTCCAGGAAAACTTTCTGGAAATCCTTTTGTGACCTCATGTGAAATTGATGATTCTGGGCTTATATATTACATGAGATTTTCTGTTTTAATAGTTAAAATGCTATCATGTGACAAAGAAAGCATGCATTCTGAGATCATTTCTGTCTCAGTTACATTCCTCCTGGTCAAATTTACTATGTTTGCAATAGGTATCCAATATATGATTTCTTGATTTGATTTTGCCTTATTTACAGTAGGGGTGAGATTACAACATTTATTTCAGTATTTATCAGAATAATCACAGTTACACTTCTGCCACATAGAGAGGAATATACCAGTAGTGACCATAGCCTATCATCTATTTTTTCCCAGAGAGAAACACACACACACACATACACACACAACAACAACAACAACAACAACAACAACCCCAGTATAAAATCTGACCCTTTCTGGTAAATATACTAATATATTCTAAAAGGAAACTCCGTATTTATAAAATTATTTTAGCAGAATGTCCTTGGTATAGGATTGCACATGTGAAACACACTTAGAATCTACAGACTTATGAGGTATGGGCCCTTGGGAAACGTCATATAATCCATGAAGGATCTGATTGTAGAATGGAGACATTTGATAACATTTCTCACTGTGTTCAGTGACCGCGTACTTCACTTAGATGGCTCATCTATTACTTTGGTCTACAAAATATACCCATTGTGGGAAAGAAAGGCCAGGGATCAACAGGGCATGTTGTAAATCACTTTGAGTTTCATCTGTGTTTAACACGAGATAAGTCTGTGATTCATGTAAATCAGGTTTATGCTTGCTATGTGAAAATAAAATGTGATAAATGTCAACTAAATAGCACTGAGGTAGTATTTCCTACTGAGAAAATAGGATATGGATTATTTTCCAACCCAAATTCAGCAAACATTTACTGAACACCAACATAGTAGCTCAAATGAGGCACGTCTATGCAATCTGTACCTGAGAATCAAACAGGGTGGTGGGCCTCTGAAGAGACATCTGATTACAGTGATGACATGATAGCAATATGGATATTCATCGTCTGGCATTTTGTAAGCCCTTAAAACTTAATCATCACCTCAAGGGAAGCACTTATTTGGACAACACAGAAGAATAGGGCTTGAGATAGTTCTTAAGTTGACTTCTAGATAAAAATTATTGCACAGCTATATTTTGGGACTGCAAGACACATCCACTATATATGGTTATAGTTTTAATATGAAGTTTTCATACTAACATGGGTTAAAGGTCTAAAATAATATTGAACGTATCCAATGGTCACCTCTTTGCTCTCTATAAATTCTTCACTATATGAATAAGTGAAACACACCTAAATTTCTGGCTTTCATTTTAGAAGTCTAGGGCAGGTTGGCAATGTAACCTTTTAATTTATATCTAGTAAGAACTAGAACGAATTGTGTGACATACCAGGTGTGCAATGACATTTGATAATGAAGATAATGACTCATGAACTGGCATCTCCCTGTCTCAAATTCC
Source organism: Lasiurus cinereus (assembly GCA_011751065.1). NCBI lineage: Eukaryota > Metazoa > Chordata > Mammalia > Chiroptera > Vespertilionidae > Lasiurus > Lasiurus cinereus. The sequence continues at coordinate 42,431,398 of JAAGEH010000307.1, forward strand.
AATATTAAGTTTTTCAGTTAATTCAATAAGCAATTTATATAAAATAATGATGGCAACAGAATCATAAATGTGAATCCACGTATATTCCTATTAATGAGGCATGGTTTCATTGGGATTGTATTTAGAAACCAAAATACTAAAATGTATTAAATAGCTTGAGCTCTTGCATTGTCAGTAAACTTTAAATAATATGAAATTGTGCAATATCTATAAAGATACTTAGTAGAGAGCTAAGCTATGTTCCCCAGAGATTCTGATAAAAGATGGAGATAAACACAGACCGTATAACAAGTATGACTTTCAATCCTCACATCTCTTCAGGTAAGAGACATACACGTCTACTTCATTAAATGTCAGCTTATATTGCTATTTCACGGTCATTATCTTAAAGGCTTTCATTACATCCTTTGGATTTTAAATTGAATGTCAAATAGAATTTGGGTAATGGAGAAATAAAAGATAAAGAGTGTCTTGTGAGGAAAGTTAATGGGTAATTTTAGCACTTCTCATAAACTTTATTAAATGTAGGTTTAATAAGTTTTAACTGACCACACCTTAAAATGAAAACATACTCATCTTTATGTATTTTTACTCCACCAAGCTTCTTATGACTAAGGTGCATATTTTCAAAGGTCAACCTAAATAGTGAAGAAATTGGGCACATTCAAATAAACTGATGTTAACAGTTTAACAAAGTACTTGAATGTGGGATTATCCCATAAATATAGAACATATGCTTAGTATGCATGCAATATGATTAAAAAAATAACCCCTCCAAATCAGGTAACCAAGTTAGAACCTATGTAACTTGGACAATAGTCACATACCACTCCCAGATAAATGGAAGAAAGGAGGAAATCCCTCTTTGTGGCAAGATGTGGAAAATGTAAGCTTTGAAAATGAATAAGCAGATGCAGACAGAATTGTGTTTGGGAGCATTTGGAAATACCAGGTAAATTAATGAAGTCAGTTCTGGACCAAACATGTGATTTTCAAATCATCTACTTGGAAGAAATAGTTGAATATAAGAGAGAACACAAAACAAAACCAAAAGTCAAATAAGTTAGTTCCTTGAAGAATATCTATATTTAAGGGAAGGAGGAAGGTCTGATATTGGCTCTAAGAGTGATATAAAAACTAAAGGAAAGAGACTCTTATTTTTATATCAAGGAATTTGGTGAGATCTACATTAACAGGTAATCCATTAAAGATTTCAACAAGCATATTATATTACAGAAAATATATAATCAGTTATTTAATATATTGTATTAGAGATTTGGGTAGATGGTCTTGACATTTTGAAAAAAAATAATTATCTTAAGCACTGGAAATAGAAAGAAAGGATATTTTCTTCTCTGAGCAGAAATGTGTTTCTTAACTTAAAAAAAAACATCAATAGTGCATACAGCAGTCTTTAGTGCTGGAAGTGTATTACTTTTAATAAATTATGCATAAAAGTTACATAATGAAATAGCAGAAATTAGAGATTATTTAGATTTATGTGAGGCACGACTTCAGTGTTTGGACAGGTTCAAGCCTTGAACTAACAAGGGGGCACAGTCCTCTCGTGGCCACGTGCAAGTCCCAGTTTGGAGGGCAAAGCCCTCCCAGCACAATTATAGCCCATAGCTCTAGTTGTAAGCTTGAACCTATGGTCCAAACATATGGTCCCATGTGCCTAAGAGATATAGGCTGCAAGTAAATAAAGCTTCTTCAAGTGCATGTAATTGAGTAGGATCAAAACCTACGAGAATGTTGTAAACATCTTGACCATGTTCTTACTTTGCCTCGTGGCATCTACTATTAAATAAAGACACGGGCTTGTTGTCTGTGGCACTGACTCTCCATCAGGGAAGCAGTGTCCCACCAAGACCCAGCTTTCATTCTCTTGTTTGTCTTTTCTAAGTCTTTCAGCCACCCCCACTCAGAGTCACTGAAACTGGCAGAGCTGTTTCACATAAAGGTGCTGTGCCAGCCAGCCACAGAATCGTTTGTGAAAACTCAATGTCAACTTAACATGAATAAATTAAAGAAACAACTCATCAAGGTCTATGAATAGACTGAAGAATATGAATGATTTTAGAGGAGTACCATATGTGTGTGTGTATGTGTGTGTGTGTGTGCTTCAGATGTATGATGAACAAATTCATCCCCTACATTGAAAACCAGAAAGCAAAATGACTTCTGATTTTTCCATTTTGTCCTCTAGTCCCACTCTAAATTTTCACAATATCAACAGAAGTTCAATAAAAGGCTTCTTATTCCTTTAAAAATATATTGTAAAATATGTGTAACAATAATTGTTGTACCTCAATTACAAATAAGAGAACTCTGGAAAATGCAGAAAAGAACAACTAAATTAATTAAAGACTTGAGAGACTTCAAAAATGATTATTATTATTATTATTAATATTAATATTTTAAGGGGAATAATCTGCACTGTCTAAAAAGGTGAAGGGTAAGACAAGATATGATTAACATGCACAGTAGTAAAGAAGACAGAAAACATGACCACCAATTTTCAGTCCAATATAAATATGCAACTCAAAATTGTGAAGGGGATATCTGTACCAATAAAAACAAGTGCTTCACATTACCATCCAGTGGACAGTTACCCTTCAAAGTGCTTGATTCCATATAGGTAAAGAAGATAAAAATATAGGTCAGGTGAAGAAACATTTAAGATCAGTGTTTCACAAACTGTCTCTATCTAATACCACATCAAGAAACTAGGAATAGATTCTGGGCTTTATAATAGGCATTCTAATAACTTTTATTATATAATATTCATTATACATAACTGTATAGTCCAGTGGTCAGCAAACTGCGGCTTGCAAGCCACATGCAGCTCTTCGGCCCCTTAAGTGTGGCTCTTCCACAAAATACCATGTCCTGGGTGAGTCTATTTTGAAAAAGTGGCATTAGAAGAAGTTTAAGTTTAAAAAAAATGGCTCTCAAAAGAAATTTCAATCGTTGTACTGTTGATGTTTGGCTCTGTTGACTAATGAATTTGCCAACCACTGGATACAGGCTACATTCTGATTGAATAATAAACTCTAAAGTTCTAGTGGCTTAACACAATAATTTTTTCTTTATCATTCACACTACATGCCTGTCACAGGATAGCAATTTTTCTGCTTCGAAAAAACCCTTGGCTGATGGAGGTACCAATGTCTTGTAGTTATAACATGAGGCTTCCTTCACCACCCAGGCAAAGGAAGGGAAACAAAGAAAGAAAAGCCCCGAAATTAAAGGGCTGTTCACCAGTTTACCAAAGTCTCGTCCTGAAATTCATGAACCTCTGCTCACATTTTATTGGTCATGACTGGGAACATATTCCAATGGAACTTAAAGATACAAAAACTAAAATTACATTTGGTGAGCATTAATATATTTTCCCCAGTATCCAAAGGGGACTATAAAATGCAATGTTTCCCAAACTTTTTGAGTGTAGAATTGTTTTTCAGTGTGGCATTTTTAGAAATGACCTTTGATGAAACACAATTTTGGAAATAACAATTTAAATAAGCTTTTATTGATAAAAAGGAATTTAAGCAATGTGCTTATAATGTATCCATAATATTTTGATATAAATAATTTAATAATGGTAAACTGATGCCAAAAATTACCTCTGGGAACCTTAAAGATGAAATACTGGGCACAATGAAATAGTTTTGATTTAATCTGGTGTTTTTTAAACATTTATTTTTTTATTGATTTTAAAAAGAGAAGAAGGGAGAAAGAGATAGAGATGGAAACAGATGAGAGAGAATCATTGATAGCCTGCCTCATGAACGTCCCACACTAGGAATCAAGCCCACAACCCAGGCATGTGCCCTGACAGGGAATTGAACTGTGACCTCCTAGTTCATAGGTTGACACTCAACCACTGAGCCATGCTGGCCAGTCTCAATATGTCATTTCTTATTTTATCCATATTAGTATCTAACCCACTCATACACAGATGAGCTGTTCCTACATCTTTGAAGGAGCACTTTTATTGTTTGGAACTATACTTTAAAGATATTCTTTTCCTTTAATTTTTTTTTCTACAGTGTCAAGATGTTAACAATGTCAACTTTTGATATTGCTTATCAACCTGGAAGTCAACTTAACCTCTTATCTGTATTATATTATCCATATTTTAATATCATTGAATAACATTTATATATTTGTTGTTCCAGAGAGCTCTATACAATCACTTCATATTACTCTGCTTAAGAAATTCCATAGGCTATTTTATAGTTCATACTTCAAAGTCAAAGTAGGAATCTGAAAAAATACCTATTAAGTTTTAGAAGATTTTATCTTCAGTAGATAAGTAATCTCTGTTTTTTGTTTACTCTAAAGTGGTTATTCAATAGTTAGTATCCTAGTAAATACTTTGTATTGTGCTTTTGTCACCTATTGGATTTTAATAAGTAGGCTAACATTTCAATTGGAATAATATTCTTTAGTCTGCTTATCCTGATGAATTATGTGCTTATTTTTTAAAATGAAAGTTGTATGATTTATATTAAATAAGGAATACATGTCAACACAAAACTTTTCATAATGTGTGGTTTTTCAAATATACCCTTACAGAACTACAAATCCATCCATTTATCATCATCAATACCACATATCTAATCTCACTTTAACATTGTTACTAATAACTTAATGTATACTCTAACTCTTAGCACAGACATGCCTAATAATACCAACAGCATAAGAGCATATCTATTTGGCAGGATGTTTTGATAATTAAACTAACTCAAGAACTATCAGATTGCTCTAATCCAGTGGTTGGCAAACTGCGGTTCAAGAGCCACATGCAACTCTCAAGCTGTGGTTTGCTGCTCTGTTGACTAATGTGTTTACCGACCACTGCTCTAAGCGAATAAAGAATTTTACATACTTTCTTATCATAAACATAAAACCTCCAAAATATTATTCTGATTTAGAACTATGGTTCATTCTACCCAAAGTCTATTTCTAATAGACATACTTGAAACTAGTTATCGATTACCAGTGTCTTCCCTACTATAAATTCAGAATACTATAGACATTCCCAAACTCTTGTAGTGTTTTTAAATAACACATGTGCAGTACAGGGAAATATGTTAAATAACTAGATTGTTTAAAGGAGACAATATTTAGTGGTTAATTTACAAGTTTTGGTTTGGGGATCAGCCAAATCTTGGTGTATCATTTTTTAAATATATTATTTCCTAACTCTTTACCTTGAACTTGACTTATCATTCTACAGATAGACTTCTATTGCTAAATCAACTGTGTTTAACGTTCCTGTATCCTTCTGTATGGAGAGCAAATGACTGGTCTGCAACACATAACCAAGAAAAACCACTGAATAAAGAGGCTTGAAGTACATACTTATTAATAAGTGATTGATGCATGACATACACACTTATTAGTCTCTTAGAAACACTGAATGCTTGTGTAACATCTGATCTGAAATGTAGGTATCATCAGTCCCCCTTTATGTACAATAACCTGAGGTGAACATGTTCAACTAGATATTTTCACAGCCAATGAGTAACTAATGAAAGTAAGATTCAATATCAAGTCTAACCATGTATTCTCACAAAGGCACGTGATTAACTAAACGTCACAAGAAGCACAACTAAAATTAAACCTAACAAAATGTCTAGCACAGTTTTATGTGTTTTTAAAGTAGTATCTAGAAACATCTGGTACTAGCACATTTTTATATACTTTTCTTGAAATGTGAAAGGGGGTGTTAAAATGGTAATTCATGAACTTTATTACTAAAACATGTTATGCTCTTTGTACAAAATTTTGGGTTAAAAAATTAATGTAATGTGCTGCTAATAACACCAACTTTTGTTAGAACATCTAAATTCCAAATTTCATATACTCTTCTTATTAGCTATATTATCTGAAGGCTGGTTAATTAGCTCTCTGAATTTGAGATTCTTCATCTTATAAAGTAATATCTACCTGACTTATTCCAGGAAGACCTCAAAAGCAGAAACTTCATCTTATGCTCCTTTTGATGTACTGCTTCAAACACGGAGCCTGAGTTACAGGATACTAGTCATTCATATCATAGTCTCTCTGAGTGGCACCCTTTAGACATGGCAGTATGGAGCAGTGCACTGTGACCCTGAGCACACAGCACCTTCACACCTTCAGGGATTCAATAAGTACTACTGCAGTCCACTGTGAAGTGTCTCTACTTCCTCCCCCAAAAAAGTTGAGTAAAAGACAAATAGCAGGAAGAAACCAAGATGGCAGCATACATGAATACCTAAACTGCTGTCTTGCACAACAGTTTCAAAACTACAGCTAAAAGACAGAATGGACATCATCCAGAACCACAGGAAAGCTGGCTCAGTGGAAATTCTACAACTAGAAGGAAAGAGAGGAGAGGAGCTCACAGAGAATCAAAGGAGCTACAAAAACTGAGGTATGGCGACGTGTGCATAGAGAGGACAGGTGGCAGAGTGCCTGGCTAGCTTCCTCTAGTGGAAGGGAGTTGGAAACTCCTGACTGCATTGAACCACAGTTCTGACTGCATTGAACCACAGTTCCAGGCGAGACTCATACGGGGGGAGTCTGGACTGTTGTGAAAAGGGAGGAGTGTACAGCAACTCAGGGGAACTGATAAAGGCAGAGTTCTGGAGGTGTGTATGAGTGCTTGAAGAGAGGACTGACTGCTGATTTTGCCGCTGGCTTTCTCTAGCAGGAGGAAGACTGAACCTCCCAACTGTACTGAACTCCACTTCTAACTGCACTGAATGCCAGTTTTGGGAGAAACCCTGGGGACCCAGATTCATACAGGATCCTGGACCCAGACTCATATGCAAAGGCAAAGATCTGGAGGCTCATGAGCATCAGTGCACACAGAGAGGGCTGAGGTGATTATCAAGGGACACTGAGACCCAGGGGCTGCATAGGGCAGGACTGACAGAAAGCCGAGGCTGTCTGCTCATCCTGGGACTCCACCCAGACAAGCTGAGCACAGAGGCTTTTGCAATTTTGCAAGTCTTGTATCATAAGGCTGACTTCAGCACAGAAGTTCTCCCTGTGTAGACACAGCTGATCCTAACAATCAGTTGGCTTGGAGGTCAATTCCCCCCAGTGATACCAACAACAATCAAGACTTAATTACAACAAGGCTGTACACACAGTCCACAGAGGGGTTTACCAAGAGAGTCCACCTCAGGGACTGGGGAGGCTGAGTCACAGGGCCCTATAACAAACCTGGCACATAAAGCTACTCTACCATCTCAGGGAAGCAGCGAAAATGTGGGAACAAAGAAACAGATCACAAACAAAAGAAATGGAGGAAAACAAAGAACTGGATATAGAGTTCAAAACCACAGTTATAAGGTTTTTCAAGAATTTCCTAGAAAAGATAGATAAATTTAGCAAGACCCAAGAAGAAATGAAAAAGGACCAACTAGAAATTAAACATACACTGACTGATATAAAAAATATTATACAGAGACCTAACAGGAGACTAGAGGAATGCAGGAACCAAGTCAAAGTTTTGAAATACAAAGAAGCAGAAAACACTCAATTGGACAAGCAAAAAAAAAAGAATCCAACAATTTGAAGATAGTGTAAGGAGTCTCAGGGACAACTTCAAGCATACTAACATTAGAATTATGGAGGTGCCAGAAGAAGAGAGAGAGCAAGATACTGAAAACCTATTTGAAGAAATAATGATTGAAAACTTCCCCCACTTGGTGAAAGAAATAGATTTACAAATCCAGGAAGTGCACAGAACTCTAAACAAAAGGAATCCAAAGAAGACCACACCAAGACACATCATAATTAAAATGCCAAGAGCAAAAGACAAAGAGAGAATATTAAAAGCAGCAAGAGAAAAACAGTTACCTACCGGGGATTACCCATTGGACTGTCAGCTGATTTCTCAGCAGAAACTATGCAGGCCAAATGGGAGTGGCAAGAAATATTCAAAGTGATGAATAGTAAGAACCTACAACCCAGATTACTCTACCCAGCAAAGCTATCATTCAGAATTGAAGGACAGATAAAGAGTTTTACAGATAAGAAAAAGCTAAAGGAGTTCATCAACTCCAAACCAGTATTATATGAAATGCTGAAACTATTCTTTAAGAAGAGGAAGAAGAAGAAAAAAGTAAAGATAAAAATTATGAACAACAAATACATATCTATCAACAAGTGAATCTAAAAAGTGAATAAAAAATCTGATGAACAGAATAAACTGGAGAATATAATAGAATAAGGGGCATAGAAAGGGAATGGACTTACAATCTTCAGGGAGAGACTGGACAAAAATCATACATCTATGGAAGAGGACAATGCCAGGGAAGTAAGGGTGGAGGGGGGGGCAGATGGAGGGGAGCTATGGGGGGAAAAAAGAGGAACAATTGTAATAATCTGAACAATAAAGATTAAATTTAGAAAAAAAACCTAATTATGATTTCAAATACCATTCTATGAAAATAATAACTTACTGAAATATCAGGATCTAAATCTACTATATTCAAATTATCAAATTATAATTACTGACCTTTGGAAGCTATAAATATTCAACAGAACAGATAGATCCAAAAGGTATTAGGAATTCTTAACTATATAATAATGTTACTGAAGGTGTTTTGGAGTAATGAGTAATTTCCCAATAGCAAGAATAGCTTTGTAAAAAAAGCAAAAAGGTTTATGAATGCATTTAGAATGTACGTTTGTGAACTTTAGAGACCTTAGGACTAGATGTCCTGCATAGAGGTGTGAGGATCGAGCCTGCAACCTGGGCATGTGTCCTTGACTAGGTCAGAGAGTAGAGAGGGGTTGATTAAGCAAATGTTTGATATTACTATAAGAAATACTACTAAAATATGCTTAGTAAACAATAAAATCTAAAAAAGAAGACAAATAGCGAATTGCTAACTTACTGCAAAATGACATACTGATTATTCTTTCATGATTTCTATGGCTCCTCTCACTAAGATTGTTTTAATTCATTGCTGAAATAGTTAAGCAGAAACCACATCATTGTGGCATCAATATCAACAATATAGTCTTCTACAATTTCTTTATCAAAATGGAATTTTCTTCAGGGTTTGTTATAAATGTTCTTCACCACCTGCTCAGAAAATGGTGTGGTCACACTTTTCTGAAGCATACTTTGTATTCAAATCCTGCGGTCTACCATGTTTTATAAAGAAAATTAGACAATGAACATACATTTTGCTAATCATAGAATTAAAGTAAGATAATAGTAAAATTAAATTTAATCTGTTTTTGCAAGTATCAAATTGTTGTAAACGTTAGCTTCTGAGTCCAGAGCATCTTCTGACATCACATATTTGCGATGATGTGAAATTTGTGAGAGCACCATAAAGCTTTAGTCACATTACTGAATAAGAAAGCGAACACCATTGCTTCTTATTTATGTTACTTTCTGCTCCTATATTTATGTTACTTTCTTGAGGAAAATTTATTCAAATGTAATCTCACAAACAGCTCCTGCAGATACAGATTAAAATGGTATTTTGCCATAAAAAATGTAGTTTTATACTACAGTGAATACTATTCACTAACCCTCATGTACTAATATCATTTGTGAAATACAGAGTTTGTCTGGCAAAAATAAATGTCATTTGCCTTTAAATATTCCGTGAAGATGGACGCTGAAAACCAGATACTGGTCTTGGTTAGCTTCTGGGGGGAAGAAAACAACCAGAATGGTCAAGACCATTATGTTCATTCCAGAAAACAAATGCACAATGAGCTTATTCAAAAATAAAGGAAGAGTTTTTAAAAGGTGGAAACTCTGGTTAAGTTTGCTGTTCATACTATAAACCTGGACTACTTCTAAAATAATCACATTTTTGGGTCTACACTCAACATAACTGAATTCTCTTCTGCGCCAGGCCCTGCATGGAAAGAGATGTAGCACTTTGCCCTCCAGGTTCTCAGTTGTCCTTACCACACTCCACAGGTAGGCAGAAGGGCCATCTGTGCAAAGAGTATTTCACAATCTTTTATTGAACTCATGCCTTCTTACTTGATTTTTTTTTTAACTCCATCTTCTGCATTCCTCCACCAGGTAAAAGATAAATATTTCTGAAGTTATATTATAAAAGGAAGATGTACAAAGAATGCTCCCCCTTCAATATTTCCCAAATTTATTCTGTTGAAGGAGATTTGTCTTATACCTTCTTCATCTCTGTTCTCTGAGCATCATAGCTCAAGAGTAATTGGAGAGTTGAATTATAAAGTGTGGTCCTGACCCCAAACAAATTCAGTGAAAAGTGACCACCAAATAGCTGTTGTGTTTTTTAATTACTAATTTGCCTTCTTTCCATGTGTACAAAGGTCCCAGGGATCACCTGCAGCAAATATGCTAAATTCAATTTGGCAGAGAACACATGGGTATTGAGATTATTAATCACCCTATGCTCCGGACCCACAGAACACTTTGAAATCAAAACAAAAGCAGTGAAAATAGTGCTGATATTTCGATAATACAAGAGGCTTCTTAATGTGTGAGGGAGGAAAATTCAGTCACTCCAAATGCAACTGTTTGGGGTGTAAATTGGTTTGTTTCCATGAATTCCTGTTTCTGTAGAGAGATGGCCTTAACTATGGAATGATTCTTTTGTGGTAAGTCCTTTTACACCTCGTCAGTGCTCCAGTCAATTGGAGAATGTGGGCTTAGATTCTGAAAAACAAAATACCAACCCATTAAACTACATTAGAGAGGATATAGCTAATTAAATGTTTTCAATTTGGGTTTCGCTCCTTACACTTTAAAAATAAGGAATAAACTACACAATTTACCTAACAATGCAATTTAAGAACTAAATGGTACATTTGTGGCCACTCAACCCTACTCTCACATTTCCCCAAATAAGGAAAGAGGTGAATTAGTGTCAGAGTTGGTGCAGAACTCTATGTGACCATTTCTTCCAAAATTACTTGAAATTTGTTTATTTTTATTTTTCAGATGACCTGGGAGAATCCTAATGTGGATGAAAGGGGCCACATACTGACCTGACAAGCTCAGGGGAGGCCTGCATGACAGTCTTGCAAACTCAGAGACCTAAAGGAACTACAAAGGATGGTCTGAAATTAAACTTTAACTAAAAGCAGTTATGGTGGGCAGTTACATCCCAGGCCAATACCTTCACTGTCAAGGTCAACTTTACCTTAACTGAGCCTATCTCCGTTTTGCATCTATGATAACATACCCTTGAAGTGTCTGGGTAACTTGTAACTTCCCTTTTTCTGGAGCCCTGGGGCACAACCAAATGTGGTGGGCCCCAAACAAATGCCACAAATTTCTTCATTATCATGTTAATTGTTCCTGCATCCAGCTAAGTATATGTCAGTCATTTTACTTTTTATCTAATCCCAGGGGTTTCTCACTTCTTTGCTTTATCCCACCTCCTTAATTTATCACCAATAAATTTCATGTAACCCATCAAAGTCCCACCTTTGATTGCAATGCAACCTGCCATTTTCAGGAGGAGCATTATCTCAATTCAGTGAGGTTCTGCTTCCTGGCATGTGTCTACAGTTTGGCTCAAATAAACACACAAATTCTTTACAGGTTTCAATAGTTTTCTTACATTAACACTATATAAATTTTGGCTCCATACCTTTTACATTGACAGTGTTTTGTGATAAGAATGTATATTTAGAAGAAAAATTCTAAATGATCTAGACATTTAAAAAATCATTTTATTTATTCTACTGAACTCACTGAGGCAAGAAAGAAAAGTATGCCTTGAGCTTTTCAGTATGTCAAAATAATGAACATGACTCAAGATGATAATTCATAGCAAGATGTTCTCTTAAAAACTCTAAAAGCAATTCTGTGTAATCATTATTTAATAGAAAACACCCCATCTCTTCATGACCTGATTTAAATGTTTCCCCTCTAATATATATTTTCTTTATGTCAATAAGTAGGTGAAATCATGTGACTGTTGAGAATCAGTCTCTTTTGTTCAGAATAACTTTTATATTTAATTACCTTTTAATAGGGTCACTGAACAAGATATTCTGGTTTTTTTTTTAATGTTTGTTTTTCTGTCATTCCTCACTGGAGGATATTTTCCCATTGATTTTTCTTTAAGGAAGGGAGAGAGAGAGAGAGAGAGAGAGAGAGAGAGAGAGAGAGTGAGAGAGATGTATTGAGTATTGATTGGGCCAGGGATTGAATCTGCAACCCAGGTACATGCCCTTGACCAGGAATAAACCCTGGGACCCTTCAGTCCATGGAGTTACTCCACAGAACAGAGTGAAAGCCAACAAATGGCGATTTCAGGACCACAGGGTTAAATGAGATAAAATGAGATGCTCCTTAATGACCCAAACTGTCAAAACGCAGGCCACTATTCACTGACAATGCTTAGGAACAGGCTGCATGACTTTCAGAGATACCAATGTTTTATCTACTGAATCAAACTGGCTAGGGCTTTAGTGACTCTTTAATATGACCACATGACAAACTAAGGCTATCTTAGCCACCTTTAATGATGGAGCATTTATATATTTTTTTCCTGTGCATGAGTTACCAAGAGTGAGTAAAAAAATATTTGACCTATTAAGTATATTTCTCAAATCCTAGAAAATATACTTTTTCCAGAATTTAGAATCAGAGAGCAATGATCTAATGACCAAGGATTTAATAGGCAAAAAAAGAAATGTGCTATTCTAGAGGTAAATAGTTTAGGATTTAGAGCTATAGAGCTACTGTCTGTTTGAATCCTGTCTCCCCACTAACTTTGTTCCAGCTGCTAAAAACCTATTAGGTGGCGGCAGGTGGGGGGAAGACCAGAGCCCATGCATGCAACTGAAAGGTAGATGGTGACACAGATAACCTAACCATGCCACCCCCTCTCCCCACCCCACCCCGCCTGAGGCAGAAATTCCTCATCCTTCATGCCCTCTGCCCTCCCTCCAACTAAACAGCTGTATAAAAGAAGTAGCAACACTCCCTTTTGGCGCAAACTTCCCTGGCCCATCTTAGGACCAGTGAATTTTGCCCAGGATCGAAAGATTAAAACCTCCCCCTTTTAATGGGCCATACTCTCTGTCTTTTGTCTCCTGTGTCCCAAATCTCTCAAAACCTTTCTATAACTCATTCATTACCTATGTTACTTTGATATAGCTATTAAATCTTATGACAATTAATTTCTTCATTATGAAAATAATAGCAATAGTACCCATCTCATAGACTCATTATGAAAATTTTATTTTATTTTTTCAATCACCATTTATCCCTCTATGCCTTCTTTCACCTCCACTCACCCCCCTCCAAAAATTAAATTAATAATACACATGAAACATAGTATTGTGCCTAGCTAATAGTATGCACTTAATAAATGTTACCTATAATTATTATGATAAAAAACATGCAAATTGTACCTTATGAAGAATAATTTAAACAATTTTTACATACAAGAGAAGGTAGAGCTGAGCAGAGGTATTCCACAGAACAGAGATATAGCCAACAAATGGAGATTTCAGGACTGTAGCCTTACTTAAATGAGATACAAGGAGATGCTCCTTCATAACCCAAAATGTCAAAACACAGGCTCACTATTCACTGACAATGCTTATGAATAGACTGGATGACTTTCAGAGATACCAAAGGTATTTCTATGCAAACTGTTGCTAGATGAGCAAAATAGATGTTTTTCCCATTCTATGGGTTCCCAAGGTTATTTGAGCAAATGAAATAAATCTTATCTGAACATACATATTGTCTGACTTGGCCTTTCTCTGGCCACAGACACTGTCAGAACTAATTTCTGCTTAGGCTATCCACTGCCTCCTCCCAGGTGAAAATGTTTTTCTTAAAAGGTTTTATCCAGAATTGAGCATAACCTTATTATTCTGTTAATATAAGAAAAAATGAAATGTTTATAAATTTTCTGAATCTGTAATATATAAAAATACTTATATTTAATATTTCAAAGAGCTTAACAGAACACTTACTATTTCCCATAATGAGAATAAATGGATTAAGTAAACTTTTCAGTTCCTTTATTTAGAGATTTTGTTGGTTTAGTTACATTATTGCAGGTTCTTGATCATACGAAGCTCTAAATGTTTTCATTATTAAAAATGAGGAATATTAATATTGGTTTACACAACTACTTTGATGGTTAAAAAATACAGTAGCAAGAACAAAGGGGTGGATAACAATAATACCTCTTAAAATAGTCAATTGAATGTTAGCTCTTTTATGAGACGAGATACTTTTTTTAACATATTTTATTGATTTTTTTAAAATATATTTTATTGATTTTTTACAAAGAGGAAGGGAGAGGGACAGAGAGCTAGAAACATCCATGAGAGAGAGATATCGATCAGCTGCCTCCTGCACACCCCACACTGGAGATGTGCCTGCAACCAAGGTATATGCCTTTGACCGGAATCAAACCTGGGACCTTTCAATATGCAGGCCAATACTCTATCCACGGAGCCAAACCGGTTTCAGCAAGAGACAAGATATCTTGAAGTCAGAAGAACTATTGAATCATTTCCACTGAAGACTATTTTATTGCTTTATTTCCAAGTCAAAAAATAAATATGACTTAAGAAGTGAAAAATACAAATATATATTAATAATGCATACACATGTACTCTTTTTAATCGTTATGGAGGGCAAGTTTAACTTCTTTCTGAAAATATTAGTTTCTTAGATATTTAATGTTTGGAAGCACTTAACTAGAATGTTAGTTTTTGGTTTGTTTCTATTTTAGGAATCAAATGAGGAACTTTTAGACAAACAGTATAAAACATTAAGCCATTATCAAAGTAAATTCCTGCAATCCATTTGATTTAAAATGGATTTAACTGATTGATATTATATGTATTATTATTATTTTAGAGAGGAAGAAAAGGAGAGTCAGAAACATCGATGTGAGAGTTTCTCACTGGGAATTGAGCCTGCAACCTACATGTGTTCTGACCTGAAATCAAACCAGCAACATTTTGGTGTACAGGACAGTGCTCAACTTGAGTCACACCAGCCAGGGCTTAACTGATTGATTAAAAGAATCCTACATAACAGAAGCCTAATATGCTAAGTGTCCAGTTGTCTGGTCATCTGTTCAACCAATCAAAGATATATTTGCACTGACCACCACGGGAAGACACTCCAACCAGTAGGTGAGCTTGATGCTGGGGTTCAAAGGATCTGGACTGTACGAAACAGGCCAGACATGCCCTGGAGCCCTCCCCGTGGTCCCTTCCCAGCTGGCCAACCTCCCATGTCCTTCCGCACCTGATCTTGCACCAGTGGGGTCCCTCAACCTGGCTTGCACCTTCTCACAATTCAAAAACCCTTGGGAGATGTTGGAGAGCCAGTTTTGGCCTGATTGCAAAGGGACCCCACTAGTGCATTAACATGAACTAGGCCTCTAGTTGTTAAAAAATGTGTTTAATGTCTTAAGGTATGTATTTCTGTATGAGTAGATGTATAAACATTAACACACGTTTTATCCCCCTGCCTAGAGACAGAAACACACACACATAACACTGCGGAGGGAAATCAAGGTAAAATGGTTAACATCAAGACTCGGATATCACAATGCAAGTGTCTGAATGCATGCTCTGTTCCTCCAGGGGGAGCTTGGGGAATTACGCTGCCCTTGCCTCAGTTTCTTCATCCTTGAAAGGTGGAAGTTAATAATTAATGATAATAAAAACCTACTTCAGATTGCTAATTTATAGAATTAAATGAGACCCAGATGCAAAGCTCTGAGAGCACAACAATGTTAGTCAACAATTAATCTCTGGTTATTGCCACAGTTGCATTTTCTTTTCTCCTCCATTTGCAAGATATATGGAAGCATCTTCAGGGATATACCATCTTTCTTGTCAGCCTAGGGAAGAATGGCGCCTATTAACCTGAACGTCTTACTCTGTAAAAATAATCATTTCTGTCATAAAAGGTATGAATGGGGAGGAAGAGATCACAGTGGCAAAGACTTTCCCCTTTCCATCATGGTTGGCAATGCTGATCTCACTGAAAGTGCCTGCTAGTTAATTATTTGTCTTTATTGGAAGGGAGCTTTTGTAAAAGAAAGGGGAAAAGAATATTTGGGCATTTTCCCTTGTCTTTTAAGAATTATGGCTGTAGGGTAAGGAAGGCTTCTCTTTTGTTAAAGCAAGATTCACCATCATCAAAAATGCAAATACCATAGTAAGATATCAAAATTAGTATCAGGAAAGGTTTGGGAAAGTATCAAAACATTCAAATACCCTCAATATAATACAAAAATAATGTCAAAAGACATATATTTTGCCTCTGGAAATTTAAGAAAGAAGAAAAAACGTATTTTGGAGAAAGATTCTTTTTTTGTTTGTTTCATTGGTTTTGTTTAACCTTTCTGCTAGTGCTTGTGTACATGCTATAATGTTGGCTCTATCACATTCCCCTGCTGAATTAGATTTATTTTTTGCAGGGATAAATAATGATATGTGAGCAAGTATAAATGTATTAGACTGTGAACCACTGAAAATTATAAAGCTTGATTTGTAAACATTGTCTTCAATATATGTCTGAAATATTTGCAACAATTGTTTTTAGACAATATTATAATTACTGTGTTGGAGAAGAATATCAGCAAGATGTGACTGCCACCCAGCCAGAGTGTCTCAGTAGATTGGTCATTGTCCTATGAACTGAAAGGTCATCAGTTCTATTCCTGGTAGGGCACATGCCTGAATTGCAGGCTTGATCCCCAGTAGGGAGCTAGCTGTCTGTCACTCACACTCTCTCTAAAATAAATAAAATATGTGTTTTAAAAAATGTGCTGCCACTGTGTTTGCAATGTGCATTTCACTATCCTTTCCCATGCTAGATGTAGCCCAAGGACCCAGGCTTGAGATACTAACGTGGTGATAAGAACATCTGGACTGGGTATGTGAATGAATCCTATTAAGGTCACAATATAAACTTAAGATTTGGTGGGTGGGTGCAGAAATCTAGTCATCTTGTAATTGCCCAAGATAAGCCTTGTAAGTAAATGCCCTTGCTCATTAAACTTACCATCTACCAATTTGAAGTGGTCTGCCTTCTTCTTCAGTATCTCCCTGGGGTCTCATTTCAGATTACCCCTGGGGAGCTCTCCAGGAGATTGTGACCCAACAACTGAGTAAGACAGAATTAATCATTAAGGAGGAGGAATATGCTGTTCAGGTTGATTCTACACTACTTGAATCTTTCCCCAAATACTTTGCTGCTGCTATATACAGATACAACCTATGCAGAAAAATCAAGACAACACATGGGCTTGAGACTGTTATCCTTGCAAAGGGCTACTTCAAAGGTCAATGCCTGGCAGGTGTCTGGGAACTTGAATGGCAAACAGTTCCCAACACTAATGTACAACTTCCCTAAATGATAAGACTAGTCCACTGCACTTCCATTGTCTATGCAAACTCTAAGGTTTCTACTGAATACATGTTGTCCTTCTGGGACACTGAAATTTGGTAAGTGCTAGATAAAAGTACCATTAAAAACCCTAGATTCTAGTCTCAGGAGGGCTTCCTGGGTAGATAACACTTCCTCTATGTTGTCACAACTCAATGCTGGAGGAGGTAAGAGCCTTCTGTGTGACTCCAGGGGAAGACTTTGGAAGGTTACATCTGGTTTCTTCTGATTTTGACCCCACTTGTCTTTTCTCTGTGTGGATTTTGCTGTGTAGCCTTTGCTGAAATGAATCATAGCCACTGACATGACCATACCCTGAGTCCCGTGACTCCTAGTGAATCATGGGAACCAGGGAATGGGGAAGAGGAAGGCAGAGAGAGCCTTGGAAATTCCGAACGCACCACCAACTTGACATTGGTGAGGATCTGACACAGAGGAATCCCACGGAATAATTATTCTGTCATTTTAAATTAACTAAGAAATTGAATTTCTTAAATCTATCTCCACAGATTGAGAGTCCATTATGAAATTCCCCGAACTTTCTCCTCAAGGGAAGCATGAAAGGTATTGACCTTCACTGAATATTTTGAGTGATTCAGACATATTATGGTGATTACTTAATAACTGTTTTATCTAAATTTAATCCAAAGTGTGTCTGACTTTCTGCAGAAAAAAATTATCCTGAAGATACAGAGACAAGAACTGCCTTCTGTATTATTCTGAAGTTGTTTGTTATAGCAGTTTATGGATTTAAGTGCTGCTGAGCATAATGAATAGTTGATGTGCAACCCAGAAGAACTGTACAAAGACAGAAGGAGGCCAATTCAATCAGCATGACTGACAGCATTTGGATAACAGTTCTGGTCATTCTTCACATATGTCACTATCACTTATATACCCTTTTGAAGGGCTGCCAACTGGGTGGCTACAGAAAGACTAGAACATGGCCGAGACCGGTTTGGTTCAGTGGATAAAGCATCGGCCTGTGGACTGAAAGGTCCCAGGTTCGATTCCGGTCAAGGGCATGTACATTGGTTGCGGGCGCATCCCCAGTAGGGGGCGTGCAGGAGGCGGCTGATCGATGTCTCTCTCTCATAGATGTTTCTAACTTTCTATCCCTCTCCCTTCCTCTCTGTGAAAGATCAATAAAATATATTAAAAAGAAAAAGAAAAAAGAAAGACTAGAACATGAATCTTCTAGATGTGAAAGTGAAGGAAGCATAAAGGCCACTGCTTTAACTCTTCAACCCTCCTTTCTTCACCTAGTCACTTCTGGTATTTTCCTCCATGATTTTTCACCCCATTACTTTTCCTCATGGAGATAGCTCATGATAAAGATGTAGCCATTAATCATAAAATGCAGGTAGGCAAGGAGTGTATTTATCCATTTATAAGAAAATACTGCTAAGGAAACACAAAAAAAGATCAATTTGTAGAGCTTCAGCTCAACTATAATTAGAAAAACCACTAAATGTTTAAAGAATGCATGGATCAAAAATATTATCTCAGATATGTCCATTTTATTTCCCAATAGAGAAGAAAGAAAAGAAGCCCTAGTCAGTTTAGCTCAGTGAATAGAGCATAGGCCTGCGGATTGAAGGGTCCCAGGTTCGATTCTGGCCAAGAGCAAATGCCTGCGTTGCAGGCTCAGTCTCCAGTGTGGGGTGTGTAGGAGGCAGCCAATCAATGATTCTCATCATTGATGTTTCTATCTCTCTCCCTTTCCCTTCCTCTCTGAAATAAAAATATAATAAAATAAATGAAAGAAAATGTGAACTGTAATAAGAAAACTTGTCCTAGAGATGAGAGATTCAAAAGGAAAGAATATAAAATGAGAAAGATTAGGACATATTAAAAGGTTTTAACTAAGAGCATTAAATAACCAACATTAGATGTATCTTGAAGGAAGCTAAAAATGTCTGGAAATGTTTTAATAGCATTTTCTTCACAGAACATACAGAAGGCTATGGACAGAAAATTTCTTGAGTGACTTTGATTTATGTTTCATCCCTTTTATCTTATGATGAACTATATATAATTCACAATATAGCTAAGAAATTGTTAAGCTATGAATAAACCAACCTCTTTTTTAAGTGAGTATAGTATGGGTAGATTGAAAAATAATACAATAATATTAATGGATGTTTTGTGTTATATGCTACAAGGCAATTTACTCTTACAAATTGTCTTGCATAAAGCACTTGGTAGAAGACTTCTCAGAGAGAGAGATAAATGTCAAATGGGAAAGATAAAGTATTGTCATTCAGGTACCATAGGAAAGAATTTGTAGGTAGAGAAAGGCTAAAATAGCATAATAAACTCCTCTATAAGTGTAGAGAATAAAGCCCGGATTCCATGTCTCACTTTTTCATATATTTTTTACACAAGAATGAAACAATACATACATAAAATGTTCATTGCTCTCCAGGTTCATCCATGCTGTCACAAAAGGCAATATTTCCCTTTTTTTTTTTTTTTGGTATTCCATTGTATAAATGTGTCACAGCTTTTTTATACACTCATCTACTGATGTGCACTTGGACAATTTCCACAACTTGGTTACTGTAAATAACACAGCTATGAACATGGGAGTGTATATATTCTTTAGAATTAGTGGAATATTATGCTAAGTGAAATAATCCAGTAGGAGAAAGGCAAATACCATATGATCTCACTTACATGCGGAATCTAATGAACAAAATAATTTAACAGACAAAATGGAAACAGAAGCATAGATACCTAGAACAGACCGACAGCTATCAGTGGGGGCTCAGTGAAAAAAGAGTAGGGACATACAGACACAGATAACAGTATGGTGATAGTCAGAGGGAAATAGGGTGGGGAGATGGAAGAGAGCAAAGGGTGTACATGTGGGAATGGTAGGAGTCTTTATACTGGGCAATAGGCACAAGATTCAATGTGCAGATGATGTTTTCTCGAGTTGTACACTTGAGACCTGCAAGGTTTTGTTAACCAATATCACCCCAATAAATCAATATAAAAGAATGTTCATTGCAATATTGTTAGTAACAACAAAAATAATAATTTCCTTCATAAAGTAATGATACATTGATACCACTTCTATTTGAAAGAATTAAGTAAATCTGTGTGCTAATATGAACAGGTTTTAAAGTTATATCCCTCACTGAAAAAAAGCATCTGTATGTAAAGGTCCATTTGTGCAAAAAAAATCTATTATCTATTTATCTATCTATCATCTATACATCTATATTTGTCTGTATAAATATTCATGTATCTGAGTGAATAATTGGAAAGTTACAGAAAAGTTAAAAAAGAAATTGATACATAGAATTGATGATTCTATGGAGGAAGGCTGGGGGTATGGAGTAGGAAGCCTTATTTTACTTTGTCTTATGTACATGTTTGAAGCCTATGGTTCTAGCTATATTTTCTAGACATATATTTGAATAAGTGGTGGTTTGACTTTTAATACATTGAGGTGATTTTTACAATATTTTGCAAAATTCTGAAAAGTGTATATTTCAAAACTACAAATATTCAGAACATTGCCTATTTAAATGGCTCTTAAAATATTAAGATAATATTTAAATGAATATTTAAAATAAGATGATTATTTTATTAATAGCAGACCTTACCTATATTTCAACCTGTTGTAAAATTTGATTTTAATTTGAAATTAATTTTATTTACCATGAAATCTTTTGTGTCTAAAAACATTCATATTATTCTAACTGACCCTTATATACAGCAGAATAGTGGATTAGAAACTAGGCAAGCAAGAGCCATGGGATTTTTGTTTAAATTGTTCAGGTCTGGTAGTATGGTTGATTGTTTCTCTATACTTATTTAATAATATAATTGATAGCCCACTTTTGCTATTGGGATAGCTCATTCAAATTCTATGCCAATAACATTCTGTACGTACTTGGAGGAGGAGAAATGTAGTCAATATCAAGACAGATTCCATTATAAGCTTTCATCATTTTAGTAGTAGACATAATAAATGGCCAACCTCATAGTATTTCTATAAAATCAAAATTCCTTTTCTCATTTTTACTCCTCTTGACATGATGCCTTTTACTACTCTCTGCCTGTAATTGCCCTTTCATTCTTGAAGTCCATTTTGCCCCAATAAATCCTTCACACAAATGCAGAAAATCTTTGCATAACACAACATGATATGTGTGCTGTCAGAAACAGTCAAAAAATGACAATCAGAGTGCTCTAAACATATAAGTGCACAAACTTGCAAAACATTTCTTCGTTCATTAATCTCCAAAGATATCTAAGCGCCAACAAAGTTCTGGAATGTCATTTGACCAACAATAAAACAAAATCCAGTGACAGTTCTTCCATTAATGCTGCATCTTATATAAATCAATTCAAATACTCAAATACTATAGATACATTTTATAGTTTTTGTACTATTGTAAAATGAACCATGCAGTTTTATGAGCTCCTTATCAATAGGAGCATTCAATGAAGAACTGGACAACCAACCACAGGACTATGGTAAATGAGACTTTTGTTTGGGTGGTGGGGACAACTTGGACCAACTGTGATAGCTTTCTGTTTGCAGGTATACTGCCATTTTTACATTTCTGCTAGCAAACTCTTATTAAAAACTCTTTTTGAGACAGAGAAAAAAATGATCTCCCTATTTTACAAATCTGAATTCATCATTGTGTCTTTCTCTAGTGATCTAGTGAAGATGGAGAAGATAGTGAGGACAAAGACATTTTAGAGTAGATAGGGAGAAGGTAAGAAATGGACTTTGTTTATTAAAAGAGACGCTTGCAAAAGCAAATGAAGCCTTTGACATTAATTCCTTCTGAAGTTAAATGATATGTTAATTCAGGAATCTCAAGCTTGAAGGTATGGTTCCTATAACTGGGCTATAGGCAAGTTGCCTGTAATTTTTCAACAAATTAAAGTTACTTCTGAAATTGTTAAAGATAAGTATGTTAAGTTTCTGCAGCCCTTTAAAGTCGTAAAAATCATAAAATATCAAGGGAACCTTCAAGTTCATGTGATTTAATATTCTCATATTATAGATCTGGTAAATGAAGCTCAGGAAAGTTACATGTTTCCATAATACTATTACTTTTTTATTTTATTTTATTTTTATTTTTTCAGTGGCTTCTTGCTTTATCACTTTTTCATTGATGCTATTTATCTCCAAATAATAATGTATCATATTATCTGACTCTTCATTTAAAAAATTGGCCTTGTGGTAAGGAGAGGTTTGGGTTTGGCTCTCGGTGGGCAATCTATACCACTTCTGACAGCATTATCTTTGTTTAGAGTAAGGATTGGCCACAGCCGACAGTTTTATGGTACCTGAGTTAGAAAGGCCAACCATGTTGTTCAGGTTGAGGACTTCGGGTCATGAGGTATCAGTTGACTTAGAGACTAAATTCAACTATGTGGACAATCGTTCACTAAATCTTGCCTATGTAAAGAAGCCCTGGTAAACACTCTGAACACCAGACTCAGATGAGCATCCACAGTTGGCACTACACTATGCATACTGTCATATATCATAGCCAGGAGAAGATATGACTCAATGGAGAGAGGATGACCAGCAGCTCTGTTAAAACCACTCCCAGATTCTGCCTTCTTGGACTGTTTCCTTGGATTATTTTATTCTACATTTAATCATGAGTATGATAACCTTAATGTGACTTCCTTGAGATCTTCTGGTGAATTATAGAAATTGATGATCATTTCTGGACTGCTCCTTCCCCAACATTTGTAGTTGATGTCAGAAGTCAGGACAGTTTTGACTTGATTGCTCCCTCAAATTTTACAGATTGGTTAATTTTGTATATTAACTTAAAAGTCACATATAATTTTCTTTAAAACTACATTGTCTTGTTTTTCTAAGGGATAAAATGATGTTAAAGGAATATTCCCCATCCTGGCCAGTATGGCTCAGTGGATTGCACCAAGATAACTGGTTGGATTCCCAGTCAATACATGCATCTCCAGGATGGGGATGCAGGAGGCAGCCAATGTATTTTCTCTTTCATCGATGTTTTTCTCTCTTCCTCTTCTTCTCTCTCTAAAATCAATTTTAAAAAACACATAATAAATAAAATTATATTCCCTAGAGAAAGAGACTGTGACTAGTTATTTTATGTGTCAACTTGATTAGGCCATGATACCCAGTTATTTGGTCAAATATTATTCTACATTTTTCTGTGAAAATATTTTTAAATGATGTTAACATTAAAAGCAGTAGACTTTGATTAAAGCTGGTTACCCTCTATAATGTGGTAGGTCTCATTCAATCAGTTGAAGACTTATTCAAACAAAGACTGATTTCTCTCAAGGAACTGTAACATCTACTAACCCTTTTTTCTTCTGTCTCTCCCTATACACACCTCCTGGTGGTTCTGTTTCTCTAGGGAACCCTGACTAACACAAGGACAGTGACTTTTTATGTATAGGGAGCTCCAGTAGGCATTCTAAAGCTTGTAAGTCTGAAAACTAAAATAATCCCAAAGGATAAGATGAAATTTATTATGATTTATATTTTAAGTGTTTTTTGACACTGTTAAACCAACAACTTCCAGAGTTCATAAAACACTTAAGTAATATATAATAGAATGGAATATGTACAATTTGTTTAAAGTTTTTTCATGTTGAACATCATTTACTCAGCTTGGCACTATTCTACATGAAGATGAATACAATCAACAAGAAATAACAAGAAAGTTAAAGTCAGCACAAGGGAAAAGTGCTGACAACTGCCTCATTTTCCTTTTCTTATTGCTACTAATATTTGTCAAAATGATTCTGTGCTATAGGAAGCTGTGAAAAAGTTATTTAACAGAATTCTACTTCCTCTTTTCCTGCAATCATTCCCACAGGTGGCCCAGAGCAAAACAGTTCTGTCAATACATACATACATACATACATACATAAATAAATAAATAAATATTTTGGGAGAAGTATAATTCAAATAATAACACTATCTTAATAATAACAGCAATTCAAGCCATACCAATTATCTTATAAATCATACTCTTATATTATTTCATATAACATTGGTTTTCTGGGATTTTCAGATGAGTCGAAGAAAGGTAGTGAAGGAGGATTTTTTTCTACATATTTCAGAATATTTGCATACTTTACAATGAATATATATTGTATATCTTATATATATTTTTATCATCTATGTATTATATACATATAAATTATTTAGTTAAGAAAATCAATAAGCAAAACGAAAAAGTTGCAGATTACTATATTTTCTGATTTTATTTTAAAACTAGAGGCCTGGTGCACAAAATTTGTGCACAGGGTGGGGATGTCCTTAAATTTAGCCTACTCCCTCTCCAATCTGGCACCCCTTGAGAGATGTCCAACTGCCCATTTAGGCCTAATCCTACTTGGATCAGGTAGTCAGATATCCCTCTCACAATCCAGGACTGCTGGCTCTCAACAGCTTGCCTATTTTCCTGATTGTTCCTAAGCACTTCTGCCTGCCAGCCTGATCACCCCCTAACCACTGCCCTGCCAGCTTGATTGATGCCTAACTGCTCCTCTGCCAGCATGTTTGCCCCTAACTGCCCTCCCCTGTGGACCTGGTTACTCCTAACTGCCTTCCTCTGAAGGCCTGGTCACCCCTAACTGCCCTTCCCTGCAGGCCTGGATCCCCTACCCACAAATGCCCTTTCCTGCAGGCCGTCACCCCCAACTTCCCTCCTCTGTCAGCCTGGTCAACCCTAACTGCCTTCCCCTGCAGGCTTGATCACCCCCAACTGTCCTCCCATTCAGGCCTGGTACCCCCCAACTGCCTTCCCCTGCTGGCCATCTTGTGGTGGCCATCTTGTGTCCACATGGGAGCAGGATCTTTTGACCTCATGGGGACAGTCATCTTGTGTGTTGGAGTAATGGTCAAACTGCATATTACTCTTTTTTTAAAAATATATTTTTATTGATTTTTTACAGAGAGGAAGGGAAAGGGATAGAGAGTTAGAAACATTGATGAGAGAGACACATCGATCAGCCGCCTTCCTACTGGGGCTGTGCCCGTAGCCAAGGTACATGCCCTTGACCAGAATCGAACCTGGGACCTTTCAGTCTGCAGGCCGACGCTCTATCCACTGAGCCAAACCGGTTTCAGCTGAATATTACTCTTTTAATCCATAGGATAGAGGCCTGTTGCACAGGTGGGGGCCAGCTGGTTTGCCCTTAAGGGTGTTCTGGTTCAGGGTGGGTATTCCCTTGGGGCGTGGGGTGGCCTAGGCGAGGGGCCTATGGTGGTGTTCAGGTTGGCCATGCCCCCTGGTTACCCAAGCAGAGGCCCTGGTATCTGGGATTTATTTATCTTCTACAATTGAAACTTTGTAGCCTGGAGCGGGACCAAGCCTTCTGCTTGCTCTGCAGCAGCAGCCATTGAAACTATGTTGCTTCAGTGGAGGCCTGGATGGCCATGGTTTGCAGAAAGCTTGGCCTCCTCCATCACCAGGGGCAACCTTAGCCTTCCTCTTGCTTCTCTTGGTTGGATTAATTTGCATACTCACTCTGATTGGCTGGTGTGCATGGCTGGTGGGTGTGGCTTGGGGTGTAGCAGAGGTATGGTCAATTTGTTTATTATTCTTTTATTAGATAGGACCTTAAAATAAAAAGGAATTTGTGTACAGAACTATTTAGAGGATATATAAAACAATGCAAAAGCAACAGTTGGTAGTAATTACCTCTCAGGAGGAAAACTTGGGTTTTAAAGGCAGTATACTGAGAGTGACATAGAGTTATTCAAATCAGATCTACTAGGAACTCCTGAGAAGAACCATTGTGCACACAGAGCTCAAGGCTCAGGGTCCTAGCTGAAAGTCCTTTAAAAAAAGGACGTCACGTTTTCTAATTCCCTCTCACAGATGCGTAAGAATGTCTAAGAGGTTAAATGACAATGAAAAGTGGCACTAAACTCTACCAGTCCAAGTGTTTCCATGACTTCACACTATCTGTTCTCTAGCTCATTTTCTTGTTTGTGTCTTTTCTTTTCTCTCTCTCTTCACTGTAAGAAAAGCACTTCAAGAACAGTGGCCTGAGTATCCTTAGAGCAGGCTTGTTGCATGGGACACACTCCACCTACTGGTAGTGAATGAATGAATGGGAAATTGTAGCCAAGATGCTCATGATTTGTCTGACCATAATGGCTTTGCATCTAATAAATAAGCACATGGCATACTTATTTAAGTATATATAAGTCTATAACTTTATATACTAAATTGTCTCTGGAGGCTCCTTTTAAACTCCAGATCTTATTTTAACTAATCATAAATTTTAAATATGTACTTTTCATAAAAATGCCAAAAAAATCCCTAATTTCTAAACTAGTTAAACAAAAGAGAGATGATTAAAATTTATTACAGATTATGTTGCTGATAGTTACAAAAAAATAGGGGGAAGAAACAAAGAAAGATAACTTCAATGGTAAGTAAACAATCCATATTTGACTTCAGAAAAATATCTAAAGTTGCCTTCATGTTTAACTTGGGTCTGCTTTAGAATTCCAATTTAAACACAAATGGCAACATAAACATGCTCTCTTTGAGAGCTGCTCTTACCAGAGAGGCACTTAGAATGCAAATCTCTACCATAAATTTAGTGTACAAATGGCACTGCAGAAAGATTGCTGCTACATCTCATTCTCTAGTCCCAATAGACGTGAAAAAGATAACTAGTTAGTAAAATAACTATAATTCAAAGAGAAAACTGACACAAAGTCCCATAAGCTTCTCCAAGTAGCTTTACTTTTTGACAGTGCAGAGTTCCTTACCCAGATAGATCCTTTGGTTCAGTGGCAATTCTACTAAACTAAAGGATGGACAAGAATGAAAGTGCCTTAGGGTAAATAGGAGCAGGAATAGTTAAAATTCTTTCTCTTCTGCTGTCCCTTAATTCTCACCAAATGTAAGCCCACTGCACACATACAAGGTAAGTCCATTATGTAATATTCTAGGATAGAATTCAAATTATCCTCACTTAGCTTTTCTAAAATCAGGGAACATAATGCCACAAAACATTTAAAAAAGAATCAATCTTCTCATGTGGGGGATTCTGCTGGTTATGCCTTGTTGTATAATATTTTTAATGTACAGATTCTATGTATTTTAAAGAGATAAAGAAGTTGGGAAATTGAGTCGCCCCTGACTAGTTCAGAACTTGCAGCAAGTAAATGAAGCAGTGATTCCCATTTATTCCATTTGTCAGCTATGGAGAAATAGTGTTCCCTCTTTACCAGCTAATCAAGGAGGCCCAGGGAGGATAACTTCTCTGTTTTAGTCTGGGAACCTGAGACCAAGCAAGACTTTAAACAACTAAAGAAGGCCCTTTACAGACCCCAATCTTGAGCCTCCCAACAAGGCAGCTGCATTGACTTCTGGATTCATCTGTCCCATGTGAAGCCTTTGACACCTGCCCAAGAGGAGGACAAAACAACATTGATACCAGATGCACAGCACTCATATTCCTGCAAACTCTGGACGATCTGAAACTTCCCTTCAAGAAGGCTTCTGGGGAAGCCACTGAGGTCAGCTAAGTTATGTTCTGGTATCTTTGGGTGATTATTCTCCCCATCTTTGCAGTAGTTCTTATATTAGCCTTTTTAAAATTATTTTTGATTTTGGAGAGAAAGGGAGAGGGAGAGAGACAGAAACATCAATGATGGGAGAAAATCATTAATCAGCTGTCCCCTGCCAGTTTGGCTCAGTGGATAGAGTGTCTGCCCGAGGACTGAAGGGTCCTGGTTCAATTTCTGATAAGGGCACATTCCTGAATTGTAGGCTCCATACCCAGTAGGGGACGTGAAGGAGGCAGCCAATCAATGATTCACTCTCATCATTGATGTTTCTACCTCTCTTTCTCCCTTCCTCGATGAAATCAAAATCAATCATTGATCCAATCAATCAATAAATAAAAGGGCCTCACGATCTTTTTCTCCAGAGGTCTGAGTACAAATTAAGGATTTGATGCCATCCCCAAGAAGTTGGCTAGCTCCCCTGTTTGGACCTTTGATTATGTTGTTTTTATTACTAATCTTTGGTCCTTGTTTATTTAATCTCCTGGTGTAATTTGTGTCTTCTCATCTGGAAAACCTAAAACTACAAATGGTCCACCAGATGGAACCACAAATGGCAGCTGCATCCTTCTTACGTGGACTCCTAGATTGCCCACTTCCAATGCGACCCTGACAACTGCCCCAACCAATGTCCCTGTCTAGCAGTAAGTAGCCTGGTTTATCAACAGCCCTTGTCCCCAACAGCAGCTGGGGTTTCCTAATCAGAGGGGATACTGAAAGAAATTTTATAGATAAAATAGGCAAGTTTAGGGAGTCTTAGAATAAAAAGGTTCCATGAGGGAGGAACGTATAGGTGAGTGCTTGGAGCTAAATTAAATCATTCACTCACAGAAAATAGAAATGTGCCACATGATAAGGGGAGAGGAATATACACATTCACAGAGGATAAAGAAAAATCACAGATATTGGGGAAAAAGGAAACATACTTTCACAGAGGACAGAGAAACATTGACAGATGTTAGAAGGAGGCAAACATATGTTCACAGGAGACAAGAGAAATGTTACAAGATAAGGAGAGAAGAGCATGTGGGTTTCAGACTGTGAAGCTAATATTCTACAAAAGACTGACCAATTAAAAAAAGGACAGGATCATAAAATGGGGAAGAGGTCTAATTAGAAGAGAGCATGAAGAGACAAAGAACTACAGCCTTTATAAAGCTTAGAATAAAGGGGCTTAGTGCATAACCCCCTTGGGAATGCCTTCCTATGTGGGAGTCTGTATTCGCTTCTAATAAATCACCATTTTTCTAATAAGTCATTTTAGTCTCAAATTTTATTCTTCAAACTTCATGAGACAAGAACCCACAAGGGAGGGTCTGCTCCTTATACCCCACATTTCAATAGAATTTTGATTTCAGTTGATGGTGTGAAATCAAATTATCTAAATTCTCATTTTATACGCAATGAAACAAATCCTGATTGAAATCTTGTATTTGAGTAGAAACGAAGTTATCAATTTATCCAACAGTAATAATTATAAATACAAATAATATACTGGACAGTCTTTCAAGGCTATTTTGTAACTAACTAAAATATATTTTATGTGATTTTGAGTAGAAGTCTTAATTTTGTAGACTACCACAAAATTTTTATTGTCTAAAGTAGAATTTGATTTGAAAGCTTTGAAATTGTGAAATTATTTATTGAAGTGAATGGATGGGCATTATTGTCAAACAAATTAATTTATACTGACTTCTTTACAAAGTAGAACAATTTAATTTTATAGTTTTAGACAGTTTTCCAACATTCCAGATATGCAAATATATTTTCTAGGTTTTCTTTTTATTGGAAATACATACAGATGAAAGAGTACTAAAATGACAACTAACAAAAGTCTTTGGTAGCAAAAATATTTTAACATAGTTTTCTAAACTTGTAAGGGAATAAGATGCAGAGATTTTCCTGTGATTGTAAAGGGAAGGTCTTAATTACAAAGACTTTGTATGTGGGTAAACTACTACAGATATATTTAATGGAAATCAGAATTTGTTTCAGTAAGGAATATTCATTATTTTCAACATTACATTACATTTAATTTTTCTTTTGGCAATTAAATCCATTAGTTTCATTCCTTTAGGTAAAAATACAATGTCCCTGTGATGAGTTCCTATTATTTTAAGAAAACAATAAATGGAAAACAAGAAGAGTTTGAAAATCCACCCCTCTTCCTTAGGTGAAGCACCATTTTTGGCAGTTGGGTGCTCATTAGGACACTTCATTTCCCCATGGATTCTGGGGTTTTCTTCAGTATGAACTTAGGCTGCCAATTATGATTTTTCCACATGAAGCCCTATTGCAAACTCATATGCTTTATGAGCACACAGAACTTGCAACGTAAAGCAGAGGGCACGCCACCATCTCCACAGAATGCTCCCTTTTTTCCTACCCTAATCCCTTCAAAGGTATTTTATTTACATTTTTCCTTTATTGCAAATTGTATTTATGCTAAAGAGTCAGATGGAAAGGCTACAGGAATTTGTTCCAGAAAAGCAGGAGAGGATATTTTCTTTGGCATAATTGCTAATATTCAGCACAATAAAAGTTCTAAAAAAAAAACCTCACAAACAAAGACAGCAGGATGGTGATTACCAGAGGGAAAGGAGGGTGGGGGAGGTAGAAAAAGAAATAAATGGTGATGGAAGGAGACTTGACTTGGGGTGGTGCAGACACAATACAATACACAGATGATGTTTTATAGAATTGTACACCTGAAACCTATGTAATTATATTAACCAATATCACCAGAATAAAACTAAAATAAAGGCTTTTAAAGTGCCCCTCTCTACCACAGGCAGAACCTCCCCTCTAGGTGGTTCCCTCCTCCCCCGCAGGCTGGGAAATGCTTTCCCATTCTTCTGTGGCTGGGCCCCAGAGCTGACCTTCTCTCAAAACCAGCCCTTTTGTCTCATCCCTGAAAACTCTTCCTCCACCCCACTCTTTCTGAACCCCTGTCATCACCCCATATTGACGCTGAAGAGTGGCAATTCTAAGTAAAATGGCGAGAGCAAGAGACAAGGGATGCTGGGCTAAGACAGTAGGTAGTTGCCTAGGTGGTGCAGAGATGGAAACTCCCCCACTCAAGTTGGGGACAGTCACCACCTTCCAGATGGTCACCTATGGGGGAAGGCAGGTCCATTCTCTCTAGAGCTTAAATTTCTCCAGAGGAGCCGCAGTCTGTGACACTCAGAAGGTTCTCAGCTTTTACAAGCAGACACGCAGCTAACTCTAAAACAATGTGATATAAGTTCCACAAAACATACCTGTGATTGAGGTTTGAGTAGCAGGACAGCCAGTGACCACCACCTTCTTCAAATCCTTTCAGGACTGAGAACACCTTACCTACTTTATAATCCCTATGAATTTATATCACTGTAAATATATATGTTGATAAAGTTAACTCGTATATCAGGAACCGCAATAGCTGAGGTTGCCCCAGGGGTCTGGCCCACATCACAAATAACTCAAACTGCACTAAAGGGAAACACCTGTTTAGAAAACCTAACCAATCACAATCCTCCAACTTACCTGACCCTGGACTACAGGAACTGCTGGCCTTATGAGGAAATCCCTGACCACCAATCTGTCCATTTCCACATTGGCTCTTCTAACCCTCCATAAAACTCACTCCTACATTGTTATTACAGTATTACCAACTATATTCCCTGCGCTGTACTTTTTATCCCCATGGTTATTGCTTTGTTTTGTTTTGTTATTGTCATAACTGACAATGTGTACTTTTTCATCCTTTCAGGGAATGATCACTTTGAAAGTTATGTAAATGTCCAATCACTTTGGTGTACACCTGGAACTAATAACAGTATTGTATGTCAACAGAAATGGAACAATTAAAACACAACAAACAACTCATTCTCTTCCATATCCCTCTATAAGACAAGAGTGTTCCACTGCCTGTGTGGCACGGTACTGTCCCAATTAATGGATAATTTCCTCTTTAATGCAAGACATCAAAATGAGCACTAAACTGTGTTATTTTGTCATTTAACAGTGAACAGCTAGATGCGAACCCTTTGCATCTTGTAACTGCAAACATTACATTTGCATAGACAAAGGCAGGCAAATTAGGCAGCTGAGATAGTTAATATGCCTGACTTTTGTAGAAAGAAACAACTAAGCTTTGTGTATCCACTTAAAAAAAAACAACAAAAAAAAAAACTTGACAAACTCAAGAAGCTACAAACAGAATACCTGGTCTTTGAAGTTACTGGTACTTCACTGATGTTGACAGCGGGTGAGCACAGCCTCAGCAGGAATGATCTTATAAACTCCGAAAGGAAGAACATATCAGTAAACCTGGCTTTTCTTTACAAGGTTTATGCTGTAAATCCCTCACCCACCTCCCCCCTGCCACCGGAAACAGATGACTGTAATTGATCTGGATAGTTGAAATCTCTTATGTAGTGGATGTATAGAAAGGAAAACAGAAAACAACCCAAGTGTGACAAGATGAGGTCACTCAAAGGAACTGCTGCGAAATTCTTACAAGAGTGGAGGTGTTTTTAACCTGCAAACAGCTGACCTAGAGCTCTGTTTATGCATTGCTTTCCCATAAACAGAAAAGAACCTGCTTCCAACAATGTGCAATGAGTCTTTCCTCAGCTCCTTATGTTATTTTGCTCAGAAATAATGCAACTTCTTTATTTCTCCTTTGGGGTTTTGAGACATGTCCAAGAATAAGTCCACACCAAGTTCCAAGCAGAAAATACAACCTGGAGAAAGTAGAATATGATGATTATAAAGAGCCCCAAGCAATCACCCCTCCCTGAGCTTAGACTTCCCTTATTTTAATGCACAACGTGACTTGGACCATTTTCTTTCCTGTATCTGTATTAGGTGCAGGCAATAACCAGTCTGAGGACCTTTTTTGCCACACATACTAAAAAAATCCCATTCCTTTACCATTCTATAGCTATACTTTGCTTTTTTTTTTTCATTACTTACAATGAAAATTGGTTTTATCATTTGTTTTGTTTTGTTTTACTAAAACCCAGTCTGTGTGACTGCAATAGCCTGATTGGTCAGTAGCCAGGTGTGTTTTGTGACCTATCTAAACAGAGTGGTCTCCCTTCTATGCTAGGGATCTCAGAGCTAGTCTGAGGAGGGCGGGAAAGGGGGAGGGAGAAACATGTATCCATTTCCATGAGGCACAGATAAGGCAATCATCCCAGAATTTTAGGTTTACTCTATGACGACACTAAAATCTTTCACTTGCAGCTTTAAGAGTTCACAGTAATATTTGAGGAGCTACACAAAATTCACCAGCTCTATAAACTGGCAAACTCTTATGTCTCTGTCACTTGGATATCACTAGGGAATTCTAAGCCAGACATCACAGAGACTCTCAGCTCCGCCTCCTAAATAAGGCATTACAGCTTTAATATGCAACTAAAAGAAATTGCTGCAGTAACTTTAAACTTCTCTGCCACGCGTCTTTGGCACTTTGGAGGGAAGAAGGCGACATAAATCTCACAAATGGTGGAATGAACACATGGCCCGAGCAGGCATCATTCACAGCCCGAAGGCAGTTGCATATGTGCCCTGAAGAAATCTAATCTAAGTCCTGTCTGGATTCTCTGTCCTGATTTGACTGAATTAAATCTAACAGGGAATTTCTCTTCCTGACACACTTTCCCAGTCTTTAGCCCCAAATTGATAGAAGGATAACAAAGGACTCTCACACACCTAATCTCTATTTTATGGGAACATATTTCATGGCATGCATTGCACAGGTGTTTTCTCAGCCTCACAGATAGAAAACCTACAGCTGGGACGCATGCAGTGACTTTAAGACTCCAGGTTGGCGGATCCCTGGCTGCTGGTCCACAGGAAACAACCTCCAGGGCCCCAGGCAGAAGGCGGCTGCTTTGTGCTTTTCTCACCTAAATAACACTTCAGGACACCATGTTTGGGGATGTCCAAAATGCTTTACGAAATGACAGGTCAATCTTCCTAAAACTGATTTTATAGCATATGTCCCTTTGTATATAAGTGATCTATAACTTTTATTAATGTGAAAAGTTGTAAATCTGGGCACAACATGATTGGAACTACTGTAACTATTTTTACAAAAACTAGTATCTTAAAGATTACTTATTTTTAAGACTTTTTAAAAACATATGTTTTTATTGACTTTAGAGAGAGAGAGAGGAGCGGAGAGGGAATCATTGATTGGCTGCACGCCCCCTACTGGGGATTGAGCCAGCAACTTGGGCATGTGCCATGAATAGGAATTGAAACATGGACCTCTGGGTGCATGGGACAACACTCAACCAACTGAGCCACACTGGCCAAGGCATGACAGATCATTTAAAGAGCTCATTAGAGTTGAAATAATATCCACTTATAGATTAATGGAGTTTGCTGGTGCTCCTCAGGACACAGGACCACAAGCTCTTTCTGTAAACAGCCAGATAGTAAGTATTTACCATTTAGCAATTTATTCAAGCCATCTTAAATCTGTGCTTCAAACACAAAAAGATAATTTGTCCAAACTTCAAAAAATTCACTAACAGGCTTGTCTTTATTATTACCTATATGTTTTTGTAAATCATTTTTTCTACATGCATAATTTTATAAATTCACACAGAAAATTACATATATTTTTCTTTAAATTCAGCAACCCTGAAATACCTCAAACATGTATTGCACTTAGCCCACATAAAAATTAAAAAAAAATTATAGTCTCTGTCTCCTAGAAATTAAAAAATGAATTGACAATTGCAATAAATGTATTCATTTAACTACTTTTGCTGAGCAAGGTAGACAAGATCACAGCCCTCGTGGCATTTATGCTCTCATAACATATATTTTTGTTGTTGATGTTATTATTATCATTCCTTACCACTGAGAGAAACCCAAACAACTTGACCAGAAGTCAAAATAGAATTTTTATTGACTTACACAACTGCATGTGGCTTCGGGGTAAACTGTAATGTCCACTAGATCGTTTTCACATTTAACATGTTGATTTCATACACTCCTTTTTACACCAGCTTTTTGCAGCAAATAGGAACTATATTCCTTTCCTCCCAAATTCCAAAAATATTGAGGGAAGTCTCTGAATTGCTTTGATTGACCGATTTACTCATATTATGGACAATGGGACTGGGTTTGATCTCTAGCAATCCTTGTAATTTTTTTTTATTGTGCCAAAAATAAAACATATTATGAGATGTTATCCTTTTAATAAACGTTTACATGAACGGTACATTATTGTTAACTACAAACACAACGTTGTCTAGTAGATCTGTAAAGCTGTTTCATCTCACATGCAGAAACGTTATGCTCCTTGAGCACCCAGTCTCCATTTCTCAGTACCCCAGTCCCTGGTGACCAACTCTCTACTTTCTGCTCCTATGGGTTTAACTATAGTAGGTAGTGCATTGATGGGGTTACACAGTATTTGTCTTTCTGTGAATGGCTTATTTCACTTAGCATAATGTCCTCAAGATCACCCATATTTTTATATATGATAGAATTTCCTTCATTCTTAAGACTGAATACTACCTCCTCGTATATTTATATCATTATAACACTTCCTTTATCTATTCATCCATTGACAGACATGCACGTGGCTTCCACATCGTGTGTGTGTGTGTGTGTGTGTGTGTGTGTGTGTGTGTGTATGAGGGAAATACATTCTTATTGTGAAAAGACAAAATATACTTCTTCCATTTGAAGAGAGGCTAGCTAGACAATGCAATAACTATCTACTCAGAAAAACATATTTCTTAATCCTTAACACATATCTAATGACAGAATATGGCATCCTGCAAGGCTCACTGAGAGCTGTCTGAGAAGATCCTGAACCCATCAAGGGCCTCAGGCGGGAAATGGGGTGCAGGATGGGATTTAGAGGAGTAAAAGTTAGGTAGGCAGAGAGGATTGAGAGCCTTCAAAACACAAGGCAAATTCCAGGTAAAGGCCAGGTTACTTAGAAACCAAGCATGTTCCAGGATCTGAAAGAAGTTGGCCCACAGGAGAGATGGGGATAAGTGAAGGGCTGACAAAGACTGTCAGAGGAGGAAAGAGGCTGGGGGGATTGGCCTGGGCAGATCCTGCAGGGACTGGTAGTTCCTCCAGGAACTTTGGTCTTTATTCTAAGAGCTCTGAATAAGAACTGGGAAAAAAAATAGCAAGCTGATTGCAAAAATATCACTCTGGCTGAAGGAGAAAATTGGATTAGAGAATTAAATGTGATCCCTACAAGTGACAGAGATTGAATTTGGGAAAAAGCATTGTTACATGGCTGGGGACACTTCACCTGCTCAAAGACTCTTCACCTGTGCCAGATTTACTCATTCCTTCCCAGGCCACCATTCAAGGTCACCTGGGTCAGCCTGTCTGTCCCCAGCTGCTCATCATCCCCTTGTTTCCTTGAACCCAATTCAGTCCCAAATACTTGTGAAGTACTGATTCTGTAAGCAGTAAGAAAGACCTCTTCAAAGAGTATTCATTCTTTTAAAAGAATCAGAAACATATTATCTCATAGTTCTGGAGGCTAAAAGTTCAAAATCAAGGTGTAGGCAGGGCCATGTTCCCTCAGAAGCCTCTAGGGGTGAATCCTTCCTTGCCTCTTCTAGCTCCTTGTGCTTTGCTGGCAATCCTAGAACTTCAATTTCTGCCTCTGTCATCACAATGAACTTTCCCCTTCTGTGTCTATGTCTTTACATGGGATATTCTCTTAAAGAATATTCATTCTTTTTTATTATTTATTGTTGAAAGTATTATAGATGCCCTCCCTTTTGTTTT
This sequence comes from Lasiurus cinereus, assembly GCA_011751065.1. Classification (NCBI taxonomy): domain Eukaryota; kingdom Metazoa; phylum Chordata; class Mammalia; order Chiroptera; family Vespertilionidae; genus Lasiurus; species Lasiurus cinereus. Next base: position 42,468,159 of record JAAGEH010000307.1, read on the forward strand.
CCCCATTGATCCCCTTCACCCTGCACCTGCCCCTCCCAGGCCTTTACCACACTATTGTTTGTGTCCATGAGCTATGCATATTTACATGTAAGCTCCTGGGATAATCACTCCCCACCCACCACTCACCCCAAGCACTCATTCTAAATTGCCTTAATTCCAAGTCACAAGAAACAGGAGAATATGTTCTTTGCTCTCCTTGATTAACTCTGAGATTCAAAGTCAGAACTGAGGTCTCAGCACAGCAGGAACTCTAGAAATTTAAGACTGTCTCAGTAGCTAAAATGGTAGTCTAGGTTCTATTTCTGTTTTGGAATAATTTTTTAAAGGTTTTTCTCTTGTCCAATAGTGTTATTCAATATTGTAGAACATTAAGTAGTGTTTTAGATGCATACTATTCTTGTGTGGGTTCTTATTTTGAGAAGGTTTTTATGGTAGGTATATTTGTTATTTTAAGGTAACATATTTTCAAAAATATACTTAATTTGGGAAAAACATACCATTTCAGTTCATCAATGATAAATGTCCCCCAAAGTAAACATATTGACTAGAAATTGATAAAAATTTAAAATAGTGATTTGCATGATCTGAAATAGTGTGTTGTGAAGTTCTGTTGCAAAGTAATAAGAGAGTCATAGGCATAAAACTTTATTTAACCTAATCCTATCTAACAAAAGAGTAATATGCAGACTCCGCTCCCAGAAGGCTGCGGGGGCCATGGCTCAGGCCTCTGGAGGAATATAGAGACCTGGCTGCTGCGGGCGGGAACGGCGCCATGACCTTGTTTCATTTGGGGAATTGCTTCGCGCTGGCCTACTTCTCCTATTTCATCACCTAAAAGTGTAGCGGCCTGTCCGAGTACAAGGCCTTCTGGAAGTGCGTCCAGGCTGGGGTCACCTACCTTTTTGTGCAGCTGTGCAAGATGTTGTTCTTGGCCACTTTCTTTCCCACCTGGGAAGGCAGCATCTATGACTTCATTGGGGAGTTTATGAAGGCCAGCGTGAATGTGGCAGACCTAGTAGGCCTAAACCTTGTCTTGTCTCAGAATGCCGGCAAAGGAGAATACAAGATTATGGTTGCTGCCCTGAGCTGGGCTACTGCAGAGCTCATTATGTCCCCGTTGCATCCCCCTCTGGGTTGGAGCCCAGGGCATTGAATTTGATTGGAAATACATCCAGATGAGCATTGATTCCAATATCAGTCTGGTCCATTACATCGTTGCATCTGCCCAGGTGTGGATGATAACACACTAAGACCTGTACCACACTTTCTGGCCAGCTGTCCTCCTGCTGATGTTCCTCAGTGTCTATAAGGCCTTTGTCATGGAGACCTGCGTCTACCTTTGTTCCTTGGGCAACTGGACAGCACTGCTGGCCCGAGCAGTAGTGACAGGGCTGCTGGCCTTCAGCACCCTGGCCTTGTATGTTGCTGTTGTCAACGTGCACTCCTAGGCTTGGGTCCCAGGCATTCACATACCTTTTCCTTGTCTCCAGGTTTTAGTGAGTTATAGTATTTGGGGGGGGGGGCGGGAGGGGGGGAAATAAATAAATAATAAAGAAGAAGAAAAAGGAGTAACATGCAAATTGACCATCACTCCAAGACACAAGATGGCTGCCCCCATGTGGTCAAAGATGGCTAAACCCATGTGGACACAAGATGGCCACCACAAGATGGCCAGCAGGGGAGGGCAGTTATGGGCAGTTAGGGGTGACTAAGCCAGCAGAGGAGGGCAGTTAGGGATGACTGGGCCAGCAGAGGAGGGCAGTTGGGAGAGACCAGACCAGCAGGGGAGAGCAGTTGGGGAAGACCAGGTCTGCAGGGGAGAGCAGTTGTGGGCGAGTAGGCCAGTAGTGAGGGCAGTTAAGAGTGACCGGGTCAGCAGAGGAGGGCAGTTGTGGGTTACCAGGACAGCAGTTGAGGGCAGTTGGAGAGGTCCAGGCCTGCAGGGAAGAGCATTTAGGGGGCAGGACCAGGCCTGTAGGGAGGACAGCTGGGAGGAACTTAGGCCTGCAGGGTAGGGCATTTGGGGCGACCAATTCAGCAGAGGAGGGCAGTTGAGGGGGACCAGGCCTGCAGGGGAGGGCAGTTGTGGGCAATTAGGACAGTGGGGAGGCCAGTTAGGCATCCAGGGGAGGTAAGTGTGGGGGGACCAGTCCTGCAAGGGAGGACATTTGGATGGGGGTGGGAGGGACCCAGGCCAACTGGGAAGGGCAGTTGGGGGAAAGCAGGCCTGCAGGGGAGGACAGTTAGGGGCTACCATATTGGCAGGGGAGGGCAGTTAGGGGTAATTGGGCTAGCCGGGGAATGGTTAGCCGGTGATCAGAATGGCAGGCATAAGCAGTTAGGGGCAATCAGACAGAGGCAGGTGAGCAGTTGGGAGCCAGCAGTTCTGGATTGTGAGAGGAATGTCCCAGACTGGAGATGGTGCAGGCTTGGCTGAGGGACAACCCCATCCCATGCATGAATTTTGTCCACTGGGCCTCCAGTATTATTTAAGTTCTTTAAATTGCTAATAGAAAATAAAATTATACAAATATAAATTATATCTAAAATCCAGAGCAACATTTTGGTTAAGTTATATAAATTCAAGGATTTGAATCCATAACATATTCAAAGATTTATATTTAAAAACCAAAACAAAATTTAAAAACCAAAAAATCTATTTGAATTCATTGCTAAAATTCTGTAAGTTTCAAGTTGTTCTCATCTAATCAGCAAGTTCCATTATTTTATTTCCTAAATGGCTTACCCCCATTTGTGTTTCTATATTAATGTTTCTATATATCAATACATAGGAATGTAGTTGTATCTAAGAAGGTTTTCAACATCTGCAAGAACAAATTTGAAAGCGTATAATAAATTGCATAAAACAATTTGGGGATATATATTTGGCAGTGATATAATCAACTTTTGTTGTGAAAATTTTTAAGAAACGATAGCTAATAAATTATACTGTTTTTCCCCAAAAGCTTTTTGCTGAGCAGAAATTTAAATGAATTTAAAGAAGAGAACATATCTCACTAAATTTAATGGACTGGAAATGAAGTCAAAAGAAAATACAGAAGGCCAGGCTGTGTGTCTCATTGGTTGAGCATCAACTTTTGGAACTGGGAGGTGAGGGTTCCAGTTCTGAGTTAAGGCACATACCAGGCTGCGGGCTCAATCTCTAGTGGGGGCCTATAGGAGGTAGCTAATCAATGATTCTCTCTCATTATTGATATTTCTATTTCTCTCTCCCTCTCCTTTCCTTTCTGAAATCAATAAAAATATATTTTAAAAAAAGAAAATACAAAAGATATAAAGTAGATATAGAACATTAATCAATATAATCAGAACCTATCACAATGTAAACCATAAAGATGTCATTAGAATACACTATGCATATGTGAGAAATAGCATATGTTTTTCTGCAAAATCAACCACCCATATGTGTCCAAAGAATAAATTTATGAGATACCAAATAAGTGTCGAATCACAAAATACTGTGCCAGAAAAAAAAAAAAAAAAAGAGAGAGAGAGAAACTGACCCTCTTGTCTGTCAAGTTCATTGCCCTATTCTAGCTTCCCATGTTTTTATTTATAACTTCTTAGTTCATGTACTTTTATTTTCTCTGCTACCAGCTTTGTGACTTGCCTAAATCTGTGTTTATATCTACTGAAATGAGTTGTACCCTTTTACCAGCCTCTTCTAATTTCTACCCCACCCCAATCACCTATCCCCTCAACCACTTTTGTTAAACTGTTTCTATTAGTCAACTCCTCTCCTTTTATTTTACAAAGTGAGTTCTAGCTGCTATCCAAATGGATAGAAAACATTGAAACAGTTTAAAATAGACTCTAAAAACTACATTAAAATAGTTTAATACAGATTCCAAAAACTACAAAATAGTATCATTCAAAGTCATTTTTGGTATACAATAAAATTTGCATGGTGCTATTTGTTCTTTATCTATACCCCCTTTCCAGATTTATTCTCTTAAATGTTTCTTTAGAATACTTTGTGGTTTGTTTGTTACCAATTACCCTCAAATAAAACCAAGACACTGAAACTATTACACAGATCTGCATTAGTGTTTATTGCTGTTCAAATAGTGGTCTCAGTTTTTCAGATTCTGCTTGCTTGTCATCCTTTGTGAAGAGAGATTTTCATTATCAATCAAGAGTTTTCCTAACATTCCTGGAAAGTTACCCAGAATTCTGTGCCAAAAAATTCCTAAGTCTTCAGCCCTTAGAACTCTTTGTATGTACTAACCCCATTTTTCTATGCCCTATTCAGGATTCTAAGTGCAATGAACACTTACTGCTAAAGCTGGTTCTACCCACATGTGATGTTCACGTCAATTACTTATTATTCAAAGCTTATTATGTCATGGGTCTTGAAAGACGTTATCCAAAGCTCCCACTGTGCATTCTCACTTGGAACTTTACTGACAGTAAATAGTTCTCAGCTGTTTTACTAAACTAAACATTTCTTTTCCAAAATTATATGCCAGTTAGATCTCACACTAAATTTCACTTCATAGTTATGTGACATCCTTAGTTCTCAACTCATTGAGGCAAGTAATAATGAAAACAAGTTAAATATGATCAAGATCCAAGCCTTCTTTTGCATCAGGTTATCATGTCTGTTTACATATGCCAGTTGAATAGACTTGACCACAGCAAAAACAAGGGGAAAGAAGAATGCCTATCAATGAAGAAAGATGTAATTCAGGAAAACATGTTAATGGTCTATCTATTGTTTCTGAAGAGCAGTTTCATTCTTATTTTTTACTATGATAATATTTCTCTGATTAGCTTATTAAAGAAATGCAGGTAACTATGCTTACATCTCTTGTCTAGAGTTTTCTGTGGGTAATTGATAGTTTAGGATAGGGGTAGTTCAGATTGAGGATCTTATTGGCTCACTGTGGTAGTAGGAAGGCAGTTTCGCTTGGGAACCATATACCAGGCTGAGGGAGAAGATAAGGGAGAGGGAATTCTCATACTAAAACCAAAATATTTTGTTTGTTGTTTTTTATCTGTCTCTTTCTCTCCTGGAACTTCAGTTGACCACCTACTTCAGTTTTCTCAGATAGCCAAAATGAGTGCTATAAGCCATGCTAATTAATCAGTGATAGTATAAAAAAGAGATACTGTATTCCTCTTCTTAACTAAGTGAAGCTGGAATAGAAATAATAAAATTGGGATGAAAATGGGCTCTGTCACACAAAAGTAACTACCAGTGAATAAGTGATTAGAAACATATATACTTCATAGAGAAAAAATTAAAGTTTAAAGTGTTCTATCTACATATGGACTTGTGATACTATAAAAAGATAAATCTCACCTATTATAAGTGAAATAATAATTAAAATATTTTAAGAGGAAATTTTGTTCTCAAGTTTAAAGTTCATAAGGAAAATACTTATTTTTGGCATCTGTCTGCCTTGACTGACCTCAAAATTTAAAAAATCAAATAAATTCGTTTTCAAAGTACCCAGGGTTGACTTTTTTATACAGTCCCAAAGAACTTATTCTCTGAGGGACAAACCTCAGTGTTCAGAAAATAAAATATCCCAAGGTCAGAGATACTTCTCACTTTCAAACTCTTTATCAAAGCACATTTAGCTTCAGATTTTTTAGATTCAAAGATAAATGCAATATAAGATTCCAGTGTTTAAAAATAGTATATAAAATTCTGGTAACGTATGTAAACTTATTTTTGGCACTCTGCTAAATGAAATGTCTAAGTTATCCCAATATGCCCTCAAATGCTATCATTTTTACCTTTTGTAATTCTTTTTCATATCAATGTATTATTTCTGCTCCCACATTGACATGTTTTATATAATGCTTCCTTAGTCTGATATTGGATGTTAACAAGGGAGGGGAGTGTATTTCCGGACATTTTGAAAATACTAATTTTACAATTATTCAGAAACTGAAAATGTGGTGAGTGTGGATACTCAGAACAACAACTAATTCTAATTGCACAGTTCTATCCTTGGTACTAAGTTCTTCATCATTTTTAATGGCAGTTATCACTCGTAGCACCTGAAACTTTCATTTGAGCTGGACTCATACTGAGTCTCTGTTGGGTTAATTGACCTTAATGTTTCAGATTATAATGTATTAAAATAACAAATAACCCTCTGAATGGCATCTATGCAGTAGGTATGACAGGTAATCAACAATATCCTCTCCAGAATGACATGTAAATACTGTATGTGAAGTTCCCAAGGACCATTGCTGTCATGAGTAAATGTTGTAAATGTTGCCTCTGGGAAATGCATTTATATGTAAATCTGGGAAAAGAATCTACTGACAAGGAGCAGAGAAGTCAAGGCCTCCAGCTTGACTTGTGGAACTGTGTTTACCCATCAAGTGAAAACGGATCCAAAATGACTATAAACTGTTATTAAAGTCATCGGGTCTAAAAGTTTTCAAAGGGAATGGAGCCAATTTACAATGAACTTCAAGTACTATTCCATCTACTTTTATACTAGGAAATTGAAATAGAAGTCAAATAAAGGTTCAGAGGTGAATATTATTTTGAAGTCCATTACAAATTGTAAGAAATAATGGACTGCATTAACTGCATTAGAAATATTATTATCTAACCAAGAGACTATAATAAATTTATAAACGTCTAAAATGTAGGTTGTTATGTTCGTAAGTAGGAATTAGAAAACTTGGAGTTTTGAGATGGCTGCAGAGTACATGGAAGCTACGCTTACCTCCTCCCAAAGCCAAACTGGATTTATAGCTAAATTATAGAGCAATCAACCTGCATGATTAACTAAAGGACAACTGTACAGGAGTATTATATTCAAATATTTATAGAAGAAGCTACATAGAAACTGGTAAGAGTAGAGATTAAAGAGAGGGTTGGACCCTGCACCCATGTGCGGTGGCTGAGAAGCCAGAGGGATATCTCTGCTGAGAAAGTCCCCATCCCCTCCTGAGCAGTGTGGAGTCTCAACCCTAAGTGAGGACCCCCCAATCCAGAGCCCCAGAGCCAGAAGAGGAGCCTGCATAGCATCTGGCAGTGAAAATCAGTGAGACAAAGAGGGAGTCTGCTAGAATCCAAGGTGCCCTTTTAAAAAGCCAACACAGGTGAGCTTGCTCCCAGCTACTCACCCGGGGCACCAGTGGAGGGAAGGTGAATCAGGGCATACTGAATCATAAAGTGAAGACTGGGTGGCATGGCCCTGAAGAAAGATCAGAAGAATCAGCTATAGAGGTCTCAGTCCTGAGTTACTATTCCCCACTGCCCTCAGGTGCCATCTTCCTAGATCGGGCACTCCTATTCTTATATTATCACTGGGGGAGTGCACTAATCAGGTCCTCCAAATTCTGGTGACACCACCCTGCCAAGCTTGAGTTCAGCAGAAAGGACTGTTGTCTGCATCCAACAGGGATCGCTGGTATACTCTTTCTCTGGAAAAACTATAGGCAGACACACAGACAAACAATGAACTGTGAGAATTTGACACAGGAGCCAGTCTTTCCCCCAAACTGCATGCTAGACCAACACCACCCACAACAGAATACTGTTTGTTCTATCTTCCCAAGTTGTGGTGGCCCCACCCTGCTGAGTTCAGATCAATGTGGGGGAAAGAAACACTACTCAGTGGGTTTCCCTCAGAGGCTCAGATCCAGGGCTCCAGCAGGCACAGCTACACAGATAAGAGGAAGCATATAATTCACGCCCCCTTCATGGGCTTGGCCAATGCCACCCCTAAGGGAAAACCTCGATCTGTTTTCCCAAGTCCACCCTGCTGAACTTATTCCTGCACCCAATCTGAATGGGTGGTGCGACCCCTCTGGAGGATATGGAGTTGGAGACTCTAGCAGAGACTGAGTGATAGGACTATGAAGTAGGGGCCACATTCTCCCCATTGAATGCCTGACAACACTATCCCCAAGTAGAGACCCCTTTAGCCCTGTCCTACCATGAAAGAGACAGTGAGGCACAGGTAGCTTGGGCCCACTCTACAGTTTTCAAAAAGCTCTGAAAGAAGTCGAGGAAACCTGAGGGAGTTGTCAGAGTAGCCAACAGATCGATGCCAACCTCAGAAAGCCTTGGACATTTTATTGATCTGTCCCCAGTTCAAAGCTTCAGGAAGCTGACACTGGTACATTTCTTGACCCCTGCCATGCATACCGAGGCTCAGTAGACACAGCCACAATCAGGGAATAGCATGGTAGCTCCAAACAGGAGCACAAAGTTGGTTATACAAAATGTCTGACACTGACCTGCACCAGAACCCCAACCAAGTGGGCCCAGAACCAACACAACCACAGGCAGGCTTTAAACCATGTCAGAAATCAACCCAACTAGCCATACAAATGGAATAGCCAAAAGGGATTTAAGGAGGCACCAGAAACTGCTGGGGACAAGTCCGCTTTGGGGGCAGCCCTTGAACAATCATTCTTTGCAGGGAAAGAAGTCTGTCTCTAAAGTTAGCCAGCCTGAGGTTTAACTCCACCCACAAGTGGACCAACAGCATTCAAGACAACTACAACAGGAGGGGAACATGACCCACACAAGAAATATTTATAAAACACCTGGCTCATGTGATCTAGAAGATTGTGCAACTAACCCCCACAAGGCACCTATATCAGAAAGCCCTACTAACAAGCTTGCAAGTCAGAGCAGATCTCTCTAATATATAGTCAAACACAAAAAGGCAGACAAAATGGGGAGACAAAGAAATATGCCCCAAATGAAAGAACTTATACAATCAAGAAAACAATAATCCAATTTAAAAGTGGGCAAACAATCTGAATAAATATTTCTCCAACAAGGATGAGGACTCACAGATATAAGTAGACATATGAAAAGATGCTCAATGTTACTAATGATCAAAAAGATACAATTTAAAACCACAATTGGATAACACCGCAGGCCTGTCAGAATGGCTACCATCAATTAATCAACAAACAAGTGCTAGTGAGGATGTGGAGAAAAAGGAACCCTCCTGCACTGTTGGTGGGGATGCAGACTGGTGCGGCCACTGTGGAAAGAAGTATGGAGTTTTCTTAAAAAATTAAAAATGGAGCTGCTGTTTGACCCAGCCATCCCACTTCTGGGAATATATCCAAAGAAATCTGGAACATTAATTTCAAAGAATACATATGCATACCTAAGTTCCTTGCAGCTCTATTTACAGTAGCCAAGATCTGGAAACAGCCCAAGTGCCCCTATATAACAAATGGGCACAGGCAGTAGTGTGGTCATAACCAGAGGGAAATGGGAGTGTGGTGACGTGGAAGAGGACGAAGAGGGATAAAATGGGGATGGAAAGAGACTTTACTTTAGGCAATGATCACACAATACAATAGGCAAAGATGTTATAGAATTGTACACTTGAAACCTGTGTGGTTTTGTTAACCAATGTCACACCAATAAACTCAATATAAATCAATCGATAAAAATAGTTAAACACAAAAAGAAAGTAGACAATATATTTTATGCATATTAATGGATCAAAGGAATAATAAGCATCTTAAAGTATCATTATCACTCTCAATTAATCAAATGAATACCTTTATTTTCTGTTTAAGGTTCATAGATTCCAGTTGTCCAACATGCTTAAAAATTAAGATATGTATGAATTTTTTCTTCCAGTATTGTTCTGAGATAATACGCATGTGTTTTACAGAATATACAATTTGAAATTCTCTAAAACAAAGAGCCCCAATAAAGAAATGAATCATCTCCAAAGCTTATGATTAAATGTGTTTGCAATAACAATGCCATCTATATTTTTATAGCATTGCTATTATCATGTTAGTTCCATTAAACATTTTAAATGACTTCATTATTCACACAGAAACAAAAAAAAAATGTTCATTTTCTTATAATTACCTAATCAAATAAACCCTAACTGCTGTGAGTACCTTTAACAATGCTTTATAATTCTAACCTAGAATTAATGATTTGGTAGTACTGATTAAACTTATCAATTATAGACCACATTCACTGAAATAAAAACAAACCTAACAGGTGGGCTTTCTTGTTTAATGGCTTGTATTAAAATATTTAATCAAATTAAAAATTTTGACTTATATAAAACACTAGAATAATGAGGTATGTAATTAAAACTTTGTTGAAATGTTACAATTAAAATATTAAATGAAATATATAATAATATATAAATGTAATATATAAATATAAAATGTATGAATATACATAAATATATAAATGTATATAATATGAAATATACATATTATTGCAGTAAAAGAACATCTGTTTCATGAAATATGTTTTCTAAATTCTTTTTTTTAAATATATTTTATTGATTTTTTTTTTACAGAGAGGAAGGGAGAGGGAGAGAGATAGTCAGAAACATCGATCAGCTGCCTCCTGCATGCCCGCCACTGTGGATGTGCCTGCAACCAAGATACATGCCCTTGACCAGAATTGAACCTGGGACCCTTCAGTCCGCAGGCCAACGCTCTATCCACTGAGCCAAACCGGTTTTGGCTGTTTTCTAAATTCTTAACAATACATGGAAACTGACTAGATGGATGTTATTATATTCTTAAAACCTAAAGAGTAGAAATAGCATCTAAAACATGCTATAGTGTATTGTGTTTTTGAAAAAGTGATCTATTAGGTGTTAGGGCAAGTATGCAAGGAAGAAAGTATATTAATTAAAAATATTAATCTTTTACTCTGTGCCAAGAATATTCAGGAATACTAATTTACCTAAATTTGTAAGATACTGCAAATTAAAATAGTCTCCAATTTTTAGACTAACAACTTAAAAATCTCTAGGACAATTTCTCTAAATGATGCTCTCTATAAATTTTCTTTTTTAAAAAATATATTTTATTGATTTTTTTTTTTTTACAGAGAGGTAGGGAGAGGGATAGACAGTTAGAAACATTGATGAGAAACATTGATTAGCCGCCTCCTGCACACTCCCCACTGGGGATGTGCCTGCAACCAGGATACATGCCCTTGATGGGAATCGAACCTGGGACTCTTCAGTCCACAGGCCGACGCTCTCCCCGCTGAGCCACACCAGTTAGGGCTAAATTTTCTTTTTCTTTCTTTCTTTCTTTCTTTCTTTCTTTCTTTCTTTCTTTCTTTCTTTCTTTCTTTTAAATGTTTTTATTGATTTCAGAGAGAAGGAAGATAAGAAATATTGATTGATTGGCTGCGTTCTGCACGTCCCTTACTGTGGGATCAAGCCTGCAACCCAGGCATATGACCTGACCTGAAATCAAACCATGACTTTCTAGTTCTTGAGGTGATACTCAACCAATAAAGACATATTAGGCTACATTTTCTTTTTGATATATTACGTTTGCCCTTTGCTTACATTAAATCTATCTATCTGTCTATCATCTTTTCACTCTGTTTTATATTCTGCTCTACTACATGAAATATTTATGGTTGTGATGCTTATAAACTTTCATTGTTACCATTTATACCCAATGTAACTTGTAGTTCTATTGATATGTATTTGCATAAAAGTAATTGGATTTAGAATATTAGCTCTGAAAATAAGAATACTAATTCATTTTCTGTAGTAACACTTTCAAATTGTGATCTGTCAAATATTTAGTGTCTATCAGTTGGGCAGAGGATATGAGGGGGAAATTTGGAGGCTCACCTGCAATTTACCCTCCAAGGGGAAGTGCCATGCAGAAACTAAGTAGCATTATCATGTGTTAAGCATATACTGTGTACAAAGCAATGATTATAAACTAAAGTGCACATGAAATAAAGAATAACAAAACACCTCCCTTTCCTAGGTAATAATAAGGTAGTTAAGACTATGGTGTCTGCCTCCCTGGATTTGACTATTACCTCCTCCACTTACTAACTCTGTATCTCAGATTCCTTAGCTGTAGAATAGAGTTGATAAAAGTACCTACCTCATGAGGTCACTGTGTGGAAAAACCACACTCCCATTTTGGTATCTAAAACACTTAGTTCCTGATACATACAATAGGTAATATTTTTATTATTGATTGAAAGATGTGACATAAAAAAAATCCCTACAAGTCTAAGAAATAACCTTTGAACATAAACACCTCAGCCCAATTATGTTGCTTAACTGGAGAATTCATCCTTTTTTTATGGATGAAAAAGGTAAATTGAGAGTGATCTGATCATAAATTCCTTACTGGTGGGTAGTCACACGGAGCATATAACTTTCTTAGTAAAAGGTTTATTATTGCCTTAATCAAGCCCTGGCCATTATTTTTATGCATGGAAATTAACACAACTTTAAAATAAGCACAATCATCCACAAGAGAGTACGGAATCTTAACTACCCTCTAGTCCAACCCCCGCCTTGCTTTCTTCCACCTTCATGTAATCTTCCTTAATTTCTAATGCATAAAAGATACTGCAAAACTGTCACTCTCCATAGCATTTGAGATCTTGCTTCCTAGCAATTGTCATCAGTTTGGCTCAAATAAAGTTTTTATAGAAATTCTTTACAAGTTTGGACATTTCTTACATGGACACATGAAAGCATACATTAAGCACCAAAGTCATCCCTTAGACTTGCCCAAAGTCATGCATTAGACTTGCAAATAGTAATAAGAAATGAAGCTTTCTATTGCAGGCTTTGCTGTCCCCCAAAAAGATGCTATAACTATTTATAAAATGTGGACATCATTCTTGTGCTCTAGATTGAATACAATCCAATCCAATTGCCATTCCTGCTTAGAAACTCTGCAGTCTGTCTTATCCTCTATGTATCTTTTAAGTTTGGTATAACATTACTGTAAAAGTAGTGTGCAGTTCCCTGCTTTATTCCGTGACTATTTCCATAGCAGATCTCTGCTTTTCTTTATTCTAGTCCGGTAATCCAGATGCAATTTCAGATGAGTTTATCTGTGCATCAGGAGGCTAAGACATGCCATCCAAATGCCCATGGTGGTGGTCCACAGGCAATGCTAACCTTGGCAATAAATCGCATTCCTCCAATCACAAATTGCCATGGGTCAGCCAGATTGACTCAGACACAACTATCAACACTTTTAAATAAAGCAACAATAACTAGGCTTTGAAATGTCTGGAGGAAGAAAAAGTCACATAATGATAACTGTCGCATAGAGAAACTGTTAACAATAACCTCTGCTCTTTTGTAAACAAATGAGACGTTAAAATTAGACTGCCACTTGACAATGCAGATATACTCAGGTTTGTAGCTCTTTTTAACTTGTCTATCTTCAATGTTTATATTTTCTGGTGAGTATTAGTTATCCAAAAACTGTTTTTTTTTTCCTTCCTTATAAGGCTAACCAGGAAAAAAAGCAACATTGCCTCTCAGTCACATATAAGCAGAAATAGTCCAGAGACTTAGTTAAGTATCACAAGGTAACAAACTAAACTAATGCGGCCTTTGAATGGAGCTTTCATCTCCAAGGAGAGAAAGAAGATTGTGGTGGGAAAGCTTCATAGGAAATTCTCAGTGTAAATGGATACACCCTTCCAGGTAGCAAATTATCATACAATGGTGTAAAAAACAGCCATGACTTCCTCCCCATAAATAAATAGTACTTATTTCAAAACACTTGCAAAGTAAGATGCCTCCATGGCTATATCACAGTCTCTAACCCCAAGGAAAAATCTCCCAAGTTGGTATAAATGTCTTTGCCAGTGTAATGATCTTTTCCTGTTTTTAAGTAATTCATGGGTTAACCAGAACACCTCAGTCCAAATACATTGCTTAACTGAAAAATTCATATAGGTGCAATTTTTATCACTCAGCTTGGTTATCTGTTGTCAGCAGCATTTTGCTTAATAAACAACAAACTGAAAGACAGCAACTTACTCTTCCTAAGATTGTGCAATGATAGCTGATGCAAAAGGAAGAAATCAAGACCTCTTTATGTGTTTTTGTTTTATTGAACTTATTGGAATGATATCCTTCCTATATAATAAAAGGGTAATATGACTAACAATGGAACAACTGGTAGCTATGATGTGCATTGATCACCAGGGGGCAAATGCTCAATGCAGGAGCTGTCCCTGGTGGTCAGCGTGCTCCTCCCACAGCAAGAGCTCCCCTCAGCCACAAGCCCAGCTGATGGCTGCGAGTGCAGCGGCAGTGGCAGAAGCCTCTCCCACCTCCTTTTGGCAATGCTAAGGGTGTCTGATTGAGGCTTATGCTTGCTCCCTGTGAGGAGCGGGCCTAAGCCATGAGTCAGACATCTTCCAAGGGCTCCTGGGCTGCCAGAAGGATGTCTGACTACCAGCTTATGCCCAGAGGGACTGGACCTAAACTGGCAGGTGGACATTCCCTGAGGGGTCCCAGACTGTCAGAGAGCACAGGCTGGGCTGAGCCACCCTCCCCCTAGTGCATGCATTTTCATGCACTGGGCCTCTAGTTGGTTAATAAAGTTTTATAGGTTTCAGGTGTACAATTCTATAATACAGCATCTGTATATTGTGTTGTGTGTTCACCATCCCAAGTCAAGTCTCCTTCCATCACTATTTACCCTCACTTTTTACTCTATTCTACTTCTCCTCATCCTTTCCCCCTTTACCTATCACAATATTATTTGTGACTATCAGTTTTTATGTGTTTTTCTTAATTCCTTCTAATTCAGAGTACATTTAACACCTACAGTAGTTCACATGAAATTTGAAGATATTATATAATTCCATGAATAAGTATTTATTGTCTCTGATGACTCAAAAAGGGCAGAAGCACTGAATCCCTTCAACTTGATTAATGCTTCTCATTTCATGGAAGGCGGGATGCCTTCACTGTTTGATTAAATGTTTCAAGCAGGAGTCTTGTGCTCCATTGAGCTTTATATTTTAATATACAGAAATAATTTCTGTACAGTGGTAATTCTAACAATAAGAGTGGACATAGAATGGTGTTTACTTTGTTAATTAGTCTGAGAAGAAGAGCACACAATTAATTTTATGTAACTAACATATTGCATTGTTTTCTTTTTCTTCTTCCTGATCTACATATTACCTTAGTTTTTTGTTTTGTTTTGTTGTTGTTTTTTTACATTTCAGAAATTTCTGTTGATTTCTTCCTCAGCAGAATACTTTGGATTTCAGAGCCTTGCTTTTGCTCATCTGGGTAAGCTATCTGAGAATAAGTAAATGCTTTCTTTAAAATCAGTATAATCCTTTCCATTAAAACTAATGGAGATGGAATGTGTCCACTTTTAAGAAATAAGAAAACTATGTAATTTATACTTTTTTTGCTGCCAAAAACTTGCTGAGGATAACAGATAATAGAAGCCATAGATAATGGTTCTAGATATAACTCTTCCAAAAATATAATTGCAGCTCATCAATATGAAATTTAACATAAAAAATAAAAACAAACTATTTACCAAATGATATACTGTGCTCTAATCTATAATATCTATGGTGAGAATTTATCAAAAGCAATCAAAATGGTAAACATTAAAAAAATCAATAAGAAGCATGCCAATTTCATTTCACACCAGTATTGTATGGGAAACTTACAATAATTGTAGTTTTAGTAATTTGATAGATCAGACCCATTTACATCATACTCAAAAATAAATCTGCATTTAAATATATTCTATAACTTAGCAAGTATGGGTTATTTGGAGATCATGTAACTACAGTATTTTGAACACCTTTATTTAGGAAATAATTGATATAAATAGAAATTGCCCCTTTTAATATATGCGATTTGATAAGATTGACATATACATATACCTATGATACCATCACCACAATCAAGGCAATAAACATATCCATCACTTCCAAAAGTTTCCCTGTGTGTGTGTGTGTGTGTGTGTGTGTGTGTGTGTGTTTAAGAAGAACCCTTACCATAAGATTGACCGACTTAACAAAAAAGTCACCCACATACTTGATTTTTTGGTATTCTAAACTGTTTATTAAACAATGTATTTACTGTATATAAAATTACATAGAAGAGCTAATGCTAAATAGCTAATCAAGTCTAGTTTATAATGTTTGATTAAATGGATTATAACTGATTAGATGAATACATTTCAGCAAGCCAAAGCTACACAAAACTAATCATTTGGTGTCAGCTCTGGGTGTCTTCCTTAAAACTGACATGTTTACATCATATATGATTTTTTTAAATTCCAGGAAAAAAGTTCATCAACTTATATAACATGAACTATTTTATACCCAT
Organism: Lasiurus cinereus; assembly: GCA_011751065.1. Lineage (NCBI taxonomy): Eukaryota > Metazoa > Chordata > Mammalia > Chiroptera > Vespertilionidae > Lasiurus > Lasiurus cinereus. The sequence goes on from JAAGEH010000307.1 coordinate 42,484,277, forward strand.
CGTTATTGTTTTCATGACAGTAAATTATCAATGAGTTCAGTGAAAACACCAGCTAACCCAGATGCTTGTTTAGCTACAGTGGGATTTAAAAAAAAGAAGAAGAAGAAAATAGATTTCAGGGAAATGTATCAGTGAAGGGGAAAAATCACATTTTTAAAACAAAAAGAAAAACCTACTTTATTTTTGGAGTTAAATTTCAAAGATTTAATATATTTGTTTCAAATTCTTCATTGATGCCTTGCCACAAATACTTTAAAACTATTATTTCTCTTACTCTGATGATAGAATACATATTTCCAGGTTCATCATTACTCATTAGCAGGATAGTTCTGAAAGTGTCTAACTAGAGTTCACTGAACTATTGAGAAATGCCAACTTAATTTAGTTAAACACAGTGCAGTATGAGGATTGGGATGCCAGCTCAGGTTTATTAGATATATTATTATGTTTGCAGAGCACTCCCCATTTTCACAATCAAGTTAGTTTTGAATTTTTTAAATGTTATATACCTATTATATTTGTTAAATTACTAGATGGAGCTACCTGGGAAGTAATTATATTTACCATGAAGAGTAATTAGGCAATTTTATTGATAGTAGGATCTCTGTAGCCTAATGAACACTGATAAAATTTTTCAGAAAACATCAGAAATGTGTACCTTTTTTCAAGCAAACTTCCCTGTCAAAAGATAGACAAAAAGTCATATAAACAAAATGACATAGGGAAGCATTCAGAAGGTGGGTACTTTGCCCACTAAACTTCTTCCTTACCTTGCCCCTTCTCTAACAAATTTATCTCATCCTTTTTCTCTCTCCAGATAATGCTACCACCTTCTTCTTTCTATGTGTCATTTTGCAGTTTTACTCATTTACTCATTGACTCCGCAAGATTAGGGCCACAGACACTTGCAAGTCAGTACCTCCACCTGACCTCCACCTGTTCACAAGTGCATCATCTGGGCCCCTGTTCTGCGTTCGCTCAGTCTACCTTTTAGTTTATATATCAATTTATCAATATGCTGAGAGGAGTCAGAGGTAGGAGAGGCACTTAGGGTAAGGTCCATGGGAAGGAAATGCACATGTGAGGGACTGACAGAGCCAGGTCCAAACCATACAGAAGACAGAAGAATATTACAAGAAAGGAGGGAGAAGAAGGAGAAAATGCTGGGTGGACTTTGAAACTCTGAAATGAATACTATATATATAAGAGGGAAAGTGGCTAATTAGGGCAAAAACATGGAGGGGCATAAAATGAGGAAGGGTCTAATTAGAAAGTGGCATATATAGACAAAGAAGCTGCCAGCACTTATAAACCCCCATACAAAAGATACGTACACTGTTTTTTTTCTTCCCATTTTGAAGGCTCCTCCCCTGGCAGGAATTTGTATAAGCTTACAAAAAATTTCTATGCTTTTGCTTAAAATCTTTTTAGTCCACTAATTTTTATTCTTCAAACTTCATAAGACAAGACCCCAGATAAGAACTCCAGCTTGCCATTAGGGGTATCACTTCATACGAGTGTACCCTGACAACACTTTACTTCAACTGTCCAACCATGCAAGGTAGTTATCATCCTAAGGTCAAGCCTTGATCAATGAGGCATGGGAGCCAGTGGTTAAATGCTCCTCTCTCATTTCCTTCCTTCCTTCCTTTTTTTTTTTTTTTACACTTAGTAAACATTCTGATATTTATTTGTAGTACCTTGGGTGGTTTTTAAAGATGACATTTAGGTATACATTCTTTTCTTTTTTTAATTTAAATACTTTATTATTTAAAGTATCACATGTCTCCTTTTTCCCCCATTGATGTCTCCCTAGCCGCTCCCATGCTCTAGCATATACCCTCAACTCCCTATGTCTGTGTCTATTACTTATGCCTATATGCATGCATATAAGCCCTTTGGTTGATCTCAACCTCCCCCATCCTCTGCCTTCCCTCTGAGCCTGGATAGTCTGTTCGATGCTTCTATGTCTCTGGCTCTATTTTTGTTCATTAGTTTATGTTGTTCATTATATTCCAAAAATGAGTGAAATCATGTGAAATTCATCTTTCTCATATTGGCTTATTTCTCTAAGCATAATATTCTCCAGGTCCATCCATGCTATTGCAAATGGTAAGAGTTCCTTCTTTTTCATAGCAGGGAAGTATTCCATTGTGTAGATGTACCACTTTTTCTAATCCACTCATCTACTGATGAGCACTTAGGCTGTTTCCAAATCTTAGCTATGGTAAATTGTGCTGTTATGAACATAGGGGTGCATATATCTTTTCTGATTGGTATTTCTGTTTATTTTGTTTTGTTTTGTTTGGATATATTCCTAGAAGTGGGATTACTAAGTCAAATGGCAATTCCATTTTTAACTTTTTGAGGAAACTCCACACTGTCTTCCACAGTGACTGCACCAGTCAGCATTACCACCAGCAATGCATGAGGGTTCCTTTTTCTTCGAATTCTCACCAGCACTTGTCATTTGTTGATTTGTTGATGATAGCCATTCTACAGGTGTGAGATGGTACCACATTGTCATTTTGATTTGCATCTCTCTGATGATTAGTGACTTTGAGCATGTTTTCATGTCTCTTGGGTTCCTGTATGTTCTTTTTTGAAAAATGTCCATTTAGGTCCTTTGCCCATTTTTTTTATTGGATTATTTATCTTCCTTTTGTTGAAATGTATGGGTTCCCTATAAATTTTGGAGATTAAACCTTATTGGAGATAACATTGGCAAATATGTTCTTCCATGCATGGGCTCTCTTGTTTTCTTGATGGTTTCTTTGGCTGTGCAGAAGCTTTTTATTTTAATATAGTCCCATTTGTTTATTTCCCCCTTAGTTTCCATTGTCCTAGGAGCTGTATTGGTAAAAGTATTGCTACATCATATGTCTGATATTTGGCTGCTTATTGATTCTTCTAAGATTTTTAATTTCCCATGTTTAAGTCCTTTATCCATTTTGAGTTTATTTTTGTGTATGGTATAAGTTGGTGGTCTAATGTATTTTTTTTTGCATGTATCTGTCCAATTTTCCCAACACTATTTATTGAAGAGACTGTCTGGACTCTATTGTATGTTCTTGCCTTCTTTGTCAAATATTAATTGAGCATAATGGCTTGGGTTGATATCTTGGTTCTCTGTTCTGTTTCATTGCTCTATATATCTTTCATGTGCCAGTACCAGGCAGTTTTGAGAACAGTGGCTTTGTAATATAGCTTGATATCTAGTATTGTGATCCCTCCAACTTTGTTCTTCTTTCTAAGGATTCCTGCATCTATTCATGATTTATTTTATTCCATATGAATTTTTGGAGAGTTTGTTCTAGATCTGTGAAATATGCTGTTAGTATTTTAATGGGGATTGCATTGAACCTATAGATTTCTTTGGGTAGTATGGACATTTTAATTATGTTGATTCTATCAACTCATGAATATGATATATTTTTCCTCTTGTTTATATCTTTCTCTATTCTTTTTTTTCAGTGTCCTGTAGTTTTCTGAGTAAAGTTAGTTAACCTATGCATCAGGATTTTTTTTGTTGCAATGATAAGTGGGATTTTTTTTAAGTTTTTCTTTCTATGAGTTTATTATTGGTTTATAAAAAAGCCATAGATTTCTGGGTGTTAATTTTGTATCCTGCTACATTGCTAAATTCACTTGTTAATTCTAGTAATTTTTTGATGGAATCCTTAGTGTTCAATGAACCTCTAGCCAGGTTCACCAAGAAACATAAAGGACCCAAATAAACAAAATCAAAAATTAAAGAAGTGAAGTAGCAATGACCTCAATCAGGAAGAATCAAAGAACCTGAATAGGTTGATAACTACTGATGAAGCTGAAGCAGTAATTAAAAAATAAATAAATAAAAATCTTCCAGCAAACAAAAGTCCTGGTCTGGAAGGCTTCACAAGGAAGTTTTACCAAACATTCAAAGAACTAACACCTATCTTCCTCAGACTATTCAAAAAAAATTCAAGAGGAAGGAACACTTCCAAGCTTTTCTATGAAGCTAGCATTACCCTAATCCCAAAACCAGATAAAGACACTACAAAGAAAGAGAATTGCAGGCCAGTATCCCTGATGAACATAGATACTAAAATCCTCAACAAAATTCTAGCAATGCAGCATTACATTAGAAAAAGCATGCATCATGACCAAGTGGGATTTATTCCAGGGATGCAAGGTTGGTACAATATATGTAAATCAATAAATGTGATGTATCACATTAACAAATTGAGAGACAAAAATCACATAATCATATCAATTGTTGCAGAAAAAGCATTTGACAAAACCCAACATGGAAAAAACAGTTCTAAGGAACAGTCTACATCACTCCAGTCAGTATCAAGTCCTATAGGCCAGCAGGAGAAACCATTCTTGTATTTAGGTTCTCTCTCTCTCTCTCTCTCTCTCTCTCTCTCTCTCTCTCTCTCTCTCTTTTTTCATTTCCCCCTGTCCTCTACTTCTGACCTTGAGATTTTCTCCCCTAAAATAGAGGTAATTCCTGTAAGCCTTTATCTTTGGTTCTGTTTTCTAGAATCCCACTCCTTAACTAACATAGATCCTTGAACATTTGCAAGGAGCCTGTTCTACTAACTTCTTCATGTCTTATCCTACTCTATGTATTTGACAGATAGTTATGTACCATTTACATGCGCCATTTCTATTGTCATCTAATTTAATTCCTCCCAGATCCCATTGGGTAGGTACTATTATCATGACTATTACAAATGAAAAATGGGAGCAGAAAGATTAAATGATTTACCCAAGATCATCTATCCAATAATTGGAGGAGCCAATTCTAAGTCACACAGTCTTTTTCTAGAAGACATGGTCCTCTCATATTTAAGAGGTAAGCTAATATCTTACAATATTATAAATTTTATAATTCCTTATAGTGATATATCAATAAGGACCTTACATATCTCCAGTATGAGTTTGTTTGCAAACTTATAAACAAAATCCTATTACATTTTATATTCCTGGCCTGGCAATCAAACATCAACAATCAAAAGACTATCTCCCATTGTGCAAATGATTATCAAATGTCGGCTTGTGACATGTTTGTTGGTGTCTCAGTGGCCAAAGCATACCATATGGCCAAGTCCAGAGACACTATGGAAGTAGGAGGTTTTTTTGAAAAATGTTTGAAGTCAATATTATACAGTCTATATATATTTACAATAAGAAATGATGCAAACGAAGACTAATTTGGCACTGATGGCCACCATAGCAGAAATTGGTAAAATAATGGAAAATGTATTAAAAACTAACTGAAACATTTTTTGGAAAATATTTTGGTATGTTTAATATATCAGAAGTTTGTATAATGATTAGAGACAAGAGCAATTGTCAGGATGGTCAAGCTTTTTAAAATGTTTTTCGTAATTGGGCCAAATATAACAGAGACAAAACAATGCTAATTTTGTTCATCTTCCCTTTTCTAGAGAAAATGACATAAATTACTTTTAGTAAAATAACTACTTTTGAAATTCTCATTTAACAAACCTGCATTTACTACATTTTTATATAAGTCCCTCATAGTTATATGAGATATAATACTTTTATTAATACTTTGAAATGCTCAAATAAAAAGCACTACTAAATAGTGAGTAAACCTACTGCGTCATTACCTTTTATGGTAGCTCTAGGCAATTTAAGTGTATTTTTTGTAATCTACAGGGATACGCTCTGTTAAAAAGCAAAATCATTATCAGACTGAATGGTCTCAACATTCGCTAAGCAGAAATTTAATATTTTTCATTCTCATTCAAGAAGTCAGCATTCTCAGAAAACACATTAAGTTCAACATATTCAGCTGTTTTTAAGTTACCTGGAAAGAGAAAATACATTCTCTTGTCCTAGAGAAAAGAATTGCAGAAAGTCTGTACATAATTTAAAAACAGCTTGCATTTATAACTTCAGACTCTCCAAATGTTTATTATTCAAGAGGAAACAAATGCTTAGCTAAATTTGAAAGCTACCAAAAAATTATTTGATGGAAGTATTTCCTTTTACAACGCTGACTCTTCTTTGTGTCTTTGAAACATATGAAAAAATCTCAAGATGTGACCCACACATTAGTCCCAAGCAATTGCTAAAAGATGATGCTCAGAAGATTGATGCTCAGAAGATTGTATTACTTACCTGTTGGTCAGAGTTGAAGGGAGCAGAGAAGGCCACAATGTGAAGATGCAATAACCAGGCAAAGACCAGCTTCAGATTGGTCCTTCAAACATAGAAGTGAAAAAATAAGCCCCTTTTCCATGTTCTTATAATAACTCAAAATGAACAGTTTTAACTTTTTGCTGAAATTCATTGAGAAGACTGAGAATAGGAAAGGAAAGATGTTGCCATCAGGCAGATACTCTAAAACCACAAAGTATCTTAAAGTCCAGTCTTGAATTCAAGATTAACTTTCCACCTTCTGGAGGTTAAACACTGAACCTTATCTCTGAAATTAGAATTTGACCTCAGGTGCACCCTTAGGGCAAGAATAGAAATTAGATGCTTGAAGCCTATCCTCCCACTGCCCTCACTAAGACCCTCCCTTCCAGACCTACACTAAATTGGCTTCTCTGGCACTCTCATGACTTAGCAGTTGATTGTTGATTGGGCCACATTAAAATTACATTGCTCTAAAATGACAAGAGCCTGCTTGTCATGATTGGAAGAAACGCCCCAGGGAAGAGCCTCAAGAGTTTTGAAAGTTAGACTGAGCCCATTAGGCAGCAAATTCCCAGATCCTGGGTACCCAGACATGGTTTAAAAGAGGGGAATGAAGACACAACTCCAGATAGCAGATCTCCTAGGTCCCATGTACTCAGTGCCATGTGCGGGAGTGGCTGGGTGGTGGGGGGTGGAGAGGAGTGTCTCTACAAAGAGTAGGTTGCATGTCAGTGACTCTGATTATTCAGTTTAAGTACTGTAATGTTTGATCTGTTGCAAACTCATTCTCTTCCTTACATTACCATCTACTCCTTTGCTTTTTGGTTTTCCCTAAAAGGATTAGTTTGGGGATATTAATATGGTATTTGTTTCCTCTGAACAGAGTTTACTTCAAATTTGTCATATTTGAATCCTGAATCCTGTGTTCCATAATATTTGGCTGAGTGATATTTTTAAAATAACATTTAAAACAATTCTATGTTTACACAATTGCTTGTAATATGTATCCTGTCATAAGTCAAGGTTATGAGCCTAGAGTCACATTGTCTTTGTTTAAACACTGGCTTCAGGATGCACAGGTTGGTTGATGTTAAAATAAGTTATATACCACATTAGTATTTCAATATCCTCACTTGTAAAATAAGGATAGAAGTATCTACTTTATAGGATTATTATAAAAATGAAATAGGTAAAAAAAATGTAGAGCACATAGAATACTTTCTAATAAACAACAGGTAAGCAGTAGAGAATGGCTATTGTTGATACCATCAGCAACATCAGCAACAGCAGCAGCAGTGATTCTTAACTTTGCTTGCAAATTAGAGTTAGCTTGGGGCACTTTTAAAAAGGCAGTCTTAAACCAACTAAGTCATAATTTTGAGAGTAAGACCCAAACATCAATAATTTGTAGTCGCACAACCAAGAGTACATTTTTTTCTTTTTCTTCTTTAAGTTTTGTAACACACTGTATTAATCAGCTCTACATCTGTTATGTATCTGTTATTGTTGCTCCAATTGCTCTCAATACTGCTGTCATAAATATTTACTAAGCGTTTATTATCTATGCACAGAGCTGGGACCAGGATGTAGGAACAGGTAACACAGGTAAGATACATGCCTGTGTAGAGGAAGAGGCAAACAATTCACAAGGAAAATGAATAAGCAAATTCAGACAAGTACTGTGAAATTCCTATTAAGAAAATAAATTATATGATGACACAGAAGGTAACATTAAATGTTGTAGGGGGTACTTACAATATTTAAGAAATCCCTCATTACTTTGCTTCCATCACCTTGCAGCTTGTAGAGACAAGAGAATCTGGGCCTACTCAGAATCTGCACTTCATGTTACCCATAACCTAACTTGAACAATTATTAACTTAGGGCAAATGTTTCTTTTATAGACCTTGCTATAACTATTTTGAAGTAAATCCTTGACATCATATGTCTATAAACATTTGAATATGTATCATTAAAAATAAAGGCTCTGTTCTTAAGGTTTTAATTTGATCAATGGAGTCGATGGAGATAATTTTTACCGAGATATAAACAATAGAGAGGTAAGTTGATGGGGGTAGGATGGGAAGTAGAGAGTGGCAGCAAGTGACTATGGGGATCAAGAGTTATCCTTTCACAGAGTAAATTTCAGGCTATCCAATGGAATCATCCATTATGCCACTGAACTTCAGACCCAGGAGATCAGGGATATATACTCAGGACTCATCAATTTATAGGGGGCATACATGACAGAATAAATAGAAAATACAAGAAACCTAGTCCTAGGCACTTGGGCATGTAAATGACAAGAGGAAGACAAAAAAGGGCACTGAGAAGACCAAGCTGATGAGACTGGAAAAACAAACAAACAAAAGAACAAGAAGAAAGTGAGGTTGTAGGGCCTCCAACAAGAGAATGATTCCAGAAGGAAATGCCTCGTGGAGCTGAATGATGCCAGTAAGTTGAGGGCACATCACTGCCTGTTGGATTTGGCAACTAGTGACACTCACAAAAGAGATTTGGCTGAAGGGGCCATAAACCAAAATAAAATGAATGTTAGAGCAAGCAGACAGCTGGCAGTTTCCCCTGAAGTTTCATTACTCAATGGATGTGTCCAGAGGAGTCATGCAGTGTAAGAAAAAAAAAAAGTTAAGGTATTTCTGTTTGTGTGTATGTGTATGTATATCATTGATTTCAGAAAAGAAGGAAGAGGGAAAAAGAGATAGAAACATCATTGATGAGAGAGAATCATTGATCAGCTGCCTCCTACACATCCCCTACTAGGGATTGAGCTTGCTATCCAGGCATATGCCCTTGACTGGAATCAAGCCTGGGACCCTTTATACCACAGGCTGATGCTCTATCCATTGAGCCATACCAGCTATGGTGATATTTCTGCTTTTATCATAATCTAGACATTAACAATAACAGTGAATATAGATGAATTAGGTGCAAATGAAAATAGTCAATCTAGATAACTCTTGTAAGAGCAAAAGAATAAGATGAGAGCTGGGAAAGTTTACAGTTTCAAATAAAGGTTTGTATTTTGCTTCTGCTTTGTGTTTTTGATTTTCTTTATTTTATGGATGAAACATAATTATATACCTTGAAGGTAATGACATGAGAGGTGATAAACAGAAGTAATGAATAGATTAGATCTTAAGATTACAAGATGGCAAGCTATTCAACTATGGAACTGAATTTAAAAAGAGAAGTAGCAGTTCCCCCACCCTCACCCCATTGTATCCAGAGGAGAAAAACAAAGATTATGGGTATGTGTACTGGCAAATTTGTATATTAGGTTTTGGGAAGGTGAGGGTAGTTGTCTCTTATAGTTTTAATTGTTTTCACTGAATTATCAGAAAAGTCTGTACATTCTCAAATAAGGTTAAATGAACTGACTTGAAAGAGAAATAAAATTCACTGTTTAGTTTTCTTTATAAAAACAGTTTTTCACAAAGATATGTCAAATACCTGACACAATTTGTCAGAAGAAAATATTAATTATAAAAACTGATTAACCCCAGCCAGTGTGGCTCGATGGTTGAGTGTTGATCTATGAACCAGAGGGTCATGGTTCAGTTCCCAATCAGGGCACATGTCTGGGTCGCAGGCTCAATCCCCAGTGGGGTGTGTGCAGAAGGAAGCTGCCCCTCATCACTGATTTTTCTCTCTTTCTCCCTCTTCCTTTCCCTTCCTCTCTGAAATCAAAACTATATTTATTTTTAAAAAGTTGGGTATTGAAACTCTTAGATTCTTTATGCCTACAACTCTTCTTTGTCCTCTCCTCTGAGGACTATAGGGCTGAGATTCAACACAGTCTCCCATTACAAGTCTGTGAATCACATCACATAGAGCAAAACACACAGGCTAATCTCTGCTCTTCCCACTGAGGCTGGCCCCTGTGTATGGCTTGGAAGAGGATTACTCTGGTCTCCACTGTTTTCTGCAGATGTCACAAGGTTCACTCTGGCTGGAGCCACACTTCTACATGAATGGTAAGAGCTGTAGAGAAAAAGCTGAAGGATTTCCTTTGAACAGGGGAAGTAAAATCAATAGCTGAAATCATTCTCTAGAGACATCTGGTAACAGAGAAACAGTGACATAATAAATCTATTATTTAGCAAAAGTGAAACTATGGAAATAAAATTGTTCTTTGTTAACAATTAGGTAAAGCTTCAAAACTAAAATTTTTACCGCATTTTTAAAAGACATTATGAACAGATATAGTGTGTATCTCATTCTGGCTCTATCAGTAGCTAAAATAATATCTGAAAATGTCCTTTGATATATTTTCTCTAGGACTAGGCACTCTTAAGCTGACATATCATGTAAATATCTGATAATAAGACTTTATACGGTTTAAAATAAATTCTGCAGCTGAACATTCACACTCAGTTGAATATTCCATTTACAGCATATTGTTGATAAGATCCTTAAAATAAACCAAAACCACAAACACTGAAGTGTTAGCTACTTTAATATACATAAATGGTCTGACTCACAAATAGATTTGAAAATATGCCTCCATTTGATCATTCTTCTGTGCTTTGGGGTAAACTAAAACACATTATTTAATTTCCTATATCCCTTCTGTCCATAAGGAGGGATCCAGCATATTTACTTTTGTTGTAAGAATCAATTTAAAAGGTGCTGGTCACACTAGCTACACATTTATGCAGCTACATCAAAGGCCTCATGCTAAGGCCACACTCTCCTCTTAATCCTCCCTTGCAGCTAACTTGATTTTTTAATGATAATATAGCTTCATGTGAATATCTTTCTTATCATCCCCTTCTCTTAATATTTCAATATACTTGTGTGTGTATAAAGATAATTTGATCTTTCATCAGACTTAATAAAGGGACATGAAATACTTCTTTGGCTCTTGAAATTGCTAATGATTGTGCATTAAATTCTGATAAAAACCACACACTCCACAAATATTTTAAAATTGGAGGCTATATAACATTGATGTTTTTAGACATATCTAATTAACTGCCATTTTAAAATTTAAGCTTTTAAAGTCAAATTTATATTTTTCAACAATATTTTTAAAAAATTAAAATAAAATAAACAAATTTATATTTTTCATAGTCGTGCATAAAAGTTTAAGAGCAAAAGTTTGCTTAAATAACAAACAAAAAGTGAACTCTAGTTTTCTCTGCTCCTTCCCCCTTTTCCATGTTGCTTCTCAGGTGCAGCCATTGCAGCTTCCCTCTTCCTCTTTCTTGGTTTACATCCCCTTTTAAAAACAAGCAAACAAACAAAGGAACATATTTTTATTGACTTTAGATAGAGAGGAAGGGAGAGAGAGAGAGAGACATTGATGAGAGAAACATGGATCGATCCGATGATTCCTGCATACCTTTTACTGGGGATTAATCCCCAAACCCTGGCATGTGCACAGAACTAAGCTCAACCTAATGAGCCACACCTGCCAAGCCACATCCCTTTGTTACCAAAGTATATCCTCAGGCCTGATAAATTGCGTCCATTTTTTAATTGTGCACGATTAAAATGTTTGTAATCTATTCTCTCACTTATTTGACAAAGTGATTGAAAACCATTCTTCTGCAAAATTTTAAAAGTTTTGTTCAACTTGTTTCCAGTTGATGGGATAGTGATTTTGATGAAATCCCATGTAAATCATATAGGACTCTAAAAAATTTCATTTTTAGGAGCTCTTTTGGATTTTTTTTTAATCTTTACTAGTATGAGATTTCACAATAATGTTTTAAATCTGAAAACTTGTGTCTTTCAATTCTAGAATACTTTCATGATACATATTTTCTAAAAATATTTTGTACTGATGTCAGAGAGGAAGGGAGATGGACAGAGAGATACAGACATCAATAATGAGAGAGAATCATTGATTGGATGCCTCCTGCACGTCCCACACTGGGAATCAAGCCCTCAAACTGGGCATGTGCCAGGATTCAAACTGTGACCTCCTGGTTCATATATCGATGCTCAATGCTCAACCAATGAGCCACACTGGCCAGACCATGAGACATATTTTTGATAATTTCTCATCACCATTTTCTGTCTTTTTCTAAGATCATAACTTAAATTTTGAACCTTTTAGGATAATACTCATAATTTCTTATCCTTTCTTCTTATAGTCCATCACTAGCTTTTTTATTCACTTTATGGGAAAATGCCTCAACTTTTCCTTCCATGCTTGTGTTCATAAATTTCATCAAATTCATACATCATCATAGCACAACATCATATTATCTCTTGAAAGATAAATTTGTTGTTTTTTTTTTTAATGCTTTATATTCCTACCTAAATTGTGTGTGTGTGTGTGCGTGTGTGTGTGAGTGTACTTTTGTTTTGTGTTTATAGTCCTACCTCTTCTTCTATGGCTAAGGGTTTTTAAAATGCCTGGGATATTTGGGGGCCTGTTTCTGGTTTATGGTAAGGCACTAAATAGCTAAACAGAAATTCCATGATACAAAAGAGGGTCCTGCTCACTTCATGATTTCACTGATATGCAGTCAGTTAGCTATGCACATTTTTGTGAAAATTTTCCAAATATCTGTAGTTAAATGTTTTTTCTCTAGGGTGGATCTAATTGCCTTGAGGCTAAAGATATGGTGAGTGCAAAAATGGCTATTAAGAATATTAGCAATGCCGAAACTGGTTTGGCTCACTGGGTAGAGCGTCAGCCTGCGGATGAAAGATTCCAGGTTTGATTCCGGTCAAGGACATGTATCCTGGTTGTGGGCACATCCCCAGTAGGGGGTGTGCAGAAGGTGGCTGATCGATGTCTCTCTCTCATCGATGTTTCTAACTCTCTATCCTTCTCCCTTCCTCTCTGTAAAAAACCAATAAAATATATTTAAAAAAATATTAGCAGGGAATCATCAATGGTGCTTCTTATTAGAGAGGTTTTAACATCTGTTTTTTGCATTCATTCTGTTCCCTATCATAACCTTCTCCATTGATCCTATATAATAGGTCTTCTTTCCAATTACTTTTATTTCTCTAATTAGGGTAATAGCCTACTTAAGATTTCTTATGTATGCAAAATGTTAATTAAAAATGTTATGAAAATTAATAATGCTATATACAATATTGCAACATCGCTAACATAATACAGAAATATATATATATATATGTATATATGTTATATGTTAACATTATGTTTGGTCAAGTAGCAAAAGCATTCCTATAAAAAAAGTCCACTATCCTCCCTATTATTCAACATTTTGCTATAGGTAGTAAGTGGTATATAAGGGCAAAGTGATAAAATAGCAGCTGCACACAGAAAATGAATGGAGCAGAATTATATAATTAAAATCGCAATTGTAGAATGATTACCTACTCAGAAAACTCAAGAGAAGTAGAGCGATAATTATTGCATCTTGTACGAGAATTCAATATGGTGTTGAATATAAAATTAAAATTTTAGAAATTGCCAGTACTGTAACATAATTAAGGAAAAATACTGTTTACAAGATAATTCTACTCTAAAGTTTTTACATTTATAAAAATGTACAAGGTCCATGTAAAATACTTTAAAAACTTTACTGAGATACATATTAAAATTCTTGAAAAATAGAATTTTGCCCATTTTAGACAAGATTCAAAATTATAAACTAGCAATCATCGCCAAATCATACTATAAATTAACCCAATTCCTATACCAATATTGGAAAGTTCTTTTGTATGTCTATTTTGGCTTTTATTTTTGTTTTGAAACAAGGCAAACCAACACTAAAATTCACATGGAATATTTAACATGTAAGAAAAAAGGGAACTAGATTAAAGAGTGTTGACTAGCTCTACATAATATTTTAGTGTAGCTCTGGCCGGTGTGGCTCCGTTGGTTGAACATCATCTGGTGCATCTAAATGTCACTAGTTTGATTACTGGTCAGAGCACATGTCCAGTTTGTAGGCTTGATCCCAGTAGGGTTGTGTGTGGGAAGCAATTGATGGATGTTTCTCTCTCATATTAATACTTCTCTCTCCCCCTCTTCCTTCCTCTTTCTTTACAAATCAATAAAAACATTAAAACATATTTTAAGATTAATTCAGTTTGTTGTTGGTTTCTTAATAGACAAACATATACGAAGTACAATGTTCCAAATACAGTGAAATGCACAGATATTTATGTAAAGAATAATGGTGAAACAAAATCATTAAGAGAAAATGAGTTTTTCAATAAGTGGTCTTTATGCAACTGATAATATATAGATGAAAACCAATGAGACAAAATAAAATCAAAGTTAGAGCTCTATATATTTTCTTACTCCAGAATATTAAATCCCAGACTTAGCAAAGATTTAGATATAACACTAAATGAAAATACACAAAAGTCTTCATTTAGGAAAGTCTTTCCTAAGCATCACCCCAAATCCCAAGGCTAAAAAAACCCCAGCATTGATAAAGAGAATGAATATTGGCAATCTGTGAATGTGAAAACATTATGAACAAAGTCCAACATAAACAGCAACTTATGATAAATGAGATGTTACAAAAATCTGATTTTCTTAACAAGCAAAGAACTTCAAAATCAGTAAAATAAAAATAAAGAATATCAGAAAACAATGGTGTACAGATAAATTAAAATGGGCTTTAAACCTATGCCTTATGCTCCATTAAACACATATGAAGAAAAACATTAATTTAAAATATAAATTATAGTTTTTGAGCATTCTGAAAGGTAAAAATAAAAAAGTTCCATTTAGCAAAAATATAGGAACTGTTAACAAATTTTGGGTGAAATATTCTACAGCATCTATTTATGAGATCAATGCTCATATCATTGACCTTTAATTTGTTAAAACATATTTAAATATTGACTCTTACAAATATTAGCAATAGTCCATCAAAAAAAGTGATTTTATAACTACATCTATATGTGATTGCTTGTGGGAAAGAGATTTTGGATTTCAGATTCAGGGGTGGGGAAGAGACTCATCAAAAAGACTTATCATTGTATTTCTCTTCTAGTTTTTTTTATATTTTACCAAATGCATTACTTTTTAAAACACACACACACACACACACACACACACACACACACATTTAAGATAATGTTGGTAAAGAAAAATGATCCAAAAGGAAAGTGCAGAGTGAAAAGTATAATAAAATCAAGAGTGAAATGGATTCAGATAATATATAAAAAGTTGTTCTTTGAAGTCTGTCTATTTGCAAGCCTTGTGACACAAATAAGCCTTTAATGTGATGATGAGTACATGCCATTTATATAATTTGCTGGTGATAAGATTATGAACAAAAATCAATTTCTAAAAGAAATACCATTTATGCTCTTGAGACCTTTCAGTTGGAGTAGATGTTATGTAATAGACTTAACTAGATCTTTACAGTTGAAAGTGACATGATTTACAGAAAGCTCTCCTTTTATATAATGTTGTTATTCTAAAGTTTTTCTCAGAAAATTTAAAAATATATTTTCTAGAGGAATACCACGGTGGATTTCAGGCTTCCTGGCTGTAGGGCTTATTCCAGCAATACAATTTAGAATAATCGTCCATGGATATTATTTTTCTCCACTGAAGAATTGAACAGCAGTAAATTCGATACTAGAGTCCCTGACAATTACTTGGAATATAGCAATTCTGTTTTTTAGGTAAACAGAGAGTTGCACAAATCAGCAAAACTGGGGATAGGAGAATGATTTGTTTATGAAAACTAAAGAGCCACTAGGACATACATCTCAATGAAATGCAATGAAAATGCCATTTTACATTTGTATCATGGATGGATTGTGCAGTTTATAAAGCTCTCTAACATAAATTGACACTTTATTTTTGACTGGAGCAACAACTCTGAGTAGCAAGGGAAGCTATTATGGATGAAGAAACTGACTTTGTGTGATTTGGTCAATATTATAGAGACAGGTAAATGGCATAGCCAGCTGTAAATACTAGACTTTTGGTATTATATCTGGGCTCTTTCCCTCATATCTAGTTTATAACCCATCAAAAAGAGTGATTTTATAATTAGATCCATATGTAATTGCTTGTGGGAAAGAGATTTCATATTTAGGGCTTTGTATGTGAATATGAATATCTGAATTCATATTCAGATACAAAATAATAATATAATAGTATACCAATGTTTATTATAAAATAATATAAACATATAACATACATATATTTTCATATCCTAGGATATTCTTTTTTTGCAGTTTATTTTTTTCCAATTTTAAATCTGACTAATTATATTATGCTTTCTAAGAATCTTTTTTTTTTTTTTACTTGGCTGGTATTTTGAACACAAAAAATGCTATAACTGGGAAAGGATACAGGGTCAGGAGATAATACCCACAACCACACACCCCCATCCCTCACGTGAACACATGTACAAACACATGTAAGGATAGAGTATATATGACTGCTGATGAAGACAAAGAGAGCCACTGGGGATTGAGAAGAGAAATGACGCATAATACAAAGCTAGATAGAGTTCAGAGAAGAAATGGGAGGTTCAGCCAATAAGTGAGGAGAGATATTATTTTCATATATTTGTATTGATCTCAGAGAGGAAGGAAGAGGAAGAGAAAAATAGAAACATCAATGATGAGAGAGAATCATTGATCAGCTGCTTCCTACATGCCCCACATGGGGGGATCAAGCGGCAACCTGGGCATGTGCCCTGATGAGGAATCGAACCATGATCTCCTGGTTAAGAGGTTGATGCTCAACCACTGAGCCATGCTGGCCAGCAAGGAGAGATTTTTTTTTTAACTATCCTATGAGAGAAAAGAAGATGGGCAGAAGTAGCAGTAGAGAACTTTGGCCAGTAGGTCCTTAATCTGCTTTCTTCAAAGGCCTGGACCAAGGAAACGTTTGAATTATAATGAATCACAAGGTTATGCCAATACATTGTGTTTCATGTTACAAGATATTGAAATAATTATTAATATACCTTTGTATGCATTATATAGAAACTTTTATTAGTACCAAGGAAGATGTAATCAAAGTGTTTGCTTTAGTTTTTCAGTTTTAATACATTTATCAGAGAGATAAGAAGGCAATCACTGAACCTATAGATTCCTTAGTGATACAAGCATCTGATAAAGAAAAAGAAAATTAAATCTCTGTAAGCATGGGGTAAATTGTTCAGCCTATACATTTTAGGATGAATTTTACTGTGAACATGTGTGTGTTTGCTATATCCTCACAACTAGATGGCAAACTTCTTAAGAGTGAAATCTTATTTTTCATTTCTTTATCTTCTATGATTGTATTGCTTTAACTATTATCAGTGTCATGTACAGATTTTAAAATACTTTAAATAATTTTTCATATATAAGTATACAAAAAGCTTATAGTTATTTATTTGTTTTTTAATTATATAGGTATGGAGTGAAATGCCAAATTATACTGACTCTACCACTTACAAATTAAGGAAGAAGGTTACTGAACCTAAAATAGTTTCAATAATAATTATACCGTGACATTTTCATGAAGGTTAAATTAAATAATTCATATAAAGTACTTGTACAATGTGTGGCACATGGCCAACTTGCCATAAATGTGAGCAAACATCATTAGTGTCATCATTAATTGATTTACTTGACTAAAGGAAAAAATCATGCATTGTCTTTAAAAACATTGGAGAGAGGAATATTCTGGACTCAAAATACTGGATCTCATCCAAACAATGCTGTAGTTTCAGTGATAATTTTCAAAGCAGCTACTTTGATATACTTCCTAGCTTTGAAATTAACTACACTCGTTCAAGGAAATATACAATTGAGAAGGCATATGTCAGGTTTAATTTCATGATTTGACCCAACAAAATGTCCACATCTGTCTAAAAATGCACTAGAGTTTCCTGTGAATGTCATAGCTTTCTCCAAACGTAGATATGTCTTAGCTTAAAATTGCTTTTCACAATTCTTACATTCAGGACCTGACTGAAATAAGAATCAATTCAGACTTTAGTCTCTCTGCAGATAAATAAATGAGAGCACTACCTTCAAGACAGGTGGTGCCCTTGATGGATGGACAAGGTGAATACATAAATATACATGAAAGACCAATTATGAGCACACATCCAAAATCACTTTGTCACACCATCTGATGCCCAAAATTCCTTTTGTGGAGCAATTTTCTTTGAAGTTTTAATGGCATTTGTAGGTTTGTTTCCTCTTATTATGATCTAGAGAGTAAGTGATACAAATTCCTGTTCTGTGGATTCAAAGCAACTGACTGACCTTGTGCAGATATATGTTTTTCAGGTTATTAATAACTTGTTAACAGAAAAAATATTATCAGAAGTATATCACAAAACTCCAAATTAATTCATTATTCTGTCATTTAGAACATTCTGGATTGATATAATGGAAAGAAATAATTTAAAGAAAAATTCTCAGCTCTAAATTCTTACTATTCCATAGATGTAGGAACTAATGATTAGATCTAGCAGAATAGACATGGGCCACTTTTTATATAAAAAGTAGAGGCCTGGTGCATGAAATTCATGCATGGAAATGGAGGTTCCCTCAGCCCTGCGTGCACCCTCTGCAATTTTGGACCCCTATACCTTTTTCTTACCTAGCTAACCTCTGCCCATTTAAAAAAAAATAACGGAAATACCACCTACTCTAGGAAATCCTCTTTGAACAAATGTCTTTACAATCTGTATTAAGTACTTTCATAGTATACCATTCTTTTTTTAACAGCTACTTAGAGTGAATGGAATGTGGTTTTCATTCTAGATTCTGAATTTTTTTCGTTTTGCTCTTATAATAACAAAACTTATCCAATTTACATTTCCCCTTCAAGGGCTTATATTTGGTTCAGTTTCTAGTTAGCTCCTTGCTTATTTTTTTCTTTTTTTTAAAATTAAATATTTATTATTCAGATTATTACATTTGTTTCTCTTTTTTCCCCTCCATAGTTCCCATCCACCTGACTCCCACCCTTCCCTCTACCCTTACCTCCCTCCTGTTGACCTCATCCATAGGTGTATGATTTTTGTCCAGTCTCTCCCTGTACACCTCTCACCCCTTTCCCCCTGAGAATTATCAGTCCACTCCCTTTCTGTGCTCCCGATTCTATTATATTCACCAGTTTATTCTGTTGATCAAATCTTCAATTCCCTTAATTTTTCAGATTCACTTGTTGATACGTATTTGTTGTTCATAATTTTTTATCTTTTATCTTTTTCTTCTTCCTCTTCTAAAAGAGTACCTTTCAGCATTTCATATAATACTGGTTTGGAGCTGATGAACTCCTTTAGCTTTTTCTTATCTGTGAAGCTCTTTATCTGCCCTTCAATTCTGAATGATAACTTTGCTGGACAGAGTATTCTTGGTTGTAGGTTCCTGCTATTCATCACGTTGAATATTTTTTGCCACTCACGTCTGGCCTGTATCGTTTCTGTTGAGAAATCAGCTGACAGTCCTATGGGTGCTCCCTTGTAGGTAATGAACTGTTTTTCTCTTGCTGCTTTCAATATTCTCTCTTTGTCTTTTGCTCTTGGTATTTTAATTATGATGTGTCTTGGTGTAGTCCTCTTTGGATTCAAATTATATGGGGTTCTGTGTGCTTCCTGGACTTGTAAGAATATTTCTTTTACCAGATGTGGGAAGTTTTCAGTCATTATTTCTTTAAATAGGTTTTCAGTATCTTGCTCTCTCTCTTCCTATGGCACCCTCACAATTCTGATGTTGGTACGCTTGAAGCTGTCCCAGAGGCTCCTTACATGATCTTTACATTTTTGGATTCTTCTCTCTTCTTGCTTTTCCAGTTGAGTGTTTTCTGATTCTTTATATTTCAAATTTTTGACTTGATTCTTGCCTTCCTCTAGTCTGCTGTTAGGTCTCTGTATAATATTTTTTATTTCAATCAGTGTATGTTTAATCTCTAGTTCCATCTCTAGTTGGTTCTTTTTCATCTCCTCTTGGGTCTCGCTAACTTTATCCAACTTTTCTAGGATATTCTTGAAAAACCTTATAAGCGTGGTTTTGAACTCTATATCCAGTTGTTTGTTCGCCTCCATTTCTTTTGTTTGTGATCCCTTCCCTTGTCTCCGCATTTTCACTATGCTGGGAGAACTTCTGTGTTGGATTCAGCCTTATGATACCAGGCTTGTAACACTGCAGAAGCCTCTCTGTTGAGCTTGGGATGGGTGGAGTCTCAGGGCTTAAGGGACAGCCTTGCCTTCCAGTCAGCACCACCCTCCATGGCCCCTGAGTCTCAGGTGACTGGGTAATCGCTGGAGTGCTTGCACTCAGGGACCACAGTGACTCTGGACTGCTGCCCCTCCGGCTGCCCTGCGCTCCGGGACCATGTGAGTCTGGGTCCCCAGGGTTTCACCTGAAACCAGGGTTTAGTGGAGTCAGAAGTGACTCAGTTTGGAGGGTCTGTCTCCTGCCCACTCGTGAAAGCCAGCGGCACAATCAGCAGTCTGTCCTCTGCGCAAAACGCCGTGTGTGCCATCAGCCTTCTGGTCTTTTGTGACTCCCCTAAATTGCCATGCACCTCTCCCTTTTCACAGTCCAAACTCCCCCCATATGAGTTTCGCCTGGATCTGGGGTTTAGTGTGGTAGGATAAGGGGTTCAATGCTGTTGAGAGTCTCCATCTCCCTCCTGCCAGAGAAAACCAGCCAGGTACTCCGACAACCTCTCTCTCTACACGCGCGTCTCCGTACCTCAGCTTTTTGCAGCTCCTCTGGGTCTCTGTGAGCCCCTCTCTTTTCTTCTAGTTGTAGAATTTCAACTCAGCCAGCTTTCCTGTGGTTCTGGATGATGCCATTCTGTCTTTTAGTTGTAGTTTTGAAATTGTTGTGCGAGGCAGCAGTGTAGGTGTTCACCTATGTCGCCATCTTGGATTCTCCCCTCCTTGCTTATTTTTTAAGCAATAAATTTGGGTTGTAATAGTAAGCCTCACTTGTAATCAAGCCTGTAGGTCTCTCTATTTGAATATTTCTATAATACTTATCACTGTAGCATACCAGAGATTGTGTTCATTTATAGAAAATAACAATAAATGTCACCTGATCATTTGATCTTCTAGTAATATTTTATAGCAAGATGTATTATTCTAGTAATTTAACTTTTACAAAATTGAGGTGTACAAAAATAAATAACATTGAACAATAAAGAATGACTCAAATATCAAAGCCTAGTACACTTAGGGCTTCCCTTGTCCTGGGCCTCAGATATCATAGCATAGTACACAGTTCACGTGGAACTCAGCTTCCTTTAAAATAGGAAGTGATGCCATACTCACAAAGCAGCTACTTCCACACATATATATATTTTTTTAATTCATAGCACATACTCTTTGTACTAATTATTGGAAAATCATTCTAGCAATTGCCTCTGTTCCTCTCTGTATTGTTGTCTTACATTCTGATGTTATTACTGTGCTTTTATCATCCACTCACTCTAATAAGATTGTGAATTTTTTAAGGGCAGAGATTATGACTTTAGCTTGTGTTTCTCTGTCATGGTGCCTAGATAAATACACAAATGCCATCCAGTCCAAACAACTGTGATGTGAGAGGCCCACTATTGCTGGAGACCTCTGATTTTTATTTAAGAGTCTCACTTTTTCTGAGGGGTAAGTACGGGCTGAGGGAATTTGAGAAAACCCAGACAGAATTCTCCTCCTAAAAGATTTTGCTAAGTTGGCGATCAGGACCACCAGGCATTTGTCCAATTAAAACCCGGACACACAGCAATAACAAAGGCACTGGTCTCCTACTGCTAATGCGTGGGGATCAAACCCCAGCCTGCAGGAACTCACCCCGCAGTCAGGACCAGGCTGCTGGGTAGACTTGGGCTGGTGCTCCTAACTCCGGGGAGAGGGAGACTTCCCATGGCTGCAGGCTAGAGGCCCTGGACTCTGCACTATGCCCCCAACAGGCCCCTAGTGCAGGTTGGTCAGCAGAGAGGCTTCTTCACCTGGGATTGCCAGGCAGCTTGGCCAGTCTCTGCCTGTCCTATTGGCCCTGTGATCACAAGGCAGCTCAGCTTGGCCTGTTCTCCCCGTGATCGCAGGGCAGCTTGGCCTGGTTTGTTTTCCCTGTGATTGTGGGCACCATGGCCTGGGCTCTTTGCCCCATGATCACAGGACAGCTTGGACCTGGGCAGGAGGTGGGGTGGCTTGGACCCCGGCAGGCAGCATCAGGTGCTGCCCCTGAGGTCTGCCTGGGCCCAAGCCACCATTGCAATCGGGGCTTGGACCTTGGCAGACGGAGGGGCTGTGGGTGCTGCCTCACTGCCTGCCTGGTCCTAACTGCAGCTTGGATCCTGCCAGCGGCATAGGGTGATGCCTGTGCCGTCTGTGTATGCAAATTTACCCACCATCTTTCCTGAGTTAATTTGCATATCACTCCTGATTGGCTGTGGATGTAGCGGAGGTATGGTCAATTAGCATTTTTTCACTTTTATTAGTGTAGATGAGCACCAGTATGCAAATAGATATCTATCTATCATATATCCACATCTATATTTATAAGTATGTATCTCTATAGCTATCCATCCATCCATTCAACCACCCATCCATCATCTGGGTAAGATTCACTCAATTTCTTTCATTTTTAAATATATTTTAGTGATTTTTTTACAGGGAGGAATGGAGAAGGATAGAGAGTTAGAAACATCGATGAGAGAGAAACAACAATCAGCTGCCTCCTGCACACTCCCTACTAGGTATGTGCCTATAACCAAGGTTAATGCCCTTGACCGGAATCGAACCTGGGACCCTAGAGTCTTCAGGCGAACCCTCTATCCACTGAGCCAAACCAGTTAGGGTAAAACTCAGTCAATTTCAAAATGAGAAGGAAATTGAAGTTAATATAAGCACATACCCATTATTATAAACTTGAGGCCCAATGCATGAAATCCATGCACGAGTAGGATCCCTAATGGCTACTGACCACTGGCCGGGGCCTCCCTTCTCACCCACTTTGGCCTGACACCACCTCTCACTTGCTCCACCATCCCACCAAGGTCCGCCTCTTGTCAGTGTTCCATCGGGGCCAGCAGCGCCTCCACTGTGCCTACTGCTAGTGCTGAATTGCCAAAGCCCGCCCTGTTCTGCACTGGCTCCTGGTGGTCAGTGCATGTTTAACTCCCAGTGGGTTGAACTCCTGCCCATAGGAACAATTTGTATATTAGCCTTTTATTATATAAGATATCTTCAGTGTTATCTCCTAGTACCCCATACAGGAAGAGGCACAGATATATGTTTAACAGGTAGATAGGATAATAACTTATTTATTCTTAACCCAACTTCAAACAATCCTTTTGCAAGCTTTCTCTCATTTCTGTTTCCAATGAGAGTAACCCATTTGATGTAATGTTGGGTTATTAAATTAATAGACATTTTTTCTCATCTAATGGTAGGCATCACAAAGGATTGGCTCTGAAAAAGAACGTTCAGTTGATGGTGGCAGTTATTTAAATAACAAAACAGAACTGACTCACATTACCATTTTATTACATAATCATTAATCAGTTCATAATTTTCCTCATTTTTGCAGAATCAGGTAAATTCTAAGATCTTCAACAATGTAAAATAGTTATTTGACAAGCGCACAAATCTAGACAAGTAGTTGAAAAATACTGAAATAAAAATGTGTGTGGCCCTAACTGGTTTGGCTCAGTGGAAAGAGCGTTGTCCTGTGGACTAAGGGATCCCAGGTTTGATTCCGGTCTAGGGCATGTACCTTGGTTGTGGGCAAATACCAGTAGGGGGTGTGCAGGAAGCAGCTGATCTATATTTCTCTCTCATTGATGTTTCTAACTCTCTATCCCTTCCCCTTCCTCTCTGTAAAAAAATCTATAAAATATACATTTTTTTAAAAGTGTGTGTGTATTTTTTAATAAAGTGAGATCCATTCTGGCATTTGGATATGAAAGGTAAAGACATATGTGCCCTTTCTTTATGCTTCGGCAGATAGTAAAGGAATGATTGCCATGTCTTAGACTGGGCCATGTAATTAGTACATTTGCAAATGCTACTTTGGGGAGCATGTATGAAGAATGAGGGAATAATAGGAAAGAAGGGAAACCAATCCAAATTGTTATCTCACCATAGACACTATTTTGTGGAATGGTGTGTGATCACAAGTATTGTGTGATCTTATAGGACTTAGGAAGATCCTTAGAGAGAAATACAGTCTGTAGGATATGAACTGACATGCTGTTATGTTTCACCTCTGATAAGCTATTTGATGTCCACATGGAACAATCCACCACAGTACATAGTAGCTGTTGTAAAAGATGTACATATTAAATGGTCCATAAAAGTGAGTTAGAAAAAAATTAAAAGAAACAAGCATAATTTTTTCAGGATGCTAGACTGAAACTGTGGTCTAAATAATAAGCCTGAATGACAAACGTATAGTCTCTTTATATTATGAAAAATAAATTATCTTTGGTGTTTTATAATAACAGCTTGAAAATTTGACAGTTCTATTAGAAACATTTTTAAGATATATATTTTATTAACTTGAAAGAGGAAGGAAGAGGGAGAGAGAGAAACATCAATGATGAGAGGGAGTCATGGATTGGCTGCCTCCTGCTCGCCTCCTACAGGGGATCTAGCCCCAAATGTGGGCTTGTGCCTTGACTATGGAATTGAACTGTGACCTCCTGGTTCACAGGTCAATACTCAACGACTGAGCCACACACTGGCGAACTACTAGAAACATTTCAAAAAGAAAATTCCTCTCTTTTATATAGGAAAGACATACTAACAAACACATACCTAATCTTTGAAAAATTGCCACTGCTATTTAAAATCAAATTTAAGTAAATAATTGTTGAGCTTCTTCTAAATTGCTTCTGTAGTGTATATGGGTTCAAAAAGAGTGGAACACTGCCTTCAATTGCATTTTTCCTCCCATAATCAGGCTGTGTCTAATCACCTTAGTGTCCTGATTAAAAGTTAATCAGGCACTTGAAAATTCTCTTTAAAAAACTAACTGTATGCACACAAAGTCCTCATTAGGAAATTCTACACCAATCATACAAAGAATCCTTTACCTTACTTTTTTGTCTTGAAAAACAATTATCTGATTTTCATGATTTTAATTGTTGCAATTTCCACCCCAAATTCCACTAAATTTTCAGTGAAGAAATTCATAGTTAATGTCATGTATTTTACTTTAAACTGCCTGCTTCCTAAAGCAATTAAGACTGAGCACTGCCAGCAACCAGGTGCCTACAGGTGGGAAGGTTGGTTTAGCCATTTCAGCCTGGCCACCTACTTATCAGTCAATAACTAAGTAAACTGTTGGCTCTAGAAGCCAACTTTGGAGCTAGGCTGATTGCCTTCTGATTTTAGTTCCAGCAATGAATGGCTCTGAGATTTGGGGAGTCATTTAACTCCTCTTAGTCTCAGTTCCATAATTAAAAATTAAAAACACTGATTCAGAGTTTTCTGAGAATGAACTGAAATAATGTATGTAAAACATTTAGCATAGAGCCATGGTCAGCAAACTGCGGCTTGTGAGCCACATGCAGCTCTTTGGCCCCTTGAGTGTGGCTCTTCCACAAAATACCACGGCCTGCGCGAGTCTATTTTGAAGAAGTGGCATTAGAAGAAGTTTAAGTTTAAAAAATTTGGCTCTCAAAAGAAATTTCAATCGTTGTACTGTTGATATTTGGCTCTGTTGACCAAAGAGTTTGCGGACCACTGGAATAGAGGATGGCCCATTATAAATGGTATTAAATATTTATTTCCCCTTTTGTACAATGCAGAGCAAGAACCTACTGGCCAAATTCTTCTGCCTGTGCTAAGTACTGGATGTCCCTCCTCCATCGAAGGCTGGCCTTGAACTTCCCCGGCCTTCTCTGAATCTTCTCTTGCTTTGTCTCTCCAAAGAGGTTTACACATTGATATACAAAATTCACTTTTCTTTCACAGCACAGCATAAGCTCCATTGCTCTAGCTTTACGTGTGTGAGTGTATATGTGAACATGTATACGTGTGTGTGTGAGTGTATGCTCTTCGACTTTATCTCTCATTCACTCTTCATCTCATATGTCAGCCTTTGTTTATACGACTTCATAAAAACTTCTCTTTTCAGGGTTATGAACAATTCCCATGTTGTAGTCCAGCACAGACTTGTAGGTCATCTTACTCACCTCTCAGCATCATGCAGCAGAAGTGATCCCTCACTTTGCCTTAGGACATTCTCCTACCTTAAGTTCCCTGTCCTGAGTTTCCTCCTATTACAGGTTAACTGATTACCAGGTTCTTCGCTGGTTTCAACTTTCTACCCACCCTGCACAGGTGGAGTCAGCCAGGCCTTAGTCCTGATTCATCTTTCCTCAAAAAGTATATCGTATGTTCTCATGGCTTTATTTATTTGTTTGTTTGTTTATGTGTGTGTATGTGTGTGTGTGTGTGTGTGTGTGTGTGTGTGTGTGTGTGTGTGTGTTAATCCTCGCCTGAGGATAGAGGATATTTTTCCATAGATTTTTTAAGAAAGAGTGGAAGGGAGGCGGGAGACACACAGAGAGAAACATAGATGTGAAAGAGATACATTAATTAGTTGCCTCCTGAATGTGTCCAACCAAGGATGGAAATTGAGAATGCAATTGAGGTACATGCCCTTGACCAGAATCAAACCCAGGACCCTTCAGTCTATGGGCAGATGCTCTACTCACCAAGCCAAACCAGCTAGGGCTATCCTCATGGATTTAAGCATCACTTAATGCTATTTATGCACAACTTTTAAAATACAGGTGATAGATACTGGTTAGATAAACATAGATTATTACTTTGGCATATGACTGCTCAGTTGTAAATCCTAGTTCTGCAACTTACTAGCTGCACAGCTTTGGAAAATCATGAAATCTCTCTGTGCCTTACTTTGTTTCATAGGTTTATTGGAAGTGTTAATCAATGTTGAGTCCTTTAAAAAGTATCTGGCACATAGTAAATGCTATATAAATATTTAACATCATGCTATTTTTACAGTACTAGATTGTCACTCCCTTACTTAAAACCCTCCTTAGAATAAAATTCAGCATCTTTAGGTTAGCTTAGAAGTCCCTGCATCATCTGACACCTCAATCTTAATTCATATTCCTCTATCCCCTCTTTTTCATTATCTTCCATCTTTCTTACCTCAGGAATTTCATATTTATGCGCCCACCCTGCATTTCATAGACAGTTCCTTCATACCCTTTAGAATTAAGTGTAAGTATGTCTTCTTTTTCTTATACAATATCAATGGTTACATATCTGGGACTGCTCCCCACTTTTCCTGTTTTCTACTTTGACCCTTCTTTGTTTTTCAAAGCAATTATCACAGTAT
This sequence comes from Lasiurus cinereus, assembly GCA_011751065.1. NCBI lineage: Eukaryota > Metazoa > Chordata > Mammalia > Chiroptera > Vespertilionidae > Lasiurus > Lasiurus cinereus. Next base: position 42,511,706 of record JAAGEH010000307.1, read on the forward strand.
CATAGTTAATGTTTATGGTTTTGTGCTTCTCTGCTAAAATGTAAGGTCTGAATCTTGCTCATATTTATATTCTCTGTGGCATTTCTACACAAGAATAACAGGTGCTCAGTAAATATAACTGATGTAATTGAAGTCTTAGGCTCTTTCCCTGTTGTCAGATGCAGACCTGATATTATGATAGGATTATAATCTGCATCACTGAAAGTCAAATTTACCCAGCTGAACCCTGAAGGAAGAGAAGTAGTTTGCTGGTGAGAGTATCTCTGTCTAGGGAGACAGGGACTGTGAAGGCTGAACACTGGAAAGGAAGTAAAGAACTCAGGCATATGAAAATAGGTCAGGATGGCTGGAACTTAGATTGTGTCAGGGAGAGAAGCTAACAGGGCTCTGCTATTGAAGTGCCTTTTAGTTCAGGTTAAGATTTTGCATTTTATCCTAAGATAATTTGGAACCCTTTAGCCAGGAGAGCTCTTTTCAGATTTATAAATCAAAGAGAACAGGCAAACTATGAACTTTCCTCTGGAGTAGAAGGCAAGAATATAGACATCACTGAATTTGTTTTTGGATATCACCACAATTTTTATGATGGAAGCATAACCTCAAATCCTCAGCCATGTGCATGTATGCACATACACACATTCCTATAGAATTTCTCTTACAAACTCACTTGAATACTTATGTGCTATTAGCTTATTAAAAATCATGTTTACATGTCAGTTATCCAACCCGGGAATAATGTCACAATATTTTAGCAAAAGAAATATTGAACTGTTCCTAGAGACATTACACTTTGCTACAATTCTACAAAAAAGGACGTAAAGTTCTCCAGCTGTATTAACATTCAATGGTCTGACACCTGTGATTAGTCATGGCAACCTGCCAAAGAACAAGAGTTTACTCTAAGGTAATAAAAAAATATTTTGTTTGCCCTTTAAAATGCTCCCTTGTTAAAAAAAAATCAAGAGTTAGCATGAAGGAATTAGACGGACAATAGAGATCACTGGACCCAATCTCATTTCCATAGGGAGATAACTGAGCACTCAGGAATGAAAGTTACTTACTTGTCAACTGTTTCATATCTACTACTGCTTGGGTGCAGAGGAGAAAGCTGTGCAAACTCTGAGGGATTTCCCCTCAACTGCTCAGTCACCATGTGAAACAACCCACCTACCACCTCTTGGTGTTTCTGTGTCTTTTGCTAAGTTATATACAATAGCCCTGAGCACTTCTGCACATACCCATCCTTTCTAAATCATGGAGCCATTCCTCTGATCTTAGTAATATAATCAAAATAAATGAGAGCACAGCTTCCTTCACTCATCAAATACTCTTTTCAATTGAGATGAATCCACAACAAAAGCAAACTAGCAGTTGCTTCCCAGGTGAGATTCAGCAACTCACAACCTCTGCTGCCCTCATCATAGTGAGGTGTTAAATACATAAAGCACCTGCATTTTCTCACATGTGGACACATCATCTCCACATCCCCAGGAGACAGGAGATAACCATTATCTTCCTTTAACTCATGTGTAGAGTGTTTCTTGGGGTGAAATCACTTCAAATTCAGTTGAAGTTTAGTGATTAACTGAAGCATCATTATTGTAGACTGCCTTTTTTTAAAGTATATAAAAAAGATCACTCTTTTAAAACTGGTAAAACTCTTTAGAATAATGAATTCTGTTCAACAATCTTTAGCCTATTGTTGTGGAAATGCTTACATGTTGATACTATCTTTTTCCAATGTTCATAAAGCATCTGCAAGGATTTTCTTTGATCTTTCTTTCATTAGATTCTACAGATCAGCAACCCTTCAATGTTACTCTTTTTCTCAAACTGAGCCTGAGCATCTAATCATTTGTCAACAGTGTTCTAAAGAACTCAGTTTTGCTTACCTTGAATGAGATGTTATTAATGCCCTCCATCATTGCTGTTGACTGTTGTTTTTGTATACAAGAAAGCTTTTCAGGATAAGACAAGGAAAACATGGCAGAACTGTGTTCTGTGTAGGGGTTGTAACCATATGCAGCGACCTGGAGAAAGGTCACTTACAGTGGGTTCCTAAGATGTCATGCTTAGGAGCTTAAAGGAACATTGAAAATAAAATGTTTGAGGAGCATGTGTATGTGTGTGTGTGTGTATGTGTGTGTGTGTGTGTGTGTGTGTGTGTGTGTGTGTGTGTGTGTTGTGTATGAGGACAGGTGTGCAAAGATCTAGTAAAGTTAAACAACCTCATAAATCAATGTTCCATATGAAACTGTGACTCCACTTCCAGATACAAACTCTATAAAGAACCTCTAACTGTGTAGTTTAGATGAAATAAATGAAACAAAATAAATCCACATACTTACCCATTTTCTATTTTAATAATTATTTAATCTTTTTTCATGTTTAAATTATAAATAAAAAAATCTCTTGTATTGACTTTCATCAGCTTATTACTTTAAAAGCAAATCCTACCGATGTTTCCCAAACACCTAAAGATAAGATAATAATAAGTCCTTCAAATGCTTAATTCATAGTTTCTAAACTCATAGTTATAACCATGTTTGGCGGTCATAAGCATATTATGTTTTTATCACCTTGCTCAGTCATTCCCCCTCATGTATACTTCCTTCTCTCCCCCCGACCCCCCGCACCCCATGAACATTTCTGAAACAGAATGAAACAACCTACTTACAACCTCCTGGTGTTTCTGTGCCTTTTGCTGAATTACATACAACAGCCCTGAGAACTTCACACATCCCCATTCTTTCTTAATGATGGAGCTCATTCCTCTGATCTTAAAATCCTTTCTGTAGTAGAATCATAATACATGAGACCACAGCAACCCATAGTCAGATCTGGTATGAGGAAGTAAACATCTCTCAACCCCCCAAATAAAAAGGAAGGTACTTAGTGGCTACTTAGGCCTGGTGACACCTTGAGACTACTGGTTAGAAAACAACAGGGTCCTGAGCTAGGAAAAACTTCAGGGCTTTGTCAGCAGGAGGCTAAAGGTTGGAAATTTATCAGTTATATCTGAGGAACCTGCATCCATATACATACATATACATAAATATATATATATATATATATATATATATATATATATATATATATATATTAGAATTTTATAATGCCAGAATCTCCTGTGGAAGGTTTTCAAACAACAATGTGCACTTTGAAGCAACCCATCTGATGCCAATAGATAGAGCTGCCCAGAAAATATCATTTAATTTTTCAAAACTCTGTACTATGTGTATTTATGTGCATACTATTTCTGTCTCCTTGATTGAGACTTTTAGCTAAAGAGGATTGTTTTTTCTTGGTTTACATATATAATTTAGTCCAGGAGCCAATTACTAACTCTGCTGTAAGAGTAAGGATATTCATGTAACCCTTACCACTGCATTGTGAAAAGATGAAAGCCATGCTCACAAAAAATAGAGAACACTAGAAACCCTTTGGGAAACTGAAAAAAAAGTGGAAAAAGTACTAGTTTGATGCTCACATATTTCTGTTTCTCAGTCACCCCTCCACCAGCTAACACACCCAAGAGAGAACACCTGTTAGAATATGACAACCTCAATAAAATGTATTGTAAAATAAGAGAAAGTTGTACAAAGGTTTTGTGGATTATGTAAATTAATGCATTTATAAAATCTAATTTTATTTAAATAGGGATTAAATAGGGAGAACTTGTTGGCATTCTTTCTGATGGAATCTCTAAACATCATCTACATGAGTTTTACAGATTATGGGAGAGATTTATTATCATGATGCAGAGTCAAATGGCTCATGACCATAGACAGTTTTGAAAAGTGACCAATACCCTTCAGGAACATGAATAATTGATGTTAAATAATTATGGGGGGAGGGCTTCCTGGCTTGGATGAAACAAGGCCTAGAAGGTTGCTCCTATATTATCGGAACATTTTACTGCTGAATGACATTTACTTTAGTTTTCTGGCTTGATTAGCATGACCCCCATTGGTCAGCTAATTAGACATAAATTTATTAGACAAAAATAAATTTTATGTACTTGGGATTGCTTACATCAAGCTTTTGCATGCTTAGATGATCATCCTATCTAATAAAAGAGTAATATGCAAATTGACCATCACTCCAACACACAAGATGGCTGCCCTCATGTGGACACAAGATGGACAGCAGGCGAAGGTAGTTGGGAGAGACCAGGTCTGCAAGAGAGGATGGTTGGAGGCAATCAAGCCTGCAGGGAAGGGCAGTTAGGGGTGACCAGGCCAGCAAAGGAGGGATGTTGGGAGCAATAGGACCTGCAGGGAAGGGCAGTTGGGGGGAACCCAGGCCTGTAAGGGAGAGCAGTTGGGGGGGAAGGCCTGCAGGAGAGGGCAGTGAGAGGTGACCAGGCCTGAAGGGGAGGGCAGTTATGGGTAACCAGGCCTACAGGAGAGTATAGTGAGGGGCAAACAGGCTGGCAGGGGAACAGTTAGGCATCCATCAGGCTGGCAGGGAGTGGTTAGGGGGTGATCAGGCTGGCAGACAGAAGCAGTTGGGGGTAATCAGAAAGGCAGGCAGGTGAGTAGTTGGGAGCCAGCAGTTCTGTATTGTGAGAGGGATGTCTGACTACCCGTTTTGGGGCCTAAATAAACAGTCGACATCCCTCAAGGGGTCCCAGATTGGAGAGGGTGCAGGCTTTGCTGAGGGATACACCCCCCATGCATGAATTTCATACACCGGCCTCTAGTCTTATTTATAATGTAAAATACAGTTTAATTTGTTCTTTTTGGGTAAAGAATTGCAAATGGATAAAGAAAACAGTCGACAAGGCTTATTTGTTTTGATGTGCATAGAGTTTTAACAAAGCAAGAAAAAAATTAAAATCTATAAGCACTTTCTTAATGTACTTAGTTTTAGAAATTGCACATGGCTTCAGAGGCCCAGTTATAGTATGTATTTAACAGAACTGTCACATGTAGTCAGCTGTGCAGTCTTGCACGTGTTGCCTGCTATACCATTCCTTTCACCCTGTCTTCAAATACAAACTTATGCCAATGATGTGCCTTATGTTTTTCTCCTTAACCCATGGAAACCGTGCCACTTTACCAGAATGAACTCAATTTCTTCCTTCTCCCTCATGAACTGAAATTGAATCTATGGAGAAAGAGACCAGGTTGCCCATTTAAGATAAGAGCATCACATGAAGCCTTAAAACACTAATAAAATAGGAACTGAAGAATGAAATATACCTATAGCCACAATTATATTAGCAATTATATAGATATTTAGATATTATGAAAGTATAACTTCATTTAGATCTTATAAAGCCCTGAGAAGTAGACCAAGTTATCAATAGTATACGTATGTTCTACATAGAGAATCTAAAGTTCACAAGACAGTAAGTGTCTTGTCCAAGGTAATATAACTAGTTAATAGGAGAAACTAGACAAGGACAGGTTTTTCTCATTCCTAACAGTGGACTTTTCCTCTAGTTACCTAAATGTGGAACACAAGTGATGATGGTATGCAGGATTATTTCATCTAGTGTAAATATGCCTCAACCAGCACCAGGACTTAACAGAAGAATGAGTATTCTCCACAAATATTCCCATCTGGTTTGGGTCTGAGCACTGAAGGTACAGAGGTACCAGCTGGTGGCCACTCAGCCCCCTGCTTCTCCTACTCAAGTGGATATTTAGGATCCTAATTGGTTTTAATTTTGACTACAAGAATATTGGAAATTTTGCTTTAATCAATGTGTTTATAGTTTTGCATCTACTAAGACCGGCATGGGAAAAAGAATACTACTGGTATATTCGGCTAAGTTTGTGGTTTTAGTAACCAGAGTTCATCTCAGTCCCAGTTCACTGAAGGGTCACAAAGTTTTGTTTATTTTCCCCAAATCATAAATAAATGATTGATCATAAGTGCTTCAGGTCTACAATGAAGCAAAGAAGAAATGCTGATGCTGACTGGGAATTTTAACAGAGGATGGTAACTTGCAGCAAGCATTCTGAAAAACCCTGAATTGCCGATCTAGGAAAACATTCCGAGTATGACCAGTTAATGGGATCTGGATTAATGACAGATTAAAGATTCAGAAGCTTGACAGATTGACCTGTACTAGCCTGTCTAGTTTCAACAACCTTTGATCCCAACATCTGGTTTGAGCCCTCTCTCTACCAGCTTAGAGTGTCGGACCTGTGGCAGGTCTGATCTATGTGGGCAATATCAGCTCCGATGCTTTCCGAGCTCTCTTTGCCTCGGGCCTCTGGACATTTTCCAATTTCATTTCTAGCTCTGAAATCTTTCCTCCCCACCCATCCTTTAGCATTAGAGCATTTGAACGGATTGAAATAAGCACATCAGGCGACCAAGGCAGACTTTATTCCCAGTGCCTGGATTCCTAACCACATTGTCCTGGCTATCCACTGTGACCTGCCAAAGTGCTCCAAAACCCGGCCTGTGCCCAAGGAGGAACATTACACTCCACCCCTGCCCCATCCACCATTGCAGTGCTCCAGTACTGTCCAGCCATCCCTCCCCCTTGCCCAGCAGGGGCTTTACAAAAAACAAACACACAACCTTTAAGACACAAATTAGTGGTCATGGCCTATCAGGCCTCTGGATAATCCCCACTGTCTTTATTTCTTGTCCATGTCTTTTCCTCTGCACTTTGGGTTAATACCCTCCTCCCAACCAGCTCCCTGTAACACTCTTGTAAGAACAACCCTTTTTTTCCAGATTCTTCTTGCATCTAAGGATCTTACAGTAGGAGGAAAATGCAAATGAATTAGACCATGTGAAATGAAAAAAAAAATCCTTAATAATTCATTGCCATCAAAAAAAAAAAAATGAGAGGACCATTATTGGAACATGGTATATCTTGATGGAGCATTTGTCAATTCCATAATTTACTAACTAGTTTATATATCAACTCCGTAATAGTCAGGCACAATCCCCCAAGCTATTTAGAATATTTGTCTTTCTTCCTGAACAATCCAAACTTAAAGAGCTCAGAGTGTCTGCTAAATAAATTTTAAATCCATTCTAATTAGTAGTGTTCACCATAAAAATGGAGAACCAGCTGTTCACTGACCTTGCATGGCACTGTTCATGCATATTATTCTCCAGACTATTCTAGCATTGCTTTTCCACGTTAATTAATGCCAGACTTTCACAATTCTAATATGGGTATTACTTTTGCTCACATTTTTAGTAATGCTACTGTGTTTTCTCTAAATGCTTTTACTGTATGCAACTAGTGGATTCAATTGTTTCATTGCCAGGATGAAGGTCATATTCTAGTAAATGCTAATCCACAGAAGAATGCAGAGAATTGACAGACAGCAGCTCATATAAGCAGGTTTGTCTGAAATACGTATCAGTTTAAAGCCCTAACTGGTGTGGTTAGGTTGGTTGGGTGTTGTCCAGTGCACCAAAACACTGGCAGTTCGATTCCCCATCAAGGGGATATGCCTGAGTTGCTGGCTCCATCCCTAGTAGTGGTTCATGCAAAGGTGTTTCACTCTCACATTGAGGTTTTTCTCTCTTCCTCTCCCCTCCTCTCTCTCTAAAAATCAATAAAAAAATGTGTTTAAAAAAGAATTATTAGTTTAAGATACATATGAGAAACTAATTTTAATTAAATTTTATTTTTCTTAAATAAATGACTTCTACTTTTCTATAAGATCACTTGGGATGTCAAATATTTTCCATAGTGGGAATAGATGACTTCAGTGAAGATAAAATAATAAAATAGTAATTTGCATTGCAGAAAAGACAATATATAGCCCAAAGTTTGACTGATTTTTGGCTATGCTGATTGAGTCACTGTGGTCTGAAAACAGTCTCTTCAAACCTTGGGTAATAGAGTGAAAAATTATTGCAAAAAATAGTTTTTAGGGTTTAAAAGTCAAATTGCGGAAAAACACTGCTCTTTATATTTTGTACAATAGATTCCTGTCCATCTCCCTTTTTCTTATAATTTTAGTCATGCATGTTTTTCATGGCAAGACATCCACAAAAATGGTTTGAAAACTATAAATATCTATATTACTATAATTTCATTAGAATTATGTGCATAGTTTAGAAAATATAGTAGCTTCTTTATTTTTAATTTTTTTAAATTGAGTTCAGAGAGGAGGGAAAAGGGAGAGAGAAATAGAAACATCAATGATGAAAGAAAATCATTGATTGGCTGCCTCCTGCACACCTCACACTGGGGAGTGGGCCTGTGACCTGAGAATGTGCCCTTGACAGGAATAGAATCTAGGACCCTTCAGTCCTCAGACCGATGCTCTATCTACTGAGCCAACCCAGCTAGGGCAGAACTTTTTTTTTAAATTCTATATTTTTCATTCTTTAAAAGCAGACAGATTCTCAATGAATGTTCTAAAGCAATTATTCCCATTTACCAATCATATGGATATGAGCAGGGACTTCCATTGTTCTGAAATAGCCTGTACTGTCTTCTAAACTTAAAAATAAGCAATAGTTTGAGGGGGAAAGACAAGAAATATACAATTCCTTATATGAACTATTCATTTAAAAATTCTAAATTGTCTTTTTGACAATTTATGATAATTCACTTACTTGGAATTATCTCAATAAGATACGTGTGTGTGTGTTTTCTTTTTACAATATGTTTTAAGAAATGCTAAAATGTTTGCATGTGCTGTATGTATAAATAATTGAAATGTTGTGGTACCAACACAAGAATCATTATACAGATAAGTGGAACAAAATACTCCAAGTCAGAACTTAGCATATTAAAGTATTTATACACTTAAACATAACAGGTCAGCTTCTGGTGGATTCACGTTATTTAATATAACATTAAAAAGAAAAACACTAAATCAATTAAATTATGTGTTTTCCAATATCTAAAAATTTGATATTGTATGTATAGAAAGAGCTTATTTATTCTGAGACAGATTTTATCATGCAATACATAAATATATATAAACAAAATAAATTAGCATTATACAATTTCTTCACACTGAACTCTTCTAAATCACATTTAGATTCAGAATTGAATGTTTCTGCTTTTCCAAACAATAACATTCCCTATTAAGAGCATTGGTTACATGCCATTCCAGGTGAAAAGCCACTGATGTTAGCATTTGAAATCTGATTTTGCAATTATGTATGGTCATCTTTTAATTTTATCTTGTGGCATATTGGTAAACATATTTGACTCACCCCCTCTATCAAATATTATTCCAACCATTTGGTTCCTAGAAGTTAAAAATGTTTTCCATTATTATCTCTGGAGAATGACCTTCCACAGGGACACTCATTCTGCAAATATAATGCTGGGGCCTTTGAGTTTTGTACATGTACAGGGAATGGCTTTACTCCACCTGAGTGACCGTGATTTGCAGGTTTCATTACTTGTTAATGTTCCAATAAGAATATATCTTATGATCAATAAAATTCAGTGTCTTACAGACATCAAGAATTATTACCAGCTGAAACCGGTCTGGCTCAGTGGATAGAGTGTCGGCCTGCGGACTGAAAGGTCCCAGGTTCGATTCTGGTCAAGGGCATGTACCTTGGTTACGGGCACATGTCCAGTCTGGGACGTGCAGGAGACAGCTGATCTATGTCTCTCTCTCATCGATGTTTCTGACTTTCTATCCTTCTCCCTTCCTCTCTGTAAAAAATCAATAAAATATTAAAAAAGAATTATTACTAAAAATAAAGGGTTATTCAAGGAAGTACAGAATCAATAAACATGCAATCCCTTATATAAAGTAAGGATTAATGACTGCCAGACCTACCACAAAAGATACTTTGGGGGTCAAAATTTAATCAGACATGCACATAAAACTTTTAAGTTTTGAAACATCATTCAGTCTATAGTTCCCTAAAAGTAAATACCTCTTAGACAATTTAGCAAGTCTGTTTTTCTGCTTTTGTTTTTTGTTTGTTTATGTTTTTCAAAAATTAACACAAGAAATAAATACTAAAACTACTTTTCCACAGTTGTTTTCCAACATTTTAAGTTCATTGTCATATTCTTTCTTTCTAGCAGTATGTGAACATCATTATATTGTTTATGATAAAATTGTTTTATCCATATGCCAAATGTTAGTTTTACTCTACAAAATTGTTTCAACTCTTTTTATGTCTTTCTTACATTTGACACATTGATACGTGCATGTGTCACCATTTTATTTATGCTGACATATCATCACAGGTTCTTACAATCATTATCTTTTAACTACAATGAAAACAAATATTGAAATAACTTCATTAGTGATACATTGGGATTTAACACATAGATTCTGCCTGATATATCAGCTTTCTTATACAATTTCTCAAAACCATTTTACATTCTGAAGATTAAGCAAATTAGTGGTATTTCATTTATAACGTAACCTGATTACTTTGTAAAAATTGATCAGATTAATGTCAATAACCTAGGACAATTAATAACCATAAGCCAAGGAAATGTCTGAAAAATTTTAAACAGAGAATGGAAGAGTTTATTTTAATCAATATTGAGCATTACAAACCGAACTCTAAGCCCTCTGCAAATAGGTAAAAGAAATGTAGTGAATTAGTTTTCATGCTGATAAAAGTAAGTTTAACAAATAATCTTGAAAGGTATCATTTCTCTTGGCACTAAAATCCAGGCCGAGTTTTGGGGAAAATACTAGGCAGTATCTTCAACTGCTTTTTATAAAAATGAAGAAATATTCTTCTATGACCACTTTTATATTATCATCAATAAAACATTAAAGCATAGAATTAAATCTTATTTTAGCAATGATTTGCCTACCCAGTATCCATAAAATAGAGAGAGAGCTCTGAGACCAATCCACAAAGTTAGTATTTGTCAGGTAGAAATAAGAATGTTGGTTTACTGGCTCCATTCACCTTTATGTTGATTTAGTCATAATTATCATATAGTCCTAAGATATCTGCCAATAGTTCTACTTGCATATCCTCCTAGTGGTGAGCATAGGAAGAGGAAAAAAGGGTGCTTCCTTTTCATAATTTCAAACAAAATCAGGTGTTACTTTTGACTGGTTTATACTGGATCATTGCCTGTCCCTTAAGTAATCCCCTGGGCCAGAATATACTCCTATCCCATGAGCTACAGTGCAACCAACCTAATTAAATTTTCTTACAAGTTAGTGAAGATTTTCCCCAAATGCACACTCTAGGGGAATTTGCCACAAGGAATAGTAAAATTTCCCATTTCTATTTCACTGACCAATCATATTACTTCATTTAAAATAAGATCCTCTGGGATTCATTTCATTCCTGCATAATAACTACACTTTGAAGATTTTTGTTTTATTATATTTTAATCATCTTTAAGGATTCTTACAAATTTTAGCAATATTTTATATTGTTATTTATAGGTGTACTCTTGCATGTTATTGGAATTATGCATAAAATATCATTGCTTATAAAATAAATGCATACAAAGTAAAACTTCCAGATAACTTGAATAAATAACTTAGTAAGAAATTCCTTTTTGTTTATTAAAGTATAGTTGAGCCCTAGCTGGTTTGGCTCAGTGGATAGAGCTTTGGCTTGCAGACTGAAGGGTTCCCAGCTTGATTCCAGTCAAAGGAGAATGCTTGGGTTGCGGGTTCAATCCACAGTGGGGGGCATGCAGGAGGCAGCCAATCAATGATTCTCTCTCACCATTGATGTTTCTATCTCTCTCCCTCTCACTTCCTCTCTGAAATCAATAAAATATATTTTTAAAAAAGCATGGTTGACATGTAGTATTATACAAGTTTCAGGTATACAACATAGTTATTCGACATTTGTATACATTATGAAGTGATGTAACCATCTCTCATGTACAAAGTTGTAATACTATTAGTGATATTTCCTATGTCATACACTAAAAAGTCCTCATCACAAGAAAAAATAAAATGATGTGAGGTCATAGATGTGAACTATATTTATGGTGGTAATCATTTCATAATTTAAACATATATCAAATCATTACATTATACACCTTGATGTTATATGACAATTATATCTTAATAAAACTAAAATAAAAATACAATCACCAAATCATGTTTATTGAATATAATTTTCATACTATAATGGATACATTCACAACATACAGATGGATGAGTTTTGGAAACGGTATAAATGCTCACAAGCAACACTACAATAAAAAATAGAACATAGTGCATTTCTGTCATAACTGGAACTCTCAAAATAGTAGTTTTTGGTATAAATTTCAGAGTAGAGTAGGTCAGAGTAGTCAGTGGAAGGCTTCAAGTTATACAACAATGCTTTTTTGAGCACCTGACACTGGTATACCTTTTGCAAGGAGCTTGGATGCAAAGATGCCAAAAAATAACCGCTGACACCAGAACTCACAACCAGGGGTGAAAAAGGTGGACATTGACTCTACTACACGTGGTGGAAGAGGGGAGCTTGGGATGCGAGCAATGTAAATAACTTCTTATTTGAATGGAAGGGATGCAGCCTGCATGTGCCGGGAAGTAATGAGAAATAACAAAGATAATCAGAGTAAAGTGTGGGCAGGTCCACACCCACAGCTTCAATGAGGATAGTACTCCCATTGAAACACTGCTCCTATTGAGAGCCACTCTTCACTGCCCTTGTTGAGGGGGAGAGGGAGTGGAGACATGGTCAAATGACTGGAGGATCTCCTAGATAAGGCATTGATGTTTACTGTGGAAATAAAACTTTTTTAATGATTTCATATACGTAACTTAGAAATCACACAAACAATTCATGCTCTTTTATATTTCAAACTGTAAATGATTACTTATGTCGAGAGAGAGAGAGAGAGGGTGCAAGAACTAGCTATTGGCACATTTTAGTTTAAATATAGTTTATAAGATTCTCAAAAAATTATGTTTTATTTTTGATTCAAAAGAAAGGTGGGGGAGAAAAAACATCAATTTGTTGTTATATTTATTTATGCATTCATTGGTTGATTCTTCTAAGTGCCCTAACCTGGATTGGACCTATAACCTTGGCTTATCGAGACAATGCTCTAACCAACTGAACTGCCCATCCAGGCTTCAAAAACAAATTATCGATTATTGGTGGCTGAGAGGAGGCTTCAATGAGTCTACTGCTGGACCTTCAATCTTTTCTATGCCTCCTGTCCAATTACTTCATTTTGTTGATTTCAGGGTCTTAATTAAAATGGACTTTCTGGCTGACTTGTCATCCAACTCATTTTATCTCTTCGGAGACATACAATTGGATTACATTTTTTGGACTACCTGGCAGTAAGGTATGACTCTGTGATTGAGTTATAAGTTTATTTCTTCCACGACTAGCCCATGACAATTTCCCAGGCAATTTTCTCCATTTTTTTCAGCTGCTATACACCTATAAAAGAAAAATATGGTGATCTGAAAATTAATTGTTGAGAATGGCATAGACATTGAGTGAAATGATTCAGGGTCCTTAAATTATTGCTTTGAAAAGAGTTACAAATTGGGAATGCCAGTTTTGTAAATGAGTGAGAAATAATTTTCTATCACGTTTGAGTCATGATTCATTTAGGAGTTTACTTTTTAACAGTAGTTGACTGAATGAAATACCTACTAATTTTCTTAAATATATTTTTATTATTGATAGTATTATAGATATCTCCCATCTCCCCTGAATATCCAATTAATTTTAATATTAGGATCATTAATATGTGCCTAAGTGAACAAATGTGATTTGTTTGCCACAAGAATTGTTGAGAAAGACAGACAGGGACATTGATTGGCTGTCTCTTGCATGCTTCCTACCAAGGATTTAGTCCAAAATCCAGCGGGCATGTGCCCTGATTGGGAATCCAATTGATGACCATTTATGCATAGGATAACACCCAACCAATGGAGCCATACCAGCCAGGTCATGATAAGTATGAACTTTAAAATATATTTTTCCATCACCTTATTATATAGGAAAGTGTATGGTGGGCAATTAACATCAATAACAAATAAGATGTATATTAATATTTGATAGCCTGTCACAAAAACAGATTTCTCCAGGCACTGCATCTTTACTTTTGGTTGTGGTCAATTACAATCATTTGAAAATGCAAAAGTATGTTAACATCATTACCCCAATCATCCTATAACATTAGGGGAAAGCCATGCCTCTCCTTTGACTTTCAAGAAGTTTCAAGATGACATGTAACCAGTCTTTTAAAGGAACAGATTGACCTTCATTCCTAATCAAATCATTCTAGGAGCCCTCCAACACATTCTTCATTTATTCCTCCCTATATATTTGGGCATTCCTACAAATGACACAGTCTGGGTTAGGGTATGTTTTATAGCAAAAAAGTGAAATAGGAATCTAGTATGCAAAAAAAAAGGTAACCTAAATAATAATTTTCATATTTAGGATACTTGCTGTATCACATAAATGAAACATGTCAGGGAATAATTCTCAGGTGGTGATCCTATATAATAAGATAGTAATATGCAAATTAACCACCACTCCACTATACTCATAAGCCACACCCACCAGACAATCAGGAGTGAGGATGCAAATTAACCCCAAGCAAGATGGCTGCGGCTACAGAGAGAGCAGGAGGCTTGGGTTTCCCTGGCAACGGAGGAAGCCAAGTTTTCCGCACACCCTGGCCAGCCTAGGCCTCCACTCAAGTCTACAAAGTTTTAATTATAGAAGATAAATAAATTCCAGATACCAGGGACTCTGCTTGGGTCACAAACCACCACAGGCCCCTTGCCCAGGCTGCCCCATGGCCCAAGTGAACCCCATCCTGATCCTAGACACCCTTCAGGACAGACCAGCTGGCCCCCATCCATGCACCAGTCTTTTATCCTATCTAATAAAAGAGTAATATGCAAATTGACCATCACTCTAACACACAAGATGGCTGCCCCCATGTGGTCAAAGATGACTGTCCCCATGTGGACACAAAATGGCCACCACAAGATGGCCAGCAGGGGAGGGCAGTCGAGAATGACCAGGTCTACAAGGGAGGGCGTTTAGAGGCAATCAAGCCTGCAGGGGAGGGCAGTTAGGGGTGACCAGGCCAGCAGAGAAGAGAAAATGGGGGCGACTGGGTCTGAAGAGAAGAGCAGTTGGGGGAACCCAAGCCTGCAGGGGAGAGGACTTGGGGGGAACCAGGCCTGCAGGGAAGGGCAATTAGGGGTAAACAGGCCTGCAAGGGAGAGAAGTTAGGGGCAAACAGGCTGGCAGAGGCACAGTTAGGCATCAATCAGGCTGGCAGGGGAGAGGTTAGTGGGCAATCAGGCAGGCAGGTAGGTGAGCAGTTGGGAGTCAGCAGTCCTGGATTTTGAGAGGGATGTCCAACTACCTGTTTTCAGGCTTAAATGGGCAGTCATATATCCCTCTAGGGGTCCCAGATTGGAGAGGGTGCAGGCTGGGCTAAGGGACACCCCCCACCCACGTGCACAAATTTCATGCACCGGGCTTCTAGTTGTTAATAAAGGAAAAGAGCCTATGTTCCCAGTCCCTTTGGCTCTTTTATAATTGCAGCTTTCCATTTGGAAATGTGTCTTAGATCTCTTCATAACACACACTTGGAGATAATGGAATATGTGACATATTTTGAAGGGTAACTGCTGATTTTTGATTGAGTAGATAGATAAATAAAAAATATAATATAGAGAGAAAATAGTTGGCTCAAAGTCATGACAATAAAGGGCACACATTTTCAGCTTCATTTCGTCTCACAAAATATTTTAGACATTATAATTAATTTAAATGTTTCTTTAGGCACTGGATTTCCTGATGTTTCTAATTTGGTTTATAACAGATACCAGCAGTGTGAATACATAAGAGTTTTATGAGTGTTTTCCTTCTCTACTTTTTGAATAAATAATTCTAAAATAAGTAAACCCAAGATAGAAATATGCTCTTCATGTTAAAATTTAATCATTTGAGTCACTTTATGTTTATAAAAACATTTTTAGAAATTTAAATATTGTAACACTTTATCTCTCGTATGTCTATATGTCTACATGCCTATTTATATACAAATATATATAAATATATAGCAAGCAATAACTGAAAATTATAAAAAATAGTTTTAATTTTATTCATAAAAATGTTAAAATACAATTACCTGTTTCCTGATTTTGTAAATAAGATTTTTTGAACATACTCATGCATATCATCCTTATAATTTTCAATATTGTCATGATTAAAGTCTGCATTATCTGTATGACAGATAAAAAGTGACTGCAAATTCTTTGCTACTCCTTCTATGGGCAGGCAGAATCTAATTTCTATTCCTCCAAAACTGGTCCCCAAAAGAAAGCTGCAGAAGTGATATGGAACATCAAAGAGCCTTTGCTTCTGTGGAGAGCTCTTGGAACACTGGCTCTGAGGCAAGACAGCCACCATGGAGGAAGTCTGACTACACAGACATCACAGTCCCACAAGAACCCCAAACCACACGGAGAGGTGCCTGAAGGCTGAAATGCCACCTGGAGAGGCAAGGAAGCCACAGAGCAGTGAGTCCCCACATCTGTGAGTGATGAATCCCTCAACAAGGGAGTGGATCTTCCAGCCCTGGCCACCTATCAGATGCCATAGGAATCTGGCGAATAGCTCATCAGAGCTCTTCCTGCATTTCTGACCCACACAATCATGAGTAAATTAATTTTTTAAGACATGAAGTTGGCCGGACTTTGGTATATACAAAATAACTAGAAATTAATCAATAATTTAAAAGTTACTAAATAAAATGAATTTAATAAACCTAGTGATCGATACACCCTTATTTGTGAGCTATAACGCTTCCTTTCTTCTCCCAAGGAGGAAAGAATTGAGTTTGGATGTACAAATTACTTTTTTGAGGGTACCTTTTTAAAATTTTCTTTTTCCTCTCATGTTCCTTTTTACTTATGAAAAGGGATAACTAGCTATCTTGACAGAAATGGGAAATCCAGGCAGGTGGAAAAATTTCTGGCTTGAACAATTAAAGCAGCCATAAGTTAGATGTAAAGCAGCCCCTATCTAAGGGGTAATAAATCATCTCTGGCAAGGACAACTGAGAGAGGGTCCATAGAAAAAGAATGCATAAATGGGGGCTTGGACATGTCAAAATGCTTATTCTACTTGTACAGAGGATAAAGGAATGTTGCAAGATAAGGAAGGAGGCCAAGACCAGTTTGGCTCAGTGGATAGAGCGTTGGCCTGCGGACTGAAAGGTCCCAGGTTCGATTCAGGTCAAGGGCATGTACATTGGTTGCGGGCGAACCCCAGTAGGGGACGTGCAGGAGGCGGTTGATCGATGTCTCTCTCTCATCGATGTTTCTAACTTTCTATCCCTCTCCCTTCTTCTCTGTGAAAAATTAACAAAATATATTTAAAAAAAAAGAAAAGATAAGGAGGGAGAGAGAGCCTAATACCATATAGGTTTCAAGCTTTGAAATTGATACCATGTAGCAGAATGACCAATAAGGAAAGCATGGGGGTCCTAAATCACGTGAGGATCTAATTAGAAAGGGTCAAGTTCAGAAAAAGAAATTCAGCATATATAAACGAAAGACAAAGAGACATGATACACTTTTTTTTTTCAGATTAATGTTCCCATTAGAAAGAGAGAGAGAGCAGGCTTTTTCCATTTGGGGGCTTCTCCTCAGGGCATTCCCTTTGGGGACACCCCTGCCCTGATGGAGTTTGGATCCGCTTCCAATAAACTTCCAATAAACTTTATTATTATTATTATTATTATTATTATTATTATTATTATTATTATTAAAGAAGCCTTTTGTCCACGAGTTCATGCTTCAAACTCTTTGTGAGGACAAGAACCCACAGAAAAAAATCTGCATCCCGAACCCCATGTTTCACTTACACTGGGCTTGAGTCTATATTCTGAATGACTGAGACAGATAGAAATGACACCTTAGAATAAGTGGAACAAACTTGGTAACAGCCAAAATGATTCATTAGACACTTGGTTATTGAGTAGCACCTTCTGATAATTGATCATATCTTCTAAACAGTTTGGTCATATATCAGACTTTGGAATTACTAAATCATGATATAATTTTTCTCCAAAAACCAGACCACAATTACATTTGGGCTAATTGAAAAGAAAGGAATGAGAATCTAGTACTGGCCTTAACATTTAGTATATCATTCAATACACATTTGCTAGTTGGTGAATTAAAAAATTGGAGCTATATGTACTATTTATCCTTGCTCTTGCAATCACCACTGCCATCCAAACCACCATGTTATTTTTACTTGCTTTTCTTCCAACAGCCAAGAATGTTGACGGTCTTAATGTTCTCTTAAAAGGGAAAGTTCAGTGATCAGAAACACGTATGGCTTGTTCCTCATTTTTCTGAGATTCTTTGATTTTTTTTTAATCAGAGAAGCATTCCTTGAGCAACCCATTACTGCCTGTCTTCATATCATGCTTTATTTTCCTTCATGCCAGTTATCTCTATATAACATATTTTTCCATTCTCTTTTGATTATCATCTCTATGAGTTTGTTTATAGCCACCCATTCCACTAGCCCCCCAACAACTCCCCAAAAAGATCATAGGAACTTGGCAATATTTCCAGAACCTCAAACAGTGCTTGGTATAATATCATTGATAAGCAAGAGTTGAATCAAGAATTTTTGACTGATACATATTATTGGCATGTAATGAAAAATAAAGTTGGAGAAAAATTCAGACAATTATAGAGGATGTAAAATATAGAAAAAATTACACTTTGATATAATAGGAAATGCAGACTTACTGTCTATTCTTGAGCAGGGACTAATTGGGGATATTTAGTAGTATAGTTATATGTAAACTGGATTCAAGGTAGAAGAACTCCAGAACAGGCAGGCAGGTGAGCTCAAAAGTTTTGTAATAATAATGTGTTAAAATGAGCATCTGCTTGATGAGAACAGAACTGCCAGAATTAGGTATAACAAAAGAGTAGAATGGGAATAGTTTGAAATCAAGATTCTTAAGTGGGAGAAAATAGTGTTATCATTGACAAAAATTCTCAGTAAGATTAGACACAGCAAGTGTTTATTTAATACATATTATATGTGAGACATGCCAGATAGTCAAAATAAAAATATGTATAGGATTCATCCTCACACTTAAATATATAATGTGCAAGATTCACATGTGTAGCTAGCCTTGTTATATTAGCATAAATCAAATAATATGATAAAAAAAATAAATAAAGAGTCACCATGGCCACTTATGGATAAAATACTGTCTTTCTTTTTGGAACATGATGGGTTATAATGTGGTGTTTTTTTTTTAATTGTTTGATTCTAACTCTGTCAAGGAGAAAACATCTTGACAGTTTAGAAGGTATAGCTAAGAGAGAGATTACTTTAGCATTTATGCTTATCCTGTGGTTACCAGAGGTTAGAAAGAAATTCTCGTCTTTAACAGATACCATATTATCTGTGTCTCGGAAGCAATAGTCAACTCTCCAGCCAGCCATACATCATCCTTTCAATGCTCTGGATATCAGGGCCAAAGTTCCTAGATACTAGGTCATCCCAATTTATTCCGAAGAATAAAGCTCTTAATATGTTCACATAAAACAGGGCCCACTTAATATTCTTTTTGTTTCTGTATAAAATATTCACTTTAGTTAAGAGGACATTAATTCATTCCTGTTTATTTTAATAGCCACTGAGGATTGAGCTGGTTTAAAATTATGCAATCATAAAAACTGACCTTCAGAGTGCATTGAGGATTTATAGGATTCTCATTTATTGATAATCATTGGAAATATGAATAGACTGCTTGCTAGATGAACTATTATTCATTAATGTGGTTTCCTTAAAATTTAATTGCATTTGAAGTACCTCAGGTGGTACATTGTGCCACAGCTGCCAACTTTTCAGGATGAATAGGATAGCATTTTCAAGTATTTATCAAAATTTCATTGTTTTGGGGAAACCAGATACACAGTTATTTTTATTATTTAAGAGATGCCCTCTGTAATCTACCTGGTGCAGATGTTTCAAAATTTAGTGTTTAACCAACACAGTATATCCACTGTGTATAAAAAGTGTGCAGTGCACTGTTTATAATTCCCCTAACATCTGGTGAGCTCAGATTGCCCTTACAACAAGAACTTCTGTAGACTCAACTTAAAGGAATAGAACCAAGTCCTCTAAATATGTAATGTCTTCTTTTCTTTTTCTCCAAATACCCTTGAAGAAATAAGTTTAGGGAATTATTAAAATTTCTCCCTTGCTCATTCTATAATCAAAATGAGATTTTTCTCTCTACATTAGCACGATGTCACAGTTCAGTTCTTGCAACATGAAACAAGTGGCAACATACTTCTGAATTTTGTACAAGATAGTGGTTTATTATTATTATTATTATTAGTAGTAGTAGTAGTAGTAGTACTTTCCCTAGAAGGAAAATGTTAAACTACTTTTATGCATAGGATGGAAAATATTTCATTCTCTGTACTTGACATCTACACATGAATAAAGCCAATGAACTGTGACACTCCTTCCCTAAGAAAACTGGACATCCACTAGACAGCATGTTCCCCAGCAGGCGGAGGCTTATATCTCACATTTGTTTAACACATCTTGTTTCCTGCTTGTTCAATTGCAAAATGGATCGTAAAATAGTTCTGTGAGTTGGATGCCAGCAGTGTTGCTGTACAGAGCTGCGATGAGTTAAATATAAAAGCCATCACTCTTCTAGTCTGCAGCGCTTTTGTGCATGTCCCTGTCCCTGTGCACTGGAAGGGTTCCTTGTGGCTATGATGTGTCATCAACAAACACAAAATTGTAAATGGGATGATAAACGCTGAAGTTTTTCCTTTATAACACAATGAATAATGCCAAGAGACACATAACAGTGTCGTCCGCCATGGAGTCAGAGCTGTTTGAATTAATTTGCTATCAGTTAATGACACCCACTGTCAAGTACCTGATTCATAGAATCTCTGACAAGTAGTGGACTGGGGAGTTCTGGGAGGAGATATGTGAGGCAGGCTTAAGGGCTTTGAAAGGGATTGTTTTTTCTTTGAGGACTTTGAGAAAGCAAACAGAAATAATAGTTTGTGCATTTTCTGAATCATGTTTGTGCAGGTGTGTGAATATGCAATAGCTGTGGCCCTCACTGGCCTCAATACAAACAGCTGTTTTCTGTCTTTATTAGCAGGGTTTTTTTTTTTTGTGTGTGTGTGTGTGGGTGTGTGTGAGATCTTCAGCAAAATTAGGATTTGAAGAAAGAGAACAGTGAGCATATTTGGTCATTAGGTCATGTCTAAGCATTGAGTCGAGCACTTAATGATTACATATTATTGTAGACAGAATCATTAACTTAGATGCTATTTAGCCAAAATAAAATATCCAGAGCTTAATCAACATACACATAGACAAGAGCATCAAGCATTTTCAGTCTGAGCAATTCTTTTGGAGACTGGTATAAAGTAGGCTCATTTATATTTATTCATTCTGCTTTTTTACTGAGTTTATTGGAGTAACATCAGTTAATAAAATTATATAGAAGGAGTCTTGTATTGGCATGGTGAACACACAGCAAAATGATGTATTTTAGAAAGTAGGCTCAGTTTGTGGCCAGATGAATACCTAGACAGATCTTAAAAATTGCTTCTAAAACTTTCATATCAAGTTGCTTTTAAATTGAAAATTAATTACTGTTACCTAAACTATGCTCACATGATCTGTCTCAGTGATGCAATATTAACTTTGGAGTTTTTTTTAAATTTATTTAATATATCAGGAAGAGGAAGAAGATGATTAAAAATACCTGCAATGTGTTAATCTTATATTCATTTCATATTCATATTTAACCTCTCTGCCTCTGTCTGTCTCTGTGTATATGTGTGTATCTCCCTTGTCACTCTTTAACTTGGAATACCAAACAGTCATTATATAGAGAGCTATAAGAATATACATAAGACAGGAAAAAGGAAAGACACTATTCATGTAGATCTGATGTGCTGGGTCTACTCTGCCCAGAAAAACATACACAAAAAAAAAATAGGGGAAATAGAAGGTAAATACATTGCCTTAAATTCACAAATTCAAGAATATGAAGTTTGTTTGTTTTTTTATCACTTCTTAGTATCTAAATTTTAGAATATTTATGATATAATTTCTATACTGTTTAGTGTTTTACAACTATGGATGAAAAGTATGCTGGCAGTTCTTGTTTTGTTTTGTTTAATATTAGTCTAGGGATTTTTGACTTCTTGTTTTGTATGCTAAAATTGCCTGTGAGCATCTAATTATTTTTCAGGTTGTTTGTTTAGATGCTTTTGCTTTGCATTTACTCAAGCAAATATCTTTATATTAGCACATAACTGTATGCCATAACCGTTTGAAATATTTTTGTGCCTCTCCCTACCAAAATGTGTTAATTTGGGGAAAGACAAAGAAAAGAACTATTGTAAAATTTCATAGCATCATAAGAAAATGGATATATTTACAAGAAAAAGGAAACCAATTAAAAATAGAATGAAAAGAAATGGTTTAATCTTAAATAAGGAATGTTAGCTGGGAGATGGTAGAAATAAAATACTGGGAGCAGCTAGACAATTCATTGCCTTCTAAGTACCCCTAAAAAGGAAGAATCACTTGACACTTCTAATTTCAATTTAAACAGGAGACAGAGAAACCTTTCTGGAGGTAAAATGGAAGTCACAACACAGAATTATCAATAACTAGAGTCTGGTGTACAAAATTCGTGCATAGGTAGGGTCCCTAGGCCTGGCTAGAGATCAGGGCCCATTTGGCTGGAGCCTTCTTTCCCAGGCCGCTGGTGGTCAGTTCACATCATAGTGAGTGAAGGAACTCCTTGTCTCCAGGTCGAACTCCCAAAGGGACATTTTGTATATTAACCTTTTATATATATATATAGATTATATATAGAGATTTTTTTTTTTTTGTGTGTGTGTGTGTGTGTGTGTGTGTGTGTGGTGTATTTGCATTCATGGTCAGGAGTGAGTGGTTAAACTACTGGTTCTAATACCTCATAATAACCCTTATGTTTCAGGGTATCAGAAATCTCAAATTAAACATAGTTCCCTATTCCTAGATAACTTAAAATGCAAATAATCCATGGAATGGCAAGGCATGAAGGCACTTTACCTTTTCTGAAATACAGTTTACCAAAGAACAGTTCTTATAAGATGAATTTCTTTGGAAGCTATGATAAGAAGAAATACCTGGGACAAAAATAACTGGGGGAAACACAAATTCATGTTCATCATAATAGACTAATTCCATTATCATCACAAAGTCATATGGTATAGGAAGAGAAACAATTACGATAAATGATGCATTTCTTTCTGTGTTTTTTTTTCATCTTTTAAAAACATTTAATTTATTAGGGTGACATTTGTTAATAAAATTATGTAGGTTTTAGGTGTGGTTCCTAAAAAATTAAGAATTCTGTATTTTTCAGGATTCCAGTTTTCCACAGAAGCTTTTAAATTCAAAACTGAGTAAAAGCTATGCCTTAGGCATATCTTTAATAACAATATTTCAATTCCTTCCTAGGAATATGCTTGGCCTATAACTTCTAGAAGAAGCACTATCTCCCTTCTGGGAAAACTTTATCTATGGACCACCTTAGGGTTCACATTATGAATGACATTATGGATCTATCATGAGCAAATCTATTATTGACACAAGGGTACTTAGCAGAAAGTCAATCAATGGATTTTTTTTCTTTGATTTTGTCATTTTTGTCCCTATATAGAACCTAACTTCATCATCTGTTGCCATGGTCTCCATCAAAATCACTACTTCCGCCTCTTTTTGGTCAGCATGATACTGTGGTACCTGGAGATACGAGTTTAATTCGTTCTGTAACATTGAGGCATGGGAAACTATGAGACGCTCAAGTTGCGGTAAACTCTTGGGTCCTGTGCAGCCGGCTTATCTGCGCAATTACTCCTATCTCAAATGTTGCTCGTATTTCAAAGCAAAAATCGCTCGCTCGACGGCTCAAAAATCTCATATGTTAGGGCACTCGTATCTCGAGGTACCACTGTACTCTGATCTTTTGATCTCAATGCTAAAGATATTGTATAAGACCAAGAGCCGGAGAGCAAATCATTTTACTCTCTTTTATACCCCATAATTTTAAGTACTAGACAAACATTAAAAAAGTAAATAAAACATTAGACCTTTAGATATGATTCCCTAAAATAAGCAAATTGGCTGTGGCATACTTTTCTTAAACTGATGATTTTTACCCAATCCTATATAATAAAGATAGAACATGCAAATTGACCATCACTAACACACAAGATGGCCACCTCCATGTGGACACAAGATGACCAACACAAGATGGCCAGCAGGGGAGGAAAGTTGTAGGCAATCAGGCCAGGAGGGTAGGGGCAGTTAGGGGTGACTAGGCCAACAGGGGAAGGCAGTTGGAAGCAACCAGGCCTGCAGAAGAGGGCAATTGGAAGCAACCAGACCTGCAGGGGAGTGCAGTTGGGGGGAACTAGGCCTGCAGGGGAGGGCAGTTAAGGGGGTTCAGATCCACAAGGTAGAGCAGTTAGGGGCAATTGGGCTGGCAGGGAACCAGTTAGGCATCGATCAGGCTGGCAGGGAAGTGGTTAGGGGGTGATCAGGCTAGGGACAGTCAGGCAAGCAGGCAGGTGAACGGTTGGAAGCTAGAAGTCATGGGTTGTGAAAGGGGTCCCAGATTGGAGAGGGTATAGGCTGGGCTGAGAGACATCCCCCCAGCACTCCCCTCCGCGTACATGAATTCATGCACCGGGCCTCTAGTATCCTATATAATAAAAGCCTAATATGCTAAGTGTCCAGTTGGCCAGTTGGTCATTCAACCAATCAAAGCATAATATGCTAATGATATGCTAAGGTTGCTCAATCACTCACTATTACATGCACTGACCACTAGGGGGCAGACATTCATACTGATAGGTTAGCTTGCTGCTGGGGTTCAGCTGATCAGGACTGAGCAAGACAGACCAGACACGCCCTGGAGCCCTCCCTTGGCCCTTCCCTAACAGGCCAACCTCCTGCATCCCTTCCTAGCCCCGGTCATGCACTGGGGGATTCCTTGGCCTGGCCTTCGCCATCTCGCAATATGGATTGAAGCTCCTCACCACCCCCAACCTAAGAGCATGAATTTTGTGTACTGGGCCTCTAGTATTTCCCATAAAAAGAAAAACTTTCTACAGAGTGTTTCTTAGGGACTTTAAGTCACATTTAGGGTTTTTTCCTGAAAGTTTCCCCAAATGTATGTGAAAAAAGAAGTTTAATTTGATATCATGTAAGACTCCCTTAGCTCTAAATATCCAAATACTCTGACAATGTCTTATAATCTGTAACAACAAAAAGACCAGATACATATTTTGCAAGAAAACACAGAAAGGAATAATTTCCATTTTTGTTTTCCAATGATAATCAACTCCTCTCTCTAGCTCAGTAGAATAAATTCTCATTCTATGGTTTCCAGTTTTACTCTACATTGTGTATTATATGGCAATCCAAGCACAAATCATATTTTCTCTTCTGTAATTCTACAACGTGTAGCTAATATCTTTAATACTACTACTGTCTGCCTTTGCATTCATGCCCAGTTTTTTCTTTCCATTGTATTTTAATCTACTATTCATTTAACAAACACTGAGTGAAGCCCTGCTGAGTGTTAGGGACTGTTAGAGTCACTAGGAGTATTAAGGAGAAATGCAACAGAATCTCATCTTACAGGAAAAAAAAAAGGTACTAAAATGAATCCAACAGATGACCCACATTCAATTCTATGTATTTCATCGTAAGACAGCATCCAGGGATGAGATAATTCCAGATTACAAACAACGACTTAGATTGGGAGAAAACCATTCCTGAGCTCTTGAATAACTGCGAAGTTTCCCATTGGAACATTATGTTTCTGAAAATCATAAAATACCCCTAAAACATCATGCACACATTTTACAGACCAGCTGAGGTCCTACCAAAACTCATTCATCAGAATGAGCTCTTTGATGGTAAGATTTGGAAAGGAAACTCTTTGCTGTGAAGCAGATAATGCTATTTATATGACAGTGCAAATACTTTACTATATTTACTGCATGTATTTTACTGTATTTGCTCTTCTGTATTTTTACTGGTTCAGCTGTTGAGTTTACTCAAGTCAAAAGCTGTGCTCTGGCCCAGAAAAAAGAAATAAAACCCAGTGATCAAAACACATGAATATTTTTTAGGTTACTATCACTGACAAATTCTACAATGTGCTTGACTTGAATGTCACTTGGGTTGAAACCATGGGTACTGGCCCTGGACAAAAAAAAGAAGCAAATGGGTTATCTAATGTTTTCCTTTTTTTTTTCTCTCTCTCTAGATCCTTTTCTCATTTCAGTCCCTCCCTCTGGAAGAGCTTATTTCCATGTGGCCTCACCAGCAAGTCACACTCGAAGGCTTAGCACTAACACAATGGAGTTATTGTTTCCAGGTGTGTTTACATCCTATATAATAAAAACATAAAATGCAAATTGACCCAAAGGCAGAAAGACCAGTTGGTGGGAGCAAGGCTGGCAAGCAGGTGGCTCCAATCCAGCCAAGGCCCATGCCAGTGGGCGGGGGTGAGGAGGGGGGGCACAAGGGAGCAGCAGAGGGGCAATGGGGGATAGGGCCATGCCTGCTGGTGCCGTCCCCTGATCTGCTGCCCAGTTGCCTCCCACAGAGGGGGCCACTAGCAGTAGCAGTAGCATCAGCGGGGTGTTGGGGATGGTACTATCCCCTGGTCCCTCTCTGGGTGGCCTCTGGGGGCCTCCCACAGAAGAAGGCCAGACTGCAGTTTAGGACATCCCCCTGAAAGCTCCCAGACTGTGAGAATGCACAGGCTGGACTGAGGGACCCCTCCCCACCTTGAGCACACAAATTTTCATGCACTGGGCCTTTAGTATTTAAATAATACTGTCAACATTGGAAGTGTTTAGGTTACAAAAGTAATAATCTCTAACATAAGAGAACTTCAGGTCATATGTAAAACTGGTGGGGAAAAATCAAACCCACTAATTCCATATGGATGCTACTCATAGTTGTACCTATTTTTAAGTCTTGCTTTTATGACCATGGATGGACAATATTTTCTGTCTTAATGTTTTAAGCATCCAAGATTGGAAGGTACCGCTGTATGTTAGCCATGCATAGAAGGGCCTCTCTTCTTGGTTTTGTCCATTACTCCTAGGCACTATGGTTAGGCCCTTGCTTGCAGCCACACAACTTTATTCCCTGACAAGACGATGATGAGGTTAGGTCTGCACTCCACATTTCATCTTCTCTGTTTGAAGGCTGCTGCTGCCACTGTTATTGCCTCATTCTTCCTTCCAGGAGTCCCAGAGGTAGTACTTACAAAGGCAATTTAACAGCCTGTGTTTGCTCTCAGCGTGGATGAAGGCGTAAGGTCTGCAAAGCACAATTAGGCAAACTGACAATGTCTGTGCAGTGACTTCTCTCCTCGCCAAAGGTGCAGACAGAAATCCTGCTTTCCTAGCGTGAGTACCAGGCAGAATTCACGTAGCTGTAGGTCACTGAAAAAGTGAAACAGTTTCCTGTAACTTCCTGTTTCAATGATGTCAAAATTCAAATCTGACTCCATGATAATCTAATCACTTAAATAGAAATAATGTTCCATGAGTACTTGATAAATCAACATTTGCCTTCACCTATGTCTTTATTCAATCCATCCTATTTTTCCTGTTTTCTTAAAGAGCATGTCATCATCCTAAAAGCAAAACCATATCAGCTAAAATCTCACCGTAGCCATACTTTATATTCCTGAAAATTATTTTAAATTGGCCTGTTAGCCAAATTGTAAACATTCTTCATTGTTACCTGGTCTTCAGAAGACCAGAAAATGTTTCAATATAATTATATTTTTCCTGTTTCCTGGTAATCAAGCTATTTAGAAAATAATGTTTATTTTCCTTACTTATTGGTGATTTTTCAAAAATGTTTGATGTTTGAACTCAGTAAGTCAAAGAAACTTGAATGACTTCAATGAGTGAAAATAGAAAATCCTTTTCTATCTAATTTCATACTTGTAATGTCAGATGACTACTCCCTGCTAAATTTGAGTCAATTAAATCAATTTGCCACTTTGAAAGCCATATGCACTAGTTTCCCAACCTTCAGTATGCCCAAGAAGATAAAAAAGAATATTTGTGATCAAAGTCAGATCCCAAATGGAGGAAGCTGAGAAGATCAATTTACATCACAATCTTCACAAGAAAAAAAACCAAAAACATCACAAAGGGCTCTTTCTAATCTGGTACCTCTCTGTGATTGTTATTGTGTATAATGTCCTTCCTGAATGTAACACTGAGTTTATATAACATGATAACATGTTCCTCTATGGGAAGGAAATGAACCATTGATATCTGCTCAACTCCAGGCATTACTTCTTTGCATTAACATCTTTATGAGAAAAGTGACAGCCACTGAAAAAACAAAAACAAAATAAACAATAAACAACAATTAAAATCCTATAACTGCAGAGATACAATATATAAAAAGGGTAGGCTATAACCAGAAACACTTAAAAACTGAATATACGGTGATTTATTATTGTAACAAATACCCATTTAGAAATATTATAGAAACTTTCTATAGTATATAATCGCCAGCAGTATTTTAAACAGCTTATACAAAAACTTTTTTTCTGTAGTCACAGAGAAAGTGTTATTTAGGTATCTATTTCCATTTTAAAAAGTCATGAAATTATAATTATTTATGTTCTAAAATTGTGAGGACATATTATATTATTTTGCTTCTCTATGAAGTACATTTAGAGGAAATGCAAACTTTTCCTGTATAGAAATCAAAGGAATGTATTTGCCTCTTCTTCTGTTCAGGGAATAGGAAGTGTAATGTCACTCACTGGAGATGTTAAAATCAGTGGCCGAATGATGGAGACGTCTGGATACTAGCTATTCTGCTGTGCAGCTCAATTAGATGAGCTACACAGAAAACTGTTCTTGTTAACACATGCCAAAATAAATCAAACTAGACTCAGTGCCCATTCAAGTTATGTAATATGAAAGGATATCACACAGAATAATCAATTCATGTTAGAAGGAAATTGGATCCTAAGTATACACATAGGTCAAGTCTGGCTTCAGAAACTAAGAAAGTAAAATGTCAGTCCAAATTCATGAGTTGTATACTTTAACAAGCATTACTGAAGCTTGAGATATTGAGTGCTATATTTTAGCATTCTTTGTCTAGTCCACATACAAACCTCTGAAAATCTCTTTGGCTTTATGGAAAGTCTTGCCTGAACACATAGATGAAGGTGTTTACTACTATACTCTATATAATAAAAGGCTAATATGCAGATAGACCAAACTGTGGAATAACCAAACAACCGGATGCTATGAGTGTGCTGACCACCAGTGACCACACGGAACATGGTGGGTATTGGCCACGGCGGGATGGTGAAGCAGGTGAGCAGTGGTGCCAGACCAACGTGGGGTGCTGGTCACTGTCATTGGGGTGAGCCTCTGGTGGTTACTGAAAATTCTTTGCTCTTGTGTACTGCAGTCCCACCTGGTGCTTGTACCTCCTGCCAGTGCCGGAGCTGCCACTTGCACCTACTTCCAGTGCCCAGCACCAGTCCTGATCACTCAGTGCTGGCAGCGGGTGCAAGAAGTAGCTGCCAACCCCAATCCTCCCTCAGGAGCAGGGGAGGTGGAAAAGCCCTGAGAGGCAATCACACCCTTGGACAGCACTGGCCCCAATCTCTCTGAGCCAATGGCACATGGAAGTGGTGGTGGTGAGAGCAGGGCTGCCAGCAGACAGGGACCGGGGGCTACGGCAGGAGGGGCTGGGCACGGGCATGGAAGATGGGCTGAGACTCGCCCCTGTGTCCACTGCAGTCTTGCTGCACACAGTTTCTTTCAAGGTGCATGGATTTGTGTACTGGGCCTCTAGTACTAACATAATAGTCTATATAATTCAATGACATGACTACTGTCATTGTGTAATTGTAATATTCTTTTTTTCTTTAAAGCATTTCTATTGCTATGAAAGGAAAGAATAAATTTGATATATTTAAAATGACATGCATGCTAAGCAAAAAGAATCATCATTTAAGTCTCAAGAAGACATTAAAAGCTTCAAAACAGTAAACATTATCTGATAAGAGGGAAAGATGATTCAGTGGCACCACGTTTCATTGCTGGGGGAGCATCAGAGCCAGGCATTCAAGTGCAACTCTTCTAGAACCAGACTGCCTGGGTTCAAATCCCAGCTCCACCACAACCTAGATCTATGACACAGACAAGTCACTTCAGCATTTGTGCCTCAGTTTTCTCATCCTTAAAGTGGGATAACAGTAATATCTGTCTCAGAGAACTGCTCTCAGGTTCAAATCAATTGTATTTGCAAACAATAGTACCTGTTCCACAGACTGTGGAATCTTAGAAGGGAAGCAGGAGTGGATGGGTGGGAGAAATTAACCAAAGAACTTGTATGCATATATGTATAAGCCATGGACATAGACAATATTGTGGTGATACCTGGGGCAGGGGCAAAGGGTGGAGTGGTGGGGGGGAGCCTTGGCTAGAAGGGTCAAGGGGGGGGGAAAAGGAGACATCTGTAATACTTTCAACAATAAAGATTTTACAATATATAAGGGGAGGAAAGTTCCAAAAAAAGGATTATCTGTCCCAAAGGTGTTTGATAAATTAATGACCTAAAATAACTATTGCAATTATATTTTTCTATAACTTAAATTATTAAATAAGGACTATATAACAATAATCATATCTAATAAAAAGGTAGTATGCAAATTAACCATCACTCCATCAAAAAGATGGTGGAACCCATGGCCATAAAATGATGGTGCCCAGTCCTCTCAGCCCCGCCAGAGTCCCCCAGTCCCAGGTGGGGTGGCCGCTGAGAGTGGGCAGTGTGAGTGGCCTGGTGGAATGCTTGTTTCATCACATCTCTTGAAATGAGACCAGTTTATTTTTTTCTGGATACCTGCAGTTTGCATACATTTGTATATTCCAAATGTAGAACATTTATAATTAAGGGGAGCAGGTATTGAAATTAGTTGTAAGATTATTCTGTTTTTTTTAAATTAACTTTATTGGGGTGAGATTGGTTGATTAGATTATATAGGTTCCAGGTGTGCATTTCTATGATACATCTTTTGTCTATAGCACTGTGTGCCCACCACCCAAATTCAAATCACCTTCCATCACCATATATTTGGAAAATTATTCTGAATATTGAGACATTTCTGTTTTGGGTCATAGAAAGCTTATACCACATGAATAGTGATTTTCAGAAGCCTACATTGTAATTTTAAAAACATTTCCTTCATATATTTCATGTTATTTTATCTGCATAATACGCTGACAGCGAACTAACATGAAATTATCGGTATGGACATAAGTATGCTTTAAGATGAGAACTCATGTTTTTGACATTTTAGACTTCTGAACACTTTAATATCCTCTTTGCAATATAAAAATATAATTAATATAACAATGTAAAACCCGGATTCATCTTGCTACACATTTCATAATGATGATGATCATCATTTTGTAACCAGTAGTGCAATGAAAAATGTTAAATTTGTCTTTCTCACGTGCAAAATACCTTGAGAGGGCAGTATCACCTTGTTTTAAGTAAGTTTAACGTAAACTTCTTCAACTAAACTGGGCATGTGCAACGTGAGCTTGAGCTTTTGGAAATTCTGTCTACAAGTATGACAGCATCAGCAAGCACAGGCCTTGTTGGGTTGAACACAAAGGAACCATTTAGGAAAGGGCAGTACAGTTTCAAACTAGTTGTGGAAAATGGAGAAAATTGGAAACCTCTTATTTTAGAAAAAGGCAATGACCAGGGAAACAGAACAGTACTTTCCAGATCATGTGATGAGGGCATGTATACAAGAATAAATTGCTTCAGCTGAAAGAACTCTTCAAAGGGAGCACCATAAAATTTGGAGAAGGGGGAAAAAAAAACCACAACACTCCCGGGTAAAATATGCAAGAAAATAAACAGAGGGATTATTTTTTTTTCCATTAGAGACATTATTGGCAAATTTTAAAAGGATTCTCAAAAAGACTGGATGAAGAGGCAGGGATGTATATTGAATTGATACTTATTTGGATCTTTTATTTTTAATATTTTATTGATTTTTTACAGAGGGAAACGAAGAGGGATAGAGAGTTAGAAACATCGATGAGAGAGAGACATCCATCAGCCGCCTCCTGCACACCCCCTACTGGGGATGTGCCCGCAACTGGGATACATGCCCTTTACCAGAATCGAACCCGGGACCTTTCAGTCCCCAGGCCGACGCTCTATCCACTAAGGAAAACCAGTTTCGGTCTTATTTGGATCTTAATGCTTAGTATATATAATTATATTTTTGTTTGTGCTGTCTGAATAACTACATATTTTATTAATTATTCTTAGAAAGTCAACTAATTGTGTACATACACAATGAGAATTTTTAATATTTATACTCTTAACTACTTTCAAATATGCAATACAGTGTTATTAACTACTGTCACTGTGCTGTACAGAACATCCCCCTGAGTTACTTATTTTATAACGGGAAATTTGTGCATTTTGACACATCTCACCCATTTTGCCCACCCTCTATTGGACCCTGTCTATAGTAACCACCAATCAGAAACTATTCTTGGTCCCTATGGGCTTGTGTTTACTTTGGGGAAGGGGTAGCTTTTGTTAGATTCCGCATTAAGTGAGATCATCCAATATTTGTCTTTCTCTGACTTATTTCACTTAGCATAATGTCTTCAAGATTCAGTCATGTTGCTGCAAACGGTAGGATTTCCTTTTTTCTCTTGGCTGAATTAATATTCCATTGTGTATTTATACCACATTTTCTTTATCCATCCATCTGCTGTCGGGCATTTAGGTTGTTGCCATACCTTGGCTATTGTAAATAATGCTGTGATGAACTTTTAAGTGCATATATCTTTCCTGAGTTAGTGTTTTGTTTTCTTTGAATAAATACACAGAAGTAGAATTGAGGGATTATATGGTAGATCTATTTTTATTTTTTTAAGAAACCTCTCATTGAATTTCTAATTTCAGTGTATTACATCTATAAAATATCTTTTTTAAAAAATATATTTTATTGATTTTTTACAGAGAGGAAGGGAGAGAGATAGAAAGTCAGAAACATCGATGAGAGAGAGACATCGATCAGCAGCCTCCTGCATGCTCCACAGTGGAGATGTGCCCGCAAGCAAGGTACATGCCCCCGACCGGAATCGAACCTGGGACCTTTCAGTCCGCAAGCCGACGCTCTATCCACTGAGCCAAACCGGTCTCGGCTATAAAAAATCTTATAGTGAAAGGAAATTCAAGCAAAATGACATACAAATATTAAAATTTATATGAGGACATCAAAAGGGATTAAGAAAATACAAATGGGAAGGGGAAAGGGAACGGAAAGAGGAAGGGAAGAGAAGGGTCCTCATTTGAACAAGATACACATGCCAGTGGTTTAGGTGCCCTTCCTCTGATGGCCTCTCTGTTGGGT
The DNA here is from genome assembly GCA_011751065.1 of Lasiurus cinereus. NCBI lineage: Eukaryota > Metazoa > Chordata > Mammalia > Chiroptera > Vespertilionidae > Lasiurus > Lasiurus cinereus. The sequence continues at coordinate 42,545,172 of JAAGEH010000307.1, forward strand.
AACTAGGGTACCAGGACAAGAGGAGAGGTGCAGACATGATGAAATAGAGTGCAACCTCTCAGGGAGAATAGAGGAGCTTATGGGAGACATGTGGTAGTTGGAGGGAGTAATGTTTCTGAAGAACATTTTCCTGAATACTTTTATCATTTCTGTGATATATGAAATAGTTGCAAATATATAACAGCCTATTTATCTCTTCAGTCTACATATTTCTCTGAGATTATTCAGTGTGTCTCACAGTGAAGTCTAGCTACTTCTCAGAGTCAAGCACAGCTATGCAATTGTTATTTCCCACCATGGGTGGGTTTAAATAGGATTTTTTTATACTCCACTTTTTCCCGCTCTTTGATATTTCTAATTCTCAGTACTACATTTTGCTTTCAGTTTCTTATCTAAATAACCAAGATCACTCTTGGTTCCTCTTTGCTGGGCTCATCACGATCCCCCCAAATGAAATGTCAATGGAAGAGCATAATGCTCAGCATTTGTATACAAGGGTCTAATGAGACACATCATCTGACCTTGGGTCATTCATTCAACCTCTTTCTTCTCAACTTTAATTTTTATAACTGACAAGAAAGTGAAGCACCAGGCTTTATCTCTTTATCTGGAAGATAAAAAGATGCTATAAAATAGTAAGGTATATATCATTATCTAAAAAAAAAATTACAAATCATTTGAAAAACACAAATTAATAAGGAAGGTAAATGGCCTCTTTAACTTCAAATGAACTGGAAAGATTAAGCCCTCTCCACAGCTGGTGCTTGCTGCAGCTCCATGTGCTTTACTTAACCCCCTCTTCCTTCCATGTTCCTACAAAGGAGGCTGCATCTTTATATTCATATAAACTTTGTAACATTCTGGAGGAAAAAAATAAAACAAAAAACAAAATGATGACCAAGAGAATGCCGCAGTCAACGTGTCAACATCCGGAGTCCGGCTCAGCATGGAGAGAAGGGAGAATTCCATAAGCTGGCCAATGCCAAGATATGTCTGAGTGACAGCCTGGCATGTGACTTTGTGTGACCACAGAGGAAGGAGTCCAAGTTTGTCAGCAGAACACCAAGGACTTCTTCCGTGTTCTGAACCTTTGCTTTGGTTTTCAGAATTCCCTGCTCCCCATCTGTTGGCTCCCTCCCTCTGAGGGGTGCTGTCATCCTCACATGGGTGCAACTGGAATACTGTATCTCAAGAAGCTTGTCCCAATGTGCGTATCCTTTTATCCCATTGATGAAAAAATCCCAAAGAATAAGAATGGAGACAGACTATTGTCCTTAAAACAAACAAACAAACAAAGGAACAAAACAGAAAGTGTCCCTCGAAGAGCTGAGACTTGCTTCTACCACGCACCTCAGAGAGATTCAATGAGGAAATGGCACAGCTGACTTTACCCATTTATGTTACTCTTAAAGGTGTATTTGTCACAATGTGAATAAACTGCCACCTTTTGGAATAGGGGCTCATAGGAAAGTCTGCATTCCCAACTTTTCTTGAAACAGATCTATGTTCTGCAGCTGTGGCCACTGACCTGAGACTAGGTCCTGACACTGGGAATTAGGAGGCACTGGAGTGGAGCCCCCACCCCCACCCCGCCATGCCCTCTTACATTCAGGGATTAAGCTGAACTGACTCTGGGGGAGGCCTGACAGGGGGACAGGTGTCACTGATGAAAAGATGGAGAATGGAGAGGTAGACACCTGCTTGGTCCCTCCCTGGGTGGGGTCAGGCAGATGAAGGCCGGCCAGCGCGCGCCACAGTTGGGTGAGATAGCATCCTCTGGGTCCACCTCTCACCCTGTGGGCCCAACTACTCCCCTCAGCTCCAGGCAGCCCTCTGTGATCCACGACTGCACACTCTGCCCTCACGTATTGCTTGCCCTAAATGAGAAGGAAGAGAGCCGTTGGCCCACAGACAACTACACAGAAAGATAGGGCGCATGGTTGGCAAGCACAGTGGGGGTGGCAGGAGCATCTCCTGTCTCTGTGTCAGTGCTAAGGGGCAGTGAGCCCAGTGGTAAGGACCAGCGAGCAGGTGGGTCATAAGGACAGAGGGGTCCTGGACTGCAAGCGGAATTTTCCTGAGGGGTCCCGGACTGTGAGAGGTTGCAGGCCAGGCTGAGGGAGCCTCATACCCACCAGTGCATGAAATTCTTACACTGGGCCTCCAGTTGTAAATAATGCTGCAATATAAGGGTGCATATAGCCTTTCAAATTAGTATTTTGTTTGGTCTTTATATAAAAAAAGAACAGACAAGTTTCTGCCTGCTAGTCAATCTATTTTCTTTTGTTACTAAAATTATTGCATTCTTAGGCAGTTATAAGTCACAAGAAGCTGTAGCTGTAATAGGAAATTAAATACAGCAATTAACCTAAGGCTACTCATAATTGACAGCATAAAGCCACATTCTTGTACTGTAGCATAATAATTAAAACACAAATGCATAAACAAAGTGTAAATAAACACAAGTCAAAAATTCCAAACACATTAGACCTCAACAGTAAAATGATGTTATATTGCCAAAACATGTTACTGTTTTTCTCAGGGATACTAAAAATCCAAGTCTACACATCAACTAACCCTCAGTTATTAGCACACATTTCTAACATTTAAAATTATCTTATCATACATGTCCTTTGCAGTAATTTAAAGTAAAAAATGTTAGAAAATTACTCAAGGTCATGGAAGCTAGAAGAATTCTATGGGTCCCTTTATTTCAAATTTAAAGATGGCAGGCAAGGAAGTTGTAATGTGCTGGCAGTTTATTTGATGAAGATAAATTCTGGGTAGGATGAGTGGTGGGGGAATGATGCTCCTCTCATTGAAAATCTTTACAAGAACTTAAAACTGATAATATCAATCAGTTTTAAATCAACTGGGGTAGCCATTTATATAATATGCATTGACTGTTTTTCCTCTATTCTCTCTATTTGGTCTATGCCATTTAATGAATGAATGCTTAGTATTATTTGAATGTCCTCTTTGGAATCAGTGGATTGCCTCTCAACTAAAAATTAAGCATAATGTTTGCTATTTGGGTTATTTGCTGTGTAGAAAGAATCTGGTCACTTGTTTTTAAGGTAAACTACACTGTTCATAAATTCAAACTTGAGTGTGTGTTTGAATCAGAGAAAATTTGTTTTGCCTCTATTTGTCCAATTAAAAAAGATATACATGGTTTTTAAGCGGGGAAAAAATCTACTCTTAAAATTCATAATCACATTAGTAGAGTTCAAACCTTGTGCCAAACCTTTGTTATAAATATTGTACTATCTATTCCAAATGGGAAGAAAAACAAGTTTCAGAATCACAGGGAACTGATTTGCTTAACTTAGAAAGTCTAGGACAGTGCAAACCACAGACATTTCCTGAGTGATGTACTGAGTGATGTTGCCTTAGAACAAAAACGTAGGTAATATGCTGTGTTTGTAATAGCCAATAGAAACAACTGTTAAAATACCAAGAATCTGGATGTTCTGAAGTGCATACTAAGAGTTTTTGCACTATTATTGTTTTTTAAAAAATAGAAAACTCCGATTAGCTTAGTAAAAATTATCCCTGGAAATTCACAGTGCATAGTATATCGAGGAATGGATAAGGGATGGGTGGGTGGATAGAGAGATAGATAGGAAACCATGAATATCACTGCTCTATCAACAATATACTATCTTGATTGTAGCAAGTTAAAATAATCACAACAGTAGTAAAAGAGAGAGAGAGAGAGAGAGAGAGAGAGAGAGAGAGAGATGACAGAAGGCTATTCATTAAAAAAATTATCTCAAGTGGGAAGAGAACAACCAAATAACTTACTATATGCATACTAGTGGCCCAGTGCATGAAATTAATGCACTAGGGGTGAGGGGGTGTTCCTCAGCCCAGCCTGTGCCCTCTCTAATCTGGGACCCCTCAAAGAATGTTCTAGGACATCCCTCTCATAATCTGGGATTGCTGGTTCTAGCTGCTCACCTGTCTACCTGCCTGATTACCCCTAACCACTTTGCCTGCCAGCCTGCTTGCCCCCAAAAGCCCCCCCCCACCAGTCAGATCACCCTCAACTGCCCTTATGCCAGACTGCTCACCTCCAACTGCCCTCCATGCTGGCCAGCTACCCCCCACCTCCCCTCCTCACTGGTCTGCTCACTCCAAACTGCCCCCCCCACTGTCCTGCTCACCTCCAACTGCCCCCACCCCCCTGCTGGTCTGCTTACCCCCAATAGCCCCTGCCATCTCATCCTGGCCTGATCACCCCCCCGGCGACCCAAGTTCCCAGTCTCTCCTTTTTTTCTTTCCTTTCCCACCCCCCCCCCCAGTGCCTCCTTAAGTGGAGGCCAGGGTGGGCTGGAAGCAAGTATCTAGGATTTATATATTTTCTATAATTGAAGCTTTGTAGCCCTGAGCAGAGGCCAGGGCAGGCCAGGGCAGGAAGCTTGGCTTCCTCCATTGCCAGGGAAACCCTAGCCTCCTGTTTGCTCTAACTCTGTGGCAGGCCGCCATCTTGGTGGGGTTAATTTGCATACTCACTCCTGATTGGCTGGTGGGCATGGCGTGTGGGTGTAGCAGAGTGATGTTTAATTTGCATGTTTCTCTTTTATTAGTGTTGATATGCATGCCCTATAGACATAGACAATAGGGGAGTGAAGGCCTGGGCTGGGGGGCAGGATGGGCTAGAGCAGGTCAATGGGGGGAAGAAGACTTACACAAATCTTTCAACAATAAAGGTTTTAAAAAAGTATGTCAATGTTAGCTCAAATACTAAAATGTAAATCAATACAGGAGACATTTAAAAATCAAAGTATCTAATGACACCCAAAAGGCAAACCATGAAAACCATATTCCATTACGGTTTCACAGAACTACTCAATATCTACCTCTAACTCTTCAAAAAACTATGCACAATGCAATACCATCTACTCCTTTGCTTTAAAAAAACACCCTGAGGAATCAGAAATAATTCAATTCATAAAATCCAGTGATACAAATTCAATCTCAGTCTAATATGGTATTAGAATAATATCAACATAAATAATAGCTTCTGTGTAGTGGTAACAATGATAGGTAATTTCATTTTAATTAAATGTCAGTATGAAAATTCCATTTATATTTATCATACAAACTACACAGACCATGTACAAAGAATCCAAATAGCTGTTTGAATGGGGTGTTTTCATTCAGAGATGTTGTACCTGCTGCTATTCTGATTAGTTTTTACTCATTTTAGCACTAAAAATACCAAGTTTAATTTTGGACAGTGTGCAATATTACCAAATATGCTATGAGATAATCATCTCGAACACCACTTTGCACAGTCATTACCCAATGACATATTTGTGCTAGTACTATGTTCACAATTACATGCCAAATGGCAGCTGAGATATTTCTTTGAATTGGTTCAGATTGTCAAATTATAGTTATCCTTTATTACTAGACCTTGAATCCGTGTAAGGGTCAGTCACCCATGAGAATACTTTTGAGTTTTGGTTGCTGCAGGCATAAGGTAAGATACTTCACTGCAAATCAGAAATGCAGCCCCTGTGCTCTTGGGGAGCAACCCTCTGCTCCCTTTCAGCTAACATGTACTTCATCCTCAGCCAGGAGCCTTCTCTAGGGTACAATCTACAGACACCCATGGCAGCCCTGAGAGCACTTGAGACAAATCACATACTCTGGAGACAGAGCAAAATCCCTTCTAATGGCTAGCTCCAACGTCAAAATAGGAAATGTTTCTAAAATTTCAATGATTAACGAAGACATATCTTAAAATCACCTCAACCAAAACACTGCCCCAGTTATTTCCAGTAGTGGTAAAAGTGTGTCTTCTCACAGTCTAGTTATCTAACATGTATTCAGGATTTAAAATGAAATCCAATGTTAATACTGGGTATGAAAGACAGTCTGCTGTTTTGTATTTACATTGTGTTTTTTATTTATATTTATTTATTTATTTTATTTATTTATTTTTTAAATATATTTTATTGATTTTTCACAGAAAGGAAGAGAGAGGGATAGAAAGTCAGAAACATCGATGAGAGAGAGACATCAATCAGCCGCCTCCTGCACACCCCACACTGGAGATGTGCCCACAAGCAAGGTACATGCCCCTGACCGGAATCGAACCTGGGACCTTTCAGTCCGCAGGCCGATGCTCTATCCACTGAGCCAAACCGGTCTCAGCTATTTATATTTATTTTTGAGAGTATTACAGATGTCCCCCATTTTCCCTCATTACCCCCCTCCACTCAGCTCCTGCCCCAACCACACTACTGTCAGCATGTCCATGGGCTTGCATATATAAATATGTGTTCTTTGGTTAATCTCCTCCCCCTTCCCACCCCACCTTTCCTCTGGCTTCCTACTTCCCTCTGAGATTCGTCAATCTGTTCCAAGCTTCCATGGAACATACAATGGTGAGCATAGATGCTCCCACCTCTGAATCCTGAAAGACATTATTTTAAATGATAATTGTGCACTTACCTGTTTTAACTCTTAGAAACCAAAACTCCTGAGGACAAACAGGACCATGATAACAACAGTGTCTGCTATGCTACAGAAAATTGATAACTATTATTGAATTATAAATTTATGATAATGATCATATGTGTGTGTGTGTATGTGTGTGTGTGTGTGTGTGTGTGTGTTTATGGTAGGGGAAATTTTTTTCACCTCTTTGAGCATGAAGTAGTCTCTAGTGACGAATTCTTAGTAACAGAAATAGAGTACCGGGTTATAACAACAGAAATAATCATGAATAATAATGAGATAGTGGTAATGATAAAGAGCTATAAAAGCCAGGAACTCTATTTATAGGAACTATATGGTTTGGCCCACCTTTTATCCTTAGCTCATCACTTAGACATCAAGAGGCAGTATACCATGTTTTTGAGCATTCTGACTCCAATGTCATTAAGGCTCACCTCCAAAACCTATTAGCTATGCAATAGTGAGCAAATTACTTAGCTTCTCTGTGCCTCATTTTCCCCTTCTTTAAATTTTGGACAATAATCTACTACAAAGGCTCTTTATGAGGATGAATTGAGTTAATATATATAAGGCACTTCATAATATATCTGGAATATAATAGGTACTACATGTTTTAGCTATTAATATTTCTTTTAAAATATATTTTTATTGATTTTAGAGAGGGAGGGAGAGGAAGAGAGAAACAACAATAATGAAAGAATCATTGATCAACTGCTTTCTATAAGTTTCTAAACTCTGGAGATTGGGCTGGAAACCCCGGCATGTGCCCTGACCAGGAATCAAACTGTGACCCCCAGGCTCATAGAGTGATGCTCGACCAGTGAGCCACACCAATCTGTCAGCTATTAATATTTCTTCATGTAATAGGCACCAAAATTTTTTTGGAGTAAGTGAATGAATTAACTTAAACCTTTTTCATTAACTTAGTTGAAAAGTTATATCATTAAATACTGCCTTCCCAATCTTATGGGTACAGAAGTTGACATATTATAATACTTTAAGTTAATCTATAGATGACAACAAAATAAATATCTGAGACTGAAAATGAATTGGGCTTTAAAAAAAATTAAATCCTTTTCTTTTGTCATGTAGCAAAAACTCCTTATTGCCCTAATTTTTTGCTTTGCAGAATACATCTGTCTAGCCATCACATGATTAATTGTACCTTTTGTTGTCCTCCAGAAATTATCCAATTATTATCAAAGTCACTTCAAAATTCCCCAGGACAATGTCCTTCCATACTAGTGAAAAATAGGTTTCCATTAGTTTATCAGAGAGAAGGAAGAGCTGTCCCTCTGCCAAGCCTGGAGTGCTTGCTTGCCCAGAAAGGAAAGTGCTGGGAATGAGAGTGGGAACAAGACTAACAAACAACTCAGCCATAATCATCCCCTCTCTTCAGCTGAGGAGAGGCTTACCACCAACCTCCATCACAACACCACACCAATTTTCTTGGTTGAGTCCAACCCAGCACACAGACTACACTTCCTATGTCCATGTTTATTCCTTCCTGAAAGTTCCTAGCACTTTTGTGAATACACACATGTATTTATTTTCAGATTATCCACAGATATTGGATATTTGTAGGCATTCAGTCAGAATTAAAAAGATACCAGGTATATCCTCTAAATGGAAAGGAGATAAATGCAATTCTATTTTAAAAAAGTAATACAAGAGAGATTATATATTTTTTCCATTCCCAAGTTAATTCTGAGTCAGTTTCACTGTCTCTCAAATTAAATGTAATAGAGTACAACAGATTTCAGAAATGTCATTAAAATTTACTGTTTCTACCTCTAAATTACACTAATTACATGTAGTATTAAATTTGATTTTGTTTATGTGGGACACTAGGCTCTTCTATTATCTAAAGGAAATGTTACCATTGAAATGTAGCTTTTTAATTTTTATAAGGAATGGATGTAATTATTTTCTTAAATAGAATGTCTAAAATTCAGGTTAAAGGAACAATATGGATTTGGATATTAGCAAAAACATCTGTAGATCAAGTTTCATATTATAAACATTATAAAATCCTTAATACAATATATTTCACTTTTTTAATTTAGCTGCCAAGAAACTCAGAACTAACATGAATGTGTAATAATAACTGATTCCTTGTAGAGTCCTAATGGCTTGTATTTCTTCTGTTGCCCTTCATTGCTGTCTATTTTGATTTATTTATTAATATTTTACCATGCTGTTTATGCAATCTGTAAGTTTCTAAACTCTGTCTTAAAACAGATGAGTATAACTTTTAAATAAGTAAATTCATTGTTGCTGTTTTTTGACATCCTTTTTTAAAAAACATATTTTATTGATTTTTTACAGAGAGGAAGGGAGAAGGATAGAGAGTTAGAACCATCGATGAGAGAGACATTGATCAGCCATATCCTGCATGCCCCCTACTGGGGATGTGCCTGCAACTAAGATACATGCCCTTGACCGGAATTGAACCCAGGACCCTTCAGTCCACAGGCCGCCGCTCTATCCACTGAGCCAAACTGGGTTTTGGCTATTTTTTGACATCTTGATATCCTGAAACTATATGGCAAAACTAAAGATTCTAATTGTTTTTCTCCATAAAAATTCACTTGCCATACAATCATACTATTTCTAATATTAAAAAGACAAGAGTTTTTTTTTTTACAATATGAGGCCCTCAAGAGACTCTATTTTTAGTAACATTTAGTTTAATACTCTCTGTCTAATCCTTCAAGCATAGGTAATATTACTTATCTAGGGTATCGATAACCTATTGGTTATTAAGCTCACAAAAAATTGTTTTCATTTCACAAAATATGATGTATACAATATTTATTCATTAATCCTTAGATTTTTTCAGTAATAAATTAAGGACCCTTGGTTTAAGTTCATGGTTAAACCATAATGCCTTTCTTTCATTACTGTTTTACCCATGGCATTTTATTTCTTATTCTGTACTTATGGTTTCTTATAGATTCTTCTGTGCATACAGACTTACAGCTTTATATAAAACTTACTTTTTCAGCCAAAATTATTCCAAGTTCTCCTCACCTCATTTCTTGATAACTGTAACACCTTCTAGTCCTCTTTTCTAAAAGAATTTCTTTGAACTTCAGTAACACAATTGGTTAAACTCTCTAAAATCAGCTTCTGACCTGTCATATTGGGCTAAAATTCACCTGAAGTTCTAGGTCTGCCATATCCTAGACCCATTCATACCTGACCTTAAAGCAAACTATCATGCACTTCTACCTGCCTTGAATTCTCATTGGGTAGCAACCTCACCCCCAATCTGTGCCATGCTAATCTCTACATTTGTACACACTCTTACTCATATCTGAAGTAGTATTCTTACTTCACTATCTATAAAAGATCTTCCCAATATCTAAGGCTTAAATTTTACTTCCTCTGTATTTGAGTTTACTAGACTCCAAATTCCATTAGTTTTGAGATTTTTAAAAAAGTTATAGAATAATTATGTTGTCAATAATAAATACCATGTACCTGTGCACCAAAGAGTGTGTTTAAAATATAATACACACTATTTCTGTTATTATTTACACTAAAATCTTAAAGTAGAAAATATTATCATCCATATTCCACAAGAACTACAAGTTAAAGAAACCTGCGAGAGCTCAAATGAAGAGCTGAGATGCAAACCCATGGGAGGATGACATGAAAGGCCATGCTTTTACCTACCTTCAAAGTAATCAACACACCATTCTCCCGTACGTAGTCAAATCACTATTACTCTCATCTCCTCCACCTTTATTGTTTGAACATAATTGCCCCAAAGCAGAAAAGTCCAACTTACCATCTTTAGTGTTGAATATGAATATAAAAGCATCATTGTGACACCACCACTGTATGTCAAACATTCAGGTAGGTTTTCTGAGACATAAATAGGTAAGACAAAGGAAAAACAAAGTAAAACTATACTCCAAATAACTTTCTAATTCTAGTTCCGGACAGGAAATTGTATAATATTGTAGTATCAAAACCCTCAGAAATGTAAATACAAGTGATTAGAGACCTCACAATAACCCCTACTTCTACAAGTAGTAGATGTTAAGTCCTCCCTGAATTTTTCCTAAATTTTTGCATTTATGTTTCTTGAGCTAAGTTGTTATATATCTTCTTTCTATGCTTGAGTGTCTAACCATCTGTAAATAAATAATACCTGTACAAATGAATGAATGAATGAATGAATAAATAAATAAATAAATTCCCTACAGAAAGCACTTGTGAGCAGCATAGAACTTGATATCACTTTCTTTTGCTGAAAGATTATGGAACACCCATGGGGATGTTGCCTGTTCTTTTTTTTGCTGTTGTTTGTTTGTCTTTTTATCCTCATCTGAGGATATATTTTTATTGATTTTAGAGAGCAAGAGTGAGAGAAAGAAACATTGATGTGAGAATGAAACATCAATCAGTTGCTTTCTTTATATGCCCCAACATGGGATCGAACCTGCAACCCAGGTATGTACCTTGATCAGGAACTGAACCGGAAAACTTTTGGTCCACATGAAGATGCTCAACTAACTGAGCCACTCTCGCCAGCACATAAAATGAATTTTTATGGGTAAATGGGGGCATGATATCTGCTTAGCTTATTCCGTTTTTATGTTATTCTATCTCTGCAAAATTGAATATTCTATGAGAACCAGTCTCAACCTGAGTTTGAGACTTGGTCCTTATTTATGAAAACATGTCTTTATAAACATTGTCACAAAGATTAACCAGCCTAGAAAACCAGGAGGGTAAAATCCCACCATACACACACTTCTATGGAAGACCTATTTTTGTTTTTATGACCTCTGACCCATAAGTTCCCTTTTCCTCTCCTTTTCCTAAGGCTGGCAATACAACTAATAGTGCTAGATTTTATACCACTTGGTCAAGTTCATCTTGACATCTTCAGCAGAGTTATTGACCCTTCACAGAGATTCTGTAAGTATCTGTGGGCTAAAGTTGAGAGACTATGAGCATTTTGTTAATGTTCCCCCAATTTTTATTTTTTATTGTTGACACTATGATAGATGTTGCCATTTCCCCCTCACTTATGACATTGTCTGTTACTTAAATTTGAAATTATCTCACAAAAAATGTAAATAAATCATTTATTTTCATCTTGATGATAATTTGGGATTTGTGGGTAAAACAATGAAGAGAAAATTATAATCTCCACAAATTTATAACTTGATTGATTACTAACTAAAGGCAGCAAATAGTCCCTCAATACAAGTTTCCTTCAGTTAGGAAAGCTTTCTTTTTAGCAAATGAAAATGCAGCTACTATTTTAAGAACTAAGCATTTCAAAATTGTACCTAAAAACTAAATGAATGTATCACATCTCAATATGATTGATAATATTCTGCAATGAACTAAAAACATGCAGAAATATGGAAACTATGAAATGGTGAGTACTTCAACCTTATGTGAGTTTAAATCTCTGAAGTTTCAGGCTTTGTCCCTGGATATTTGTCAAAGATAAAAGATAACTTTTGTGTCACAACTAAAATCAAGGACATGCAAGTGAAAGTAATTATCTTCATTATACAAGGAACACATCGTGAGGAGACTTTGTTTATAGGATTATGACAAGTATGTCAGACACACATCTTTGCAGTAGTTTCTATAACAGGGCTTGGGAGATAGACCGGGCACTGACCTAATAGGGACCTAACCCTGTGAAAGGACTGTTATCGAATTTATAAAAAAAAAAAAAATATATATATATATATATATATTGATTTCAGAAAATCAATAATAAAAGGGAAGGGAAAGGAGAGAGAAAAACATCAATGATGAGAGAGAAATCATTGACTGGCCCTGGACTGGAAATCAAACCTCCTGGTTCATAAGTTGATGTCAGGATGCTCAACCAGTGAGCCATTCTGGCTGGGCCAGGCTGGGCCTGGCTTCCCAGAGGGCAGAGTCCAAATATCCTCTCAACTCATTCATCTCAGCACCAGCTGGCCCACGTGGGCTCTCAGTGAAAGTTATTTAAATCCCTTGGTTCTGGGTATACTGCGAAGCTTTGAATTGTTACGGATGCTGAAGATGAATGAGTAAATGTTTAATTTAATTTTGCTTAAGGCACTAGATTCACAAAGCCATTAACCCATATTTAGAAAGTGCTTCTCCACTTAGTGATTTTGTTGAATTGTCAGGCAGCTCTAATCACTAGCCAGAAGGAAAGCCCCATCCAGAAAGAATGGGAGTGACAAGGACTTCTTTACAGGGCTGAATTCTCTCTCTCATCAAATGAGATGTGAAACTCTAGTAACTTAACCAAAGACTTCTCCCTGCACAACTTTTGAGTTGAAAGACCATATTTTTAAAATGAGAGGCAAAAGTCTCTTAAAATGACAAAACAATTTTTACATTTTACATTTTTTGAAGGATCATATCATGCTGACTTTTTTGGCCTTTTCAATTATTTTGAAATGACTTTTTTTTCCCTTCAACATTTTGCAGTACATTAACAGTAATCTCTTTTTTCAAATTAAAGAAATCAGAGGAATAATAAACCCACAAGCACCAAGCCGTATCAAACATAAAAAAATTAAAATTAAAATGATAGCATCAAAATCTACATATTTCTATATTGGATATAATTCTAGAGAAGGATGGGATGGATTCAAAGTTACTTTTTCCTAAGGAAAAAAATCAATGACCTGAAGTAAATTCACCTTTATTACTAAATGTTGATAATTATAATACATTTTTTTCTCAGAAGCACGTATTTGTTATCCATTTTTCATGAGATATTGGATATTACAGATATTTTCATAGTATTAGCCAACTCTGTATGTGAACTAATCAGTAAACAATAATGAATGCTTAGATCAAATTATTAATTATCCTATCTAATAAAAGAGTAATATGCAAATTGGATGCATCTCTGCTATACCCACAAGCCATGCTCACCAGCCAATCAGGACTGAGTATGCAAATTAACCCAACCAAGATGGCTACAGCCACAGAGAGAGCAGGAGGGAGGCTTGGGTTGCCCTCGGCAATGGAGGAAGCCAAGCTATCCACACACCCTTGTTGGCCCAGACCTCCACTTAAGGCAACGAAGTTTCAATGGCTGCCACTAGGAGACTGCAGAAGGCTTGGCTCCACTCTAGGCTACAAAGTTTCAATTGTAGAAGATAAATAAATCCCACATACCAGGGCCTCCACTTGGGTCACTGGGGGACATGGCCAGCCTGCAAACCATCACAGACTCTTCGCCCAGGCCACCCCATGCCCCAAGGGAATACCCACCTTGATCTGGGACACCCTTCAGGGCAAAGCAGCTGGCCCCCACCTGTGCACCAGGCCTCTGTCCTGTCTAATAAAAGAGTAATATGCAGATTGACCATCACTCCAACACACAAGATAGCTGCCCCCATGTGGTCAAAGATCCTACCCTCATGTAGACATAAGATGGCCAGCAGGGGAGGGCAGTTGGAAAGGACCAGGCCTGCAAGGCAGGGCAGTTTGGGGTGATCAAACCTGTAGGGGAGGGCAGTTAGGAGTGACCAGGCCAGCAGAGGAGGAAAGTTGGGGGTAACCGAGCCTGCAGAGAAGGGCAATTGGGGAACCCAAGCCTGCAGTTGAGAGCAGTTGGGGGCAACCAGGCCTTCAGGGAAGGGCAGTTAGGGGTGACCAGGTCCACAGGGGAGGACAATTAGGGGCAAACAAGCTGGCAGGGGAGCAGTTAGGCATCAATCAGGCTGGCAGGGAAGTGGTTAGGGGGTGATCAGGCTGGCAGGCAGAAGCGGTTAGGAGCAATCAGGAAGGCAGGCAGGTGAGCAGTTGGGAGCCAGCAGTCCAGGATTGTGAGAGGGATGTCCAACTGCCCGTTTAGGCCTGATCCAGGTAGGATTGATCAGGTCTAAATGGGCAGTTGGATATCCCTCAAAGGGTCCCAGATTGGAGAGGAAGCAGGCTGGGCTGAAGGACACCCCACACCCCCATGCATGAATTACATGCTCCAGGCCTCTAGTATAAAATAATTTTCTCTTCCATTTTCATTATGATGGATGAAAGATAAGAGCATTCAGTCAGGTCTAAAACTGAACAATTTCTAAAAAGAAAGAAATGAAAAATCTGATTAAGTTTTCACTGAGAATATTCTCTTAAATCTAACATTTACTCTGTGAATTCCTTCCTTCCTGGTATTAAAAATTTTAAAGTGCAGTAATTGTGCTGGTCATTTACATATTAGTTTGTTCATTGGTTTAATCAAATGCAACTTTATTGACTTTTTAAAATTTATAGACATTTGTTTCTTTTTTATAATGAAAAAATAATCTCAATGTTTTTACAGTCTCTCCTTGTTTTAAAATATGATGCACAGACCCATCTGCCAACATGTAGCCAGGCACCAAGGTCTGATACTATCTCTATGTTCAACTCCGTATTGGCCAGGGGAAAATAAATTTTTCTATAAAGATCCAAGTAGCAAATACTTATGGCTTTGCTGTCTACATATGGTCTCTATGGAAGCCATTCAACTTTCTGAAAGCAATGTAGATAATATAAAACAAAAAAATGTGGCTGCATTCCAATAAAACTTTCTGAACATTAAAACATGATTTTTGCCCTGCTGGTATAGCTCAGTGGTTGAACATCAACTTATGAACCAAGAGGTCACAGTTGGATTCTAGTCAGGGCACATGCCCAGTTGCCAGCTCAATCCCCATTAGAGGGCATGCAAGAGGCAGCCAATCAATGATTCTCTCTCACATTGATATTCTATCTCTCTCTCTCCTTCTCCCTTCCTATCTGAAATCAATAAAAATATATTTAAAATAAGACAATAAGAATTTTATATAGTTTCCATGTGACATAAATATTCTGTACCTTTAACTTAAAAAAAAATCATTTTACATTTCCTGGCCTTTATGACTCTGTGGTTATAGCACTGGTCCTTGAGGTTTGGTTCCCAGTTAAGAACTTGTATCTGGGCATGTACCAAGTTCAATGCCTGGTCCAATGGGGGTTCCTGCTGGAAGCAGCCAATCCATGTGTCTCTCTCACATCGATGTTTTTTCTCTTTCTCTTCCCCCACCCTCCCTTCCACTCTCTCGAAAAAAGCAATGGAAAAAAAAATATCCTGAGGTGAGGATTAAAAAAATCATTTAAAAATATTTTTAGCTAAAGCCTGCATCAAAACAGCACCTACTTGAATTTGGTCTTCTGGCTATGGTCTGCTGACACTCTGTGCATAGCATTGAAAAAGGAAAGTGTTTTCTTATATGATTTATATTTCTACACAATACTCCCTATCCTCTGAAGTCACGTTTTAAGGATTTACCATCAAGTTTTTATTTAACAGAAAAATATTTATCATTAGCTATCTTCATATACTTGGCTTCAAATTCATGTAATTGATTCCAGGAAATGGAGGGAAAAAAGCAGAATAAAATGGAACATTTTGTCATTGGCAGGGGAGCTCTACTGTAATTGCTGCTGCCTCCATTGGAGAAAGAAGTATGGCAGGGTAAGAAAAACAGTTTTCAAAGCAACCAATATGTATCAATAAAAGCGATCCCAGCTGCTTTGCTACATGATGACAGCATTCTTGGCACTACTCTGAAATTAAATATTGGAGTACACAGTGGGTACACATGGATGTTATATGTTTTAATTTAAATAAGCCATTAAGCTCAGATCAATAGTCTAAACTTCTTATATAATACATGAAGAAAGCTTAGGTTGAGTAAGTAGCCTGCCCAAGAGCAAATAGGTGATTTCAAACTCAGTATTTTTTTTTTCTGATTCCAAAATAAATGCTCTTTCCCTTACAAATTGACTCCAAGGATGGAGGTACATTTATATTTTCTCAGAAGGAAGTAGGAAACTAAGTATCTCAGCCTCTAGTTCACAAGTAATTAGTGACAATTTAATTGTAATGGAAAGTGTTTTTTTTCTGCGGTGATAAATAATTAACACCGATAAACAGCTCTGGTCTGCCTAAGAATCCTGCATTAGCAGACATGCCTTCCAAGGAACCAATTTAGCAAGGGGGAGTGAACTGCATAGGCATCTCTTAGTTCTATGGGCATAGAAGTACTAGATTTATCTGTTTCCTGTGCCTGACATTAAGGAAGCATTTGTTGTAGTTGATTTAAAATGGCTTTCATATTCAAGTAGAAGAATTGAAACAGATGATGTCTAAGGTCCACTAAATGACACTAGTTCCTAAATGGAGGCATAGCCACTCCTACCCTCCCCACACCCTTTCTTTCCTCTTCTTAACATACACATTATTACATAAATAACTACTAGTTATTTTAGCTTAAATCTTTTAAACCTTTCATTCAAAAAAGCATAAGTCTTTTCTGCCAGTAATCTCCCAAGTTTATGGTATAAAAACTATTCATTTATTTGTTAAAATTCCCAGAACAAATAAGCACAAAAGGAAAAAAAAAAACACCACAGTAGCAGTTCTGTGGTCTATTGCCAAATACAGAATAAGTATTACAAATAATGAAATTGGCACTCTTTGCTTAAAATATTTGACACAAAAAATATTTTGAAGCCTAACCAGTTTGACTCAATGGATAGAGCGTCATACACCTGCAGACTGAAGGGTCGCAGGTTCGATTCAGGTCAAGGGCATATACCTTGATTGTGGGCACATCGTGGTGGGAGGTGTGCAGGAGGCAGCTGATTGATGTTTCTCTCTCATCAATGTGTCTAACTCTCTACCCCTCTCCCTTCCTCTCTGTAAAAACAAACAAACAAATAAATAATAAAATTTTTACAATACAAAATGAGATAATTTCCTATAATGAAATTTATTTAGTAAAACAGATTGTGAGTGTAAAATTGGCCTTTTCTTATTAAAGGAGCAAATAAAAATAAATACAGATTAAAAATAAGTCTTGGAATATAAATGTCCCAAAGGCTCAAATCACTCTTATAAAATACTGTACTGAACAACTTTGCAGGAGGGGGTGGATTTAAATTTATTTGTACTTGCTGATTTTACACTACTGTAGTGAATAATGAAAATTAGGACAGATTTATTTATATTCTTTTAAAATTTTCATCCAAGGTTTTAAAAGAAAATAATGAATGAAGGCAGAAAAAAATGTATTAAAGATGAGGGAACATTAAACACAGACCATAATTTCATTGTCCATTTAATACCCATGGATGCAATAAAATAAATTACATGCCTGGATGTAACAGTGTATCCTACCTTTTGAATATCTTCATGTTCTCAATCAAATTAACATGCTGTATCATGAATCCAGTGCTAAGTACATGATAAACACTGAAATATGCCTGCCTTACTTTGTTCTTTACATTTGCTCTTTCCATATGGAGAGAGGAGACAATATGTGCCAACGTGAATGGAAATGAACAGTCTTTTCTTCTTATGCAACATCAGTGTCCTATTTATGTAAGTGTGTGGTGAGGTCTAAAGCACAAAATGCATGAAGTTTACTATTTGCCTTTATATTATAGAGAAGACACAAAAGTATCCAGAGTTCTACAAAGTACAGTAGAATTTACAATTTCCTGACTTTATGAACATTCAGTATTTAAACTTTCTCTATTAAGGAACACCATTCAGTCAGTCTACAAATATGAATATCTATAATTTAATTTTTCAAATACATATTCTAGATTCAGTAAATATAAAGTTATTTCTCTTTATCTTCCAGACATTTGTGTACACTAGTGGTTGAACCAAGAAAAGATAAATCCTTTACCACATAATTAGGTATACTGGAATAGGTTTTCTAAATCTAATATTGAGGAGGGTTTAATATAAATTTAAATATCTGGACATGTTGTAGTGTACCCCGAATCTCACAAAGGACGCCTCAATCAAGAAATGGAATTATGAAGTCATTTATTAAAGGCTGGCAGCTTATGAGGGGGCAATCAGCACTCCAAATCTTGCAGATCCAAAATGCTCGCCACATCTGGCTTCTATAGGCAAAATATCACAAAGGTTCGATTACATCTTTAGGTTTGGAATGAGGAATATGGTTTGCACAAAGCAGTTTACAGAAGCAAAATTGAGGAAGTTAATTATCTATAAAAATTAAGTACAGTTTTGGGTCTATGGATCACTGAATCAACAGAAACACTAAGGCAATTTAGAATAATTGTGCTGTCCTGGTCTTGGGACCACTGAGTCAAGAGGAATGCATTATCTGAAGTTGCTGAGGCAATTTAGGGTAATTGTGCTGTCCTGGTTCTCAGGTACAGAAGAATGTGCTTTGATAACCAATAAGATCACAATCAATGGGATATTCAAACCACCATCCATGGAGTATTCTATCTATTGGGATACATAATTTCAGAAATTCAAAATAACTTTTCTATTGTTTTAGCAAGCAAATAAGTACAGAACCCAAAACAACAGAGTTAAAGCTAAAGTTAAAACTGCAGTTTCTACCTGAGATGATTGCTACCATACTTCAGACAATTATTTTTGTATTTCTTCTTAAGCAGATATAACATTAAAAAAAATTACAGGTATATTTTTCCAGGTAGGATTACAGTAACTTTTGACACATATTTATAATTTTAAAGGTTCAAATATGGAACTTTCTTCTCCTTCTTACTGTAACAAAACTTTTATCCTAGCAGCAAAATTCTGGAAAACTTAAAAATAGCTCAGTTTGAGAATCTTGTCATATCACCTCTATGTTTTTTTTTTAAAATGCACATGACATCTCCTGATCTAAAGCAGCACCAGTGCAATCAGATTTGTCTAGTTAGGAAGTCATAAACATTAGAAACCTCAGTTGATCCTCCCCCCTCAGATCAACTCTGAGGTAAGAAAGAGTTGGAAAATAAGCCCATATTGCCTGGCCCATGTTTCTCAAAGGTAAGAGTGTCAGGCCTCACACAGAGGGTCTTGGGGGCTCAATTCACAGTCAAGGGCATATAAGTGGGTTCGATCTCTGCCCCTGGTTAGGTGCATTCTGGAGGCAACCAATCTATGTCTCTCTCTCTCATAGATGTTTCTCTCTCCCCTTCTCCACCCCTCCCTCTTACACTCTGTTAAAAAAAAATCAATGGAAAAAATATGCTCACTCCTCAGGTGAGGATTAAAAAGAAGAAGAAGAAAAGAAGCCCATAACTTTGCAAATGATATTTGGGAAGAAAAACCTAATAATATGGCCTCAGGGCCTTGGGAAGAAGTGTCCTGAAGGGCCACCCTTCAGATTCATAGGCTTGTCTGCTTCTGGGCATCTGCTGAAAGCAGCTTCCAAGTTTGCCAAGTGAGCCTTCTGTTGCTAATCCCATGTCCCAGTGGGGATACCCACTTTTATTTCTCCATGTAAATGACTGAATTCATCTTCTGACCCACAAGTTGATCTCATGGGATTTTCAGCAGTATGAGTCAGCCCCCTCAGGGTGATTAGATTTTGTTGTTTGGGAGAGGGAATGGGTTTGGGAGGGGGACAGGGGACATCTGTCATACTTTTAACAGTAAAGATAAAACATTTTTAAAAGAAGCTGAAAGAATAATTTCAAAACAGTCCATTCTCTAGGAAAACCTGGCAATAGCTGAAATGATCCCTTCTGTCCCACCTGTTCTTTCTTTAAATTTACAGTAAGATTGTGTTTGGCTTTATGTGACTCAGCAACACTTGAACACTTGTTCCTACTGAGATTTCTTTTTGCTTCAGATGGATGTTCTAATCACCCCTGTATTTTTAATGGTGTCCTCTGTCCTAGTACCTGATGTCCTGATGATTACATATAGGCTATGGACATGCACTGAGTCAAGACTAAAAGACAGTCACTAGCCACAGTGGGGAATTGGACAGCAGCATATTCATGAATTACTGCTCTGTTCTGCAGAGGGAGAGGGGTCAGACCACCCAGGCTTTTGAAGTTACATAAGGATTTGGGCTCTTGTCCCAGGAACAATAGGAAGTCATTCAAGGGTTTTTAGCAGTTAGTGACACAATTACATTTTTATTTGCAAAGATCATTCTGGCTGAGTATAAAGAATGGCTGAGTATCCAGAAAAAGCAGTTCTTCTTCTTTTTTTTTTTAATAAATCTTTATTGTTCAGATTTTTACAATTGTTCCTCTTTTTCCCCCCATAGCGCCCCTCCACCCAGTTCCCACCCTACCTTCTGCCCTTACTTCCCCCCTTGCATTGTCCTCATCCATAGGTATACAATTTTTGTTCAGTCTCTTCCCACACCCCCACACCCTTTTCCCCCTGAGAATTGTCAGTCCATTCCTTTTCCTTGCCTCTGATTCTATTATATTCACCAGTTTATTCTGTTCATCAGATTTTTTTATTCAATTAATTTTTAGATTCACTTGTTGATAGATATGTATTTGTTGTTCATAATTTTTATCTTTACCTTTTTCTTCTTCTTTCTCTTCTTAAAGAATACCTTTTAGCATTTCATATAATAATGGTTTGGTGGTGATGAACTCCTTTAGTTTTTCTTATCTGTGAAGCTCTTTATTTGCTCTTCAATTCTGAATGATAGCTTTGCTGGGTAGAGTAATCTTGG
The DNA here is from genome assembly GCA_011751065.1 of Lasiurus cinereus. Classification (NCBI taxonomy): domain Eukaryota; kingdom Metazoa; phylum Chordata; class Mammalia; order Chiroptera; family Vespertilionidae; genus Lasiurus; species Lasiurus cinereus. The sequence continues at coordinate 42,566,141 of JAAGEH010000307.1, forward strand.
TTGTAGGTTCTTGCTATTCATCACTTTGAATATTTCTTGCCACTCCCTTTGGCCTGCATAGTTTCTGTTGAGAAATCAGCTGACAGTCGTATGGGTGCTCCCTTGTAGGTAACTGATTTTCTCTTGCTGCGAGGCAGCAGTTCAGGTGTTTACCTTTGCCACCATCTTGGTTTCTCCAATCAGCAAAGTTCTTAATAATTTGGACATTCTTGTAAAAAAAAAGTAGTTTGGTCTGTTCCTGCTGAAGTTATTACTACATAAAAGATTTTAGTGGCATAGTGGCATTTGCCTTTCTAAATGTATCACACCCTAGCTTTGCAGAGACAGAAATAAATAGATTGAACTCACTTCTTGAGGTGGGAAGTTTTATGCAAAGTCTGTGAAATCTCAAAACTACAAAAGCTAGGAAGCTATCATTGTTCTCCATTGCACAGGTAAAGAAATTAAGGCTTAGATAAAGCAGATAATTTTATCAGGTGACAAAGCCAGTTAATCCCAGCTCCTTAAAAAAATAGTCTTAGCAAATTTGGTTTCATTTCAGAGTTTCTGAGAGAGAAAGCCCTCATATAGTTAGCATAAGGAAAACTCTAGTCTATCATAAGACACTAGGTGTGTTAACTTTAACATACTCTCCAAAAAGCAAGGTGACATTTTCTTCCCAAGAAATTGTATTTTATCAGAAAGGTATTGAGTTCTTAATAAAATCTTTAAATGTCTTCACTTTAGTGTACAAGCTACAATCATCAAGAACATGGAATACTAATGTTAATGAAACTCTGTCTGATTTCAGACATTTCTGTATAATAAGCTCAGGTGAGTAGTTTCTCACATCATGACATACACATAAGTGAAAATGTGAGCGTGCTCATAACAGTCAACATTAATTAGTTAAGGATTTATATTAAACTAGAAGCTCAGTGTACAAAATTTGTGCACTGGAGGGGGTCCTCTCAGCCCGGACTTTACACTCTCACAGTCTGGGACCCCTCGGGGGATGTTTTCCTGCCAGCAGGGAGTGGACCTAAGCTCACAGTCAGACACCTCTCACTTCTTACTGCCCACCTGCTCGCTGCTCCTTACTGTTTGATTCATGGAGGCAGAAGAGGATCATGCCACCACTGCTGCACTCGCCAGCCATGAGCCCTGTTTCCTGTGCTGAGTGTGTGGCCTCTGGTGGTCAGTGTGCATTACAGCGACCTATCATTCTGGTAGTTATGCTGTAATGGTTGCTTAGGCTTTTATTATATAAATCTGTTTTCAAAACTCATTTGAGATCACCAGGTGAGGTGGGCTCAGCCTCCCTCTACTCATTTCACTCCAGAAGGAAGACACTGAAGATGAAAGATACAGTAAATGGAGCATTGTCTGTAGACAATGTCCTCAAGCAGCAGAAGGCCTAATATTGCTTTGGAACTATAAAGCATTTCTCCCTTGTCTTTCAATAGCCATCTTGTGAGCAAGACGTATAAAGCACAGGTATAAGATCAAGGATGGGACAGGAGTATTCAGGTGTAGAATCACTTCCCGGAGTCTCTACAGAACTGGCTTCCTTCAAGACACAAAAACAACCTACGTAACCTGAAATGAATGACTAAAAAAAAGAGGATTGTATATGTACACACATATGCAATGCAATATAACTCAGCCATAAAAATTGTGAAATATTGTCATTTGTGAAAACATGCATAGATCTTGAGAGTACCATTCTAAGTAAAAAAAAAGAAAAAGAAAAAGAAAAAGAAACCTATGATTTCCACTTATATGTGGATGTAAACAAGTGAACTAACAAAATAAACAAACTCAAAAACACAGACAATAGGGAAAGAGGGTGGGGAGGTGAAAGAGGGTAAAGGGGGGTCAAATATATGGTGACAGTAGGAGACTAGACTTTGGGTAGTGAAAACAATGTAATATATAAATGATGTATTATAGAATTGCATACCTGAAACATATAATGTCAGTAACCAATATTATTACAATAAATTTAATTAAAAAAGAAAGGCTTCTATTCATAGATCTATAGATTATCATGTAAAAAACATGGTCAATAAGATAAGCACTGATAATTTTGCCCACATCTTAGGAGACTTAAACAGCAGTGCTAACTTTAACAAAAATCTTTGTGTGTAGGTTCTAGTATAGGTTTCTCCATAACTAAAATAAATAAAGCAGATATTAATAATATAAAATGTATAATAATAATAATATAGAGTGGCCTGTCTTTATTAATGTGCCATCAATTGTGATAATAGCTTTTGAATGCATTATTTCAATTTATCCTCACTATAATTGTGTGATATATGTACCTTTTCACAGGTAAGGAAATCCAAAGAAATTAGGTGATTTAAACAAAGTCAGACTGGTAGAAAGTGAAAAGCTAGTACTGAAATACTAAATTTGAGTCTTATTTCAATAAGTTTTGTTAAATGTTCAGTTAGATAAAATTCATTTCAGGAATGCCAAGAGACTGCCATCTCTAGCTCATCTGCTTACTGATGCCTGAAATTCTACCATAAAAGATTTATTCTTTAGTAGGAAGCTTTATTCTTTAGTAGGAACCTTTATTAAAATGAAATACTGCTGATTATAGAATCATTTTAAGCCATATCTGTGGAGAGTAGGTACAGTATTTGGACAGGTTCAAACCTTGGACTAAATGAGAAGGCATGGTCCTCTCAGGGCAAGCCATGTGCAAGTCCCAAGTTGGAGGGCAAAACCCTCACAGCACAATTATAGTCAAAGGCTATGGTTGTAAGCTTGACTTTATGGTCCGAACCTGTGGTCCCAGGTGGCTAAGTTATGTGGGCTGCAGGAGGTGCAGCAAGTGTTGCCAAAACAAAGCCTGATAGAGTTCTCAGGTGCATGTAATTATGTAAATTTGAAACTCATGAGAACATTGTAAACATCTTGACCACACCCTTGTTTGCCTTGTGGGATCTGATTATAAAATAAAGACTCAGCTTATAGGTTATGGCACTGTCTCTCCATCCGAGACAGTGTCCCACATGGCTCCAACTGTATTCTCTTGTCTGTCTGCTTTAAATCCTTCACAACCTCTCGCCAGGTTCACATATCAATGTCTTAGACTATGATGTGAAGGAAAGCTATTTTGGTTAGGATGTTCTCACATCAGCAGAAAATTAAATTTGGAACAATACAGACAATGCATAATATTTTGATTCACATACTCTACAAAATCCAGGCATAGAGGTGTGACCCAGTATAGTCTATGCAGAACTTTGACTCCTCTCTGTAATTCTTCCAGATTGGCCCTCCCCTCTCTGCAGAGTGCAGTATGGCCAAGGCATTCTTAAGGGGAGCAGTCAAGTCAGGAGCTTAGAAAAGGCCTATCCTGATTGAATTCCAGACAAGAGAGCTTAGAATCCAGGGATAAGGAGGTGGAAGAATGCATGAAGTTGACAAGGGACTATCATTCTCGTAAAGAAAACCTACCCAAATGATGATAATGTACAGCTAGAATTTAGAATCACTTGGGTTCAGACTTTGGAATGGGAATTACTCCGGGCAGCGGCAAAGAGAGGAATCCAGTGGCATTAAGGGAAGGCATGGACATTATATCAAGGTTAAGTGTCAAAGGGCAAGTATGGATGACAAGAAAAAATGAAATGGGATTTAATCCTTTGAGATGTGAATAAAGGGCAGGTATCTAGGGACAGGAGAAGAAATACAGGATAAAAGGAGAATGGAAGAAAGACTATAGAAGTTCTACTTTCTGCTTCACATAAAGATTATTCTTAATAATTATAACTTCCATTTACAGAAAGTATTTTTAAAAATACGTCCTCATCTATAGTCATTTGCATATGCCAATTTTTAGCTGCATTTAGAAGTTACAGACTTTTGTCAAATTAAAAATTCTCTGATAAAATTATTTCTGTGAAGAGAAGACATATACTTATTGAGATGCAGTTCATTTCAGTTTTGGAAAAATATCAAAGCACACCTAAGTACATGCTTACCGCACTGAAAAACAAAAGTTCACTAGGCTGTGTGTGTGTGTGTGTGTGTGTGTGTGTATGTGTACTTTAATCTTATTAGTCTAAAAATTGCATGAAAAACTCCCTGGCTGTGTGCCTCAGATGGTTGTAGCTTCACCCCATACATCAAAAGTTTGTAAAATTTGTGGGTTCAATTTCTCATCAGGGCACATACCTAGGTTATGGGTTCAATCTCCAATCAGAGTATGTTCTGGAGTCAACTAATTGATGTGTTTCTCTCACATCAATGTTTCTCTTCCTCTTTCTTCCTCCCTCTCCAAAATCAACAAAAACATATATTTGTATGAGGATTGCAAAAAAAATTTCCTGAAAGAACATACAGATAACCTTAGCTACAACAAAGTTCACATATAAAAATAAGAATGTGGAATTAGTTCTGGAGAATATTAAACATTTTAAAGAGAGCATTTCATGCTGTAGGATTCATGCAAGAATGGACAAGCAAAGGAGTAAAATAAATTATCTAAACAAGAAATGAGACATAAACTATCTAAACATCATAAAAGGCCCAAATTAAAAAAATGGAAAAAAATGTAGAAAATGCTACAAAAGAACATTTTAAGCTATTTGATATTTTTTTCTGTTTAGAAAGATGAATATTTCAATTACCATAGAAATAGAACTTAGAAAATAAAAATCTTCATAGTTTATCCTTGAGGAACTTGTATGTGAACATCGTGGTATATATTTTGCCAGGTCCGTGTATTATTATAAAAAATATTGCTCTCTTATTCATGTTTCTCATCTAATTTTTCCAATTTTTAGAGATACAATTCATTTTTTTTTCTAACAATTAACTATTGTGAAAATTTTTGGTCAATTTCTAATTGATGAACATATATGTTGTTGATAATATATCAATGCTAATAAAATGCTATAATAATATCTCTGAGCAGGTAACTTTGTAGTCCCTTATGTATAACCATATTTCAATAGGATTATCAAAATTTTATTAGAAATTTCAAAATTAAAAAGCATCATTGTTTAAGTTGATGAGAAAATAATTGATTATAGTTGTTACATATGGAAAAGAGATAAAAATAATAAATTGCAAAAGAGGAAATAAAAGTTGCCAACATACTGGAGAATTTTCAACTGTAGTAATAGTCAAGGAAATACTAATTTAAACATTATACACAGCAAAATAATTTTGCATTCTTCTAAAGAATTATATGCATCAAGATCTTTAAAATGTTATCTACATATATAAAAGCCTAAATGACCATTTGACCACCTGACCACTTGACCAGTAGCTATAATGCACACTGACCACCAGGGGGCAGATGCTCAATGCAGGAGCTGCTCCCTGGTGGTCAGTGTGCTCCCTCAGTGGGAGTGCTGCTCAGCTGACCAACAGTCACCAGATGCCGAGTTCATGGCTTGCACGCAGCTGTCACAGCATGAGCCTCTCCCACAGACACTTCCCCTGTGTACCCCTTTCCCATCTGGACGAGGATCAAGATCTGTACAGCATTGAGACTGACTGCATGCAAGCCCACAGCTGCTTCTGAGTCATGGGTATGCTGGTATTGCCCTAGAATAGGCACGCAGAGAACGCAGCAGAGTGGCAGTGAGTCTACCAAGTGGTGGCAGTGGGGGCAGGAATGAGCAGGAGTGGTGTGGTACCTGGCCTGGTCTCAGGCTCCTGCCTGGATACCTGCTGCTTCTCACACTACTATATCCCTTGTGGGATGTAGGACTGTCAGTTTAGGCTGATCCCTGCAGGCCAGAATGAGAGACCCCAATCAGTGCACAAATCCATGCACCAGGCCTCTGGTCAATAAATAATTATAAATATATACACAGGAAATTAGATAATTTCTAAAATGAATTCATGAAAAATACACAATATGAATTCGATATAGTTAATCAGTAAAAGGTAATATAAAATTAGTTATAATTATAAAATTTAAAAAATAGATTGAAGTGATTATATAGCATATCAACAGGGTTTGAGAGTTAGCAATATGATTTTTTACTTATGTGTGTACTGCGGGTTCTTCCCCAAGTATGTCTGTTATGAAGAAACATTTTTATGACAGTGATGAATGATTTTCTCCTAATCAGCTTATTTATATTTAAGTTATTACATATTGGCTTTCCAAAAACTAATACATAAGTTTATTGCAACAGGAAACAGTTTTTGCTTTAATGATATAGTATTGTAATTTTCATGATAGTAATCTTTATCATATATTTTAAGAACAACAAAAAGAGCAGCTCTCATTATTTAGAGTAAGTGCAAACAGTGATTTACTATAGCTTTCAAAATGCAATGAGAACAGGAGTTTCTCGAGAGGTTTCCATCCATTTCAGAGTATTCTTTAGAAGGCTTAGAATATTATTGTTTATGAGATGTGTGAAGGAATCACACACTCTAATATTCTTTGTTCCCTTCCTTGTGGGGCCAGTGAGAAACTTGGAGGGCAAGAGTTTTGGAGTTATTTAAGATTTTCTACCTTTAATCATCACATATATTAAGGCTACAACTTCATGAGGTTTCCATCATGGACACAATAGCCTAAAACCTATATTAATGCTGGGCAAGCAGAAGATGGCATTCATCTATTTCTTCTTATTTCCATGATTATTTTTAGCACTGTAATGAAAGTCAGCACCAACCAGAGATATTGATTACTTCAATTTTCTTATCTTCATTTGACTCCACATTCTGAGCTTATTAGATTTCTGCATCACCATAAAATAAGGTTCATCAATCACTATTTTCTGCTTTTTGCTAATACTGTCAGGCAAAGTGATACCTTCATAACACACCAAATTATAATGTATGTAGGGTGATGCTGTTCTCATGGTCATCTCTTCTTATTAAGAGGCTAGCACAGTGATTGGCACCTATTAGGAACATAATAAATTTATGGACAAAGGAATTGAACAGAAGCCACAATCTGTCTTTAATTAGTGGGATTAAAAGAGATTAAAGTAAGGTTGTCTCAGTTTTATTATATTATTTGAAGTATTATTTATCTATTTATTTATCTATCTATCTATCTATCTATTTATTTATTTACATTGAGTCTAATCAGTGGTCGTTATTCTGATGTCACACAGACTTAATTCAAATTCCAGAGAAAAATAGTAAATGGCTTTGACATTCCATTTTTTTTAAGACATCCAGATTTTTGAAGGTCTGAGTCATCAGAAAAAAGTCAGCAAAGAAATGCAGCAAATTACATCAGCCATCTAAGAAGGGACAGCTGATAAAGGAATTTCAAATATATTTTGAATTAGTAACTCTGAAATAATATCATAGGAATAGAACTTCATGCGCTCATCTAAAGCTATAGTCATTATCACAGATAAGAGTATTCTAAACTGCTGACAATAACATCCAGTGCCCTTTGTTTATCTTTCTCCCCCAGGTGGTCATAGCCTTCTGCCCTTAGAATTGTAGATGGTAAAATTCTAAAATGACTCCATCTATTTTCGTGTTTTTTTTTTCTACCCTTTTTAATTCTGTTTGGCTTGTCTTTCCATCTCCTATTACTCAGTTAAAAACTACCTACCTAACTTTTAAAACACACTAGAAATAATTTAATAATTTAATCCAGGAAACTTTCCATGAATTATCAAGCTGGACTAAGAGTCCTCTTAAATATTCCCTTAACATCCTCTACTTGTTTTCTGCTAAAGTGCTCATAATATTATATTGTGCTTTTTTACTCATATTTCTTGGCAAAAAAGCAAAATCTTTAAAAACTAATAGGATGTTTTCTATAAGAAAAAGCAAACATAACCATGAGAAATGTTCTAATATTATCTATCTATCTCCTTGATTACTTTTTATATATGTTTTTTATTGATTTCAGAAAGGATGGAAGAGGGAGGGAGAGACAGAAATATCAATGATGAGAATCATTGATCAGCTGCCTTCTGCATGCCCCACATTGGGGATCAATCCCTTAACTCAGGCATGTGCCCTGGCTGGGAATCTAATCATAACCTCCTGATTGATAGGGTGATTTTCAACCACTGAGCCACATCAGCTGGGTAATTGTCTTCTTTAGAACGGATGCTTTGCTTAGCCAATACATTTCTGATTTTAATTGGGTTTCTCAAGTAGCTCTTTAAGACAGAAAATATTTTCATCAGTAGATAACATTATCCTGATTTTTTTTGACAGTTCCAGTTACCCCTGCAAATTGATAACATGGCATTCTAGTAATATTAGTATACTGTATATTCATTTCTGGGAATGTGGTTTTGCATTTGTACTCATCTCCACTGGTGTCCAGTGGACATATGTACAGGAGGATTCTGGGTTGGGGATGTGTCCTGTGCATTACAGAATATTTAGTAGCTTCCATGTCCTTGACCCACCAAATGCTAATAGCTCTTGTGACAAACAGAAGTATTTCTAGATATTGCCAAATATTCCCAAGGGACAAATCTCTTTCCAATTGAGTACCATTGCCCTAAGAGTAATTCAGGCAATATGGATTACTGAATTAAGGTAAAAATGGAAAGCACAAAATCTCTGACTTGGTAAGTAAGAGTCTTGGATTAATATTACTTAGACTCTCAATAGTTCTTGTGCCTCCAATGTATTTTTTTGGTTGTGAATGGATGACCTTTGGTAAAAAGATAAAGACTCTCACATCAACCAATGTGAGTTACTTCTCTTGTCCACAGATAATTTGTCTGAAAGGGGACTCTGGAATTTAATCACAGGATTTGGCTCAATGGCTCATGTTTCTTGATCGATATAAGAGCATCTTAGAATTTATAAGTCTTTCCCACTCAACTAGAAAGGAGTTTAAAACAACATTCTTTAGGCATTTTACTTTAAAAGTTTGTGTGTATGTGCAGGTGCATACACACAAGTGACTTTACCTTGATATTCCACTTTAGAAGTAACTGTTTCAGAAATGTACACTGAAGCAAACCCCTTGCAAAACATTTTATTTATTCCTCGTTTTATATCACCTGTTATATCAACAGCCTTCTATTTTCTACATTTTCATGCATGGAATGATTTGTCATTCTGAATGAAAAAAAATAAACAGATATTATTTTAAAAAACAAACAAACAAGGTATTTGCTGAGTATGAATCTCATTCAGTCAGTGTACAGCCCCTGTAACTTGTTAAGTCACCATTTTTAGTATCATTTAAAAAGTTCTATAAGTGAAAGATAAAAATATAACCTTGTAAACTGTGTCATGAATGTTCAAGATGATAATTATAACAAAAGGACATGAGAAATTTGATAATGAAGTTACACCAGATGAATCCAATAGCCAGATGAATCCAATATTTGACCAACTTCTGATGAACAGCATGCCTGGCCTCTACATCCAGGCTTTAAAAATGTGCTATGTCATTGCGTAGATGTACCACGGTTTTGTAATCCACTCATCTGCTGATGGACATTTAGGCTGTTTCCAAATCTTAGCTATTGTAAATTCTGCTGCTAAACTGATGAACAACATTAGATACAGAGGCAAAGAAGCATGAATAGACTGCCAAACTACAGCAGGAAGGCAGGGGAGGGTTGCGAGGGGTAGTAAAAGATCAACTGAAGGACTTGAAAGCATGAATATAATGGACATAAGACACTTGCGGGGGGGTGGGGGCAGAGGCATTTTCCGGGAGTAGGGGAGGCTGGGGGGAGGCCACTGGGGACAAAAGGAGACATTTGTAATACTTTAAATAATAAAATAGAATTTAAAAAAGAGAGAAATGTGCTATGTCAGAAACAAATCTAAATGGAAGCCAGGGCTGTAAAATTACACAGTCAAATGGCTCATGAAATGCCAAAGCCTGTGTCATCACTGTTGTGGATAATAGGTGTTCCAGGTGAAAGTTCATGTTTTGAAAACACTACCCAAGGCTGCCTTGGTGTCACTTCCCACTGATTTCAGTGTAAGAGCCACCACTTAAAAGGAATTAATTGAGAGAGAGAGAGAGAGAGAGAGAGAGAGAGAGCGAGAGAGCATGTGCCCACCTTCTGCTTAAAATGTAGGTTGACTCTTGTGGGAAGTTCTCCTTCTGATGAATCACACCTGATCAAAGAGGTTTTCCTACTATTACACTTGCTGAGAAATGAGTCAAATTACACCTGCACTGCACATTTCTCCCTCATTAAATCCTCCCTCATCCATGGAAAACTGGCTGATGCTTACCCTGCCCTCCTGTGTGGCCTGAAGAACTTTAATGGGCTGGAATCACATTATAACCAAACGTTCCCTGGTCTGGTGAACAAACTGCATATACTGATCAAATAAGGGCAAATGTTCCTCTAAAGGGCTGATGAGTACATTTTCTGTGTAATTTAGAGCTGCCTCGGGGTAGCCAGGCCCTCCCATCTGGCCTCTTATGTTTGTGTTATCATAGAATCAGATTCCTTCCTTTGATTCTGGGACCATGGCTTCCATCTCACAGAAGAATGAAAAGTCTCCTGGTACTCATATGAAAACTCAGCTTTGGAGTCATTGGCCTCCATGGCAATTGTCAATAGTCATTTCTTACACCATTTGCAAAGCTGCCTTGGCAGGCTAACAGGAAGTGTTCATTACTGTAATTCCTCTGCCTGGGGATGACAACAGCAGCCTTGTACTTGGAATAACTTGGCTTTGTCTTTTCAGGTGCCATGTGCTAGAATCAGTTGGCAATTTTAATAGATCTTTAAAAAGTTACTATTAGTTGATATCTGTGGACTATATACCCTGTTTCCCCGAAAGACATCCCCCGAAAATAAGACCTACTTCCAGTTTTGCCTCTCGCTGTAATATAAGGCCTCCCCCAAAAATAAGACCTCCCCAGAATATAAGGCCCCCTAAGCTACCTTAAGGTGTCTAACTCCTAATTTAAAGAGACCTCGCACTGTTTGAACAGTTCCGGGTGTGCTATGGCCAATCAGTGAGCTAGTTTGTGATGACAACTACTACCATACGGTATACAGGTAATAAACTTCCTTTTTCTTGTTCAACAATAAATGTGTACCGTGTTCTTCTTCATGGAAAAATAAGACATCCCTTGAAAATAAGACATAGTACATCTTTGGGAGCAAAAATTAATATAAGACACTGTCTTATTTTGGGGGAAACAGGGTACTGTATGTCAGGCACTGTGGCTAATCATGTCACATATTTTAATATTTTATTTAATACCTACAACAATTATGTGGTTAGGACTATATAACATGCCAAGGTCTTGTATATGGGGATTAAAATAACTTATTTATATATTTTTGGCAAATGCCAGTGAGCTCATTATATTTGAATAACATTCTAATACTTTAGAATATTTACATATGTGTATTTTATTCTCTTTATGATCTATGATTAAATATGCAGCCATTGCCCCATTTCACAAAAACTTAGAGTTTGAGTAACTGGATTAGAGTCAGGGAGAGAGCCTTACTTAAAATTTGACTCATTAACCACACTGGCCAGGCTCTTCCCCATGTTCTATTGTAAACAGAAGACAACCTCCTCATCCCATAAAATATATATGGACAATTCAAGCATGAGCTTAAAATGCCCTGAGAGAGGGAAGGCTTGAGCTTATCACCATGAATTTCTTCCCTGATTTCTGTTTTAGACCAGGAGTCAGCAAACGATGGGCCACTGGCTAAACTCAGCCCAATACGTGTTCTTCTAAATAAAGTTTTATTGGAACACAACCACCTCTATTTGTTTAGGTATTACCTATGACCGATTCTGTGCTATAGGTACAACATCAAAGTTAAGTGGTTGTGACACCAATTGTATAACTTGCAAAGTTCATAATTTTTAATATCTGCCTCTTTGAAGAAAAAAAGATGACCAATTCCTATTCTAGATTATAGAGGAATTCTCCTCTAGTCTCATCCTTGGCTCTGGTATGATTGAAAAAAACTCTTACTTTATTGTTAGGTAACCTTAGGATAGTGTCAATCTACATAATACAAATGGAATGAGTTCTGGAATATTTTGAGTGTGAGGTACTTGTTATTATAAATGCATTCCCCAGAAGAGTGTGTGTGGCTTTTGCCTGTGGTTCAACCCTGGGTCTCTCAGTGCTTCCTCTCTGCCTCTCAAGCACATGCCCATCTGAGGCTAAGTGACCCCACCCATTGTCACAGGTGTGCCTCCACCTGGACTGCAGATGCTTGGCCGCAGGGCTCTCGGGGACCTCCTCCATCACTTTCCACTCCCCTACTCTATATTCAGCCTATGTGTCCTTTCTTATTAATGTTGAAACAGGATCAAATCTCCTCCAATGTAAACAATATTCCTCAGGTGCTATCTCACCTTCTAGCTACTAATTTCTCCTCTCTTGTATTTTTCATATTGAACTTCTTGGAAGACTTGTCTATGATCACTGTTTTTGTTCCTATTTACTCTCCAAGTTGTTGCCTTTGGCTTTTTGTCCACACCACAGCCCATGTGGGCATCTTTGTGAATGAGCATGTGTGTGGGTATACACACACACACACATTTGTACACACACACATTTTTGTAAATGTCCATAACTTCTTCAGGGTTAATTCATAATAGTGAAATTTCTGGTTCAAAGACAAATGGCATTATAAACTGTAATGAAAAGCTGTGCTCACACTTCTACTTGCAAGTTAAGTACCAAGACTACTGAACTTCAGGTCATTGCTGATAGTGAAATATTATTTTTTAAAATTTATTTAGCCAGTTGGGTAAAAGAAAATAGTAGATTTATAATGTAATATTAACTTTGTTTTCTGTGATTCCTCATAACGTTTTATGTATTTTCATTGGTAGAGGATTAAGATTCAATTTGCAGTATAAATTTTGGAGGGAATTTCTTATATTTCTAATGCAAAACACTTTTAAAATAAAACATCATTTTTAAAGAGCTGAAAAAATGTTTTTGTTTTAACCCAATTGTAGCAATAATTTACCTAATATAAAAATGGGCATAGATTCTGAATAAATGTAATATACTGACTTGAGAAAATAACAAAATCATCAAAATTTATATAAGTTTTTACTCTAAATTATTAAAATTATAGGATAAATTTGTATAAATTATAAATATTAATGTGTATAACTTATTTAATAGTTCTCCTTGAATAAGATAATCAAACAAAATATAGCACAAAAAATAAAACCTAAAACGGAACAATTTTAACTTACCACTTATAAAGTATGTTTCCTTCTTTAGTCTCATTAATTCTCCTTTAATATATGATTGAATAAAAACCACATATTCTATTAAAAATTAAAAGCATATTGAAATATGTTTCATTATGTCTCACTCATTATTGGTCATTTTGAAAAAATGGGGGGGTGGGGGGAAACAGATGAGGGCATGTACTGGGGGGTGGGGAGGTCAATAGGAAAAAAAAGTAAAAAAGTAAAAAATAAAAATAAAAAAAATAAAAAGGAGAAAAGGCCCTATATAGTAAAAGAGAGAGAGAGAGAGAGAGAGAGAGAGAGAGAAAGAGAGAGAGAGAGAGAGACTGACTAATGGGTTAATTGAATTTAGAAAAGAATTAAAATATGACAGAGTGGTAAAATTATTTTAATTATTTTGATTTATTTTTTCTGCATAGCTAATATTAGATACCGCAAAATCTAATGGTGTTTTTGTACAAAATACTTAAAACCATATGAGGCCATTTGACACTTGAAATGGAAATAGAAACTAAACTGTAAATAAAACACAGAAATTTTTCTTAGTTTCAGGGCTGAATTTTGATAATAAATTTAGTCATGATGACTAACCATGGCTTAAAATATCTTGTAAGAAAAGGTGGTAAACTATTTTTGTGAACCTGTGATATCTACTAAATTAATTAAAAAGCAAATCACAAGGTAACACATTCTGATAAAGAAATGTTCAGTAAGTGCTACTAAAGAATAATCCCACTCCCTGGCAATAGGCAAGAAGTCATGATTGGTGGTGTTGCTCTTATATCAATTAGGGGCAAAGCAGATGTACAGTCTTAGTTCATAGGGGCAAAGCAAATGTACAGTCTTAGTTCATCCTAGCTTGATGCCTGCATGGGTGACCAGAGCTGTTTCATGTCTAAAGCACATTAAAAAATAATAATAATAACCCCACAAGTACCATAATAATTTTAAAGAACAAGTAGTTTTATTTGACTCCAAGTAATTTATGCATTTTGATTATTTACATAATCATCTTCTCCATTCAGTTGTAGTCCTTATATCTCTATTTATTTATTTGTCCAGATGGTGTCTTATAAATATTAGGTGTTCAAGTAATGTTGGTTGAATGAATGAATCTTTCTTAATAACTTAGCCTTCATGGTTTTTCAGCTAACAAAGCTAAATTTGTACTATGTGTGAAACAATGTATTTTTCTTTATGATGGTTAAATATAGTAATTTGGTTATAATATTAAAAACCTGGTGCTAAACTGATGTTTCTTGTTTATTTGTTTTTTTGAATATTTTTATTGAGTTTTAGAGAGAGAGGAGAGGAAGAGAGAAACATAGATGTGAGAGTGCAATACCAACCTGCTGCTTCTTGCATGCCCCCTACTGGGGATAAAGCCTTAACTGGCAACCTTTCTATACATAGAATAAACTGGCAACCTTTCTATACATAGAATGATGCCCAACCAACCAGGGCTGAACTGATATGTTATTACAAAATGCATCCTACAGCAATAAGAGTGATATAATCGTTGGCCCTGGAATTCTGCTGCAATGAATATGTTCTAATGACAGAACAGTGGATTTAATGCAAAAATTGATTCTAAAACAACATATTTTTAAAATATGAAAAATTGTTTAATAAAAGAGTAATATGCAGATTGACCATAACTCCTTATATATTACTAGAGGCCCGGTGCACAAAATTTGTGCATGGGGAAGGGGGGTGCCCTTCAGCCCATCCTCCAATCTGGGACCCCTTGAGGGATGTCCGACTGCCCATTTAGGCCCAATCCTACCCTAAATGGGCAGTTGGACATACCTCTCATAATCCAGGACTGCTGGCTTGCAACTGCTTGCCTGCCTGCCTTCCTGATTGTCCCTAATTGCTTCTGCCTGCCAGCCTGATTGATGCCTAACTGCTACCCTGCCAGCCTGTTTGCCCCTAACTGCCCTCCCTTGCAGGCCTAGAACTCCACCCCCCCACCCCAACTGCTCTTCCCTGCAGGCCTGGTCACCACCAACTTCCCTCCTCTGCTGACCTGGTCCCTCTCAACTGCCCTCCCCTTCTGGCCTGATTGCCCACAACTGCCCTTTCTTGCAGGCCTGGTCCCTGCCCACTGCCCTCCCCTGCTGGCCATCTTGTGGTGGCCATCTTGTGTCCACATGGAGGCAGGATCTTTTGACCACATGGAGGCAGTCATCTTGTGTGTTAGAGTGATGGTCAATCTGCATATTACTCTTTTATTAGATAGGATAGAGGCCTGGTGCATGAGTGGGGACCAGCATATTTGCCCTGAAGGGTGTCCCAAATCAGGGTGGGTGTTCCGTTGGGGTATGGGGTGGCCTGGGCGAGGGGCCTGTGGTGTTTTACAGGCCAGCCATGCCCCCTGGTATCTGAGATTTATTTATCTTCTGCAATTGAAATTTTGTAGCCTGGAGCAGAGCCAAGCCTTCTACTGGCTCTACTGCAGCAGCCATTGAAATTTTGTTGCCTTAAGTGGAGGCCTGGACAGACAGGGTGTGCACAAAGCTTGGCTTCCTCCATCACCAGGGGCAACCCAAGCCTCCCTCCTGCTTCTCTGTTGCCGTAGCCATCTTGGTTGAATTAATTTGCATACTGGCTCTGATTGGCTGGTGGGCATGGCTTGGGGTGTAGCAAAGGTACAGTCAATTTGCATATTATTCTTTTATTAGAGAGGACAGTCATTAATGTAACTATTATTGATGATAATCAAATAAGCAACTTGTAAAATGAAATGAATTAATCAGGATAATTATGAACTTCTTCATAATTAAGAAATTATGATTCTCTAAGTAAGAACTTCTAAGTTAAACACTCTTTAAGCAATTTTCAAAACTAAGTAAAATTAATCCATTTTTGGAGAACAAGTCATCATTTGGAGGTAGGGAGCACTCACTCACACCTTGATTGATTTTTATCTCAAACACATTTATCTACTGAGCGTCCACTATGTGCCAGGCACTGTGCTAGGGGCTTACAGATAAAAATCTCTGATGTATGAATGTGGAGGGTCTTGTCTTATATGGAATTCAAAAGATTGATTTGTTTATCCTGTAGGTCATGGAGAAGAAGAATAGCAGGATTAGATTTATAATTTAAAGATGACCACTAAGTGACAATGTGGAGGATGGAGTGGGTGACAGGCAGAGTAGAGTCAGAAAGGTCAGTCATAAGACTGGAAATGGTGCAAGTAAGGGTGAAATGATAGCCTGAAAGGATACAGTACCCATAAAGAGGAGACGTACATGAAGACTAGAAGAGGTGACATGTTTGAGTCTCCTGCCTTTTAAAGGACAACAGCATATAAAAGGCAGCATGAATTCTCCTGAGGAAGGCATACAGTGATATGGAGCTATTGTTATGGTCAGCCAGCCAAAGTTGCCTCTCATCCTTTCGACATGCATACAAACAACACATGGTAACTATCAGAGCAAGCAACTGCAAACACTGGAATGTGTGTACAGAATCAGTCAATATAATGTTTCCATTTGATTAAGTAGTTGATTAAATTTGTATACTCTTTCTGTTGTGACTTGCAGAGTAATTTTCTTCTCCCTAATACTTAATCCCCACATAAAGACCTCAAGAGTAAAGTACAGTATTATTTCTTTTTTTCTAAATTGAGATATAATTGACATTATGTTTTTCTTCAACTCTGAATTATGTAATATAAATCTTGGCTAACTTCCCCAAAATAAAATTTACAATACTTTGGAATAAAATTTCAATTTTATAAAAGATTTAGTTTGATATTATCCCTTCTTTGCATGCATTCGTTAGTATACCAAAGCCCATAACATAACATTTCCCTTACCTTTCTGTAGGAAAATGATCCCTTTCCACACTCATGCTATTGTCCCCAGTATGACACTCTTTTGCTAGCTGCTATGAAGCATCTCTATTACATGCTGAAGGCTTTGATCACCAGGTAAACACAATAGCTTTACATTATTCTATTCTCTCTCACTGCCTTATAGATTTCCACAACAACTCTTCCCAGTGGTATTTCAGCTGAGTTTTGCAACCCTACAAAAAACACACAGGTGGTTGTTGAACTATTTTCTTCTCGTGAATCTTTTCACTAATCAATAAAATAAGACTATCCGTGTACATAATGCATGTGCTACTGGATGATATGGTGCAATATCAATTTGTCTTTTGTTCCATCTTGAAAGAATACGAAGTACTTTTCTCTTTCAATTCTTTGCTGAGAAAAGAACTACTATGAATCATCTCTTCCTTGAGCTTTCTATCTGTGGCTGTCTCTCAGGGTTCAAACTTAAAAAACAAACCACTTTTACCCAGGAGCTATTTTGGAGATGGTTGTAGATAAATAGATCCACACAGTAGAAAGCAAGAAAACCTTGAGAGAAGAGAGTATAAGGAGTGAGGGTAGCTAACCTGAGGGACAAAGGAGCCATGCCTATCCAAGTCACAGAGGTTTTGTTGTTGTTATTCTTTAAATCCTGTTCATGGTAGAAAAAATGGAGAAAACAAAAATTGTCAATAGCCAGAAATGTAAAGGGGCTTCTACGAGAGAACTTGAGATGTTATCAAGATTCACATATTCCATAGATTTATGGTATTTTATAAAGGCAACATTCACATATATTTTTCTATAAAATTTATAGGAATTCTTTATGTATCCTATACATCAGTACTTTGTGGTGGTTCTTTCTCTCAAAGCTGCCTTAACAATAATTAAGAAATAAATTACTTAACCTTAAGCAAGCACACTTCATCAAGCTTTAATATCCTAGGTAGTACTCTTTGTATCATATTAAACAAAAATTTGCATGCCCAAAGTCATGAATCATTATCCCGTGTTTTCTTGCATGAATGTTACTGACTTTGTTTTCACATTTAGTTTGTTCATATATTTCAAATTAATTTTTGTATAATGTAAAATAGTGGTCAAAACTCTCTTTCCAAAATGATAAGAACAATCATTCCCACTGAACTGCAGTGGAAGAAAAATAGATATAGATAGATAGATATATAGATGATAGATAGATAGATAGATAGATAGATAGATAGGAATACATAGACTTGAAATATTGGAAGTGTTTCTGGACTTTCTATTCTGTTACACTCTTCTATTTAGTCTTATGCTGATACACAACTATTAATTATTACACACTTTTCGTAATGCTTGCTAACTGATAGTGTAATAAAACAACTTTGTGTTTTCAAAAGAAAAAAATCAATTCTGACCAACTTGTGGCACCTCCAGTTGGATAGTTAACTGACTATAGGATGACATAAAAGATCACAGTGAGTCCATGTGGTCATGAGAAGTGCTGCCCGAAAGATCGGGGCTGCAATCTTTGGCAGAGGATGAGATGCAGCAACACCACCTAGTACTATGAAGAGCAGGAGTAATCACAAACTTCAGCGTAGTCTGTGAACACCACAGATTAAAGGTCAGATCTCTCCTATTTCCTGGGTACATTTACTCTTCCTGGCTATTTATTCAACACTAAGCACAGTTAAGAGTTTTCCAAGACTTGATTCAGTTTGAATGCCTTATTACCGTGTTTAGCTGGAGCTCTGAACAAGACAGCTTAATCACAATGAAGAACAAAGGAACAATGTAGTACTTTTCACTAGAGGACTATCTAGTGAATTTATGACCACCACACCTCTAGAAACTAACTCCTTTTGCTTCTACCACCTCCATGAAGACAAGGATCCACAGCTTCCTCATTTTGCCATTCCTAGATTTGTCCGTTAATCAAATGAATAATCCCCACTGCATGCAGTAGATGAGGACTCTTTGTATGACAGCTCTTTTACTGTGATAATCTATGGAAGATCTATTTTAGAAGGTTTATACACTTATAGAGTTTAATACTTTTCTATAGTATCTCAGATTTAAAGATTTTATTCATTTAGCACCTGTAGTTATTCTAATCCTCAAAGAGAAGACCGTGTATATATGAAAATAATACATGGCCTAGATATAACTGGCCTCTCACTGGTTACCTTTCTCTCCCCCTTTTGGGTAACCTAGAGCAAGTTTCCTGGCTTTATATAGCATTCCTGTTACATAAACGTGTCACACATCATGATGAGCAGAAGAATTTTAATGTCTATTTGATGTGAAAATGGAAGATTTTATTAAACTGCCAAGCATTTCCCTCTGAGAACACCTTCATCATCTTTGCTTTGCTGGTCTTCCCTTCTTTCTTTGTCCATGCCCCTATCTCCTCCTTTCCTGCAGAGTTATCTGCATCAAGTCAGATCTTCCAAATCCATCTTAAATATCCAAACAGCTATCATTTTACCCCCTATTCAGGTACATAAAAAGCTACTATATTGAAGATAACTTTGCACTCAACTAGAAAAATCGGCCCTGCTGTGTGGGGCCCTTCTTGGAAGAGGGTGTAAGCAGGTGTTAATGAGTTAGAGTCTGGAGAGGGAGGCTTATGAGTAAACAAACCTGCTTTTTATTTCTGACACAATACCTTTCTTGTCACATATGCAATTTAAATCTATATTACATCTTTTTTCATATCAATCATGTCAGCTTCTTTTAGATCAGTCTTTTCTTATTGCCTTGTGTTCTCTGCATAGCAGTTGTATTTGTATATATTTTTACTGCTTCATATTCTGCTTCAGGAAGCAACTTAAAATCTTTCCCCCCTCTTTAACATTACAACTCACTTATGAATAGAACTTCTAATAAAAATAATTTTTGGACATTAATTTTTCCACAAGTTAAATTTCATTCCAAAATGAAAAATCATGTTCCAGTCCCACGTTAAACCTCATCTACTACACTTGTTTAAGGTTTTTGATGAAAGCCATAGAAAGGAACTCTGGAGAATTGGAACAGAGAAAAAATTTCCTGAGACTAATTGTACTCATTTATAGGACCTGCTAGGTATTTTAAAATACAACTCAGAGCCTGGCTGGTGTTGCTCATTGGCTGAGTGTTGATCTATGAACCAGGAGGTCATTGTTCCATTCCCAGTCAGGGTATATGACCAGGTTGTGGCCTCGAACCTCAGTAGGGGGTGTGCAGCAGGCACCTAATCAATGATTCTAATCATTGCTGTGTCTATTTCTTTTCCCTCTCCCTTTATCTCTCAAATCAATAAAAATATATTTAAAAATATATAACTTAGAAAACCAGAAGAAACAGTGAAAGCCCAGACAGCGTAGAATCAGAGTAAAAAAAAAATAATTCTCCATAATTGTCTAGTGAAGACACTGTTGGTGCCATGTCTCAGCATAGGATGCCTCAGCTTGTACCACCACTGGCTCTGAAACATGAAAACTCACTGTGAACTAACAATACCTGAAGGGTCCTTTTCTAGTCTTGTCCCCTTGCTTCACTGGTTCACAGATGGATGCTTAAGATTGGCTGACTGAGGTCATGTGCTAATGCCCTCTCTTTCTCCATCAATAAATTAGGATAATTTGCATACCACTTATAGAACTTTTATAATTACTTGCAAGAGAAGCTGGTAGTCTTTATAACTTCCAAGACCTTTTGTTAAGAATTTTCTAAACATAAGAAGGAGGTTCAGTGCCCCTTGAAAAAGCAAAACAAAACAATGATGACAATACCAAATGTCCCACTACAATTATGTAACAATGTAGACATTTTCAAATTGAATTCAATCAAATTATATCTAACTCAGTTTTGAAAATAAACCCAAATGTGGTGTATTTAAAAAGTTTAGAAACTTGCCTCAATAATATATTATATACAGAGTGGCATTATATATGGCAGTTTATATCATACTATAATACATTGTTCATATATAACATAACAATAAAATATTTTATACACATATATTTTTAAAGTAAAACAGGACTATGGACTTTCAGCACACCCCACTTATAAACTTGGCAGTCTCTGTGTATTAAGATAAATAGTCAAAATCTTTTATTTGACCTCAGAATGAATGTGGTTTCTTTTGGAAACTAATCTATTGCAGATCTTTAATATCTTTGTGACATAATGACCAGAAGCGCATTAGGTAAGTCAGTTATTAGACAATCACATTTGGAGCATCATATTTGTAGTCACTCTCTCTTCTTTGAATCCATGTCCCCACACTTTGTGTAGCTTCCACAACCACCTGCTTCTCTCACTTTAAATATGTTGTGGTCACAAACACCTCTGAGTAGTCTTCTTTGGTGCCTCCTCGCTTCACATGCACTTCTGCCCTAGAATTAAATGGGACACCTCCCTGTACCATTTCTATTTCCTTGGGTCTCTCATGCCAATGTCAAAGCTTGGATCACTCCCACCATCATTTATGCCAAACATCAAATTAATGGATTTTGTTGGGAGAAGTCATAAAGAGATATTTAGTTATCTAACTTTACTGGATAGACCTTATTTTTACTGGGCAATTATTTAATTCTCTTATAGATTCACAGTCAATTGTTTTATATAAAAATTGCTTATAAAAGTATTTTATATATAAGGATCTTTCATAGTTGTTTTTTTTTAATTTCCTTTATTCTGGAATCTCCCAAAGTAAAACTAGTTTATCACTCATTGATTCTCTATTCTGACTCTGCAGAGGAGAACAAATGCATTAGGGAGGTCCTGATGTCCTAAGAAGGGCACAATTTTCAAGTCAAAGGCATTTAGAGACGAACCAACCCTCTGTCCCACATGCAAGTTCTGTGACCACAGGCAAATGTGTTCATTTCTACATCTCACTTTCCCTGCTTGTAAATTAAAATAATTGCATCTAAGTCATATAATGATTGCAATTGCTTTTTATTATAACTTTTTATAATTCTCTGGCTTCAACTCATTCCCCTACTCTCTAAATGTGAGTGAATATTGGCACTTTCCTAGTTTTTCTTTATAAAAATAGTTTAAAGATCTATCTTCAACTCATTTTAATTGGTGTCTCAAGTATTATTTCATAGATGACTACTGACCTCAAACTTTATCCCTGACTCATTCCTGAGCTTCTGTTCTCCAGGTGAGAAATATAGAGTCATGCCCTGTTTACTCTACACACCTCAGGATGATACAGGAAATGAATTTTTATCTAAATAGTTAATCAGGCAGGCCTTTACAAATGATAATTTCAGTATTTTCTTTGAAAGTAGAAATCCTGATCTGCCTGTGAGGTTAGAAAAGCTGAACTGTTTTGATATAAATGCCTGAGATTACATTTTACTCTTACTTTTGTTTTTCTCCTGAGAGATTAGGGTTGGAGAAGAAATGAAATAAAAATTAGGATGTGAGTAAGGAGAGAAATGATAGCTTACTAGTCATATATATATAATATATAATAAGGGAGAATTATTTTAAAAAGAATTTTAAAATTATTTTTAAGTTTTAAGGTGTTTACATAGTAGTGTACATTTATCTTTCCCGAAAACCTACCATTTTGTTTGAGGGAGTGGGATTTTGTGAAAGTTTTAAAAAAGAACTGGTTTCTGCTTCCTGCTCAAAATATAAGAAAACCTGTGGACAAAAATACTGAGGCACAACTGATTTACCCCAAATAAGTTTGTAGCAGAGATGAATGTAAAAGTAAAAGCCCATTAAAAACTAGCAAAAAGATCTGGGCAATTTCAGTAACCTTTCAAAAAACAGTGGGGGCTTGAGCAATTAGAATAAAAGGCCTGAAAAACCTGAACAGGGTTACAATAGGGTTTGTCCCCAACATATTTTTTCCATGTGTGAATTCCTTACTGTTTCAAAGCACCTCTGCTGCTAAATCTTCTTCAATAAAATGAACCAGTTTTTCTTTTCATCCAAGACATACTGTTAATGATGAACTTTTCTTTTGCAACAAGATTTTTACATAGCCAATGTTAGAGTAAAAATGAAGAAACAATATGAATTCCATTGGTGGGCACATCCTTATTTTTTTTTAAAGAAATTTCATTCATTGATTGGGGTGATAATGGTTAATAAAGTTATATAGATTTTAAGTGTGCAATTCCATGATACATCACCTGTACATCTGTATACATCTTGTTTTCACTTAAATTCCTCTACACAAACTTTCCTCTTTGTCAAATCATTAGAAAGAACTGCCCTGATGAAAACATCTGAAACCTTGCTCTTACACCTCCCAGCTCTAAATGACCCACATTCTTTTTTTCTTAACTCCTTGCGTGTGCTATTTGCCTGTTGCCTAATCTTTTTAGGCTGATTTGATTCTAGGTAACATATGCTGCTGAGGAAAGCCACAAGAACATACCTCTTGGCTCACAATTTTCATAATGTCAAATAATCCTCTCTACTGCTTAACATTATTGTTGATCCCTAGTATGGAATACTAATCTTTATTCCTAAACCACAATATGAAATGCTTACATTTGGCCTATTCATTAGGATCCTATATGTAGTGGCTATAGCCTAAATAGGCTACAGCCAAATCATTGAAACTTAACATTTTGATAACCTCTTTCTCTCATCATAAATATTTGCTGAATCTTTATTACTAAGACTTAGTTTTTCTAATTATTATTTTAAAATTACTACTATATTAAATTAAACTCCAAGAGGTAAAATATATTGTTTCCCTACATTTAGCATATATTTCACTGGTTCCACTCTTCCTAAAATACCCTGCCCATGAATCTAGCCAATAAATATTACTCTTCTAAATTTATCTGAAAGGAAATCCTTTTTGGAAGTCATATTGACAAATCTAAGTGACTTCTTCTCCTTCGTTATTTCCTTCCTCCCTTCCTTCCATCCTTCTTTCATTTTCATTATAATTTTTACTAGGTAAAGGACTTATATGGAAAGGAGAGGAAAGAGTTATTATGAACTTACGTGCCAAGAAATAGTATAAGCATTTTCATTTAAAGAATTATCTTATTCCTTTGTCATATATCATAAGGTATAGTATAATTACAACAAAAGGGAAGGCTCTTGGAAAAATGACTAATTTTATGGTTGGTCAGGGAAAATAGAAGAGGAGCCTGGAACATTTACTAATCTCAGAAAAGTAAGAAAGAGGATCGACCTGGGAACCAATTAAAAATGCCCCTACTGGCCATAGTTGAAATATTTTGAAGGAAGGAAGGAAGGAAGGAAGGAAGGAAGGAAGGAAGGAAGGAA
>JAAGEH010000307.1:42590355-42775805 GCA_011751065.1 Lasiurus cinereus
GAAGGAAGGAAGGAAGGAAGGAAGGAAGGAAGGAAGGAAGGAAGGAAGGAAGGAAGTTAGTATTGGATTATAACCCACAGAATATCATAAATATCCCTAAGTCTATACTGATATAAACGAGTGACTTAATGAATTATGAAGAAAAATTACAAGTCCTTCTTAATAAAGAATTACAAATAACCAATCAACTTAAACTGGTATACATATATGCGTAACCAATGGACACAGAAAATAGTGTGGTGAAGGCCTAGTGTGGGTTAAGGGCTGGGACGAGAGGGGGTGGCAGGCGTTGAGGGGCAATACTGTCAACAATAAAAAAGAGAATTATAAATAATAAGTGAATAACAAATGGGAGAAATTGAAAATTGCCAGTGGAATACTATAGTAATAATTTCTATAGGCAAAATTCACTGATAAATGATAAAATGTGTGAGCAGAACTTTAAGGAGAAATAGGATATTTGCATAGCCTGAAACTTTCTCCCCTGAGTATTTATTATTTAGTCTCATGATTTTAACATATACCTACAAAGTCTTTGCTGTACTTCCTTTGTGGAGAGGGAGCATAATTTCATTAAGTTCAGTGAAATGGGCTTCGTGATTTCCTGATAACAAATATAGTTTGTAAAGGTACACAGCAGCTTTACAGATAAATAAAAGAACAGTTAACTTTACTTGGCTGATACCACCTGAACCACATGATCAAGGTTAATGTCAGCAGCAATAATTCATGTTGATATCATGTGACCTTAGTATAATGGAATACTACACAACCCCAGGCTAATCATAAGGCAATATCCCACAAACCCAAACTGAAGGATGCTATACAAAGGTATGCTTCAAAAACCATGACAAACAAAGAAATATAGAGCCGTCATAAAATGGAGATTTACTTGTAAACCTGATAAAATGTGGATTACGGAATAGCAACAACAAAAGGATATTGGTAGGAAACTGGGGAAATCTGAATTAAGTCTATAGTTGACTTAGTAAAGCATACTCATGTTAATTTATTAATTTAGATAATTATAACATGGCTGTGTCTGATGTTAACATTAGGGGAAGCTCATAAAGGACATATCAGGAATTCTCTGTACTATCTTCTCAAGGCTTCTATACATCTAAAATGACTTCAAAATAAAATATTAAATTAAAAATCTTCCCCTCTCTATTATGAAGAAGAATCCAATTCTGAAAACTTCCTTCCATAACTATGGCCATTAGAGAACTCATCAGACTAAAAGGGACTTTTTTTCTAAAATTATCTACCCTTACTTGGAAAGCTGGTATCTCTTTATTTCCTGTTACACTTGACAGGTATCTTTTTATTTCCTGTTACCTTGTGACAAAGCACACCCTTGAAGAAGTATATACTATCAACTGATGTGTGTGTGTGTGTGTGTGTGTGTGTGTGTATGTGTATATGTATGTATGTGTGTGTGTGTGTGTGTATATATATATATATATATATATATATATATATATATTTTTTTTTTTTGCCAGGCCAGTGTGACTCAGTGGTTGAGCATCAACCTATGAACCAGGAGGTTAAAGTTCAATTTCCAGGTTGTGGGCAGGGGGCAGCTGACCAATGCTTCTCTATCATCATTAATGGTCCTATCTCTCTCTCCCTCTTCTTTCCTCTCTTAAATCAATAAAATATTTAAAAAATATATGAATTTTTAAGGATGTAGATTATACACACATAATTTAGTCTCTTCTGAAAACTTTGAGGGAAAGGGATAGTTGTAGTTCCCTAAATTACTACTAGTCCCTGTATATTTTGATAATGTTCATCAGATCATTGCTTATCTTCTCAGATTTACTTTTGATATAGACATAGACTTTTGGATACACTGCTTAGGTTCTGCTGATAATGTGAAGCTTTTAGATACTACTAGGTTCTTTTCCTTCCATCACTAACAGAGTTTTACTTCAAATTACAGAATTTCCTGTAAAATAATGCTGGCTACTTCACAAGGCTAATGATGTTAAACCATAGGACTCTTTTTCTCAATACAATATAGTTCTTAATATATAAGTAGTGTGTGAGACCCTCCCCTGTGACAAAGAGACTTGAGAAGCGTGGACGCTTGATTTTTAACAACTAAATCCCTTGATTTATTTTTGTACAATTTATTTTTAAAAGAAATATGTGCCATCTTTCAGTGTTACTAGAAAATAATGGCATGTATATGAAGAAAATAAAATAGGTTTCATATTGTATATGTAAGAAGTGTAATATATTTCAGAGTAAATAAGAGTTTTAGTTTTCTTAAGAGATCTGATAAGGCTATTTCTTAATTTCTAATTTTATGAGTATTCCAGTCAATATTAACTACTATATCTGATCATCTC
The DNA here is from genome assembly GCA_011751065.1 of Lasiurus cinereus. Classification (NCBI taxonomy): domain Eukaryota; kingdom Metazoa; phylum Chordata; class Mammalia; order Chiroptera; family Vespertilionidae; genus Lasiurus; species Lasiurus cinereus. The sequence goes on from JAAGEH010000307.1 coordinate 42,592,713, forward strand.
AGATGGTTATAATCCAATAGATTCAATTCTCTTTTAAAGCTAAATATTAAAAATACACAACTAATAATTTAGTTTGGCTATTGGGATTTCCATTGAAATCTCTTGAGTAATTCTTAACAAATGCACTGGCATGTAAAACAAAATACGAATAAACAAGATCCCTCAGGTGCTCACACCTGGGAACGGGTGGAAGACCTGGGTGAGCCAAGGAAAAGGCTAACAAGCCATGACCTCACCAGCACCCTGTGTAAATGCTCATGGCAGTATGAATGCAAGAGAAGTTACCGTGCGTCATGAGTGCCTTTCTAGAGCAGGAAGCTAAGGCTGCCTCTGAAAGAGGACCGAATTCATCAGGGTGGGGATGGGGCAGATTGGCTAGAAAAGATCCTCCCAACAGAGATGTCCATGTTCATAGAGTGACAGAGGCGTGAAATAGAACCGGAGAATCAGGTGAGGGCAAGGGCTTCTATGTTTCCCTGCCAGTGTATGTATTATAGAGCAGAAGGCAAGAGATAATGGTTTGGGAAGGCTGGGCTGGCACAAAACCATGGAACCAGAGTATTACACATATTTTTATAGCATTGTGGTGGTTAAAAGAAATTATATTTATTCTATATAAAATTGGTAAAGTTCTTTTTCTCATATTTGCTGTGAGGAATAAGTACTGCATTAAAGCTTCTAATATAAAGTACAGCATTGAATAGGCAAACAATAAATGGTAGAAATAATTGTTATCACTGGTATTGTTGGTATCGTTATCTTGTAGCAAAAAGCAGGAACAAGATGGTATTTGTAGTTTGATGGGTATATTTTTGTACCATTGACTCTTTTATCAGCTATTAAGTGGTTTGTGTGTGTGTTTTCTTTTAATAAAGATAGGGCCATGGAAAGCACAAACATAATGAGCCTGATTCTGCATTTGGAAAAGGGTGACAATTTTGGAGTAAACATTCTCTATTCTGGTGTGTAGCAGAGCCCACTCCACAAACTTATTTTCAGACTCTTATCTCTTCTGCCATACACTAACATTACAGGTCCTCCATCTCTCTGTCTACATTTCCTCTGTATATTTTTCTACCTTCTCTGGTGCTACAACAGTTAGTTTAGATTTTGGATAAAGAAGAGAGTCTAAAGTTGGGGGGTCAGGCAGTGAAGACCCAAAAGCTATGGAAAAGTAAATATATTTTAAAAGTAAATCTAAATAAATTAATAAAATCATTTCTTCACATATATTGACTCAGCAGGTCCTTCAAATAACATATTTTTCTTTAATATTGTGTTGTTATATCATTGATGAGATGCCCTAGGAACCCATCTTTATATCTATCCTATATAATAAAGAACTAATATGCTATTAAAACCAAACAGAACAACCATCTGGACAACCTTCTGGACAAAACCAGGGCTGTGAGGGACGAGCCTCTTTCCTGAATTTTGTGCATAGGGCCTCTAGTAAGTGACTATTATGACTGAATGACCAGAATACCTGAATGACTGGTTGACCAGCCACTATGATGTGCACTGACCACCAGAGGGCAGATGCTCAATGCAGGAGCTGCCCCCTAGTAATTAGTGCACTCCCACAGCCAACCTCCCATGGCCAGCCAACCTTCCTGGTGCCTCCCCATGCCTGGCCAACCTCCCATGGTTCTTCCTCACATCTCTCCCCCTGGCTGGTAGTCCCTGATTGGAACTGGGTTAGATGGTTTGGACTCAATCAGCCCTGATCGCGGGCCAGGGCAAGGGACACTAGACATGCATCAAGTATAGATATAATATTATTTTTATTATCCATTTATTTCAATCATATATATATAAGAAAGACTATTAGCCAAGAATGTCTAGGTGGAAAGATTGTCACTGATATTAACAATAAACTCAATGATTCTTAGTGGAAGAAAATATGTTTTTGTGTGTGTTTGTGTCACCTTGAGTTCACTAAACTATGATCTTGCTATGTTATTGAAAGACAGTGTGTGTGGTAATCTTTTTACATACCTTTTTGCAAACTTATATCCCATATAAATGCTATCATCTTCAATCTAGAATAAATACAATGTCTCCTAATTTCATAAATTTGAGACCATAAAATATGATTAACATCTACCTACCAGAGGGCATAGCAATCTACACATTTCTACATCCAGTCTTATCTTCCATGCCGAGAAGACCATGGTAGACACCTGCCTAGTGAATACCTGCTATCTGTGGCACCACAATCACATAGGCTGAAGGGATCTTTGAATAGCAAACCTGCCTTGCCCTCCATCCATGAGATTAGTACATTGTCATTAGTAAGTACTGTCTATGCTAAAAATTAGTTCTATGGTATAAACATCAAGGGTGAATAGGAAACTTACCATTATTGAGGTGCACTTAGGGTGAACCACATGAAATTGTTGCTTTTGAAGGCAAAGGAAAAAAAGAAAAACAAAGAAATGCTTGAATATCAGTAATTTCAAGCATTGGAAGTATTGGAAGCTTCTCATATATTGACTCACCTAATTCTTACAACACATCTTAGTCAACGGTGCTATCGTGTCTTTTTGAAATAGCTGCTGAATTTATAATGCAAGGCATTAGGTAACTCTGATGATAATGTTTTCGTTCACTTCAGCGTGCTTTGTTTCTGGTACCTAACAGATTTCCTTTATGCAGTTGTAGTTCCTGACTAGAATATTTTATGTCTTCAAATAAATAAGATGGCATGGAGTTTGCAAAATGAAATATAAATCTTTTCAAATAACAAAGAGAAAGACTTTGAATGAAGAGTGCCTTCCTACTGAGATCTTTGACTCCAGGAGTTTGGAAAATTAAAATTTCCTATTTTTTCCTTTTGCCAAGGAAGATGCATCATTCCTTTTAATAAAAATAAGTACAATCTAAATCTTTCTTGACATTTCTAATCTAATGAAGGGGCAAGGAAATAAAATGCTGTGTTTCCTGTCATTTTTCCCCAAAGCCTTTGAAATAAACATGTTCAGTGATGACAGCATAATAATGAAAAATATATAATCAAAATAGCTACCTGACAGTTTTTCAAAGACCTGTGTGGGTATGAGAAAAGCAACTCATTGCCTGGCAAGACCAAATGGTCCCATACCAAAGTTAGATATAAAGAAAAGAACACTGAAGCAGCATTTGAGTAAGATTTTCATTAAAAGTGGCGGGTGAGTAATTAATAGAGACTTGCAGCATGTACTCAAAGCCAAGGCACATGCCACCAGGTTAGTGACGTATGTGAGGTTACATATCCCATTTCCATACATTTACTTGAACAAACATCTAATAAAGAATACTAGTTATATATTCTGATATTCATATCAAGAGATGAAAAATGAAATTTCTTCATTTCAGTTAGGAGTTATAGATATAAAGGATTATTTGGAGATTTTTTTTTAAAGCAGTGAATTTTGGTAAAATGTTTTCTAGATCAGAAAATATAAAGATCTTCAAAATATTCTAAAGCAGTAAAAATAATAAATATTACTGATAATTACACTAACTGAACTTACTGAGCACTTACTACGAAAAAGAAACTATGCTCTATTTGCTTATCAGCTTAGAAATATTCTAAATTGATGGGATTTTTATGAATAATTCCATTTATAGGAAAGCCTCAAAGAATTTAAGTGATTTTACTGAAAATAAAGTAGCCATTGTTACAAAGTTCAAATTTGAATCCACCGCTACCTTACTCCAAAATTCATGTTGTCATTAAGTATATATCCTTTGAATAATAATGTCTGGTATTTTAAAAAATAACAACAACAAAAACAATATTTTGCTTTTTAAATCATGCTATTGGTCAACTCATGAAACATATGTTCCTTCCTCCCTTTAAAAATCTTTTTCACAGGCCAAATGGTGTACCTCTAGTTGGTTGAGCATTGACTTGTGGACCAGAAGGTCACAATTCGATTTCTGCTCAGGCCTTATGCTGAGGTTGCAGGCTCAATCCTCAGCGTGGCGTGCAAGAAACAGCCGATCAATGGTTCTCTCTCATCATTGGTGTTTCTATCACTCTATCCCTATCCCTTCCTCTCTGGAATAAAAATCATTTTCAAAATAAATAAAAAATAAAATAAAAATCTTTATCACTATTTTATTTCATCAGTAAGTATTGGCCAAGCAAGAAGATCTAGATATACAACAATATGATAAATGACATAGTCTGCTACTGAGCTAAAAATAGACATAGATATCAATAAATCTAAAAGGGTATTAAAATAATTAAACCAAAATAAAATGAAACTAATATATATTTAAAATGAAAAATAAAGCAGTCCAGAAATATATCCTAATACACATGAGAAATTAGCATAAATATAGGAGAAGTTATAAATCAAGGAATAAACCTCAATATTAGACAATAATTGCAATTAGGACACCTGATCTTTATACAATAAGAGAAAGTAATTTTGATGGATTTAATAATTTAATATAACTAATCAACTATAAAACACAAAGAAAATAGAAGTAGATTACTAAATATTTCTGGTGGAAGAAAACTAAGCTTAAAAATGGAAGAAATCACAAATAAAAAGAGAAAAAAAATCAATAAAATTGAAACATGTCTGACCAAAAATCACAAAAAGGATCAACAAAAAACTACCTTTGTTATAAATATAAAATTAGACCCTAGAATGTTTTTAAATACCTCATGTCAATGTCACTTTGAAATCTCAGCAGTTAGCACACACAATGAATATAAATATACAATTTACAAAGATGAATAATCAAATTTTTCTAACTTCATATCTTAATACAACTCTCTCTACTTAAAGCATCTAAAATTAACTGAGGGAAAATCAATTATCTTAATGTTCTTTATGATACATATACTACTTATGGTACATATGTAAGCACTTTATCAGAAACACACACACACTAAAATTATTTTCCTTTTTAAAGAAAACTACAAAATAAACCATCCCTACTAAAAAATAACAGTTAAATTACCCAGAGTGATTTTATGAATTGAAGAAAATTATGTTTTTTGAGGTTCTTAGTTCTTGGTAGTAGTGATAGTTCTGAGTACATCATAGTAGATCTAATTAAAAAAATAAATATCACTTGTTTTTTTATTTTCTTTTTTGATTGAAAATAAATATCAATATTTGGGAGACAATTAAATTCAGTTCCGTGGTCTTGATGAAATAAAGGGACATTTAATCCAGAGTGCTTGCCAATTTTTAACATTTTTTAAAGATCAGTTTTGAGTGGTAGATTTTATATTACAATCTAAATAGAAGATCAAGGCCTTATTATAAATATTATCAGAAAATTTTCACTTTATATAATGGATAGAAATGCAACTCTACATTTTCTTTTTTCAAATCATTTCATTGAGACTTTCTTTGCTTAGGTGGCCACAATATAATGTAACAAATAATCTTCTATTGCTCTCAAAGCATTACATCTTTGTAAAACTGTAACTTGACCAAGTATTATCATCTTATGCTTAAATCCCAGTGGTAAAGCCAGGACTGCGCAGGGGAGAGAAACTTAGGCAATTAAATGTCCAACTGCTCCAGCGTTCTTTAATACTTGTTTCCCAGATCATAATTATCTCTCTCACCCACCCGCCCACATACTGCACACATATACTCACTCTTACGAAGCTAGTATACACTCAATACCTTTTGAATAATACATGGATGAATGGAATTTCTCAATAATATATTTTACCTTTTTCTATTAATTAACTCAGGAATTATAGGCTTCTTCCCTAACCTTATAATACATATATATTAGGGGAAAATTTTTTAAACAGAAAATCTGAAAAGCAAAGTAGGGATTGGGTGGGGAGGGGTAATTTAATAACACATGTTAACACTGGGTATAGTACCTTTGGGGAAAGCATTAAAGTTTTGTTTTTTCTCTCAAATGTTAAATTATTATTTAAAACATTATGAGAAAAAGCATTATGAAATACTTTTTAACATTTTTAGACATATAGGAAGCTTTTTTGTTTTCCATTTAAAAGCAATTAAAGAGAATTTCCTTAATCCCATAAGAGAAGCATGTTTTGAAATTAAATATAGAAAATGTATATTAAAAATGTGTAAACAAGCATGTATTATTAAATGTGGAGTGCAAAAGATCAACTGATTACCCACTGACTGATAGTGATAAATACATGTTTAGCTACTGATGTGATAAATTTAATTACTTTATAAAAGCATGATTTCATGATAATATAGTGCAACAAATATTGCTTCAACAGAATTTTGGGAAGAGATTAGGTAATTTTCCCTAAATCCTATAATTTTTAAATGGTGCAGTCACATTTAATACCTATTTATTTTAATTTCAGTGTAAGCAATCTTAACCATATTATTTCCATTAAGCGTCTAGAAGAGATCATCTGCCTGAAATCTTTCATTTATGTGTATATAGCTTCAAATTTTAGAGAGATTATAGAACTGTTAGAGTATGAATTGACTTTAGATTCTGATTGCTTGCAAACATGTTCCAAAACTTACTACATCTGGAAAAAATGGACTGTGATTACATACTTTATATCAAAACTATTTCCTATTTTCTTCCAAGATTTAGTAATAGATTTCTGGCAAGTTATCTTTCTAAAAATATGTCTCACTGACATATCAAATATGTTCATGACATGAGTTAATATATGTCCAAAACTTTCTTTATTTTTAGATTATATTTTTATTATTGACACTATTACAGATGTTTCCCAATTTCTCTCCTATGCCCCCCTCTACCCAGACCCAGCCCTTCTTTCCAGCTAACCCTCACCACATTGCTGTGTCCATGGACTATACATATATGTTCTTTGGCTATTCTCTTCACCTTCTTTCATCTTGTCTGTCCCACTCACCTTCCCTCTGACATCTGTCAATCTACACCATGTATTCATGACTCTGATTCAATTTTGTCCCATCAGTTTATTTTGTTCATTAGATTCTACATATGAGTGAATCATCTGATACTTGTCTTTCTCTAACTGACTTATTTTGCTTAGCATAATAAACTTCAGGTCTATCCATGCTATAGCAAAAGGTTAGAGTTCCTTCTTTTATAGAGCTGCATAGTATCCCATGGTGTAAATGCACCACAGTTTTTTTTTTGTGTGTGTGTGTGTGTGTATGTTTATCCACTTATTTATCCATGGACACTTGGGTCGTTTCCAGATCTTGGTTATTATAAAAACACTATTGTGACATACTACTGTACTTTAAGTTAGGGTAGTGAGGAGTCCAGTTTAAGTGTTCAAGAAAATTTGGTGGCTCAAAGAAAGAATATTCTTGTGGGTGTACTAGCATGTTTCCCTAAACACAATGATCACTGCTGTTTGGGTGAGAATTTATTTTTATGTGATAGCCTAAGTAGAATAATTAAATCCTTATCAACATAAATTATTTCTACAGGAAACAGGCTTGCAGGAAACATCTGTGCCTTTAAACACCCACATTTTGACAGATTGAAGAGACAGAAGTAGGATTTTGCAGTCTATGTATATACAGGGTGGGGCAAAAGTTGGTTTACAGTTGTGAGAACATGAAACACTGTTTATTCTTGTATTATTATTTATTTAGTACTAGGGGCCCAGTGCATGAATTCATGCTCCTTGAAAGGAACTGTGGGCCATAAGGTTGCAGTAGGCAAAAGAGTGGGTCTCAACCCATCCTCCCCAGCCCCAGGTCCCCTCTCTGCCAGCCGTCTGCTCCCACCATCGCCGCTCCCACACACTGACAGCGCTGGCCCAGCTCATACTCACTGATGGCATGGAGCAATTGGGGTCAGTGCCAGTAGCTGGTGCGAGTGGCAGCTGCTAACTCCATCACCCTCAGGATCAGGGGGAGTTGGAGAAGCCCCTGGAGAGGCCCTGAGGGGCGAAAGGGGCAGGCAGCCACTGCTTACAACCACTGCTGGCACCGAGTGTTCGGGGCCAGCACTGGGTGCTGGCAGAGGGTGTAAGCAGTGGGTTGGACAAGGGTGCATGGGAGCAAAAACTTTTCAGTAACCACCAGAGGCTTGCCCCAATGACAGTGACCAGCGCCCCACCTTGGTCTGGCACCCCCGCTCACCTGCTCCATCATCCCAACGCCCTCCATGTTCTGAGCTCTGCTGCCTATTGCCAACACCCACCATGATCCATTCACATTCCTGATGGTCAGCACACACATAGCAACTGATTGTTTGATTGTCCTGTTGTTCAAGACAACAGGACAATCCTAATTGTCCTATTTGCATATTAGGGTTTTATATACATAGGTTGTATTTTTTTAATACAACTGTAAACCTGCCTTTGCCTCACTCTCTCTTTAAATGCCTTTTCTCCCAACATTTTTTTTTTATCCTCAAGCCATATGCACATTGCAAATGTAAGTTTTATGGACAAACCACTTAATGTGGCATTAAGTGCCCTTTTGTTCAGATTTCTCATCCTTAATTCAAGAAAGATTATTTGCTTTGTCTACATCCTGAGATTATTATGAGATAATGAGATAATATACATATTTTAATGTACATAAATATAAGGCATTATTAAGGAATTATTAATTGATGAATATGGCTATGAGTAGAATTTCTCATTAGAGGAAGAGTTTTTCCCTGAAAAATTACTCATTAAGCCTTTATTTCAAGGTAATTGATTTTTCTGTATTATATGCAGCTTTTATTTAGGCATTTATTACTTATAGTCCACTTTATTCCTTCAAAGGTTTAATGTAGCTTACACTGTTAAATGCATGTAAAACAGAATGAGAAAATATAGATAATATTCTGCTTTAAGTAATATAGAGATAGATGTACTCTCCTCTAGATACAATATGAATACTTTTCTGTAACTAAGCATAAATTTAGGCCAGAGCTTGGAAGCCAAGGGAAAACGTAGAACCCGATATTTAATACACTTTTCATGTATCAAAGGACATATTAGTAGAAATACCAAGATATATACATAATAGATGCTCATTTATTAAACATGGCTAGATGACCGAGTTAACCAGGAAATATATTCTAATCCAGCTCAAGCCTATCGACACTAAAGTTTAGGTGTAACTTGACATGTAGATTTTTATATAAAGGCCATTGGGTGACCTAATTGTTACTCTGTAGAGTATATAAAATCTTTCTGGTGTATTTCTATAGTGCTCCTGTATAAAGCTAATGAAATTAATCAAATCATAACCCAATGAATGTTAGCTTTAAAATATATGGTTTCCACTAAGCCTGTTTTTTTTTTTGTCTTCAGCTTTGTGATGTCTGTAATTTTAATATGAATGCAATCAAAGTTGTCAAATTGTTTCCTATAAAAGTACTCTCTGGGTCTTGTAAAGAGAAACCCACTCTGTCATTCAAGGTCCTAAATATTTTCAGGTAAAAAATAATAACTTAAAAAATAAAAAATTGCTTTCAATTAATCCAATGTAAATAACCTAGAGGAAAGATTTATTCATGTTTTCCTGAGACATACTGCATTTAATTTTTGCAAATGTTTACAAATGTTCTGGTTCAGTATGAGTTGTTTTCCAATGCTTGCTTGATGATAGTTACAGTGTTCACAATGACGCTGAGACACAAGTGTTCACCGTGCTGATTTGAAAACTAGAAGTCAGACCTCAAATCTTGGTCATAACAAGTAAGATCGCACAGCACAGAGCAAGTCTGGAAGGAAGTTTGATGACTGATTGCAAGCCCACTGCTTCAGCTGTCTACACACAATGTTAACACTTAAGGGGTGCTCCAGGTTATCGCATTGGCTACACCTTCATTTGTTATTTGAAAAAAATTATGCCTAAAGGTTGACTGTGACTCTTTTAAGGTCCTATGATTGGTCATCATTCTTGGGAGGCTATTGTCATTTTAATCATTAATTTTATTGTGGAATGGGACTTGCTTTTTATTTAGACAGCAGCAGAAAACGAGACAGAATTTTGACTTGAAAATGGATCACTATGGAGAAATATTATCCACTTATGGACAAACCTGGTGCTGCAGAAAAATACAACTGAAACCAAATAATAGAATACAGAATGTAAAACACCTGTATTCTTTTAAAATCTAATTTAAACCTTATTTGTGTTGCTACTCCAAGAATTTTTTGATATTTACTATTTAAATTATTCTAAGCACCTATCTACTATAAAGCTAGAATATTTTTTTACAGATACTATAGTCTACTTTATTTCATTTTTTAAGAGAATGAATAAGAGAGAGAGGGGAGAGCGGGAGGGAGATAAGAAAGAGAGAGAGAGAGAGAGAGAGAGAGAGAGAGAGAGAGAGAAATATCGGTGAGAAAGATACATTGCCTCCTGAACATACCCTGGCTGAGGATCAAACATGAAATCTATGTATATGCCCTGACCAGGAATCGAACCTGCTACCTTCAAGTGCATGGAATGATACTCCAACCCACTGAGCATGTTGGCCAGAGCACTATTGCCTGCTCTAGCATCATACTCCAGTTTCTTCCTAATGTTCAAATTGCATTCCTTTCTAGAGCAGGTTTTAATCACACTATCTTTTTTTTCTCATAATGGAAAATAACAATTGCTTAATGCCAATCAGCTAATATCATTTCTGTTATTGCAAAGGCATTTTGTGTGCCTTTTCATGGTTTTCTCTGCAACCTTCTCATTTTTAATCTTCCCATTTGTTCCCTAATTTCCAACCTTCCATGCATATTTGCTGCTGTCAATTTATCATCAAGCTTTTCACATTGCACTTAAGGTTTTGGTACTAAATTAGAACAGGTATTTAAATGACTATAAAACCATGTGTATTGGCTTATTCTCCTTATTCATGTAACTGTTCTGTTAACCTACTTAAATATTACATTTTAAAAAAGCTACCTTTCATTCTTCACTCCTGTTTTCTAAAGAGGATGAGCTACATTCTCAATCCTTGACAGAGAGAATAGCTTTCTGAAAAAAGTTTGTAGAAAACAAACTTTTAGTATATATATTAGAGGCCAAATGCATGAAATTCATGCCAAAGTAGGCCTTCTTTCCCCCAGCTGCCTGCACAGACTTCCCTCTATCCCCGGCTTTATCTGGAAGGATGTCCAGAATGAGGTCTGGAATGATGTCCAGTCTAATGAGCATATTGCTCTTTTATTATTATAGATAAAAAGATACCTTCCCTTGTAATACCATCTAGAGCAGTGGTTCTCAACCTTTCTAATGCCATGACCCTTTAATACAGTTCCTCATGTTGTGGTGACCCCAATCATAAAACTATTTTCGGTGCCACTTCATAACTGTAGTTTTGCTACTGTTATGAATCGTAATGTAAATATTTGTGTTTTCTTTTCTTTTTTTTAACTTTTTTTAAATTTATTTTTATACATATCTCCCCATTGCCCCCCCTCCCTCCCAGGCATACCCCAACCCCCCAGTGTCTATGTTCATTGGTTATGCTTATATGCATGCATACAAGTCCTTTGATTGATCTCTTATCTACCTCACCTAACTTTAATCTTCCTGCTGTAATTTCAGTCTGTTTGAAGCTTTACTGTCTCTGTATCTATCCTTTTGTTCATCAGTTTATAATGTTCTTTATATCCCCCAATGAGTGCAATCATGTGATGCTTCTCCTTCATTGACTGGCTTATTTCACTAAGCATAAGGCTCTCCAGTTCCAACCAGGTTGCTGCAAATGTAAGAATCCCTTCTTTTTAATGGCAGCATAGAATTCCATTGTGTAGATGTACCAGTTTTCTGATCCACTCATCTGCTGACGGGCACCTAGCCTGTTTTCTGATGTTATTAGGCAACCCTACTAGTCGTTCTCAACCTGTGGGTTGTGACGCACAGGTTGAGAACTGTTGCTGTAAAGCATAAGACCATCAGAAAACACAGATATTTGTATTAAGATTCATAACAGTAGCAAAATTACAGTTATGAAGTAGCAACAAAAATAGTTTTGTGATTGGGGGTCACCACAACATGAGGAACTCTGTTAAAGGGTCGTGGCATTAGAAAGGCTGAGAACCGCCAAGACCGGTTTGGCTCCGTGGATAGAGCGTTGGCTTTCAGACTGAAAGGTCCCGGGTTCGATTCCGGTCGGGGGCATGTACCTTGGTTGCGGGCACATCTCCACTGTGGGGTGTGCAGGAGACGGCTGATTGATGTCTCTCTCTCACGGATGTTTCTGACTTTCTATCTCTCTCCCTTCTTCTCTGTAAAAAATCAATAAAATATATTAAAAAAAAAAAGAAAGGTTGAGAACCACTGATCTAGAGTTTTATCACTCCAGAATAGGGTCTGGGGGAATGTATGCAGAGAAGTACATTTTCTATTTCTCTCCTTTTGTATATCAACATAGGAAGGAAAGAACTCATACACATAATCTTGCTCTTTGGGCAAAGGCAAACATTTATATTTGAAATTATGTATTACCAGTAACTCTTTTACCCCTAAGAATCTAGCATCTCAAAGGATGTTTGTTCTTCAGAAATGTTAATACACTTTTATGATCACATCAGTATGAAAAATTTGGGTTAGATATATACTTGTAGTTATGGGTTATCTCAAAGCCTTTAATATGCTAATGTGTTGTGAAACACCAAAGAGTTTTAAGTTGCCCTGATATTCATATTTCTTAATTATATTTCACCTCAGAACTCCACGGCCCTAATTCTCCCTGGTACTTGCTTTGGAAGATGTTATTCTAGCCACTTGTTAAGACTAGAAGAGTAATTGCTCTTTGATCTCGCTTCTAAGTGGTTGGCCTTAGTTCATAGATAAAGATCATGTAACTTATGAATTGCTCCAAAACACTCAAACATGTCAGATTTCATTAACTTTTAAGTCAAATTGGCTCAAACCACCCACTCAATGAAATTAGCAAGAACTGGAATACTTATTATTTTCCATGGCTCTTGGTCTCCTTGTATGTAAACCTGGACAGGGCACTGGTTGGTAGTTCTCTGCAGAAGTGCTCTCGATTCAGTTAGAGTGATGACTTCTTTGACAACATCCCCTTCTTCTGAATCAACTCTGACTATTAGATCACAGAAACACTTCCTTTAAGGCCATGCCCCCTGCATAGCCATGTGAATGGCTATCATTTTGAAACCAGCTGGGTCTCATGACCAAGGGCATCATATCATCTTTCTCCTCCCTGTTTTATGTTCCTTCTCGCTCTTTCTCAAAATATCAGTCTTAATACTTCTCTTTCCATAACTTAGCTTAATTGTCTAGAATATAAAAACAATGCTTTTGAATGCTATCCTGTGCTCTTGCCTATACCTAATTGTTTAACTATGGAACATGAGAAATTGTCTAACTTCCTGCAGAAGCAAGGTGACTCATAACTTTATTCTGAGAGATGAAAACAAAAACATCGCATAGTAAAATTAACAAGAGACCAATTAATTTATTAATAATACACAAGGATATTAATAAAACAATCTACCTTGGGGATAAATAATATAGAATTTGGTGCGTATAGCCCAGATTCATAATATTAAGTGCTCAGAAGATTCCCAGTTCCCTGAAGAAAGAAATGTGTGATTTGTTTGACTAATTTGCTGCTATCACTGGCTAAATGTATGATTGATATTAACTCTGCATTTATGATCCTATAAAAGAACACCTTAACATCAGAAAAGTCAGAGACCTATTTCCCAGTTTTTGTTTTCTGTTTTGCATACAGCATAACTTATCGCCCTTTAAAATTTTTAAAGGCATTCAAATATGAGTATATAGCATTCCTTTAACAGTCTAATAAAATAAAGATTTTAAAAAATCAATTCTGATGAGTTTTCTCCATAAAATAGAACTTATTTATTCACTCATTCATTAAAAAATATAAGCAGAACCTTCCATATAAATGCTGTGTACTGAAATTTTTCATTGTTAACCAACATGAATAAATATAACTCAGTGTATCAATTTATAAAGAAATGCCATTTTTAAAGCACTTAATTTCACCAAATAAATTATCCTGGTCACTTTAACTCTTAATTCTAATGAGTTCTTGGTGAATAAATTAGCAATTTTAATGACAAAAAATGAGACTATAACTAATTTTAAAAAAGTGTTCCCCCCATCCAGTGAAACTCACATTAGGTAGTAATAATATTAAATGAGATCCATGCTAAAATGTGACATAGTATAGGGACCAATTTTGAGGTTAAGTTAATATATAGTACCAGGACTAGAGACATTTTACAAAATATGCCAAATATAAAAGCAGGATGATTGGACAAGTGACTCCTGCCATATATATATATATATATATATATATATATATATATATGCTTATATATGCTTATATATGCTTATATATGCTTATATATATTTTCATATGAACTATGGGTCAGAGAATAACTGATGGATGATAAATATAAGTCAATAATTAACTACACTAAAAACTAATATAGCAAAGCCTCTGTTGGTTTTGTTTTAATAAAAAGGTAAACATGGAAGAAGGAGAATAACACTATTCAAATTTCTCTATTTCCAGCAGAACTGTTAAGCACTCTCTTTGCTTTCTAGGCTTTGAGAGGTTCCAACACTCTACTGCTAACTGGCTGAGAGCTTTCTCATTCATCTACTGTCTGTTTGCCTTAAAACATCAGAACTGGGAGTTCAGGAGAGATGATGATCTCTGGGAGCAGCAGTGACTAAGGAGGATTGAGTGTAAGTACTGCCAGTCAGTGGAGACATTTTTGGTGTTACAATTACGTTCTTAAGGCCTGGAGCAGAAAATAAAGAAGATAGAAACAATCCCTAATTTACCCCTGACCCCCACAGACCAACAACTGAAATTCCATTCTTAAAAAAAGGAAGAAAGGGGAAGAATAAATTAAACGATCTTAATTCTCACCTTTTCTCTTGCCTCTTTTATACCTTTGATCTCTGACCTAAGTGATTTAAATTAACCTATTTTCCTGGACACATTTGTAAATACTAATATGCTTCTATGTTAGTATTTACAACATTTTACTCAACTTATTTGATAGACTTTTTAAAACATATTCTTATTGATTTCATAGAGGAAGCAAGAGGAAAAGAGAGACAGAAACATCAACAATGAGAGAGAATCACTAATCAGCTGTCTCCTGCATGACCCCCACCAGGGATCAAGCTCACAATCCAGGCATGTTGTCCTTGACCAGAATCGAACCTGAAACTCTTCAGTCCACTGAGCAAACTCAGTTAGGGCTGATGGAATTTTTATTTTAAAGAAATATTTGGGAGATGATTCAGGATTACAAACTCTACCTTGTAGGTTAAGTTCTATAACATATAACTCCAAGCTGATTACAGTTTGTTATCATGTAAGAAAAGTGAGGGATGAAATAATTAATCAGGCTCTTGTCTGTCTGGTTACTGGACTCTAAAGACCAAGCTGGCAAAAGCAGTATATCTTGTATCCCCAATATCTTCTATAGTGACAATTCCATAACAGGTGCAGAATAAGAAGTTTTTGATGGTGTGAATGAATAAATTCATAGAGTCATTAGGAAAATAGAATAGTCATCAAACAAGATTATGCTTTGATTTGCAATATAAAAATAACTAATGCACAATGTGCTCAACAGGATGTGAGGTGATCACCAACAGAAGCCTTGAAACAATAAATTCTTACAGGCAAATATCACTGATATTTGGTCTCATTCCAAAAGAGTAGAAATTCTGGTCCAAAGACTCGGGGACTTTTGTAGGTGTAGTCCCATACGTGAACAATTTTCAATCTTTTTCATCTCACGGCACACATAAACTAATTACTAAAATTCTGTAGTAAAATACATTTTTTTTGCCAATCTGACAGAAAAAAATAGGTATAATTTTGATTCATTGGATGGCTATTGTTGTTTCGGATGTTTTCATTTGTTGTTGTTTTCTTATTTGACAATCTAAGGGAAAAGGGGTTAGTGTCCCTAACTAAATGGTCAGAAACTGTATGTTTTAAAAATTTTCACAGCACACAGATTGAAAATAGTACTTGAGGTAGATAAAAAATGGAGCTATACACATTTCTCAATTTCAAATTCATTGAGCAATCAAGAGGTTTTTAATTGGTTTCTATTTATCTTTGGCTAGGAAAAACTATACAAGTCATGAAAAAATATGTAGGCTAAGGGTTTTTTAAATTGTAAATTAATAATCTGTATTTTTAAAAATATGCCAAGTTTCTTTTTAATTTGGACCCTGTGAGGGCTTTCATGAAGGAAATAATCATCTTAGTAAAACCTCACATTTAAATTCATACCTTGGGCTGTGGAAAATCTCTCTTGGGAAGCCCCTAGAGAGATGGCCCATTAGCCTATTTTACAGTAACTTGAACCCTAGCATGAGTATAAAAACCATAACCAAAAACCAAGTATTTAACCTTAAAGATATTAGTAAAAGTAAGAAGATATAGAAAATACATTTGTTCTAGCATTAAACCAGTTCTTCTTTTTTTTCCCCTAAATTAGCTCTTTCCCATTCAGCATGAATAGAAAATGATAAAAATGCTAAACCTAACATGCATAACCCCTATTCATCCCTTACCAGGAAGTCCCTCCAGAATAAATAGCCATCATATGAAACATTGTCTTCCATCATGAACTTTATCAGAGTGATTATAGCCCTTGATGTAGTCTAGCAAAATAGTTTGCTCAAAAGGTTTCCTACTTACTAATTAAACCAATCAAATCTAGTCTTGAGGGGTTCAAAGAAGGTAGAAAGCCAGTCACTTAGCTGGCAGTAGATTTCAATGGCAAAGTGGCATAGTTTCTGCTGATTATACTATAATTTATTTATATTTTTGTACTCACTTTCAGCATTTATATATCTATGCCTTGTCTCTTAAGTCACAAGTCATATGAGTAAGTAGATACTATACATAGCAGATGTTCAATTCTGAAAAAAAATGGTAAACAGAAGATCGGTTGACTGGTTGCTAGAATCAGAATTGGTAGATGTGGAGGATGAATAGAACTAGTCACAATAACAACAGAAAACAGGTTCACTCCTGTGGCTTATGACGAAGTTGATGAATGTCAGTATTTAGCTTGATCTAGTTTTTGAACTGAGATTTAGATGTACTCAATTTTTGTTGTTGTTGTTGTTTTTTCCATAAAAATTTGATGCAGGATCAGAATACCTAGTTTCTTAATCAAAATAATTTCCTCATTTCTTTAGCTAACCCCAATAGATCTATCTTTCCTGCAATCATAAGAGTTACAAGGACCCCACTATTTGTCAATGATTGGAGGCTTATAATGTTCCAGTCATTTTTCAAGGAGCTTTATGTTAAATATGTTAAATATTAACTTATTTTTAATCTTCACAACTGCACTGCCTGATGGTAATTATTTTTACATAACCTGTCCATCTTTATATAGCTAATAAATAGTGAATTCAGCATTCAAGATTAGGACTATGTCACTCCAAAGTACAGCTACTTACCAGTTACAGCCAATGGCTATTCTAAAAGCTTCAATTTCCATTGATTTGCATTCCTCATTCTTTATCCATCCAAAGGAAGAACATCATAAAGTATCTTTACTGTGTATAAAGTGAACCTACCTTGAGGTGCTGATGAACATGGGAGATGACATGGGATGTTTTCTGTCATTTTGTAACATGGCGGAACAGAATTTCTAGACTGTTGCCAGCTTACTCTTCACCGAGGTGCTTGCCTCTGAGATTCAGTGACAATTGTGCTCTCACTCCTTCCAGACACTCAGCAGAATACTTGGGATACTTCCAAGGTTCACAGGCTTCTTTGGAAGCCTCTGGAAGAATTGGTTTAATGCTTTAACTGGTTTAATGCTTTAACACTCTGATGCCAGGTGGTTCTCATCCCAGCCTTGTTAGGACCCATTGTGTCCTTAGCTATAAATTAGAGCCATGGACAGCAAACTGCGGCTCACGAGCCATATACGGCTCTTTGGCCCCTTGAGTGTGGCTCTTCCACAAAATACCATGGCCTGGGCGAGTCTATTTTGAAGAAGTGGCGTTAGAAGAAGTTTAAGTTTAAAAATTTTGGCTCTCAAAAGAAATTTCAATCGTTGTACTGTTGATATTTGGCTCTGTTGACTAATGAGTTTGCCGACCACTGAGTTAGAGTATCCTTGGGTTTGAAATGTGTACCAGTAGTAAATAGTAAGTTTAATTCAAACTTTTATTAGATCAAAACAAACTCATTGATACATAAAGCAGACGGAAAGCTATCAGAAGAGAAAGTGGCTGGTGTGGTGCATTGAGTAAAAAAGGTGAAGGAACTAAGCAAAAATAATCCAAAAATTCATAAACTCAGACCAAATATGGTGATTTCCAGAGGGAAAGGAGGGGTGAGGGAATGTAGAAAAGGGTAAAGCAGGGGAACATGGTGACAGAAGGAGACTTGACTTGGATGGTGAACATACAATACAGTATACAATGATATGTTATAGTACTGTGCACCTGAAACCTATATAGTTTTATTAACCAATATCACCCCAATAAATAAAAAATAAAAAGGGGAAAAACCTAGACAGGATATTTTATATGCTTTGAGGTGGTTCATTTAACATCTTGTTTTTCAGAAAAATCTTCACTTGGAAACAGTCCTGGTACTCTTTTGACTACTTATTAATATATTTATTTTTATTTACTTTTGTTGAATGCCTGAGCTATGTCTTTTGCTTGGTGGTTTAGTAAGCACATCCAAACTCTTCATACTTAACCTTTACTTAATTAATTATGTTGAATTTCATTTCTTTTGGGAGAGCAATGCACAGTGGTAGTAATGATTTTTTAAAGGTTTGAAACTGCCACCAAGCAAATATAAATTTTGACTGTATTTTTCCATTGCTTAAGTATTAAAATTGAGAATTCTTCTAAAAAAATCTTTAGAAGCTGAAGAATAATCTGTAGCACAAAGAAGTTGGCTACCAAAAGATAAATACTGTATGCAGCAGCAGCAGCGTTGAAACTCAGAAACCAGGAGCACTTTTAGATGTTTCCATAGTAAAGGCCATAGAAAAAATTATAAGGTAGCAACATTATTCTTGCTCCATGCAAAGAAGGAAGCAATACACTTTTACTGGGTAGTACCATGTGCAACTGATGCTGTTGTAATGACCTGGTTATCATTTAACAGGGAAGGAGAAAAGGAAAGACTAACTATAGACATGCAATTTTTACAGCTGTGCAAAAAAGCTACATTTAACATTCTCCAAATCTGTTCCCCACCGATCAATGAAGGAAGAAAGTAGACAAAAACAGTTTGGAGGAAGGAACCAGACAAGAACAGCTTAGACGTACAGTATGTCCAGTAAAGGTCCGAGTGATGTGGGAAGGGGCCTACCTGTCTACCAGTCATATCTGGGAACAAATTAGTGGCCAGGATGGGCACAACCACTACAAGCACATAAAACCTATATATTTAAACTTTGAAACAATAGACGTTCACTTGTGCTCTCTGGATACTGGCCTTGTGTCTGGCTGTGCTAGAACCCCAGCTCTACCTTTTCAAGGACTGGCTTAAGGGGCAGGAGACTTTGCAACCTGAGAAATGTAACTCCATGCCAACAAAACCTTCTTCCACATCTCATTCTCCCATATGAACTGGTGAATCTTAGAACATTCATTTTCTGAAGATTTCACAAGTACCTCATTCCCAAGAGTCACAGCAAGGGTTTGATTCTTGGGTAACATAACCTTGTTTCATTGGCTATACAGCTTTTTCTCAGGGTCTTAAAGGTCATGTCTGGATTAGACAGATGTTATTCAAACCACATTGGATTAGAGGAATCCTGGGGAATGGCTTCAGGAGCAACTTCACAGCAACTTCACCCCTCCCCGCTTCAGTTATCTATTAGGGGGAATTAGACCTTTGAGGAATACTTTGTTTTAAAGAAAAGGCTTCATGACTTACAAGGACAAAGGAAAGCTTGTACACCACTGAGATACAGTGTTTTGGGTCTTTTCTAATATTCTAGGTCTTTATATACCATAGCAATTTTTGTGCTTCCATACTATACTCTGCTTTTTTAATTAGAAGGGGGAAATTTTCACCATGGCTATACACTAAATGTTTCTTATTTAGTACTTCCATTATCCAGCGCTCCACTCTACTAGTCTATTTTGTTTTGCTTTAAGAAAGTCTACCATGGGGAGACAGGCTGAGAAATATATACATTTTATATGAATATTAATCTTTTTAAAAATCATATGAAATGGTTCAGTGATCTAATAGAGAGTTTTATTGTGTTGATGCATGTGTGATTTGAAAGATAATTACATAAGATTAAATTCCTTTTCTGAGCCAATCAGAAATGAGATCCCATTTATTTTTATGACCTAATAAACTTTGTGGAGGAAAAATTGTGCTATTAATCTCAAGCACAATGACAGAAATAAAATATTATGAATAAAAATTTTCCTCCTGCTTCATGGGCAAAATAATGGTCTCTCTTTACTAGAATCATCAAAAGTCTGTATTCATTATTTATAAAATAGAGCAATAGAAAAAATGATAAAACAATAAGGAAATTACATAAAGAAATGAAATGTGAATCACATTTACCTAAGAGAAAATTAATGTTGATAATATTTATATATAAGGAAATGAATGCTATAGCACACACACAAAATAGATTTAAATTTTTGCAAGACTGGTGCTAACCTAATACATGAAGAGCCTAATTCATAGAAATAAAAGTACACTGAAAATGAAATCTCAACAAGTATTTACATATTATTTACTATCTGCCAAGCTGGGGCAATTCATTTAACCTTTATTATAACTCTACTAGAGGCTCAGTGCATGAAAATTCATACACTGAAGGGAGGGTGTCCCTAACCTGGCCTGCCCCCTCTCACAGTCCAGGAGCCCTCAGAGGCAGGGGGCGACATCATCAAGGCTTGCCTATGCCTTGGGAATTGGCTGGGCAGCTGACATCCGAGGCTTGACTGCACCTGAGCCCTAGTGGGGTTGAGGGGAGTGGGCACCACCATCTTGTGGCTGTGAGTGCTGCCATCTTTGAGGCAGTCAATTAGCATATTGTCTCCTTATTGGCTGTGGGTGCCATCATCTTTGTGAAGGTGTGATGGTCAATTAGCATATTCCCTCTTTATTAGATAGGATGGGATTTGTACTATTTCCATAAAACAGATAAGAATAAACTGAGGTTCAGTGAGATTAAATAACTTGTTCAAGTTACACAGCTTGTGGTGCTGGAGTTTCATTTCAGCTGTCCATACTATAAGCTATTAACCCCAAACTCTGCCTACCCATCAGCATCTGACATGTCTTCAATCACCTCCTGGATATCTCCAACTCAAACATTGTATGCTGTATCCTCAAAATGAGTCCCATAGCAATGCTGCCCTTCTCACTTAATCATGCTCCAAGGGAAGGAGGTGGTGGGAATAGGCCTCTTCTGGTGTAGACAATGATGGAGCACACAGTTAAGAAATGCAAAATAGTAAATAAATACCTATTTTCTTTTTTTCCCCACCATGGGCAAACAATTTAAACTATGGAATACTCCTACCTTCTGACACCAACTGTTCCTCCATCTCCCTTTCACTTACACAAGGATTCTCACCTGACCCTTATGCTGATCCTGCTTCCAAATTGCTGTTCTCATCAACAGCTGTGTCAGCCATTTAGCCTTTCCTGCCCCAAACTTAAGAATTACATCTCTCTACAAAGTCTACATCCAACAATCTAAACTTTGACTCTTTAGATATTTCTAGTATCTAGCATCTGCACTGTGCCCTCGCAAGGTTATTTTTACTGATAGGTACTCATCAACATGATCTTTATGTAAACTCCATGTTCTCATTATTTGAAAAGAGTGTTGGCCTGTGGACTAAAGAGTCCTAGATTCGATTCTAGTCAAGGGCACATACCTCCATTGCAGGCTCGATCCCCATTCTGGTTGGGGCAGCAGATGTCAATGTTGCTCTCTCTAAAAATTCAACGGAAAAATATCCTCAGGTGAGGATTAACAACAAAAACATAAAAAAATAAACTAAAAAACACACACATTAACTGAATCTCCTAAATTATAAGAGTATCAGAAATAAAATACAAATTCCTTACAATGTCAATGATTACAGTCAACTAATGTAACATTAATGAATATACTCCTTCTGTTTGTTTCTCTCTTCTCTGCCCCCATCCCATCTGTCTCTTTGTCTATTAGCAATGAATAAGCATATTTTTATAATATCAGGATTTATTCATAGTTTGATTAACCGCATTTTCAGCCATTTAATGGAAACAACTAATAAGAGAATTTTGAAGTCAAAGAATATAACTGTTTTTTTGTTTGTTCATTTGTTTGTTTCAAAAGCTAAATTTATTAACATAATAAAATGAATGTGTGCTTATTGCAATTAAAACATACAAAATAAAACAAAAAGTAAAAATAACTCACAATACCCTGGCCATTTTAGGGTAATTTAGGCAAAACTGGCCCTCACATTTTCTCATCTAGATTACTGCTAACTAATTACGTCCTAATTTGCATCTCTGTCTCAGTCAAGTTTAGACTCACCCATTAACTTGACTTCCCATGAAGTTACCCCCATAACTTATTACGCATTAACTTAGCTCACCTGTTAAGTTACCATCCACACTGCTTCCAGGATGATTCTATTTTAAATTTCACAAATGCGAGGAAGTAATAATTCTCTCAAATTGCCATTCATTCCTCTACCCTCTGTCTTTTACATATTATATGAATTACCTCAGTACACCATGCTTTTTTAAAGATAGTTACCCACTTCACTTAATTTGCTTCATTTTTCAGCCCAGTAAAAGTAGAAGAAAATTGTGTAGTAGGTAAGTAACATCCATAGGACTGAGGTGGAATCTGGGTGCATAAGGGTTAGTCCTTACAGCATGAAAAAGTGGAACCAGGTAAACATTTCCTGATTAAGGTTGGGGTCGATCTGGGAAATGAGGTCACATCTAGACTCTTGGATAGTGAACTAGATTTGGGAACTAACAGAAATCAATATCGGCTAGATAGAATGGGACTAGATTATAAAGAGGTAAGGAGTGAAATGAAGAAGACTGAATTTATGTTAGCAATAAATATGGTAGCAGAATTTTGAAAAAGGGATGATATGAAATTGTGCTCTAAAAATACCAGCCTAACAATGACAGGTCAAATCAGACTAGAAGGGAAGTGGTGGATATTAGGCAAACAACCCAGTGAGCTGCTACGGTTCTTATAATGTGATGAGAATAGGGGACAGGATGGCACAATGATAGGCTAAATAACATACATCCCACAGTCACTAGTGCCAAAGCCCAAGCCGTGCCTATGTATTACTTATGCCCAGCATTATACTGGCACCTAGTAGTTATGCTGATTCTTTCATCTTGTGCTCTTGGATTCTCACTGGAAACTTGGCCTTGTAAAATGGAATCCAGTTGACTGTCTACTATACTCATATTCATTTGACAGGACATTTACCACGTTGAAAAATTACAAACGGTAAAAATAATTTGAACTGTTAGTTGTTTTTGTTTTTTTTAATTCTCGCTGGATGCTATGTGGTTTTGAGTATTATTTCCCACGTACCTCCTATGAAGCCTTGATTATTTTTAAGTGCCATTACTTGACATAGTTTATTGGGTGAATTGCTTTGAAAAACTATTGCTCAAAACTCGAGTTTTGAGTTGTATTTATATCTGTTTAAGTTTGTTTCATTGTTGACTCTACTTAAAAGCATTCTGTATAGCTTAAATAGTGTTACTAGGCATCTAAACTAATTTTAGCTTTCAAAGTAAGTTTTTTAAAGCTTATCTCTCTTAATATTTCATGCACTCAATTTTCTGATATTTTTATCCTTCTATATTTGTAACAACCAAAAAAAAATGTAATGAGATCCCTTAGTTTTCCCTTTCCATGGAGAATTTAATTGAGTGATCAATCACCGATACAAAGAGTCCTCCCTGCAAGGTCACCTTTATACTATTTTACACAGGCCCAGCCAACATGAAGCCAAACCTGTGTAATTATTTTACAATTATTGGTGAGGAAATGCTAAGGAGACCAAAATAAAAGATGCATGAATTATCCAATTCTTAAAGAGAAACAAACACACAATTATGTTCTATTATACAAAGTTACTGGTTACAACACAACAAAATTAGGGCTTGAAATAATATGTGATATTTTTATCATATTCAAAAAAGACTGTTCATTTTAATATCTTATAAGAATAATAAGCAACATTTTCCTGCTTCTATAAGAATGTCTGTTTCTGACCAGAACACGATCTGGCTTAATTTGATCTTGTGCATAGAAACAGGGATGGATGAAATTGTCTGAAAGTCTGACCTTGCCATTATCAAAATAATGAGTTTACTTTATGGCATATAATTTCCAATCAGGTGAAAGCTTCTGCTTATGTAAACATTTAGAGGGGGGTGGGGAAAGCAAGTACCTTCAATCAAACCTTGGATAAAATTCTACTGTCCCCAATCCAGATTTTTAAAAGGACAATTTGAGCCAAATTGTCCTTTTCCAGCTACTACTGCTAATGGAAGGAAAATGTTTTGTAAATGCTTAGCAGATGTTTAGTGGTTTTATCATCATCATTACCCACAAGTTATGCAAATTATGTAAATCCGTCATAGAATTTAAGGCTTATATGTACTTAATATACTTTGCAACTATTTCTCTTCATTTGGTAGCAACCTCTTTAGGATAAGAATTAGGTGTTTACTTTTTATTAATAAGAATGTTTTACTGCAAAGGTGACTTTATTTTTCCTCTTTACATATCTTTCATAGACACATTTAAATAACTGAAATAAAAGTAGAAAATGCAAATTCCTCATAATTTTATTTGCTCTATATTTCCACTTACACCTGTGAATATATTCTTAACTCCTGTATTTGCCTCTAGTTAAAATTGTTAGTTGCCTCCTTATGTATCCCTACTCTGTTCTGTAAGTAAATAAAACAGCACACCCCAAATAGCATTTATTATCATTGCATGAAAACCATCTCCTCATACTTGCTCAAGCACCACAGAACACAGAAGTGCGCTGTTCACTTCCAATGAGGTTAGTGATCTGGTCCTGATGTTTCATCTCTTGAAATGTCTTTCCCTTGACGATCTTGAGCAACTGCGTCTAGTCTCAGGAAGTAGGCTGTTGCTCGTCCTCCAGCTATCTTCTTTCTAATTAAACCTCCAAAAACTAAGAATTGGGGGTGTTAGTCTCCCTGGCATGGACACACTCTACAGATTGTTGGGTTCAAATCTCACCTTATACAGGTGACAGTCACAAAAATTATTGGATTATGTAAAGGGTTGTTTTGACAAAGCTGTCAGATCTTAAGAATCATAAAGTGTAATTGGCAACTAAGATATCATTTGAAGGGGCGTAAGTCAGAATAGCAGCAAGAGGTATTGGTTTTGGCTCACTGACAACATACTGTGGGGCTGTGGGGATTGGGGCCTGGAATCTAATCTCACCTTGACTGATAATTAGGTTTTATGACCTTGAAACAATCAGTTTGCCTCTCTTGAGTTTTTGTTTCTTCATCTGTAAAATTAGGAGGCTAGTCTAGACGTTCTTTATGATTCCTTCCAACTAAAATACGATGATCTATGGTAGCACTCTCCCCGCCCCCTCTCTCTCACCCCTCTCCCCTTCCCACTCAATCTAAAAGCAATGGGAAAATATTCTCAGATGAGGATTAAAAACAACAACAATTATGATCTATAATCTTTGGAGAGTACTGGTCCCATCATTATAATTTCTTTTATAAAATGATAAATCTATAAGACTGACAATATCAGCCAGAATTAAAAGGTCCATTATTAGCAATACATAGCCATTTACATTTAAATAAACTAAAATGAAATAGAATTGAAGTCGTTCATCTCCTCAAAATGTCACTTTAGTTTCATTTTAAGCGCTAAAACTACCTTCTGCACAAAGTAGAATTCAGGTCCTTAACAAATTGTCACCTTAGAAAAGAAAATGTAAGTTTTTACACCTCCTAGCCAAAGCTGTGCGAGTCCTTAGGAAGGATTCTGAAAGGCTGGACTGGGTCTTGTGCACAACCCTTGACTTGTCATGTGGGCTGGGAGATAGGATGAGGAAACCAACTGGCCTTTTTATTCATGGCTAGAGAGGGAACTGAGGAGCAGTGCACCTGAAAGAAGTGCACCTGTATAATTGCCTTCAGTTCAATGCACCAATCATTGGATGTATTCTGACATTGGGTGCATTTTGCCAAATGCATATGCTCATATAATCTACATAACCATGTGCCTTTGGAGATACAATATTTCAACCACCCCAGAAACTGCCCCCATATTTATATTTATAGGGACACATGAAATGGTAGAATGGTAGAGTGGAATGCTTTAAAGCATAATTTCTTATAGAAAAACTTGGGTTTGATTCTTGACTCTTATCTTAATGATATTTTTAATTTCCTTAAGCCTCAGTGGCTCTAAGTAAAAAGAATAATAAAAGTAGATATTTCAAGAATGTCATGAAGAGTAATAAAGCAATAAATATAAGCAATGAAGTCATAAGTCAATGTCACCCTGGAAATGGTATGTATAATACAGCAAATGTTAGCTTTTGTTTTGATGACATTAGAAATGCTTCAAGCTTCTTGTTCTATGCCTGTCCTTTAAATTCCCTTCTATCTATAAATGTGGAAGATTGATCTGGATTCTACCATGATTCATTGTGAGGAGGAACAATAGGTCAAGTGTTCTCATACTTTTAAATAAAAGATCAAAGCAGAGGAGGAAAGTTCAAAATGAAAGTCCCTAAAAATCAAATCAAAATATGGTATGATGATTCAGGCTCTTTTGGTAAAATGTTTGAGCAATATTGAAACTGTCAAGGTGCATAACCTGGTTTTATGAGCCTGAGAAAACTTCACAACAACAGCCTTCCCCAAGTTATATTCTGCCAGTTTTATAGGTGACTCATCTCAGCTGAGATTTTCAATGAAACTCTTTGTGATATAAAGCAGCCTGCTATAAAAACAACTCTAGTACAAATCCCATTTTTACATAATGCAGTGGAATAGAAGTGCTATTTTATGGAATGACAATCACAGGGTAGCTTATGATTTCCTGTGTTTACCCCAGAGTGGGAGGCAGTCCCTTGATCTGTTCACTTTGTGCAAAAGAAAACCCAATTTTTTCAGGGATTCAGTGAGAAGCATGGGATCTGTGCAGGGGGAGTAAAGGGTCTGGATCTCTTGGGTTGGAGCCTGCTGTAGCTTTGAGGTCAGCCTGGCACTGGCCGTGTGGGAGAAACAGATGATTGGCACTTGCCTCTGAAACACGGGCTTAAGGGTAGGCTGTAGGCTCTGAGGCAGACTTGTGATGTAACTATTTAGCTACAGTATAAAAAAAGGGTCCTGCCATAATATAACAGCATTAAGAAAAAGTCTTTCTAGTTATTTCAAAAAAAATGTCTTCAATGTTCTGTAAAAATGGTCTGTAATAGATACCATTGCAGCAGGTCCCTGCACCTTTACCTCATGGACTACCACCTGACTCCTGAGAGCCAGCTGACACCTGTGCTTCTCTCTTAAGGGCTTTGTCTTGTCACTGAAGATCGCTTTGCTACTTGGCAGTTGGAAGAGCTAGGGAATTAGCCCTCCTAGGAGCAACCCTCGTGGAAAACATCCAAGGTCTAATGTGAGTTGACATATGGATGCCTGGGCAGTCCTGCCTTCCAGCTGAAAGAGCACTGAGGCAGCATTTCACACTAGACCTAGATGCCCTCCTGTACATTTAGTATGGCTGCCTTCCATAGCTGCTGTTTTGATACTGCAGCTCCATCGACCTTCCTTTCTTCCTTCTTGTATCCTGCCAGTGTTTCCTTCAACTCCCAAATCAACTATTTGAATCCTCCTTAAGAGTCTACTTCTTGGGGATCTCAGACTAAAACAGTCTTTACACCAAATGGGAAAAGGAAACATCCTTTATAAAAGCAACTATGAGGTAGAGGACAGAGTAAGAATTTGAGAACCACCCTCTTCCAAATGAGTCTGTCTTTTGCCTGAATTCAATTCAGTTCAACAAATATTCATCACGTACCTCCTACATAGAGAGCATTTTCCCCAGGTATTTAATAAGGGTAGACAAGTACTAAATAAGGAAATGCAACCCATCCTGAAACTTCAACACAATTTACAAAGTTTCTTTCAAGTGTAAATATTTTCCATTTTCACAAGGAGAATCTTTCTTGGAATGACATTTATCCTGATCAATTCCTAAAAGTAGCAATTTTGTCAGAATCACTTATCTAGTGATCAAGTTCAATTTTGTAACGATTTTTAGATTATGATGGTTTAGGACTACCTTGAACTAACCCTGTGGACAGGAATGGGTTAATTTTATTTTTAAAGAAATCATAAGAGAGCAAGATGTTTATATAGCTTAATATGTCCTCACTGGCAATGTTTATGTTTAGTAGAATGACTGCTTTCCTTGTTGTTAATAACTGCAAGGAGAAGACATTTTTTAATGCAAAAATATTTTTGTAAAAAAAGTGTTTCCAAGTAAGTTGACAATTGAATAACTTGAGAACAATGCATTATTTTTTACATCAATTGCTTCTTTCAGGCAAAAATTTGAGAACATAGTTCAAGTGAACAAATCAGAAGATTCTATGCATTTATGACTTGAAATTTGCTTTGCATGCACATACTATTTATACATCTGTGACATGCATCATTTGATTTGACGTTTGCTTAACTGAAATGAAACATGATGGGCTGACATTATCAAACTGAGCAGATTTTCTGTGACCTTAAACTGAATGTTCCAGGGTATGTGCAGAAGGAGTGGCAAATGGATTGAGCATAAAAGCAGCAGATGCTATCACCTAGGGTTAGTCCAATGTTATCATTAAAATGCATTTGACTGCAGCAGATAAGTCAGTTGCATAAGAATGATCAGTTATGTGAATATTATATTATTTATAATAATGTGATTTTTACTGGGGTTACTGAGACAATGCAGGAATGGGCCATTTTTTTTGCAGGAATATTTATGAACTTTAAAAAAATCCAAAGAAATTAACACCATTTTTGGTTAATGACAGATTGAAGAAAAATATAAAATGTAGGCATGAAAATTTGATAATTAATTGGACAACTAAAAGACAAGAGCATTTTTAAAATACCAATGTCGATTCTTCATGCATTTTATTTTATAATTTTAATATCATCCCATAGTGTTAAATAATATTTAATATTCATGGATACAATAAATACTTATTGTGTCTTTAGTGTGTCCTTAGCGTGCACAGCACCATGTTAGTGCTTAGGGTTGAGAAGCAAACAAGGTAAATACAAATTTTTTCCTCTTAAAAGAACAAAGCTGGTTATATGAATATGAACAAAACATGGTGTTAATCACAGTGACAGTCATCATTTCAAATGAGTATTTGCCTTATAAACTGCATTAGACTTCTTTACTGAATAAATGTTATAAATGATAATAGTTTCTCATTAAGCACATATTGTGAACTGCACTGGGCAAAAGGATTGTATGATCTTATTTAATCCTCACAGCATCCTTATGAAGTATGTACAGAACAGATCTGGGTTTTATGGGGATTCAGTTTTACAGGATATGAGAATCACTATGCACATGCAGCCTTGAAGATTAAACTTTGTTGGTTTCATAATCCTCCTCCCACCATGATTATTATACCAACTTTTCATAGGAGGAAATCAAGACCTAAAAAGCCAATGCAAATTTTAAAAGTGGAATTAATCTGCATAAAAATTAAGTCTATATGTAGACTGGTAGGTAGTTTTTGTACCATGGCCTTCACTAATCCTGTCCTCTGAATTTTGTGGGACATGAATGAACATATAACATTGGCTAATTTCCTTGATTCTAGCACTGATGAAATCAGAATCTTTCTACAGATGGAGACATTATGAAGTGCTCAACTTTAGTGCTAACACACATCTGTGAAGTAGAAAACATGCCTTGGGAAGCAGGGTATTTAAGTCTTGTTTCAATGGATTACTTAAAGTTGTTCAATTGATGACTTGATGACGAAAAGTGTTCTACACACATATGAGTTGCATGGCTTAATTTGTACCATTAGTGTTTGGATACACTAATTCAATCATTGCTTCCCAAGCAACAGCATCACATATTCTGATAAAAGTAATCTGACAGTTGATTGGTTTCAAGTGTCATTATGTAAAAGAAAATACTTGTCACTGGGATAAGTGGAGAAGGTTTAACACTAACTAGAGGCCCAGTGTATGAAATTCATGTACGGGGAGAGGGGGAGTGTCCCTCACTCCAGCCTTCACCCTCTCCAATGTGGGACCCCTCAAGAGATATCTGACTGCCTGTTTAGGACTGATCCCACCAGGCAATTGGACATTCCTTTCATAATCCAGGACTGCTGACTCCCAACTGTTTGCCTGCCTGCCTGCCTGCCTGATTGTCCCTCACCACTTCTGCCTGCCAGCCTGATCAACCCCCTAATCATTCTCCTGCTAGCCTGATCAATGCCTATCTGCTCCCCTTCCAGCCCAATTGTCCTCCCCTACAGGCCTGGTCGCCCTCAACTGCCCTCCCCTGCTGACCCAGGTAATCTCTAACTGCCTTCCCTTGCCAGCCTGGTTAGCTCTAACTACCCTCCCTGCAGGTCTGGTCCTTCCCAACTGCCCTCTCTGCCAGCCCAGTCACCCCCAACTGCCCTCCCTGGTAGACTTGATCCCCCCCAACTCCCTTCCCTGCAGGCCTGGTCCCCCCAGCTGCCCTCCCCTGCAGGCCTGGTCTCCCCAAACTTCCCTCCCCTACAGGCCTGCTCCCACCAATGCCCCAAGATGCAAAGCCTTCTCTGCACTCTCCTGCTCAGCTCTCCTGTCAGGCTTGCCAGGACACCAAGACTTCCCCCTGCTCCCTGCAGGATCCATAGCTCAGGCCAGTGCCATCATTTTGGCCCATCAATTTGCATATTCCCTCCTTATTGGCTGTGGGTGCAGCCATCTTTATCATGAAGTGATGGTTAATTTGCATGCTACTCTTTTATTAGCTAGGATAATTCCATAATATTTAACTCCACTGCAGAGGAAGAAAATGTTGATCAATAGCCAAGGCTTATGCCCAGAAAAGTATGCTGAGATTTGTGGCTATCATGAAACCATAATTTAAAAATATAAAGAAAGACTCTCTTTAACTTTGAGGTTTGCCAAGGAAGTTGCACATATATTAAAATTTCACTTTTTAAAAAATGATACAGCTGAAACTGGTTTGGCTCAGTGGATAGAGGATCGGCCTGCGGACTGGAAGGTCCTGGGTTCGATTCCAGTCAAGGGCATGTATCCTGGTTGTGGGCACATCCCCAGTAGGGGGTGTGCAGGAGGCCGCTGATCGATGTCTCTCTCTCATCGATGTTTCCAAGTCTTTATCCCTCTCTCTTCCTCTCTGTAAGAAATCAATAAAATATATATAAATTTTTTTAAAGAAATGATACATTTATATGCACATACACAACTCTGCTGAAGTGAAATTGGTATGAGAATGGTAATTTAGATTTATAAAAGCAAGAATTTAGAAATTAATTAATCAATTCCCACTCTTTGATAAAATTCAAGGGTATTTCTATAGCTTTCCAGTGATACAAAGGGTTCCTTGTAGAGAACACTTTAGTCTTTCCCATTGAGTCAACGAAGAGCACTGTTGAACATAAGACAGCCCTCGACATCATAATTGTGTCAGTCTCACTAGAAAAACCCAATGTACTAGAGAGAAACCAACGATTATTTGTGATGAGCATTTAGTTGGTATCTATAAGAGTCCTATAGCTTAAACATGTAGGGGTTATCTGTATTTACTAATGATACCATGTTCTTACTCATTTTATCTGCCTTTTCTTCACCCCTGTTGAAATATTCTCATCAGATATTGTTCAAATCATAGTCAACTGTTTTATGCTTGAGAAAATTAGATGTTTTCTTGTATTGCTACTAGACGATTTAATTTCTCTTCTCTCTCTATCTTTCTCTCTCCCTCCCCCTCCCCTCTCTCAGCATTCTTGGTAATATTTAAGAAAAATACTCTGGTGAGTTCTGAAATATTTTTGGTTATCTTTCAATGAGATTGATTACTCTGAGCATTTAATACTCACAATCAGAAAAGTCCTAAGGTGTCAAGGCTGTGGTCTTGCCCAGTTCTGTGATTTTAAGATTGCACATTTATAGATAGCACTGAAATATTATTTGGGTTTCACAAAACTTTGACTTTACTAGATTATTATCTATATCCCAAGGAGGAATGCTTATAGAAGATTTTGTTTTATTGTTACAAAGAGAATAAACTATATATATATATATATATATATATATATATATATATTTTAAAAAGTCAAATGCAAAGGATTAATCTCTAGAATTTTTGTGTCAATGCCTAAAAATAAAGAGAATCTTTTTAGTAAACGAAATTTATCAAAAATATATTTATAAAATCAATAGACTATTTCAAACTATTTTAGTAAAGAAAACTTCTCTCTACATTACACTCATTACCTGAAGCACTATTTTAAACATGAACATATGGACAGAAATAATTTAGTGGAAAGAAGGAATTTGAATACAATTCCTAAACTGTAGGGGGCGTGGAGGTAGCATCTCAAACAACTGGCTGAGCACTGCAAGCAGAAAAAAAAACTTATTTTAGTTGACCTGGCAGGTCTGTGCTCCTCAAGATGCTGGAAGGTTCTGTTCTCAGATACACTCCTCTCACCTCCTCCTTCTCTACTCCGGATCAAATCTGTTAGTTCTTTGAAATGCCCACACTATTTCATTTTTCAATAGATAGTTGAAATGTTTTGTCAAAAAGGCATTGCAAGTTCAGTGAACATATGCACTCTGAAATGACAGTATCTGATTTCTAAAGCTGTTCTGCAATCTAGCGAGTGAGTGATCAAGGCAAGTTACTTAACTTCTTTAAATCTCAGTGTTTCCCTATACATAAGGACAGACCTTGTAAGACCCTATGCATCTTAAGTGGTATGTAACTCAAAATAACCTGACACATAAGGATGATTTGTGGGGAGATATTACAATGAGATTTTTTCCCCCAGAAATAGTTTCCCCTCAAAGGCTTTCTCATTTGAGGGATGGTCAGGAAGCATATCAACCTGTTGTTCTATTCTGTCCAGAGCAAAGAGGGAACTGATTTGCCCTGAGCATCAAGGGTAAAGCCAGTGTAAAGTGAGGTTGGACCTTGCCTGTGGAAAGTAACTGTCTAAATTCCTTTAATTCAATGTCACATCCCAAACACTAAACTTGCCTGATCAGATCATAGCCCAGGATACAGAAGAAATATAAAGTCCATCGCTTCTTCCTGGTAGGTCTCAGGAGATGAGGAAACCTGGTGGTGAGATACCTGTTTCATAGTGTTTTTTCTCTGTGTTTGAGAGAGAGAGATGGGAAATTAAAATAGAGAGAACCCTTACAGTAGATGTTTTATTGCCTTATTCCTACTTAGATTATCTTGTACAGAATAACCTCATAGGCTTCCCCCATCTACAGCCTGCTGGCTAGAGCAGTTGCAAAACAGTAACTAAAAGTTAATATGGTTCACAAAAGAGAATGCCTGAGCAGATATCATTGAGCAGCCCTTGATGTTTTTATAAGGGGAAGGTACTGAGTGTCCCTGTACATCTTTAGGAATGCAACAGGAGAGGGGAAGGGCGTACTCAGATGTCAGATTTGAGCCTGACTACAGAGCCTGAAGAAAGAATTGCCCAGGAAATGGGAGACTGAAAATAGCAGAAAGTCATTCAGTCTGAAGCTGGATTGAAGCCATGGCAGGTTGTTAAGTGAACAAACTTTATTGTCAAATATAGGCATTATGCTGCACATCAGATCTCCAGAAACCTTTAAAGGTGATCGATACATTTATCACCTTGATATGAAGGTCATATCACTGGTGTATGCATGTGACCAAACTCATCAAATTGTATACATTAAATATGTACAGATTTTGTATAACAGTTATATCTCTTTAAAGCTCTAAACAAAGATTCATTCATAGTGTGACAATAGATGGTGAGATGGGGGAAGATTTAGTATTCACCAAAAGTCCCAAGGATGGTCAAAGCTACATTGGCCAAAATGGGCTGTGAGTCTGGGTCTTCTCTATCTTAAAATATGGAATTTTCAATGGGCATAAAACATTCCACCCAGGTTTATACTCTACCTTTAGGTAACGGAATACCTTGGCTTGAAGTGGTAGTTGATGTTGAATAAGAACAAATCACTCAGGAGTGCTGAAGTCAAGGAGAGATCCAAGATGAGGTACACATTCCCTGAGTCCCCATAAGAGACCAGGAGAGTCTCTTATTTCAGAGGCAGCAGAGATGTAGAGCAGCAAGAGAGGCTACTATGTGTCTCTCCTAAACTAGTTCTGAACATGACTGGTCAAGGACCCAGGGAA
This sequence comes from Lasiurus cinereus, assembly GCA_011751065.1. NCBI lineage: Eukaryota > Metazoa > Chordata > Mammalia > Chiroptera > Vespertilionidae > Lasiurus > Lasiurus cinereus. The sequence goes on from JAAGEH010000307.1 coordinate 42,627,106, forward strand.
AACTGAAGCCTTTTCTATTTCTACTCTAGAGCCAGCTCTGCCCTCTCCTCATATGGCTCATTTCCAAATATTTAAGTAGTGATAACATCCCTGAAGGAGGAGGCACTAAAGGGATGAAGCTTTAGGAGTCAATTATGAAGCCCTCAGTTCTTCACTTCAGAGCTCATATATCCAAACAGCATACAAGTCCAAAAGATGACTCCTTATTGCCTGCATTACACAGAATCTTTGTCATGACTATGGTGTCCTTAGAAACTCCTAGACTGGCTGACTCAAACCTCAATAGTATTTTATCTTAGACACGTCACAAGCATGTACGTTAGACCAAGCATGTCAAACTCGCAGCCCGTGGGACACATGCCTCATTTATTTGGCCTTTGAGTTTGACATACTTGCACTAGACAGAGGCACACCCTAAAGAAACAATCTACACTGACAAACCTAAAGTTTGAAATTTCTCTTTATTAAGCAATGAAACACAAGGGTGGGACAAGATTTAACCACAATGACACTGTCCCAACCCTGTCCTAGAGCTTCTTGTTCCAAGGGTGAGTGAATAATTTAATCTTCAGAAGCCATTAATTCTAGTTCTCCTTCAAAGAGTCAGCAATGGTCCCAGTTAATTTCATTTTTTATTTGAGACTATGAATATTCAGAAAGTGAAAAAGGGCAACCATCATCTCATTATATAACTGTATTCCTATTCTTTTTTTCCCTACCAGTAATACTTTATTGATTTATTAATCAGCAACAAATCAAAGGATAAGGACATGCCATTTCTTCATTAATTAGTCATAGGCACAGTCAACACTAACTAATCAGTCTCATTCAACTGTAAATAGTTTTTTTTATATCTCTTGAGAAAGGAGAATGAAGTATAGAAATTTTATTATGCTTTAGAATATTTTCTCATTGAATGAAATATGTATATATTGAGCATCAAGTATAAGATTTAAATATCGAGGAACAATAATCAGGAAATAACTTTTAAAGCAAATAGTTTTTATTAATAACCTGAACAAATTGCTTGTCATCAGCTAGAACAGTTTTCTATTTGCTTATTTATTTGGTTTTAATACATCCAGGCTATAATACTACTATCCTCTGCCCCAAAATTAGTCCATTAAATTGAAAAAAAATAGTAATAGTAAGAACAGATTTTAGAAACTAAAATAATGTCCCACTTATCTGCTTGCTGAATTTTAGTAACTTTTCCTACATTGAAACAAATATTTTCCTTCTATGATTCACACAGCCAATCATCTACACATTGATCATTCATCACATTTCTGTTTGACAACCTCTACGTGCCTAGCATTATCCTAGGTGCTGTATTTACTGTATAATGTACAAAATTCATGTATTTCTTATGATCATCTTCTACCCTTAAATGGAGGATGTGAACATTAAACAAATATAATTGCATTATTATAAATTGAGATAACTTCCCAAGATAAAAATAATTACTTCTATTTCTTTCTTTTTTTGTTTTTGTTTTTTTTAATTAAATCTTTATTGTTCAGATTATTATATTTGTTTCTCTTTTTTTCCCCTCCATATCTCCCCTCCACCCAGCTCCCACCCTTCCCTCTACCCTTACCTCCCTCCCGTTGACCTCATCCATAGGTGTATGATTTTTGTCCAGTCTCTCCCTGTATACCCCTCACCCCATTGCCCCTGAAAATTATCAGTCCACTCCCTTTCTGTGCTCCCGATTCTATTATATTCACCAGTTTATTCTGTTGATCAAATGTTCAATTCCCTTAATTTTCAGATTCACTTGTTGATACGTATTTGTTGTTCATAATTTTTTATCTTTTATCTTTTTCTTCTTCCTCTTCTAAAAGAGTACCTTTCAGCATTTCAAATAATACTGGTTTGGAGCTGATGAACTCCTTTAGCTTTTTCTTTTCTGTGAAGCTCTTTATCTGCCCTTCAATTCTGAATGATAGCTTTGCTGGATAGATTATTCTTGGTTGTAGGTTCTTACTATTCATCATGTTGAATATTTCTTGCCACTCCCATCTGGCCTGCATCGCATTGTATCTGTTGAGAAATCAGCTGACAGTTGTATGGGTGCTCCCTTGTAGGTAATGAACTGTTTTTCTCTTGCTGCTTTTAATATTCTCTCTTTGTCTTTTGCTCTTGGTATTTTAATTATGATGTGTCTCGGTGTAGTCTTCTTTGGGTTCCTTTTATATGGGGTTCTGTGTGCTTCCTGGACTTGTAAGTCTATTTCTTTTTCCAGATGTGGGAAGTTTTCAGTCATTATTTCTTGAAATAGGTTTTCAGTATCTTGCTCTCTCACTTATTCTGGCACCCCCACAATTCTGATGTTGGTACGCTTGAAGCTGTCTCAGAGGCTCCTTACATGATCTTCACATTTTTCGAATCTTTTCTTTTCTTGCTTTTCTAGTTGAGTGTTTTCTGATTCTTTATATTTCAAATATTTGACTAGATTCTTCTCTTCCTCTAGTCTGCTTTTAGGTCTCTGTACAATATTTTTTAATTCAGTCAGTGTATGTTTAAATTTTAGTTGGTTCTTTCCCATCTCTAGTTGGATCTTTTTCATCTCCTCTTGGGTCTCGCAAAATTTATCCATCTTTTCTAGGATATTCTTGAAAAATTTTATAAGCGTGGTTTTGAACTCTATATCCAGTCATTTGTTTTCCTCCATTTCTTTTGTTTGTGATCCCTTCCCTTGACTCCACATTTTCACTGTGCCGGGGAAACTTCTGTGTTGGATTCAGCCTTATGATACCAGACTTGCAACACTGCAGAAGCCTCTCTGTTGAGCTTGGGATGGGTGGAGTCTCAGGGCTTAAGGGACAGCCTTGCCTTCCAGTCGGCCCTGCCCTCCATGGCCCTGGAGTCTCACGTGACTGGGTAATCGCTGAAGCAGTCCCTTGCAAGCGCTGGTGCTCTCCCAGTGCCTCTAGACTGTTGCCATTCCAGTTCCCTTGTGCTCGGGGACCATAAGAGTCTGGGTTCCCAGGGTTCCACCCAAAACTGGGGTTTAGTGCAGTTAGAAGTGGCGCAGTTGGGAGGATCTGTCTCCCACCCACTCGCGAAAGCCAGAGGCACAATTGGCAGCCGGTCCTCTGTGCACAATGCCATGCTTGTCACCACCACTTCAGATCTTTTGCGACTCCCCTAAATTTCCATGCACTTCTCCCTTTTCACAGTCCAAACTCCTCCCGTATGAGTTTCTGCTGGACCTGGGGTTTAGTGTCGTAGGATAAGGGGGTTCAATGCCATTGAGAGTCTCTGTTTCCCTCCCGCCAGAGAAAACCAGCCAGGTTCTCCAGCACCCGCTCTCTCCACGCACACATCTCCATACCTCAGCTTTTCGCAGCTCCTCTGGGTTTCTGTGAGCCCCTCTCTTTCCTTCTAATTGTAGAATTTCCACTCAGCCAGCTTTCGTGTGTTTCTGGATGATGCCCATTCTGTCTTTTAGTTGTAGTTTTGAAATTATTGTGCGAGGCAGCAGTGTACGTGTTTACCTATGCCACCATCTTGGATTCTCTCACTTCTATTTCTTGATTCTGAATAGTTTTGATGGTATCAATTCCCCATGCTTGTCTGAGATCTCTGATAAGTTAGCTTACAATTAAATGCATATTTCTCAAAAATACACATTTTCTTATTTACATAGCTCTTTTCTGTCATTTACTTAGAAGAACAAACCATTCTTCCAGTTGGTTTTTCCACAGTTAATTTTTTTAAATATATTTTATTGATTTTTTATAGAGAGGAAGGGAGAGAGATAGAAAGTCAGAAACATCGATGAGAGAGAGACATCAATCAGCCACCTCCTGCACACCCCATAGTGGAGATGTGCCCGCAAGCAAGGTACATGCCCCCGGTCGGAATCAAACCCGGGATCTTCCAGTCTGCAGGCCGACGCTCTATCCACTGAGCCAAACCGGTCTCGGCCCACAGTTAATTTTTTTTATTTATCTTTATCCTCTATATTGAATTTATTGGGGTAACACTGGTTAACAAAATTATACACCATTTAGGTACACAATTCTGCAATGCATTATCCATACACTGTATTCTCCATATATATATATATATCATACACACACACACACACACACACACACATATACACACACGTATATATAGTATTGATTTTTTTACAGAGAGGAAGGAAGAGGGATAGAAAGTCAGAAACATCGATGAGAGACACTGATCAGCCGCCTCCCGCATGCCCCCGACTGGGGATGCACCTGCAATCAAGGTACATGCCCCAACTGGAATCTAACCTGGGACCCCTCAGTCCGCAGGCCGAAGCTCTATCAACTGAGCCAAACCGGTCTTGGCCTGTATTCTTCTTTTATTTTTCTAAAGTAACTATATTTTTCCTCAGTCTACACCATATCAGGGTAACTGTATTATTGTGTTCTTATTCACCTACCTAATGTTAACTTTTATTAGATTCCATACTTCTCCAAATTCACTAACATACACATCTTTATGTCCATAGGAAATTACTAGAATCGCCCTCCAGTTAATGTGATACACATTTGGCTTTGTTTTTAATTTAAATTCATTTCTTAATGATAAGGAAATAGTCTGGCAGGAAATGTACTGGAACTGGACTTTATTTTTAACTAAAAAAATATTTTCCCATTTTCCAAATCACTTGTTTTCATGTTTTGAGTTCTATCAGAAATTTTAAAAGTAATTTAAACTATATAATACAGACCTTTGCTCTAATTACTATTGTCAAAATATTTCTATATATATTATTCTGAACAAAGCAAAAAACCAAGAGCAGGTTCGTGTATCCACTTCTTTCTCTTCCTCTCCTCACCCCTCTAGTGTTTTTGCTGATAACCATGAGAAAAAAATGCTTGTTACATGAATGAATAACAATTATATTATCTTGTTATGTATTTAATAAAAACATTTCTGTCATCTAAAATTGTTTTATTATCTGGCATATTAGTGAGATTGGTAAATGAAAGGAATGAGACAGAAAGAAGAAAACCAATGAAATTGATAGAAACCTACTATCCTATCTAATAAAAGAGTGATATGCAGATTGACCTTACCTCTGCTATACCCACCAGCCACAGCCACCAGCCAATCAGAGCAAGTATGCAAATTAACCCAACCAAGATGGCTACAGCCACAGAGAGAGCAGGAGGGAGGCTTGGGTTGCCCCTAGCAATGGAGGAAGCCAAGCTTTCTGCAAACCCTAGCCAGCCCAGGTCTCTGCTTAAGGCAACAAAGTTTCAATGGCTGTGTGAGCAGAAAGCTTGGCTCTGCTCCAGGCTACAAAGTTTCAATTGTAGAATATAAATAAATCCCAGATACCAAGGTCTCAGCTTGGGTAGCTGGGTGGCGTGGCCAGCCTGAAAACCATCACAGGCTCCTTGCCCAGGCCAACCCATGCCCCAAGGGAACACCAACCCTAATCCAGAAAATCCTTCAGGGCAAACCATCTGGCCCCCTCCCATGCATCAGGGCTATATCCTATCTAATAAAAGAGTAATATGCAGATTGACCATCACTCCAACACACAAGATAACTGCCCCTATGTGGACACAAGATGGCCAGCCAGGGGAGGGCAGTTGGCAGGGACCAGGCCTGCAGGGGAGGGCAGTTAGGGGTGATCAGGCCCACAGGGGAGGGCAGTTAGGGGCAAACAGACTGGCAGGGGAGCAGTTTGGCATCAATTAGGCTGGCAGGGAAGTGGTTAGAGGGTGATCAAGCTGGCAGGCAGAAGTAGATAGGGGCAAATCAGGAAGGCAGGCAGGTGAGCAGTTGGGAGATAGCAGTCCTGGATTGTGAGAGGGATGTCTGACTGCCTGTTTAGGCTCAATACTACCTGTAGAGGGAGCAGGCTGGGCTAAAGGACACTCCTCCCTCATGCACAAATTTTGTGCACCTGGCCTCTAGTGAACTAATAATTATTTGTGTAGTGTTATTTTAAACTCAGGACATCTCCAATGGAAAGCATTTTGCTACTGTTATGAATCATAATGTAAATATATCTGTGTTTTCTGATGGTCTTATGTGACTCTTCTAGAGCCTAAGACTATCAGAAAACACAGATATTTACATTATGATTCATTATCAGTAGCAAAATTACAGTTATAAAGTAGCAATGAAAATAATTTTATGGTTGGGGGTCACCACAACATGAGGAACTGTATTAAAGGGTCACAGCATTAGAAAGGTTAAGAACCACTGCTTTAAGGAGAAGTTAAATGAATGATTTTCTTATTTTAAACCACATTTCCCCCTGCTAACCTACACAATAAATACCACTACATTGCTAGTTTTAGATTGTTCTAAAAGCTTTAAAAATCCATTAAGGATAGAGACCACAGAAAAACAGAATACAATTTCCTTAATACCCTTCATTGAAAAGGGACAGGATGTTTCTGATATTTTGAGACTGGCATTGTCAATATTACTTGGTCAAGCAGATTTCACATGATCAAATTTTATGTGAATACTAATACTTAAAGCCAAAGTTGCTTGTGTGCCCTTTACCATGAGATTATTACTGACAAACAGATAACATTAGTCAAGAAGTCATATACTCCAAATGAATAAAAATCTAGAAATCACAGCATAAAAGAAACAAAAATCTAAATAGGTATTTTGATTAATAGATCTCAAAGGTGCTATTAACAAATTGATATTGGAAGAAATCAAAAGCTAGATTTAATAAAGTTCATAATACCACAACATTATGTCAGTGATTAATTAGAATCTGGAAGTTGTATTGGTGAGGTCTAGTACTAAAAGAACATACATATAAACTGATCAATTATATTTTTAATTAGTGGTATAGTTAATGCTATAGTGTTTTTCATCATTTTCACCTTGCAGCAAAAAACAATGTTTAAAAGAAACACATCTTTAAAGTATTGCTTATAAATGGATAAATGGTGCATTGTAATCCTGTCATTTAAGGTCAAGCACTAAAGATGCAGTGTATATTAATGTATTCAATATATCACAGGAGAAGTTAATGCCTACCTTTCCTTTGGGGTCAAGATTATTTCATAGAACTATTGTTACTTTCTTCAGTCTGATTAATACTAACTCAGAAATATTCTGTACTGACAGCATGTAGAGAGACAGCTTAGATCTTATATAAGAATGAACTAATTCTCATTACACTCAAAATGATGCACTTTAGAAATTAAAAATAATTAAAATAAATCCATGTATAGATTTTATTAAACACAATGTGGTACATTGTTTTTCCTTTAAGAATTTATTCAAAGTTAATTGCTGCACTTTCCCCAGAGTTACTTATGGATTTCCTCACTAAGAACTTTATTAGAATAGTTCAACCATACCCTGTTTTAAAAACATATGTCAGTTTTAATAGCTATGATTGACATTCATGACACAAATATATTTAATAAATTTCTTTATCTGGGACAATGATTTTCATTGGTGATATATCCTTGAAAAATATGTTTAACACATGCTAAAATAAAATTAATCCCAAATCAGGAATACAAATAACAAAATTCTCATAGTTCTTCTTTTTTGTAGTAAATAGGTCTGATTATCTACCCTGGCCAGTGTTGCTCAATGTGTGGAGCACTGGCCTGTGCACTGAAGAGTTGTGGGTTCAATTCTCAGTCAGGGTTGCTTTAGGGACTCATCTAAGTTAGTGACTCATCCCTGTCCCAAGTCTGGGCATGTGCAGGAGGTAAACCTGTGGATATATCTCCCTCACATCGATGTTTCTCTCTGTCCTCCTCACTGTGTCCCTTTCCCCTCTGTCCAAAGAGATCAATGAAAAAAAATATCCTCAGGTCAGGATTAACAAAAAGAATAATAATAATAATAATAATAATAATAATAATAAGACTAGAGGCTGATCCTACTGCCTCAGTAGCCTACTTAAATTGTTTCCTCCTTAGCATTCCCGTATTTTAAATGGCATTAACTATAATGCCTACCTCTAGAATTCTAAGAACTAGTAAGGTGGAGTATGTTAAAAAGAGTGTATAAAAGCTAAATTGTTAAATTAATATTAATTCAGTTCCCCTTCCTGTCTCATTTTATTTCTTTCTGTTCTTTTTCAGAAGTCGGTTATAATAGAGAAAAGATAAGCCATCCCTTATTTTCTTCTCTTTCTACCTCTAGTCACTGTTCTCAGTAAAATACTTTTCATTACATTTAGAGAATGTGTCACCAAATAAACATATATTATTAGGACAATATACTCAGTAGCCAGAACCCATATTATGAATTGGAGTACTTTATGATCACAGATTATTTTATGGCAGTCATTTAGATCTAGATATTATCAGAGATATTATTCATTATCTGTAATGAAATGCATATATAAATAATATGGTAAATGTCTAAGTGACCAAATGACTGAATGACAGAAGAACCAGTGGACTGGTTGCTATGATGTGCACTGACCCCCAGGGGCAGACGCCAATGCAGGAGCTGCCCCCTGGTGGTCAGTGTGTTCCCACAGCGGGAATGCCACTCTTGATGGACAGGTGCCAGATGCAGGGCTCATGACTGGCCATCACAGCCTGGAGACCACAGCGGAGGGGCAAGGAGCCTACCCAACAGTGGCAGTAGCAGGTGCAGTGGGACCAGGATGAGCAGGAGTGGCAGGCAGGAGCAGCAGGTGGTGTTAGACTGCCAGTTTCAGCCCAATCACCACAGACCACACCGAGGAACCACACCAGGGCATGAATCCATGCATCAGGCCTCTAGTCTTCATATAAAGTTGAAATGGGAGATGTTCGATAATTTTGCATCAAAAATTTACCTTCCAACTTTACTTATTTTCAAAAACTGTATTTTAATATAAAATCAGTGAGTTAAATCCAATGCTTTTAAATAACCATTTAAAGAAAATAAAGTTTTAAAATTCACTGGTTTTTCATTTTTTCTTTTTTAAAAATATATTTTATTTTTTATAGAGAGGAAGGGAGAGAGATAGAGAGTTAGAAACATCGATGAGAGAAAGACATCGATCAGCTGCCTCCTGCACACTCCCTACCGGGGATGTGCCCGCAAGTGGGATACACAACCTTGACCAGAATCGAACCTGGGACCCTTCAGTCCACAGGCCGACGCTCTATCCACTTAGCCAAACTGGTTTCGGCCATTTTTATTTTTTTAATTGAATGAATTGGGAGACATTGGTTAATAAAACTATATGTTTTAGGTGTGCAATTCTTTAATACACCATCTGTATATTGTATCGTGTTCACCACCCCAAGTCAAGAGAAGGTACGCCATCAGCACACATCGCTTCTAGGAAAACAGTTGGGAGAATATATTCTTAACTTCAATTTCCTCTATCCCTCCAGGTTTTGTGTGGGTTGTTTGATTTTGTTAATCCTCACCTGAAGATTTTTTTTTTTGCAATGATATATTTTTTAAAGAGAGTGGAGGAGAAACAGAGAAAGAGAAACTTCAATGTGAGAAAGACAGATCAATTGGTTGCTTCCTTCATGCACGCTGACCAGGGCTAGGGACTGAGCCTGCTCTTGCCCAGAATCAAACCCATGACCCTTCAGTCCACAGGCTGATTCTCTAATCACTCAGCAAAACTGCTAGGGCACTCTACAGCTTTTAACAGGTGCTCCGATAAAGATAACAGATCTAAATATGGAGGGGAAAAGGAACACATTCATACTGTCCATGTTCAACTTCCAAGAAAAGTGCAGAAAGGTGAAAAGTGCTTTGATAGTGGATCACCAGCTCAATGGTGTGAACATAAAAGCAAATATATCTGTCTCAGAATAAGCAGTCAGCTTCACATTGGCAAGATTATATGTGATATTGGCCAGACATTACAGTACTTCTCATTTCTCTTTACCCTCCTTTCTTTAAAGTGGGCGTCATTGGCAGCAGTAAAATATTAGGCAGTGTATAAAGTAAGGAGCTGATAGTTTGCAATTCTGATATTAAACATTAAAAAGAAGCAAATAGTTTATTCACCACCATTAGAGAATTTCTTTTCAGAATCCAACATTTTATTATTTTTTATTGGCTAGAAAATTGATAACTATTATCACAAGCTTAATTTTGGTGCACGAAACTGGAAAAACTCAACTCTTGCTTAAGCAAAAATCACAGGAACACTATCATGGCTAGGCTACAATGCGGCCTTAATAGAAGAGGAATCCTATATAATAAAACCCTGATATGCAAATAGACCGAATGGTGGAACGACTGGTTCTATGACATTCACTGACCACCAGGCGACAGATACTCAACGCAGGAGCTGCCCCCCTGGTGGTCAGTGCGCTCCCACAGGGGGTGCGCTGCTCAGCCAGAAGCAGGACTCACAGATGGTGAGCACAGTGGTGGTGGTGGGAGCCTCTATGGCAATGCTAAGGGCCCCTTGGGGATTTCCAACTGCGAGGGTGCAGGCCAAGATGAGGGACCCCTTCTCCCACCCCCAGTGCATGAATGGCCTGATAAGGTTTCTCAGGATCAAAATAAACTGAAAAAAGATTCATTTTACTGTAACAAATTATGGGAGACTATAGACCTTTAATTCACTAGCCTTCCAAGGGTCAGATGATCTATATTCAAACAAAAAAGATGCAAGTCCTGTGCTTACACAGATATGTAAAATAACAATGAAAAATGTAAATGAAAAGGATAATGAAAGTAAAGAGTACAGTAAGGAGAGAGATGTGATCTTAAAGGATAATTACTAAATCGTTACAGAGACTAGATCTGTTGTGCCATTGGTGTTTCAGCTGTAGAAATTATGAGACACAAAATAGGACTGATATGAGGTCAAAGCAAAATAAAAAACAAGGAGATTTTGAACCATAACTAAAACAGAAACATTATCCTTTTTATTCTAGCTAAATACAAGGGAGAATTGGCAATATTGTACAAATATTACCCGTAATTCTTATAAATACATTCTTAAAACATAAATTGTCATCTTAAACATATGTACTGAATTTTTAGTGTTCCAATTTCCAGCATTAGACAAAAATGAAGCTGAAATGATTAGATTCTTCTGTTAATGGATTTGGAATAGTATCCTGCATTTTCCAGATTTATCTAGCCATGTTGCTGGCTTCATGGAGAATCACTGTTGTATCCTCTTGAGCCATATGAAGCATAAAACTGCTGTCTATGGCCCCCTGTATAAACCTTAATCTTAAAAAGCAGAAAAGTTACTCTTTAAATATATTTTCACTAGCCTTAAATATTAAAAAATGAAGTCTCTTAAAAGAAGCAAGTTGCAATGTTAAACATTTTATCATTATTTTATATATACTGCTATACTCCAGTGTGAAATCTGAGATGTAACTTACTCTATGGGGAGAAAAGCACATGGTCTAATGTATAGGCATGTAATTTTTCTCTAGAAACCAAATATATTCTTCCTATCCTAGACTTTATTCTTAATATCTTAATTTCTCATATTACTTTCTAAGATATGTTAATTTCAAAATTGCTATAGTAACACATTAATGGAATGGGATGGAAAAAAAGCAGTAATGAGGTTCTATTAATAGTTTCCACTCTCCTAAAACAATGTCATATTTGAACATTTTAGATTTATTTCAGTTTCAAATATTCTAAAGTTAATAGAAGAGTCTTTCAGTCGAAACACATAAATAAGTTTATCTGAAGTGGGTCTGCTTAGCAATTGAAGAAATTGCTCATCCACAGGGAATACCATTAATTATGTAAAGACTGATGGGGATATGTCTAGTTGGTTTCTGTCTGAACCACTTGACTTGTCACTATTTAATTAAACAATAATAAATGTGGTGGGAGGGAGCAATGTGTGCTGTCAGTGAACAATGCTAAATACATCCCTAGAACAGAGAATGGGATTTTAGATGTCTTTATACTGTGAGAGAAAAACAGAAAAGAAATATAGACACTTGGCCACATGCCTACATCTTATTGATATATATCTCTAATCAGATCCTTTAGGTAGTTTCCTGTTATGGATAACACTGAGAAGACAGATGACAATCAGTGCATCACTGCATTGCTTTATTTCATTTCAGGGAGAGTCCATTTTCTCCAAGTGAAGTGCATTTTATGCCTTTTATATAACACATACCTTAGCTCAATTTGAAAATATGGCTTTATGCACCTTACATACTTTATTGCATGGGGACAATTAGGGTATCAAAATTTTAAAGATAGGCTGCTGAAGAGTGGGACTGAATTAGTTATCTACACGAATAAAAGAGTAAGATATAAATTGACCTTATCTTCGTGATGCTCACCAGCCAATCAGGAGTACACAAATTAACCCAACAAAGAGGGTGGGTTAATTTGCATACACAGGTGCCAAAGGGTCGTGGTTAGGGCAGGAAACTTGTGTTGTGACCATGGTGATGGTGCAGGCATTCTATACCGCTCCAGCCACTCTGGGTCTCTGGGCAGCATGGGAGGGTGGAAAGGTGGCTGGCTCCAGGCCAGAGCAAAGGCGGTGCCGGCAGCCAGGGTAAGGAAGGCCCATTCTTGTACAAATCTTAGTGCATCAGGCCTGTAGTGTACAATAATCAGTTGTAAAATAATTGAAAGCACAGAATTCTGAGCTATTTTATATAAAATAGGATACACTTAAAACATTTAGTATACTTTAACAATATAGTTGAAATATCTAATATATTTTAACTACATAGTTGAAATATCAGAAAGTTCTTAAATTACATGATTCCTGACGATAGTAAGCTGCCAGTACGAAAGGACTGGTCTGAGAGGCCACATACAGAAGACAATCAATCAATGTCATGGCGTGGGGGACATGAGCATGTCAGGTAAACCTTTGATGCTTGTTTCTAAAGTGGGAATTCAAATATTGGCATTGAAAAATATATAATGTATATGTAGTCGTAGACATAACAGATGCAAGCATTCACAGAATTGCTTTTCCAAGGATAGCTATTATTATAAGGCGTTATAATCTTTTATCAGAAAATAGGCATTATAGTATTTTTCTCTGCTTTTATGTTTAAGAACAATTTTAGTACTAGAAGTCAGTAAAAGCAAAGAACATTTTTGTCACACTGAGATAGCATTAATGGACCTACTAACTCACTAACAGATTCATATTTAATTTTCTATATAGAGTTTATCACATTTTTCCCTAAGGTATTATTGGACCTGTGAGGCTCAGAATAGACAATACAGCTCTCTCCTGGAATGTAAATGAACTATAGCTTAAAAAACTGTTATAGGAATTTCCCCCATAGCTGTCCTTTATTTAGCTTGAAGAATGTCCTTAAATTTATGGAAAGTCAAAAATATATACTTGTTGATTGCATGGATCTTAAGGAGAACTTACAGTTATAATAATGGTTTTTGGAGAATGAGCTCCTAAAAAATGAAGTGGCCTTTGGCAGAAATCAAGAAGCAGATGTGAGTTATTTTTTCTTTTCTTTTTTTAAAATATATTTTATTGATTTTTTTACAGAGAGGAAGGGAGATGGACAGAGAGTTAGAAACATTGATCAGCCACCTTCCGCACACCTCCATACATCTCCTACCGGGGATGTGCTCACAACCAAGGTACGCGGCCTTGATGGGAATCGAACCTGGGACCTTTTAGTTGGCAGGCTGACACTCTCTTTACTGAGCCAAACTGGTTTTGGCGAGTTATTTTTTTCTTAATCTCTTCACCTTTTTCACCCAGTTCCCCAAGCTCTCCCCCCTCTGAAGACTGTCATTGTGTTCTCTTTATCTATGTGACTGTTTCTATTGTTTGTTTGTTTGTTCATTAGATTCCACATATAAGTGAAATCATACGGTGTCTGTCTTTCTCTGACTAGCTTATTTCACTTAGCATAAAACTCTTTTAAGCAAAACACAACCATAGTCTTCATAGATAAGCACAAAAGTATGATGATGACCAGAGAGAAAGGGGTGGTGGTGGTGGTGGTGGAGGCAGGTAGAAGAGGGTAAAGGGGATATAAATGGTGTGGAAAAGAGACTTGACTTGAGGTGATAAACACAGAATACAATATACAGATGATATATTATAGGATTTTACATCTGAAACCTGTATAACTTTATTAACCATTCACCCCAATAAATTCAATAAAAATTAAAAAATAAATACAATTTTATAAAAGAAGCACTGATGTACAAGAGATGATGTATTTGATTCCACAAATACAGGGTTGAAATTGGGAAAATGTGGCATATTATGATGTAAGGTAATTTTTGAAGGGATAGGGATGACTCTGGAACTTAAGTATGTATGACTGAAAAAATGCGAAGAAACAAATGAAATGACTGTTACTGAACAAGTTCCACACTGAAACACTACCTCTGGACTCACATACAACACCAGAAAATGGTCCAAAGTATTATGATAAATGCAGAAGATAGCTTTGAAGACAAACAAATGTGTTGTGTACCAGGCTAATTTTTCTGTTAAAGCTAGTAAGATTGCTATTTCACCAACAATAACCAATGAAACGAACAGGCAGTCCATATCGTGGAGGATATGCAGAGTTTAGAATAGGTCTCTTATTTTGGGACTCAGGCTTTCCATTTTTATATGTAACAATTAAGTTCAATATTAAATTGCTCAATTGTTCAAGTCATATACTGTATGTCAGAGGTTGTGTTTTCTGTGGTGACAAACATAAGCTAATACTTGTATGGGAGTCTATAATCATTTCAATTTTGCTCCATAAAAAAAGAGTAATATAAGAAAATGTTATTTATAAATATTCATTTTTGACTTGACCACAAATATAGGCTTTTTTTTTTTGTCAAAAGACTTCAATGGTTAAGCAGCGTGAACCAATACACTGCATTAATCACTATGCATTCAAATGCAGTGATGTGTAGTCTTTCTATAGTCGATGCAGACTTCTTTTTTTAATTTTTTTCATTTTTATTTTTTCCTATTGCCCTCCCCACCCCCCAGTACATGCCCTTACCCCTCTCCCCCTATTGCCTCACCCCATTGCCCTGTATCCACTGGCTATGCCTACACACATGCATACAAGTCCTTCGGTTGATCTCCTACAGGCCCCTCCCCACCAACCTCCCCTGCCTTCCCACTGTATCACGACACTCTGTTCATTACCAGAGTTCTAGAGACTGGGAAAGCAAGAGTCAATTTTCACAAAAACACAGACCAACCTAGCTTCACATGGTAAATTACTTCTGGTCTAGAGGAGCTTGCTGGCCATGAACAGACGGGTCTCTTATGTGGCCAGGGATTCACAGATCATTAAGGAAGTGGACATGAAGAGGGTCCTCAGGGCACTCAAATCAGCTTTTGCTTTTTATGAGAAACATGCAATAGGTTTTTGAAAACTGGAAAATAAAAATTTTCCTTAATTAAAGAAACAAATTCCTATTTTGATTTCTGGGGTAGAGGGGAAGTGGACAATCTATTTTTTTTCTCCTAAAAATCTACATTTTTAAAAAATGGAAAATTGAAGATGTTTTCATCCGAAGTATATGGGAGAAAGATCTTATATAAAGAGAAGCAATGTAAGTATAAACGCTTTTCCAAGGAGTACTTCTGGGGCACAAATCAGAGGCCAAAAGCCAGGCTCCAGGGCCATAGTTCTAGATGGCTCCCCACTGTCAGGACATCACTCCCTCTTAGTGGTTAGCTGGCTTGAATCCTGATGTCCTATTGCATTTAGTTTAGTGAGTACAGCACCCTTAGACATTTCAAGTCAGCAGCATAATGAAAACATACTTTCAAAACATTCCAGAATCTGTAACTTAGTCTCTTTTTTTAGATATTATTGGCCATAAATATGAGAGAGAGAGAGAGAGAGAGAGAGAGAGAGAGAGAGAGAGAGAGAGAAATGGCAACCAGAGGGAGAGGGTTAATTGAAAGCTGTAAAGAAGTCATTGAGAGAAAGTGTTAAGGAGGAATGAAAGCAATTTAACAGATTGTGTCAGTCACCACACAGTTTATGTCCTTTAACTTAGTTCAGTACTGTGGTTTCTCCTCTCCTCATTTTTTTCCGAGTGTTTGAATGTGCAGAATTCTCTGCATGGTTTACTTCCTGGTGTTCTTGGGTTCATTGCCACATAAACTGCGCCTGATTTAATGGATGTTAGGCTTTTTTTTTTAATGAAAACCAGGCCAGTCTTAAAAATGTATCTGCTGTTTGCTAGAATCAATTACATACATAAGATAGTGAGCAAAGGAAGTGTTATCTGACCAACATGGGAGACACTGGATGCTTGCAGCATCTGTTTTATAGAAGAAAGGATAAAATGAGAATCCTGGAGAACTCCTTTAGTTATAGTCTTCATTACAGAATGATTGTCCAGATTGCTTTTAAAACAACAAAGTGGGGCTGAGAAACAAATCTCCACAGGTTGGTATTCACATTTTTCCTTGTCTGTGGGCTATAATTTTACAAATGGAAACTCCAGGTTGGGGAGGGGGGCAGCAGCAGAATTGGAACTAGAACTGCAGTTTTCTGATTATTGGTTTGGTTTTTTCCTATGACCTATTGCTGCCTCACAGTAACCACTGATGCAAAGGAGGCATCATTTCATATCTATAAAAATATTTTTATCACTATTATAAGGTTAAAAAAGTATCATGAAATGTAAATGAAAATAACTTGGTCGCATAAATTTAATTTTTGTTATTATTTCCACATGAAGTACTATGGATGAAAATCAAACATTGGCCTAAATTTTAAAATTTTCTAGTTTAGAACAAGAACTGACCTAGATTTAGCAGAGTTTCTGACTAAGCAAACTACATTGTAAAAGGGGGTTTGACAAGAATTTTTGGTTAGGCTCAAAGCCTCAAGTTACAAGTATTTTTAGATCCTTTTGAATACCAGATTCAGGAGATAATTCTGTATTTTCAATGTTCCAAATATTAGTAGCCTTTCTGGGTAGCCCAATTGTTTGGAAGATTGTGGTTTCAATTCCTAATCAAAGCACATACCTAGATTGCAGGTTCAATCCTCTGTTGGGGTGCATAAATTTCGCTCTCACCTCTCTGTCTCTCTCTCTCTCTCTCTCTCTCTCTCTCTCTCTCTCTCTCTCTCCACACACACACACACACACACACACACACACACACACACACAGATTTCGTTGCATTGAACTTGATAATTTATTATATAGTTTTTCTACCTGGTAAAATTTATCCTGGATGCTTACTTCTTTGACCACTAGATTTTAGAATATGCTGTTTTTGAAAAAAATCAGTGACATTTTCCATGTTTTTAACTAAATAACTAGTTAGAAAGGGGAAGAAGAGATCAGAGATCTTTTCTGCCACTAAAAATAATAACAGTTTTTTGAGAATGATCAGTATCATTTCCAATGGCTATTAGCAGCAGGTTTTTTCACTGTGTGATTCATATAGGATACATTTCTTGAACTTCATGATTAGCTTTAAGAATGCTGCTTTACTATTTGTTGGGACTCATAAAAGGTTTTGGGATACTTTATATGTTGTTTCCTTACAAAATATGAATCAATAAGTCATATTTGGAAGGTTGGGCAGATGAAACCACTCACTCTTATTTTGGAGCCATAACAGCCTTCTCTTGCTGAAACATCCTGGGATGCCCAGAGGGATGTTGCCTTTTTTTTTTTTTAATCCTCACTTGAGGATATATTATTATTGATTTTAGAGAGGAAGAGAGAGAGGGAGAGAGAAACAATCTGTTGCCTCCCCTATGCACCCAACTGGAGATTGAACCTGCAACCCAGCTACGTGCCCTGAATAGGAATCAACCCACAACTTTTTGGTGTAAGTGACGATGCTTCAACAAATAGAGCCAGATGGACAGGACAGATGCTGCCTGTTTTAACAAAGAGCCACAGCCGTGGTAAAAAGTGCATACTGGATGGTTCCCTGATACGCCAGAGCCACGCTGCCAGTCCAGTTAACACAGACACTGGTATAATACAGGCTCCACTAAAATAGAAAGGCTTTGGTCTTCCTTCACCTCATCTCAGCATCCTTTGCAAGATGATCAAGTACAACTGGAACCCTGACATCCCCTCTTGCATAGAGGAATAAAACCCAGAATAAGGAAGGAGCACAGCTACACAATGCTGCTTACTGTCGTACCTTACAGGATGGCCTGAGAGGCACCTTCCCTGCAGAGATGAATGACCAGTCTCCTAATTAACCAACTAATTCTTGAGGTTGGCATCATTTTTCTAAGGGGTCAAGTCAGCAAGGAAATCACTCCCTTGAAGGACATCTCTGTTATTATCCTGCATTCTAAGTTAGGTGCTATCTTTAGTGCCTGTGAACATATGTCCTAGGAAGATTAGCCACAAAATTTCAAACATGTGAGAAAATTAGTGCTCCATTAAAGTAATTTATGGGATCCTATGCAGAAGAGTTATTAGATATGGCTACCATAGTGATTGGGCAGTATTTCATAGTGTTAAAGGGTACTGTACATGATAAACTCTTAATAGAAACAGCTGTAAATTACTTTCAACTGAAGTATGATAAGCCTTCAAATGATTACATTATTTGATCATGTGCTCAAAGACTGCTTCTGAATGTTGAAATTTAAATGATTTTCGCTGAATTTCAATGACTTTCTCAGTCACACCTGTAAAATATCATGTGCAGGGCCCTATCTCTTCTCTTTCTATTTACTTCCTAGCTAAAAGGTCCAAGTTGACCATTTCCTCTAACTCAGTAGTTGGCAAACTCATTAGTCAACCGAGCCAAATATCAGCGATTG
Source organism: Lasiurus cinereus (assembly GCA_011751065.1). Taxonomy (NCBI): domain Eukaryota; kingdom Metazoa; phylum Chordata; class Mammalia; order Chiroptera; family Vespertilionidae; genus Lasiurus; species Lasiurus cinereus. The sequence continues at coordinate 42,645,783 of JAAGEH010000307.1, forward strand.
ACATTTCTTTTAAGAGCCAATTTTTTTAAACTTAAACCTCTTCTAATGCCACTTCTTCAAAATAAACTTGCCCAGGCCGTGGTATTTTGTGGAAGAGCCACACTCAAGGGGCCAAAGAGTCGCATGTGACTCGCAAGTCGCAGTTTGCCTAGCACTGCTTTAACTCTTTATTTGACAATGTTTAAATACATAAACACATTTAAATTTAGCCTGCTTTGTGCATGAGCATAGACTTTCTTTATATTTTGCATGTCTCTGTGTCATTCCATTAACCTTAAGCTATCATTAACTTTTCACTAAATAAGCTAAACCGGCGGTGATAGTTTTAGACTAAGATGTATATGTGGCAAATTGGAATACTCATTCTTGCCTGAATTAGGTGTAAGACTATGAGAACACAAACTTCTTTTTTTAAATCAATTTTAGAGAGAAAGGAAGGGAGAGAGAGAGAGAAACATTGATGAGAGAGAAACATCGAATGGCTGCCTGCTACATGCCCCCTGACCTGGGAACAGCCTACAACCCAAGCATATACCCTCACCAGGAATCTAACCAGCAACTTCTTGGTGCACGAGGGTATGCTCAACCACTAAGCCAACACTGGCTCGGTGATGAAATGTTTTTACTAAACATGATGACCCCTGTGGACATCATCATCATTATTGGCATTATCTTCATTGAGCATTTGTTATGTGCACAATGTGTCATGTGACTAATTTATTTCTCATACTTATTTTATGAGACCAGTACCATTATTCTGATTATATAAATTAAGGGCCAGAAAAGGGAGTCCAATTCTACTGCATGAGGGACTTGGAACATATCTGAAATTAATGCATTTTATTTCTCTAACTTTTATTCTATGATACTAAATTGATTTAGTATCAATCGATATTTCTAAGCATTGTAATGAGAAATAACTTTTGTGCTAAAGAAATTCATAATTACTATAATACGTCAATACTAGCAAAAAGTTTAATGAATTTTTTTGAAGTCAGAATCCTTTAAATATCAATCAATATTTGGGGCTTCCATCCAGAGATTCTGATTTAACTGTACTTGGATTGTTCTAATGTGCAGCCATACTTGAAAAACACTGATGTAATACAGTTATAAAATTACTCACATGGCTTAGAAATAGCCCAACTGAGAAGCCAAACTGGTACCTACCAGTTGTAAGGTTAATGACTTAATGGCTTTTCAACCATTTTACCTTCCATGCTACAAATAATTTTATGTGACCTATATGAGAGAATCACTAGGAATGCCATATCACTTTGACATAAATACTCTAGGATCAGACAACTTCAGGTAGTATCAAAATCCTCTTGTACACATATACATATCTAAGCAATGAGTTGCATGACATAGAAAGAGACTTGATAAAATGGGGGAAACTTGCAATTTAGAATCCCTAAATATAGCTCTTAGGCTAGCTTCTACCATTAACTAGCTCAGTGTTTAGAGAAATGCAATTGTCTTCTCTGAGCCTCAGTTTCTCCACTTGAAAAGTAGTGGAGCCCGACTGGTATGTCAGTGACTGAGTGGCGACCTATGGACCAGGAGGTCACAGTTTGATTCTCAGTCAGGACACATGCCTGGGTTGCAGGCATAGTCCCCAGTGGGCGTCATGCAGATAAGAAGCCAATCAATAAATTCTCTTTCATCATTAATTTTTCTATTTCTCTCTCATCTCCCTTCCTCTCTGAAATCAATACAAATATAATTTTAAAAAGTAATGGGCTTCAATAAGTGACTACTAACATCTTTTGAAACCCTTATGTTTTTTAAATCCTGGATTAGATGCTATATATAGTAATTAACATTCCAAAACACTGCACGGTGACAGTTCACCACACAGTTTCACATCTCACATCTCACTTATATCAATCATCAAATGTATTAATGAATTATATTTCAATCAGTACAATGACTTTCTCTTAGAATTTTTTTTTACTGTGAGTCTGTTTCAATGTAGAAATTTTCCGTCAAAGATGATATTTTGTCAAGTGTGACCTTTTTTTTGTCGTGTGTGCCACATCAACTGGTAAGTTTTTGTTTACATTTCATTATAACACTGTAAGAGGTACTCTTTGGTGAAAGATAAAGAATTGCGAGTTTTAAAACTATCAAAAACTCAGAGCAATTATTCTGCTGACTCCAATAATAATTTCTAAATGCAGAAGAGGATTGAAGCAGGCAGTTCAACCATTGAGAACACACTAAAGGGTTATGAAAAAACAACCTTGCCTTTATCATTACACTTTCAATCAGCAGTTTTCATGCTCCTCAAAAACCCATGCTTTGTTTTAGGGAGACAGAGAATGTGCTTATGATAAGCCTGTTTGAGAAAGAGTTATGGGCTCTGTGACAAAATTTCTCATCTCCAAGAATGCCCATTGAGAAGTATCTAGAGAAAGGAGCAAAGAGAGGAAGAAGGAGGTGGAGAGAGGGAGGTAGACAGCCAGAGAGACAGATGAATGAATATGAGCATGAATGAGAGAATGTAATAAAGAGGTAGAGAAGACAAGAAAGAAAAGAGCATGCCTTGTATGAATCAGGCCATACCCAACTGGGGGAGAGGGAGGTCACATGTCACAAATAGTTACACAATAGGCGCTAATTTTGTGATAATGTGTGGTTTTATGAATTCCCTATAACTGACCTTCCCTCCTGCCATGTGCTGTAGAGCAGAATCCTCTTGGCTATTTTGTGACAGCTTCCATGGTCCTTTTCTGCTCTCATGGTGTTAATGTCACTTGCTGTTGCTGGTGGTGCCCAAACCACCTGCTGGGCCTGTAGGTGGTGCTGTCTGCCCCCTCCATGTAACACAACTGATCCTGATCCATCTCTGGAACAAAAGCTGCTGGAACCAAGGGTCTTTTCTATCCACACTTGCTAAAGTTGGTGGGATGATATTCTGAGAAACAATATGCTCGTTCAGAATTATTTTTCTCAGATGGAAAGACCCTTACTGGGCATTCTTCAAAAGTGTTAGCAACATGCCTAGAGTTTTTAAAAATCATTTCTAAGTTTAATACAATTTGGGCCTATTCTACATGAACTAATATGGTTCCACTGCAGTAAGAGTTTTATAATTAAGAACAAATAGAGTTTGTGCAGAAGGAGCACATAGGAAGTGGATACAAGAGACCAATTCAATAAGGAGCATATAGAAACAGGATACAAGAGACTGATTCAAGTACATTTACTTGGTTTGTAAACTACAGCTAAGTCATAGGAATGAAGTATGTGTTCTTCAAAATTAGATGCTATAGAATTCATGAAAGGGAACCACATAGAAGCATTCTCTGGAAAGGTTACTGAATTTCAGAAATAAAGACTGGCATAGACTTCCAGGTGGAAGTAACATGCCACTCTCAATACAAAAGGAAATCAAGTTTTCTCAGACTTGTCTTCTAGAATGTGAGATGCCAGAAGATAGCCTAGTTTGAGGAGAGAAGAGCTTAACCAAGGATTCTTTACTCAATCAAATTATCATTCATATACGAAGAGAAGAGAAAGTCAATTTTAAATATATAATACATGAAAGAAAAAAATAAGCAACAAAACACTATAAGGGAGTTAAGGTGTTTCTTTTTAAGATCTGAATAAATCATGATACAAAATTGGAAGAAAGCAGAATGAATTACACATACAATCTAGGTTTCAATAACTATGACAAAAGTTATTTTATCAAGTAATGTGTATAATTTAATATATATAATTCAAATATAATGGAAAACATAATTCTTGAGGGAGAATATGCAGAGAAAAATATACAACAGGTGAAAAGACAATAAATACAGGAAAATATATTTTTCTTCTGTTTGTTTTGTTGTGGTGGTTGGTGTTTGGAGGAATGGAGAGGAAAGAGGAAAATGAGATGCAATCCCATTCTATCTTCTGGGTTAGCAACATATGGTGTTGAATAAAACTAGCAAATGGAAATGGAATGTAATATCAATAATATTCAAATTAGTATTTTATTATATGGTATTGAGAAGGTGTGCTTTACTGATAGAGATTATAATCTCAAAAAGCTGGCTGTATGTACAGATATACTTAGAAAGCAATAAAAATCTTAGAGAAACAATTTTAACACATTCCTTTTGGTCTGATAAATTATGTAAATAAAAATATCTGAGGAAAAGAAGATTAAATCAAATAATTACAATGTTTTATCAGAAAACATTATATTTAAATGCATGCTCTGTAAACAAAATATTTTAAATATATATATATTTTTTTTATTTCAGAGAGAGGAAATGAGAAGGGCAGAGAAAGATAGAAACATCAATGATGGGAGAGAATCATTGATTGGCTGCTTTTTGCATGCCCCCTACTGGAGATGGAGTTCACAATCTGAGCTTTTCCCTGACCCAGAATGGAACCTTAACTTGCTGGTTCATAAGTCAATGCTCAACCACTTAACCACACTGGCCTGGCCTGAAACAAAATGTTTTATTTTAATAATTGCATTTATTTTAAATCTAAGTCACTGCACAATAGTTACAAAAGTCAATCCTATACTAGGTCACAGAGAGAAATGCAGTGTATTCCAAATAGAGTATATAATGAAAACTACTGCCCTGGATAATAGGTGGCTCAGTTGGTTGGAGAGTCATCCCAATATTCCAAGGTTGTGGGTTCTATTCAAGATCATGGCACATCCAATAATTAGCCAATGAATGCATGAATAAGTGGAACAACAAATTGATGGTTTCTCTCTCTCTCTCTCTCTCTCTCTCTCTCTCTCTCTCTCTCTCTCTTCTTTCTCTCACTTTCAAGTCAATAACTAAAAATTTTAAATAAAAACTAAAAACTGCCCTCTCTGAAAATATTTAATTATATCTATAATGTCAAGCGAGAAAGAACTGGAGGCAGTGATTTGTCAAGCCCTTGAAAATTTGCTAACGTTACATGGATGCATACTTATTAAGCACTTACTATGCACAACACATGTACCTTGTCTGGAGACAGAAAGCCAAATGTGACACAGCCACTGTCCCCTTGGAGCTCACAGTACAGAAATCACTGTTAGAATTTGCAAAGGGATCTCCTTCTGGCACCTGATCCTCCTCTAATTAGGGGCAGCTCTTTTTGTCTGCAAAGGGCAAAATAGTAAATAGGAGCTAAGGGCCACATGGTCTGTGTTATCATAGCTGACCTCTGCTGTCCTCAAGTGGAAGAGCTATGGACATGTAAGCAGCACATGTGTGTGGATTTCAACTGCAGCAAGGTCTGCTGACTTTTGCGCTAATGAAACCTTTTCCTTGAAGCTAGAGCACTAAAAAAGCTAATTTTCAAGTTTTGGGGTACTTCTCACAATCTTAACAGGATGGTTTATATCTTTTAATAAAAATGTGGTGTATTCAAGCTAAATTGAGGATTTATGTTTATGGATTGGTCTTGGAGATAGAACACCATAAATCTCATAATATTAATTTAATGAAAAAGTTAGTTCTCAATGAAAACTTCCATGTTCAAGCATGCTCTTTGGAACATTCTATGTTAATGAAGTAATTCATGTATTTTTATTTCTTGAACTTTTAGCAAATCATTACTGAATATACAAAAAAAGAGAGAGAGACACATTTGCAACATGAAATAATGTATTTCTATGTTTCTCTCTCAAATTAGGGTATTTCTATGAAAAAATTGATGATTCTTGTAATTATGAGGTATTTACATACACGCTCAATCCCTCTCCTGTTTTTTCTTTGAAGTCTAATGGTTCAAACTTTGTTTCTTCAACTTACAAAGGAGGAATTCATCAAGAAAACTAAATTATCATTCAAGCCATACATTTTCCTTTGTAAAATATTCATCAACTCTGATCATCCTTCATGAAGTACGTACTTATATTTATATCTACCTATAATCCCAGCTTTCAGGAAGAATGCAGTAATCCTCTTTGACATTTTAATGGAGCCAGAGACGTAGAATATAACACAAATAAAAGCAAATATAACAACATATACCATTAAACATTCAATAATCTTTTCTTTTTCTATTATAAATGGTGTTGAAAGTTATTTTTTAAAAACTTTTATGGAAACATTGGGGTGATAATGATTAGTAAAATTCTATGGGTTTCATGGGTACAATTATAAATATATCATCTGTATATTGTATTGTGTGTTCATCACCCTCAGTTGTCTCCTTCCATCAACATTTATCCCTTCCTTAGCCTCTTCTATCTCCCTTATCACCCTTTCCCTCTGGTAATCACTATACTGTTGTCTATGAGGGTTTTTTTATTTTGTTTTGTTTTGTTTTGCTTAATCCGTTCACCGTTTTTACTCAGCCCCTTAACTCCCATGTTCTCTTAACTATCATCAACTAATTAAAGTGGTTTTCCTTATTAGTATTGTATAGTCTTTAATTCCTTAAAATAAGCATTGGTGTTTGGGATTACACAATCCTTGTTGTTTGCCTTCTACTTAGTTTCTACTATATCCTATACACTGCCTGCCATTTAAATCAGTTTAGAAACCATATGTTCCATTTTTTTAAACCTTATTTGATTTATCCTCAAGACATTTAGTCAATGGATCAATCAGTTAAAACCTTTATACATCTTTATTACATTAGGTAATTTGAGAGTGGCACATAATCACAGATCATAAATTCCTTAAATGTATAGCCCATCATTTTTGCTTCTAGGAATATTGAGAGGTTGGTTGGGAAGGAAGATGAAGTTTTCTGTGGTCAGGATATTGTAAATTGAGTTTGGGCATATGAAGTAAAGGAAAAAAAAATGGGTGGTCTCTATAAAGAAGACCTTGAGAAATAAGAAAAAACCCAAAAGTCAAGCCCATAATTTTTGGTAGAGATCAACTTCTAGGTCCAAAGCAAGGAGTCAGCTGCTGTAGATTACAAGTTGAAGTGAGAGATTTAGTGGGTGAACCTTGAGAGATTCCTCAAAGTAACAGCAAGGGAATGTATAAGGAGAGTATTTCATGCAGAAACTCAAACAGAGAGAATTGTAGGTGAGAATATTTTAAGGGGATCTGAGTTGGTTTGCACAAAATGTAATCACTATAGCTCAAGATTGTGATGTCATGGAGGAACCATACTACATTTCTGGGACTTAGTGCACTCTGTGGAGCACATGCACAGGTAACATGGCAGTAGGTTTCTTGTTGAGGCTGGATAATGGTGAAAGTAGACCTGCAGAAACAAGGCCAGCCTCTTGTTTCTGGGCATAGTTTCCTTCCTACAGCTGACTGGCCTTTACTCCAGGTGTATTTTTTTTAAACTTTTAAAATATATTTTTTTTCTATTGACTTCAGAATGGAAGGGAAAGGGGGAGAGAGATAGAAACATCAATAATGAGACAGAATTATTGATTGGCTGACTCCTAAAAGTCCCACACTAGGGGTTGAGCCTGCAACTGCAACCTTAGATTGTGCCTGACTGGGAATTGAACAGTGACCTCCTGGTTCATAGGTTGATGTTCAACCTCTGAGACACACTGCCCAGGCCATTGCAGCTGTATTTATATTAGGCCATTACATACTGGGATAGGGGATAAGGGTGGGGGTGAGGGGAGATTAAGCCTCAAACCATCCCCAAAGGCTAGTCAAACAGGAAAAGAAATTTGAAGAGCAATTTATAGAAAGTTCCAGACATCTCATCGGTACTTTGAGAGGAGGGTTTAGGGTCAAGGAAGGATAAATTGCAGCTCATGGATCCCATAGCAGATTGGCCACGTGTAAGATCTGTGGTGACAAAATTCCTAACACCAACTGTAATGCCAGGGATCACAGCAGCAAGTGGTGGGAACACAAACTCTGAAAGACCTGGCACCTCTTCAAGGAGAGCTAATCAAGGAGGAATTGAGTGTGATACACATTTATCAAGTGAGGCAGAACTAAGAAACAGACTCAAACACAGAGGACAAACTAACAGCGCTCAAAGGGGAGGGGCATTAGCAGCAGGTTGAAAAGGGTGAAGGGATTAAGCAAAACAACAACAAACAAAATACCTCATAGACAGAAAACAGTATGGTGATTACCAGAGGGAAGGGGGTGGGAAGAGGTAGAAGAGGATACTTGGGGGGAGGTAAATGGTGATGGGAAGAGAGTTGACTTGGGGTGGTGAAAAAGTAGAAGTCTATACTTGAAACCTACATAATTTTATTAATCATGGGAAGTCTAAAAAACCATTCCTAGAAGGAGAGAAACTTTATGAAGTACCTGGGATTGTAGTTGTTGGCCAAAAGGAATGTGTTATGCATGATATGCATATTTCAACAAAAAAGAATTAATGTATAAAAAAGTAGAAAAACATAAATATTTTTTATTTTTAATCATTTTTATTTTCCATTATAATTGATATACAATAATATATTAGTCCCAGGTGTGACCCCAGTATTTAGACATTATAGAACTAAGTGATTATCTGATAAATCTCATACCCATCTGACACTACACATAGTTATCAGAATATTATTGATTATATTCCCTATGCTGTACTTTACATCCCCAAGACTATTCTATAACCAATTTGTGCTTTTTTTAATCCCTAAGTGATAATATTTAAAAGAAAGAAATAAGAACTTTTATGACAAGAGAAGGTGTCATAAAAGTATATATCTAATAAGGCACTGAAAACTGGACAGGGATTGGATAAAAATTGTAGTAAAGATACCACACTTCAGGAAGAGTTTAAATGTAATAGCACGAGAGAGGTACATGAGTAAATAAGACATGAGTTAGGATTCTACAGCAATTGGAGAAAAATAAGTTGCGAGAGGCTGGACATGGGGCTTGTGAAATCAAATAGAATGCAGTTAGATTTGGGAAGGAAAAATTTGAATCAATAATTTAAAGGGTGAGAGAAGTACTTAAAATGGATTAATCAGCTGTGCCAGAAGGATCTATCGAAACATTGTGTGGAAGTCCAACGTGTTGCAACAGAAATGCATAGAAAAATGTAGCAAGTTGTGAAAAATCAACTCAAGAGAATACCTTGTTCTGTTTTAGAAGAAAAAACATTGTGTGTATTCTTGGGGACATGGGATGTGCCAGAAAAGAAAGATATATTTTTACTGCTTGCCAATAAAGTAGATTTATTTTCCAAAAAGAGAAATATACACAAATCATATGTATTTGCCTCCTAAATATTTTTTCAAGCCTTGTAATTTAATATTCATTTACAGAAGGGATTCCTATGGGGCGCTGTTAAGCATTAGAGGAAAGATAATTAGGCCAGTGGAGTATCATCAAAAGGCAAATCAAACAAACAAACCAGTAAAAAGTGGTAGAGAAAGTCCCTTGGTTTTTAGAATCATTACTAGCACAGACACACCGTGATCCTCATTCATATTTTCTTAACTGTATTTTTATTGTGGACACTCTTTAAGATGTCCCCATTTCTGCCCCCCTTTGCCCACCTCTACCCCACTCCTGCCCCCAACTTTGCGCTGACCTTATTCTTTTTCTGAGTGTGCATGAGCACTGACTATTACATTTTTGCAGCCATTCTGAGTGTTAGAATGACTTTCGACATAACCCATTGTGTGTATCTATGTGTTATGCACATATGTTCTTTGGCTAATCCCTTCACCTTCTTTTACTCAGTCTCCCTCTCTCCCCTCACCTCCGATAGCTGTTAGACTCTTCTAGGTATACAAGCTTCTGTTTCTATTTTGTTTATTAGTTCATTTTATTCATTAGATTCCACATATAAGTGCGATCATAAGGTATTTTTCTTTCTCTGACGGGCTTATTTCACGTAGCATAATAATCTCCAGGTCAATCCATGCTGTTGCAAAAGGTAAGATTTCCTTCTTTTTACTGCTGCATAGTACTAGTATTCCACTGTGCAAATGTACCACAGCTTTTTTATCCACTCATCTACCGACAGACACTTGGGCTGTTTCCAGATCTTAACTATGGTAAAATAATGCAGCTATGAACAATAGGTGCACATATCTTTTCTGATTGATGTTTCCAGTTTCTTAGAATATAGTCCCAGAAGTGGGGTCACTGGGTCAAATGGCAATTCCATTTTTAAATTTTTGAGGTAACTCCATATTGTTTTCCACTGTGGCTGGACCACTCTATATTCACACCAACAATGCACAAGGGTTCCTTTTTCTCCACATCCTCACCAACATGTGTTTGTTGATTTACTGGTGATAGCCATAATGACATGTGTGAGGTGACACTTCACTGTAATTTTAATTTGTACCTCTCTGATGCTTAGTGATATTGAACATTGTTTCATGTGTCTATATGCCATCTTTATGTCCTTTTTGGAGAAGTATCTTTTCAGGTCCTTTGCCCATATTTTAGTTGTAATATTTGTCTTCCTGCACATCAGTTTGCTCTCAAAGGAAAAGGGACTACATAACTTTAGACTTAAATTATTTTTTGCTATTCTAATTTTTAAATAAATTATTCTTTTTCTGTGCTTGAACACTGGCTATTACATTTTTGCTGTGATTCTGAGTGTTAGAATGACTTCCAACATAACAGGGTCATTAAAATCCAGAAATAATAATAAGAATGGTGTCATATGCTCTAACCTCAGCTACAGAACAATTGAACCTGACTGTAACATATCAACATATTACAGAATATCAAATCAGCTCCGGATAAAGAAATAAAATTGGGTGTGGCTGAAGTCTACTTGTGTAAGAGACTGAATAGGCTCCCTTTAGAGCCTGAACAGTTTTTATTTTTTCTGTTCTGCCTCTGAGGACAGAACTTTTGACACATTTGATCATAAAATGTAACATTCATTTATGGTCAAAGCTTTGTTTGAACACCTTCTGAAATAATGCCAGGTTTATTTCCATAAAACTACAACAAAAGTCACAATACCATACATTTTGAATATTCATCTGAGAAGAGGAAAAGCAACGTCTTCAGTTATTCAACAATTCCTATCCTGGTCTTTTCTTTAGGGTTAAAAGATCTTGCAAGACAAAAGAAGAAATGTGTTCTCTTGTGGCAGATGTGTGAAAAGATATGTAAAATTTAATTGAATTAAGATCTGTATATGTTACTACCTGTTAAAACTTTTTGTTATTGTTATTAAAAATAATGATAAAAATGTTGAATTGCATTTTATCTTAAATGTCCCCTTGACAGTTTTTTAATGCCATTCTTAGGAAGTTGAAGCCAATAAATAAAAAGATATGAGCCCCACATGTCAGAGATGTTTAGTGGCATAGGTGAAAAACCCAGGGTCCTAAATCCCAATTCCCTAATTCTATTTATTTTGTGTCATCAATACTAAAGTAACGAAAATGAAATCGCAGACATCATGGCTATCTTGCAAAGTTTGCTATCTCCATCATATTTTTCCCAAAGGTGCTTAAAGTAAGTTATGGATTACTTTAAATTGTTGAGAAGCATATGCATTCAAATTTAAGGACAAAGTTGTGGCAGAGTTTTTATTCACTCTACAAGTGCAACAGGGGTCTTAGAAAGTCATAGACTAAGCCTTGGGAAAAGTGGAGCCAACCTGCACTCAGAGCAGGCAGCGTGGAAGGAAGACAACCAGGAACACACATCACTCCTCTCTCTCTTCTTGGGTTCAATCACCTTCTAAAGGGCACATGTCTCAGAAGAATTGGGTTTGAATCACAGCATTCCATTTCCTGGTTATTAGCCTTAGCCAAATCATTTACTTTTTTTGAACCTTACCAGTAAGGTTGTTTTTGCTTTAATAAGTTAGGTGAGGATAGTGCTATTCACATCAAAGTACTGTAGTGAATATTACATTATGGTAAGCCCGACATAAATAATGTAGTAGTTGACTTGATGGATAAATAGAAACTACGACTGTGACTAGTATAGTGTCCAGCACAGAGAAGGCAGTTAATTCTTGGAGAAAGACCAGAGGTAAAAGAGAGAACCTCAACAATTGTATGTGGAGTACATACATTTTAATTTACTAGGCAAAAAAATAATCATACATTAATATTCAGAAAATAATTTTTTTATATTTAGTCTGTCTTAAATTTATATATATATAGCAAATCTATTTTGGTAAAGATTAGGCATAAGCCTTCATATACTTCACCTTAACATTTAATGACTTTAACTATAAGCACAAAAGAAAGAAAAAGAAGGGAGGGAGGGAAGGATAGAAGGAAGAAGGGGAAAGCAGGAGAGGAGGAAGAAAAGAAAGGAGAAGAAAGGGGACATCAGATAAATATTCAGAGTTTACCTGTAAGCTGAAGGCAACATTTGTAATTGTGAGGCTACTTGAAACTTAAGTGTCTGGTGGAAGAGGCTGTGAATTAGCAGTTGTAATTATTAAAGTGAAACAGCTACACAAAATCTCTCAACTTTTCTGGAGGGTGTTTTTTCCTGTTAGCCTCTGTGCCAAGATATCCAATCACATGCATTTCAGTGCTTTGGCAATCACTGTTATGTTTGAGTAAAAGCCTATTTAACTGTGAATGGCCTGGAAGTGGGAAAGAAAGTGTATCGAACACACACAGGCGCTGCTGCTTTCTTACTAAAAGTTTTTTCAAGTTGTTTTAAAGAAAATGAGACACCTTGGTCAATGTGCTGTTTTGGTATAAAAGTATGTTCTTTATCTTTTTGTTTTAAAAAGTAAGTGGGCTCTTTGATACATTTTCCATCACCTTAGCCACTCATTTATATTCTATGATAATTAATTTTAAAAATATTTGAAGCATTTCTTCCTCAATTTTGAAAATATCACTTTAGAGCAGTGATTTCCAACCTTTTTCATCTCATGGCACACAAACACGAATTACTAAAATTCTGTGGCATACCAGAAGTATATATTTTTTTGCCAATCTGACCCAAAAATTTTTTTTTTGATTATCTAGATCCTACTGTTGTGTTGGCTGCTGCCATTTTTTTTTTTGTCACTCTAAGGGAAAAGAGGTTAGTGCCCCTGATAGTCAGATATGGCATGTTTTAAACATTCTTGCTGAACAATGGTTAAAAATTGGTGCAATAAACTGTCCAATTCTGCATAGGGACAGGCTCTTTGACTTAGTCAAGTCATGCAGATTCTGGGCTTTATTTACCTCATTTCCTCATTTATCAAGTTCCTGATATTCAATAAATGACTTGATAAACCCATGCTCTTTGGTGTGTTCCAGTTTACCCAGGAGGAGTGCAACAGTCTCACACTCACAGGAAACTGTGCTTAAGCAGGTGTATAGGTAGCTTTGATCATGCCTTCTTTGAGTGAACTAAATGCAGAACATTTTTTCTGACTTTTCCAGGTCATATTTCTTAGATACAAAAAAAAATTAAATAGACTTAGTCAGATTGTTAGTTATGCCTGTAGATTTTAAAGTATTATTGATATACGATTGAAGATGTTACTAGACAAAAATATGTGTCTACCTTGGCCCAGATGTTTGGACATTATCCCATATAGCAAGGGATTGCTGGTTCCATTCCCGGTCAGGGCACATGCCCCACTACAGGCTCCATCCCTGGTAGGGAGTGTGCCAGAGGCAGCCAATAGAAATTACATTCTCACGTAGTTGTTTTTCTATCTTCCTCTCCATTCTTCTGTCTCTAAAATAATGTGTCTAGGAGACATTTGGGTTTTAAAAAATAAGAGAAGAGTAGGGTTGGAGGCAATAAAAATGATGGTAGAAATATGGCCAATCTATCCCTTGAGTGAAACAAAAAGATAAATTGATGTGGTTAGTACAAAGTATTTATATAGAATTCGGATGGCTCATCTCTAGGTATAACGCAGAGAAACAAGCAAAATACATAAATGTATTTAAAACGTGATAAAGTGACCAGTTACAATGTGCTCTCTGCTGTCTACCTAGATTTTATCGTGTTCTTTCTGAGAAGAGGGGCTGGATCCACTTTTTTCACTGGCATGACCCTTTACAATTGAGATTTTAATCATTCGGTAATTGTGCAACATAACTGTAGCAAGACCAACGCAGGGTACATGTAACACTGTGATAAAACTTCTTTGGAGTCCACAAACTAGTTCTTCCCGCTCTTTTTCTTACTCTGTTCACATGAGGGCAGGGCTGTAAGTGTCTACAGTGTCCAAGTGATGTGCCTTTTGTACATTCTGAACCCCTCATAAGAGCTGCCCTGCCAAAAGCCCTGCTCTACGGCCCATTTGCTGTGAAGCCAGCCTCAGAGGGGAGGGGAAGCACGCAGCCCAGAGGAAAGGAAGCTTTCACAGGAGCACAGGAAGGGAGAAGGAAGAGGAATCTCTGTACTGATCAATCTACCTTCCAATGCCCTGGGCACTGGAATCTCACACTGTCCCAGGATACAGAAGCCCATGAGGATATCCTTTCTTCCCTTGAATGCTATCTAATAACACACCCTTTGCAAGACATCTAGAACTTTCCAGAGTGTAGTGGCAGATATTGATGGCTGGAGTCTTACCTCTAGATCAGTTCTCTAAACTCCATGTTCAAATAAATAGACGGGTTACCGCGCACTCTGTTATGAAGTTGAAGGAAAGTCAGTCCTGGGTCATAACACATACTCCCTTCATCATTGTTACATTGCATGTTTAATTCTTCTCTATGAACCAAACTATGCACTGGTGATTCAAGGCCCTTCTCTCCAATATCCTAACCAGAGCAGCCCCAATCCCATATCTAATACTTTCTCCTAATAACATCACCCCACCCCAAAATCATCATCTCTCCTTACCCGCTTATCTTTATTTTTCTCAAAATTTCTATTTCACCAATATAGTGTATTTTAGTTAAGTAATTAGAAATGAACTGGTTAGTTAAGTAACTTTGGTTTACAGTAAGTTAAATACATCACCAACTTTATCAGCCAGTAAAATGCATTGTTTTACAAAATCCTCTGTTTTTTAATCTGGTGAATTCACGTGTTAATTTAGAGCCTGTATTTGGGAGCCAGTACATCCTCAAATCATACCATGTAACAGGACCAACATCTTGCTGTGTGGTTTTAATTCAAGATTTAGGTTTACCCAGATTAACATCCTAACCAAGTTATCTCAAACCTTTGTCCTAACCTTAGTTTTTATGATTGTAAACAACTGATGATAGGACTACAGAAACTGAACTGAAAGAAAAATTTTACTTGTTTGTTTCTCTACACTCCTATCTATAGATAAAGCACCCTATTTCTTACCATTTTGAGGAATAACTTTCTGGGGCTGAGTAAGTACACATGAAAATCTGATATATGGAGACTACAAGAACTAGTATTACCAAAGTAGAACACTTTTAACATGAAAAAAAAATTAATGAAAAAGCTTTAAAAGCAATCAGTAAGACTGCATATAAGAGATCAAATTAAGGGTATGTAGGTCACCCCTTGCATAGGTAGAAAGTAGTCTTTAATTTTTAAATAAATATGTTCAAAGTTAAAATTTTATATTATATGTATTAAAACTTTATAAGAAAATATAAAACTATAACATAGCTTATTTGAGGGGGCATGTCTCATAAGTATAATGCATCAACATTTATAGAGTATATGAAAGAAATACAGGCAAATGAGGAATATGTTCCAAATACCTAATGAAATAAGACAAAGTAGAGTCAACATGAAGGCCTTTAGTGCTGCCAGATTCAATTCAACAGATGGAACACCAATCTCTGAGAGGCAATGGAATAATTAAACATGATGATCTCTAAATTTCTACACTATGAATCTGTAGTTCCAAAAGTAGAGACTTCTAAAATGGATGCAATGGTAGAAGCCCTCTGTGTATATAGGTAGAAATAAATAAAATAAATGTGGAAGAAATTACATGGGAATGCACCCAATATTGTGAATAACAGAACAATGAAAGTCCAAATGATGTCTTATATATAAATACAAATTCTTCTCTTACCAGTGGGATAGTTCAAGGATTATTTCTATTGGGAAATACTAAGAAGTCAACCTTCGATTTATCAGTTTGTTTCCCTGTCTTAGTATTGACATGTGAAGAAAAAGTCAGCACTAAAGGAACTAGGAAAGAATACTAAAGGTTTGAAGATTTTTTTTTTTAAAGAAATAGCATAACAGCTGCTCTGATGCAGTTTGTGTTTGCAATATTATTTTCCGGTCATAAGAGCAAATAAGGTGAACACCATTGCTGGAGCCAATCCTGAGAAAACTTAAACCTGTAAAGATTTGTATGTTTGAACAATTGACAATAGCTTTGTGAGGTTTTTGTTTGTTTGTTTGTTTGTTTGTTTATTTGTTTTGTTTTAATATTGTGTCTCTTGCCTACAATATAAAGCCCTTGTTGATGCCTCAGATTGTTAAGAACCATGAAGAAATTGAACAAATCAATACAGCAAAATAAGTTTGTCAAGCAAAACAGGCTCTCTGGGAGGCCCTGCTTCCTTTTAACACTACTCAGATCTATGATTCAGAAAATGCTTTGAATGTTGGAGTCATTCAAAATATACCACCACTGAATAAGCAGCATGAGTGGTTGCAGAGTCTAAACAAAGAGGAATGTGTGTGGACAGAATATGCTAAAGCAGTGGTCAGCAAACTCATTAGTCCACAGAGCCAAATATCAACAGTACAATGATTGAAATTTCTTTTGAGAGCCAATTTTTTTTAAAACTTAAACTTCTTCTAACATACTTCTTAAAAATAGACTCACCCAGGTCATGGTATTTTGTGGAAAAGCCACACTCAAGGGGCCAAAGAGCCACATGTGGCTCGCAATCCACAGTTTGCCGACCACTGGACTAGAGGGCAACTGCATTCACAGGAGGAACAGAGAGCAGAAGAGATGGCCACTGCTCTCTGCAGCAAACCCATGCTGTATCCAGAAGGTGGCTCTGCCCATCCTTCCTGCAGGTCCTGGTCTTCCTTGACTCCTTCTGATGGCACAAGGCTATGTGTGGCTATAGCTCTAGGGTAGGCACAGGACCTTCCCCTAATTGTTATCTCTTCTTATAGCAGCTTATCAGGATATCAAAGTATACTCTGTCCAAATATTTTAAGTCCAACTAACTCAATTTAGAACAATGACAAATTTGCTTATAAATTATTTCATAAATAGAGACCCAGTGCACAAATTTGTGCACTGGTAGGGTCCCTAGCTGCTGCTGGCTGCTGGTCAGGTACTCCCTTCCTTCCTTACCCTGGCCGCCTGCCAGTACCTGGGCCTACCTCCCTTCCTTTGGGTGGCCTGCCCCCTGATAAAACTCCTGGAAGAACTCTGGTGGAGAGGACAATTTGCATACTATACTTTTATTATATAGGAAAAAGCAATCCCATCAGAATGTAGGGGTTGTGGGGGCCAGTGACTTGTCAGTCCCATTCTATTGTGATGCGTGTCTAAAAAGGAAACTAGAATCATTTATATATTTGCGATATAAATAGATTTTTGAAAATACTTGTTCATAGCTGTTGAGTACATTTTATGTGAGTTAATAAAAACAAATATGGAACCTATAATATTCCATTTTTATAGTGATGATGTTTAGCTATTTAAAACACTTCACTCTTTTCTCACATATTTGTATATATATTTGTTATATGTGATTCATTTCCATATTTTTCTCTTCTGACTATACTATTCTATTTGGCAACTTCAAAGAACTAATATCAAAGAAATTAGGGGGGGTGAAATGGGAACCTCTGTTATTGTGTCAACAATAAATAGTAAATAAAAGTATCCTGATTATTTACTATTAAAAAAAAGATAATTGAATTTATTGAAACTACCAAAGGCAATAATTACCCAAATATTTTGTCCCATTTTTTTTTCACTTCTTACTGTTTGCCTATAAGGGTTATTTGAAAATAAGATAAATATGAGCTTGTCTGCTGACAATAAATCAGGACACATTGCAATGGAAAAGTAGTCAATATAGCAGAATATAATAGGAAAAAACAATTATGAAGATACATCCATATGAACAACCTTTAATCTCTTCACAAATTGTGTTTCTTGTCTTTTAGTGTTGTTTACAGAGCTCTGAAAACATTCAGCTCATATTTTATCTAAACCTATCTATTCTTCAATGTTTGTAAAATGATTATTTCTAAAGTTGGTTATTTTCTTTTGATTATACTTAAAATATAACTCTACTAAAATAAAATTAAAAGTCTCCTTTAAAATGCTGGTACCATTCAATCTCTATTTTTAATGTAAAAAATATTTATTAAGCACTTACTATGTGTCAGATACTATTCTCAATCTTTGCATACATTAAAAAAGATAGATATGCCTAACTCTATGTAGCTCACATTTTAATAGCAGCAACAGTTAAAAATGAATGTTATGTATAAATAAATAAAGAGTATTAGAATGAGATAAATTATACGGACTGTGTTTTCAAATAGTTCAGGTGTCCCTGAGAAGGTGACTTTCCAACAGAAAGTGGTGAAAATGCTCACACATAGTTCTGGGAGAGAGGCCTGCCTGAGAAAGGTCCTGAGTCTTAAAAATGCTTGATGTCTTCCAGGGCATAGGTGCTGGCCAGGGAGGCTGCAGCTGAGTGAACAAAGCGGGGAAGTAGGTGAAGGGCAAGAAGAAAATGCAGAGGCTCATGTAAATCACGTTCAACACCCTGCTTTTCATCCTGAGTGAAATAAACAATCATTTCAGGATTTTGAGCAGAAAACTAATATTATTTAACTTTTCCTTAAAAGATAACTATGGCTGCTGTGATGCGAATAATTCCTAGCAGGAAAAAACTAGAATCTGGTGAAGTAGAGACCTCTGTAATAATCCAGGTGTAAAATAATGGCTCGGAGATGGGTGAGGTAGCCAGTGCAGTGAGAACTGGCTATATTCTATGTATATTTTTTAGGTCATTTCAACAAAATTTCTTTAACAATTAAATGTGAGGATGAGATAAAGAATGTAGTCAAGGATGGATTAAAGTTCTTGGATTGAACAACTGGGAAAATACAGACCTGCCATAATCTGTGATAAAGAGAGTTAATGATGTGATACCTATGGGTGGGGTGAGATCAACCTCAACCACATAATAAAAGAAATGGGAGGTCCATGATCAAGACCATGTTTATTTTTCTTTAATCCTCTCCTGAGGATAAACTTCTCGGTTGATTTTTGAGAGAGAGATGAGAGAGAGAGAGAGAGAGAGAGAGAGAGAGAGAGAGAGAGAGGCCTTCACTAGGGTTGCAGCCACAAATTTCTGGTGTTTTGGGTGACAGTCCAATAACTGAGCCATCCAGCCAGGGCTCAAGAGCATCTTTAGGCAATGAAGTTCCAAATCTATACCTCCTTCCACGTATGAATTTGAGCATATATTTCCGACATCATACTGAATTTTTCTTCATAGATAATCTACAATCACCTTGAGTTCTCTGTGTTAAAACAAAAAAAATTCAGTGCCTACTCCCTCAACCATGTTCTTCCTCTGGTTTCCTATATATCTTTAAGAGGGAAGAAAAAGATAAGAAATAATCACAAGATTAGTTCCTTCAAATTTCAGCTAAATCACTGTTACCATATGAAATTTTTCATAGCCCTTGCCCCAATTTGATTTGAATCCATGTTTCTATGCTCCCACAATACCCACCATGTGTCCCCTCAATACTTTTAGGATCCAACAATTAGTATCATGTCTATGTAAAATGTTTAATGCATGGATCATTCATATTAGTGTTACTAGAATTAACCATATTGACTTATGGGATTGAGGTTTGGTTGTGAGGGATGATAAGAAAGATGAACCAAAAAAGAACTAGTAAATTGGTTGGAAATAATTCTGGGAAGTCCTTTCTCTTGGGATTGAGTTCACAGAGCAGCTGCCATATCCCAGGCTGTCACTCCAGTCCATGTATGGGAAGAAACCCACAATGCTTCATTTATTCTCACTGTGCATCATATGGACATATATGGGAAGCCTATTTCATTCTAGCTCACTCACATCATATGCATTTTGTTTCTGACTTCTTTCATCCACCACACCACAACTCTGGTTCCATATTTGAGCTCTGACTACCTTATTTAGTTCTTCAGAGTGCTTGGGTTCCCAAATCCTGGTCTTCCCCAAACCTCTTCTCTTCTACACAGAGAATTGCTCTTTCAGCCACCACCACCCACCTTCTTACATTCACCTCAACTCTGATCCTATTTAAGACAATCACAATCAATAATTCAAGAGGCTTGAATGAGATACTAGCATTCATATAATTAAATGTGTGTGTGTGTGTGTGTGTGTGTGTGTGTATATTTTTTTTTAAATGTCAGGTCACTAGTTTATTGGTGAAAATTTCTGGTGAAAATCTAGTGATTAATAACTACATTTCAACTGTTTTTATGTCTGCATTTTTAAAAACATTTCTACTGTATAGCTTTTTTTTGCATTATGACTGAAGATCATTAAGTTGGTATCAAATCATGTCCCAACATTCATGTTGATTATATGAAAATAACTTTAAATTTTCAAACAAATTAAATTTTGAATTACAGGCCACTAGAAGCTTAGCAAATGATTAACCCAAAGGGTAAATATGTACATGTTCTCTTGAACACCAAGTACATATTGTTTCTGATTGTAAAATATCATACACACATATATACAAAGAACTATGAGGCTCCAGGGGGAATGATGTTGAATTACTTATTGAATATAATAACACCACATGTTGGGGACTGACGATGACCTCATAAGCTTCTATCATGGTAGAGCACACAAATCATGCTGAGCAGTACCAAGGGAAAACAGTTTAGTAATATATATGGTCACCTGATAACTTTTCCTTTAAGCTATAGTATCTCACATGAAATGTTCATTTAATGATACACATATCCAACATTTATTAATTTTTATAACATTATGAAGTAGAGCTTTTAATTGATCATATGGGGTATCTATGTTATCTGAAAACCCCATTGGAAAATTTGAAAACATTGCTTATAAAAGATTTCAACTAATCAGATATAAATATCAGTTGATAGATTACCTTTAATAATAATAGGGAAAACTGATAAAATGTATAAGTTATTATATATAAACTTAAACAAAAACTTTAAAGAAAAAAATGATAATTTTTTAATAACACTAGAGGTCAAGTGCATGAAATTCGTGCAGCTGGTGGGGAGGGGAGAGGAGTCCCTTAGCCCAGCCTGTGCCCTCTCACAGTCTGAAAGCCCTCGGGAGCTTAAATTGACAGTTGGGCATCCTTAACGCTGGTGCAGAGGTGGAAGAGGCTCCTGCCACTGCTGTTGTGCTCGCCAACCATGAGTCCTGTTCAGGGCTTCTGGCTGAGCTGCGCTTCCCCTGTGGGAGCGCATTGACTAACAGGAGACAGCTCCTGAATTGAGCATTTGCCTGCTGGTCAGGTCAATGCACATCATAGTGACCAGTTGTCCCACCATTCAGTAAATTTGCATATTGGCCTTTTATTATATAGGATGCCTTTATTCCTTTGCCTGCTAAAAACTGTTTGGTACAAAATATATTTTATGATTAAGCATGCCACCTTTTGGGAATTACTGATTTATAGTAAAATTATCATAAGTAATTTGCATTAAGAAAATCTTCATTTTATTTTGTATTTGGGATTAATTAAACATTAAGGATTTTATTTTTAAGGTGCATTTTCTGTGCTATATTGGACACTGCCAAGTTCTCTAAAAAATATCTTAGTAATCATATGTTATGCTTTTCCAAGATGCCAAAGAACATTTTTTTTAAATGTTCACCCAAATCACAATAGATTTTTCCCATTGCTTCACAGTTTAGAAGTTTAGTGATAATTACCCTACATTATGGTTTGGTTAGGATACTGTGTTTTAATTCCTAACTATAAATACACACACAAAAACCTAAAACACTGTTTTGTGGATTACTAAAAATACTTTTTATGTGTGCATAGGGCTTTAATATATAGATCTTTCTCATACACTGACACACAAATGCTTACCATTTGAAACTCCTAATGACTTCATGAAGAAGACTGTTCTCATAAAAAAAGATGAGAAGTATAACCCTCAGAAACCTCAAAGAAAGAAGAGGTCTAAGCATAAATTACCTTTTTCCATAATGTATAGAAGTGTGAGATTTATTTTTAAGTTATGACACATTCTGTAAAACTACAGAGAAGGAAGATAAAGATAACCATCTAGGAATCATAAGAAACAATCAGCGTCCACAGTCATAAAAAGTAACTGAGCAGAAACCAGTTTGGATCAATGGATAGAGCATCGGTCTGTGGACTGAAAGGTCCCGGGTTCGATTCCAGTCAAGGGCATGTATCCTGGTTGCAGGCACATCCCCAGTGAGGAGTGTTCAGGAGGTGGTTGATTGATGTCTCTCTCTCATTGATGTTTCTAGCTCTCTATCCCTCTTCCTTCCTCTGTAAAAAAATCAAAATATATTTAAAAAAAAAGTAACTGAATGTGCAAGTAGTGCAATAAAGAAGGAAATAGACCTGCTTCTTTGGTCACATGTGAAGGAAATTGAGAAGTGACCTATTGATAGTTTTGAGGTTCATCAAGATGTGTTATTCATGCAAAAGACTGATGAATCTCAGAGGGAAGAAAGGAGCGAAGATGGGAGATTAACCAAAGAATTTATATGCATATATGGAAACAGATAATAGTGTCGTGTTGGCCTGGGGAGGAGGCAGGAGCAGGCCAGAGGGGGTCAATGGGGATGACAAATGGGACATCTGTAATACTTTCAATAATAAAGATAAATTAAAAAAAAAGAAATGCTATTCAAGCAATTAATTTTGCTCTTTTAATCATGCCAAGGAGTTGCTATGACATAACACTATGAAATCAGCTACAAAATAATTATATTAGTAGAGCATTACTACATAGCATAGTACCAACCAACCACTCAAATTCATACTTATGTACAGAAATACATACATCATGTGTCCATACATACATATGTACTATCCTCCATACTTTTTTAAAACCTGGTAAGTCATTTGTTCAGATTCAGCTTACTTTGAATGTGCAAATGGGTGAGGTATGACTAGAAAATGCCTATGAGTTAAGTCTGTTTTCTAGTTTGTGCTTAATGAAGTCTTAGGACATATAAGATAAGACAAATATACTGCATTTATTTTATAGTTAGAGAAGGCAAACCTTAGAAAGAAGAAATTATTCAAGTTATATAGCTATAAAGATATTTGAAAAGTCTAACTGGAACTAAATATTAACTAATTTTAAGGAAAAATTTTATAAAACATTGATATTCAGGGTTATCACAATTCTTATTCCACTGGGAAGGAAGCTGAAACTCAGAGAGTTTAATTAAGTGTTTAGTATTCTATATATAGGTGTCCAAAAAATGCATAAACACTTTGAATAATTATTAATTCCAATGGATTAAATCTGAAAAGAAATAAATATCTGTTAAACTATCAAAATGTGTGTGTGTGTGTGTTGTATTAGAGGGCCAGTGCACAAAATTTGTGCACTTGGGGGGAGGGGGCATTGTCCCCTACCTGGCCTGTGCCGCTCGCAATCTGGGAGCCCTTGGAGGAAGTCCAACTGCTGGCTTAGCTGGTAGTTGGACATCCTTAGTGTTGCTGCAGAGGCGGGAGAGGCTTCCTCCATCACCATTGCGCTCACCAGCCATGAGCTTAGCTTCTGGCTGAGTGACGCTTTCCCTGTGGGAGCACACTGACCACTAGGAGGCAGCTCCTGCATTGAGCGCCCCCTGGTGGTCAGTGCATGTATAGCGACCAGTTTTTCTGCCATTTGGTCGATTTGCTTATTAACCTTCTATTATATAGGATATATATAATCATAAACTTTTGGCTAGTTGTGTTTCCAACATACCATAATAACTCACTCTCAAAGTATAGAATTCTACCTTTTTATCTAGTATAATAGAGGTGGGGTGAAAATATTTCCTTCCCCAAATTATATAAAAATATCTTAGATTTTGAGATCATGTACAGTATGAATTAATATAATAATTAAGAAATAAGCACATAAAAAGTAAAAATGTACAAAAAAGACATTTCACATATTTTCATGTTAGGGTGAACTTAAAGCTATAATTTAAATAGTTTTTTTTTTAACCTGTTCCTTTACTCCTTAGGTTGCTTATAGTTAAGCCATTAACTGATATGTTCTTTTTTCTCATCCTCTCTCTGGACAGAAGGTAATACAGGAAATTAAATGAGAAGTTTTATCATCTAGGTAACTCTTCCTCACAATTACTTTTATCACAATACAAATATCTCAGTGAGGCAACCATTGTACCAATAGAAGTGTGTACAGACCTTTATTTTTACAGATAAAAGTGAAAGGGAGGTAGAGGGAGATGTGCTCTCAACAATCATTTAGTGGAGAGCTGGGGGTAGATAGAGCAGGTCTCTGCCTCCATCAGTTCTATTGAGTACCAGCTAGTACCCTTCAGAAGAAAGGAATCCGTAAGTGGAAATACTTTATGTAAATATGTGAAGGATCTCTCTTATCTGTCTGCCTACATTTGTACAAATACACTTAACAATGGCCTCTCATATTGAATGATATGTTAACAATTGCTGAAGAATGCAAAAGAAATAACAGAAGTTCTGCATTATAAAGCTCTTTGCTACAGTGTATACTGTAGTATAATGTTTTTTAAGAAAAAGAATGCAGAAATTCAGATTGCCCAAATATCACTAAGAACTTCCAGAGATAACAACAAGACCAATATATGCATGGCTACGTGGACTAGACTGACAGATGTCAGAGGGGAGAGGTGAGAGGGAATGGATAAAAGAAGATGAAGAAATTAGCCAAAGACCATATAAGCATAATTCACAGACACAGTCAACAGTGTGGTGATAGGCAGAGGAAGAGAGGGGTGGCAACTAGGTGGACAAAGTTTAGGGGCAGATTGGGGACATCTGTAATAGTGTCAACAATTTTTAAAAAATGAAAAAATAAAAGTAAAATGAATCCACTAAAAAAACAACAAAAGACCCAAGGTACAGGTATTTGGAAACAGCATTTCTGTCCCCTTTTCTCCTTTAAAAACATTGTTTTATCCAACTGCTTCTACCTTAAATTATAGGCAATATACTGTTAAAAATATTAAAGTTTGAGTCAAAATACTTTGACTCATTTCCAACCTGTTACTTCTACGCGCCTGAATTTCCTCACTAGATTTAATCTTTGTCTAGCTGATTTTAATGAACACCTGGTAGATTCAAAGAATAATATATATAAAAGTGCTATAAATCAGTTTTTATTCAAAGAAAGCTAAGTAAAGTAAAACTCTGCAAATAAATAACAGTAATGTAAAGGCCATACTCTCTAGTTTACATATATTAATTTCAGCACATGCAAGTTTTTAGTTTAGAAAATTTTCAATATTCTCTTTTTCCAAAAAAATAGAGCAGTTTAGTTACTTCATTTCAAATTGTAGCATCCCCCATTACAAGTAGACAAACCAGATTCCCAAAGGTGGATTGAATAGCAGATCTACAATAGCATGCAATGTATAAATGTGCCCTTATCAAAAAATATACAATGACACATCATTTATTCCTTCTTTCTCCTGTTCTCAACATGGTTCCACTAATGTAAGAAAGAACAGAGTAGCCTTTAGAAGTTCTCGCACCAGCTTTGAGAAACAGGTACATCTCTGCCCACACAGGCCATGCTCATTATCATTGGAGAAGACCCCAGGTCTCAAGTACCTGCATTCCTGTCCCAGAGGATGTTCCAGGAGTGATCCCAAGATGCTGATTGCCTCTGTGTCCTACGATGATTGATACAGAAGTAAGGAATTTTCTGTTTTCATAATAATGCTAGCTTTTTATGTAATGATTTCTCTTTTTATTTCTTTTTTTAACCTTTTCTTCTCTTTGCAAAATTTCCAAGAGCACATTCTGCAAGTTTTCAAGCCTCAACAGTAAGCATATAACTTGAATTCAATTTAGTTTATTTCTATAAAAGTATCTGTTGTAACTAAGCATGGCTGGAACCCTTCTAGTTGCCAGGCATAAATGGTATGGGAGCGAAAAAGATTCCCTGATTCCTGTAATTTAGTTGCTAAATAAAATCTTCTAGTGCTTGTTGTCCTGAAACATCACTGTAATTTGGGACAGCATCTGCAAAATGCTTTTGGGGAGCCCGATTTAGATTTAAATGCCTTAAGTAGTGAGACTAATATCCATGATTTTAAAATAAATGTATTTATACTACTTTGCCCCAAGAAGCACAGCATAAGGAAGAATCTAAGGATCCCAGGTTAGCAACATTGTGCATGAAAATTTCTGTCACTCCACACATGAGCTCTATGTCTTTTGACAAATGATTCAACCTTTCAAAGCCTTGGTTTTCTCATCTGGAAAATGAAAGTACTAAAATGTACTTACCATAGCCATTTGTTGTATAACAAAAGAATTTATATCTACCTCTCTCTGGCACATAGTAATGCTTAAAAAATATGATCTGTTGTTGTTATTATGAGCTAGAGACCCGGTGCATGAAATTCATGTGAGGGCCTTGGCCCCTACTGCCACAGTGTCCACCTTTGCCTTGGCTCCTGCCCACTGTGACTTTGTCTGGAAGGAAGGATGTCCAGAAGGACGTCTGGTCTAATTAGCATGTTATACTTGTATTATTATAGATAATATGAGTGCTATAGAGGCAAAATGACAGTATACCATTTTATTTTAATCTGTAGATCGCAGGCTTATCAAGGAAACTTCCTAAAGATAATAAAGATTTTTTTTTTTCCTTTGGCTATGGAGGGAGAGGGATGGCTTTTGTCCAGGTACTTTTGGTCCATAAATGCTTTCTACTGGATGCAGAGCAACAGTACAAAAGATTTCAAATATTCCTTAGGAAGACAGGAGTCATGCTCAGTGGATGGATGAGGCTGGTCCAGGGGAACCTCTAGCTGTCAGCTGAATGTCTGCGTTCTCTGCCACGGACCTGTGTCCCCTTTCTGAGGGGAGGAGAATGCCCTCTGAATGTGCAGTCATATCCTGAGAGCAGCATGTGCACACTGATGGAAGCATGGGTGAGAACAACTTAGCTAATGAATACTGTCAAAATCCAACCTGCTACTGGAAACTCAGCACTGACTTCCCTATCAATGTCTTGGGAACACCTGAGAGCCTAAATGTAGACATAGCTTCCTGCATCATCTCACCTTTGCCTGGGCTTTTGCAAAATAATGAATTTTATTCTTTCTTATGTCTTTATTCTGCTGCATCCCATGAAACCAATCATCTTATATAATAAAAGCATAGTATGCAAACTGTCACCTTGACCAGGAGTTGTTCTGGAGTTCAATCAGGGAGCAGGCCAATCAGGAGAAGGGAGGGAAGCCCTGGCCAGTGGCAGTGGCAGGCGGTCAAGGAAGGAAGGGAGTACCTAGCTGGTAGCCAGCAGCTGCTAGGGACCCTACTAGTGTACAAATTTCATGCACTGGGCCTCTAGTCCAATATAATAAAAGCCTAATATGCAAATTGACTGAAAGGTAGAACAACTGGTGGAACAATCATTTGCTATGATGCACACAGACACCAGGTGGCAGATGCTTAACATAGGAGCTTCCCCTAGCCTGCAGGCCCTAGGCCAGTGGTGGGTACCAGTGGGGGCCCTCGGATGCCCTGCCCTTTACCACACAGATCAGCAATGATTGCTGGCCAGGCCTAAGGAACCTACCCAAGCACAAATTTTGTGCAATGGGCCTCTAACTGAGTCTACAAAAAGAAACACAGTCAACTTAAATATGCATCTTATAGGATTGAAGTATAGCAAATTTTGTATAAGACTGAAAAATAATTCAATAATTAAAAATAAAGTGGGAGAGAACAAAAACGACCCTTTCAAGGCACTTTTATATCAACATATTACATAACAAAAGTAGTTGCAGACTTTATTATTTTGTGAGCTTAGTCATTATCACATTCTTTCTCCAAACCATCTATTGTAAACTCAGAGCATAACTACTAGGGAGATTGTAGGGTCCCTTTTCAATTACAGTCGGTATGAACTGACATAGTGTGCTCAAAACAGGAAGTGAAACAAGGAGGTAAAAGGAAAATAAATCATCTGTGTTTTTCAAATTGCTTCTTTTGTAATAATGTCTTATCAATGCAATTGTTTTAAAACAAAAAGGTGGAATAAATTGAAGAGAGGCCATAAAATAAAACTGGGAGTTTAATAATCTCTTACTTTTCCTTTAGACATAGAAAATATACTTTATGGATACATAAAAACATTCTGATAATAGAGATTATTGCTACTATGTATTATTCATGTGGCAATGGATTCACAAGATGCTTCTACATCAACTAAAACAGTCTAACTAGGAGAAACTAACTTCAAAGTACACTATCTTTTAGGTCTCCAAAGTAATAAAGACCCAGACACTTCCCTTTCAAGGTATTTGTTCTGCACAATTGAGAATGTAGTTTCTTCCCTTCATTAGGCACTCCACGTGAGATAGGCTAAATTACAGGCTACAGAAATAGAGACTTCTTTGTACTCATAGTCTCAGAGGTTCAGAACAGTTTCTACACTAGTGGTTCCCACAACCATATGCTACCCAATCCACCCATGTCCTAGCAGCTGTGGTACAGTTTCCACTTTTGTTACAATAGGACTACATTTCCCAAAGAAACGATAGACCAGTCAGATATCCCAACATTACAAGACCCCATTCCCTAAAATGTGCTTGTGTGTGTGTCCGTGTCCATACTAAAGATCACCTCTTTAAATCCTAGCTCAGTGTAACTCTGCCAAGAACATGTAGCTGTACTTAATTATTCTTAGCTAATAATGGCATGAAAGCAGTAAAACTTTTATGCCATAAAAATACTGAAACACTGAAGAAAGTTTTATGACATGAAAACATGAAGAAACACTGAAATAGCAAAGTAAAATCAATGGCATTCAACATTTCCATAATTTATGGAAAGGGAATAAGAATAAAATTCAATTCGGTATCCCTATGTACGATGAAGACAGATGTGAAAAACACAAAATCATGTAAAGCAAAAGGTCCAAGATTAAGGACACCAGAAAAAACTGATGAAGGGATTTCTGTTTTGATCAGATTAATTGTGTGTGCAGTTATGCCACAGAGAAAGTCAAGTAGTACTAGTACATAATAAAATGTATATATTTTTTCCTGTTGAAATGTTGACACATAGGATTTAATATTTATAGGAAAATTTCCTGAGAGTGAGCAATAGGGAAGGTTTAAGATTTTGAACAGTAAATAACAGACTGACTGAATCATACACAGACAGATTTGGGAAATATTTTCATTATAAAATATTCACCACCAAGTCCAACCCGAAAGAGATTTTCTATTAGATGGTTCACATGGTAATTCCTTCATAGGCTTTGAGCTAATAATTTCAATTAGACAATAATGGTAAAATGAAAGCTCTAGATAACTGTTCTCAAAATGTAACAGGGATTGCCTTGTAAAGGTAGCCACTATCAACATTACTATTTAACATTACTTTAGAGACAGTAGCCAGAGCAATCAAAGAAGAAAAAACAAGTATAAGAATTGGAAAGAAGAGTTAGGTTGCCTTTAGTTGTAGGTGACATAACAATAGACTTAAATCTCTAACTACTGTATACAAACACAATAACCACTTGGTAGAGGTTTTTAAGGGAACCTTTTGATAAGTGTGGAAATATACTACAAAAATTTAACATATGAGGAAGAGAATCCTCTAAGTCATTATTTAAAATGGCAAAACACTTCAAACACACTGAGCCTATTAAAAAAGATTGCATGAACAAACTTTGGAACACATACAAAATGGAGAACCATGAAAGCCTAAAATAGAAAGAGATAGGAAACTATATATACAAATATAGAGCGATCTCCAGGATAAGTTTCTAAATCAGTGTGCAGAATAGAATATACAGTGTGCTAATTTTCATGTTAGAAAAGAAGTAAAATAGGAATACACACACACACACACACACACACACACACACATTTAATTTTATAAAAAGTAACTTTGGAAGGGTATACCAAAAACTAAGGACATGTACAAAAAGCTGGAGTGAATATAGATGGAATTCAGTTTTCTCAGAGTGTACATTTCAAATGGTTTTGACATTTCAGCTAGTTAAATATTTTATATATTAAAAAAATCAAAGTAACAGAAGGTCCTTTAGTCATTTCCATTTATAAAATCCACTGCCTAGCTTAAGGTTTCCTAACTTAACAATAAATCAAGAGTCACTTAATAGAGGTTAGAAAGCTAAACAAACAAATACCAAGCTGCTATAGACAGTTTGACAGCAATAAATTAAAGGCATATGGCAACTTTAAAACAATAAGATGTGTTTTATTAAGAAGTACAATATTGCCTACTTGTCATTACTATTTCTCCTAAGACATTAATGTTATTGTGGTATATTTTACAATTAATAAAATTCAAAGATGTTAAATATCTAGTTAGAAAAATACATTCACCCATGAAGCCATCAACCACATGAAAGATGTAGAATATGTTAATTGCCCGTGAAAGGTCCTTCATTAAATAGCATTTCCCCCAAACAAACCAATTTCTATTATCACATATTAGTGTTGTCTCTTCTTAAATGTCACCTAAATGTTTTTCCTGTCTGGCTACTTTTGCTCATATAATGGTTTTTGATACTAATCTCGGTCATTGGGCACATCAGTAGTTGTTACTTACTAGTATAAAGCTGAGTAGTAGTATATTTTATTAACATAGCACTATTTGTTTATCCATTCTTTCTCTGATGAGAATTTTAGATTGTTTCTACTTTCTGGCTTTTTGAGATGATGGTTATAAATGTATTTTTACTTGTCTCTTTTGTGAACTTTGTTTTTACTAAGAAAGCACTTAGATGTGCAATTTATAGTCAGAGGAGGAGTATATGCTTGTTGGTCAAAGGAAACAAATTTCCAATTGTAAATATTTTCTGGGGCTCTAACATACAGTATAGTGACTATACTGGTACTTAACAATACTGTATAGTTGAAAGCTGCTGAGAAAGCAACTCTTAAATGTTCCTACTATAAAAAATATAGTAGTTATACATATGAAGCGGTGGATATATTATCTAACCTTATTATGGCAATCATTTCTCAATGAAAATTTAAAATAATACAATAATTTTAGCAATTCTACTGTGCCCTGCATTTCCTTTTGTTTCAATTTACATGAAACTGATGACATTCTATTGAACAATTGTGCTTATTGGCCATAATGTGAATCTTTGTAAACTGTCAGACTTTTGCTCTACTTACTTGTGTTGTCTTTTCATTATTGATTCTAGTTCTTTACAGAGACCAGGTAAAAGTTCTTTGTCAAATATAAGTAATGTGGAAAATTTATCATATGCCTTACCTTTTTTATTCTCTTAATGAATTTTCCTGAAGAGTAGAGTTTTCTGTTTAATTTAATCCAATTAATTTATCTTGTTTTTAGCCATTATGGCCTATGATTTTTGAGCCTTTGTTATGAAATATTTAACTAGCTCACATCCCAGAAAATACTTCCCTGCATTTTCTTCTAGAGACTGATGAGTTTAAGATATTATATATGGTCTACATACCATCAAGACTTAATTTCTGTGTATGGTATGAGGTAAGGATAAGCTATTTTTTTCAATATGGCTACCCAGTTTTCTAAGTCCAAAGGCTGAAACAATTTTCCTTTCCCCATTACATCCGTGCTTTGTTGAATGTCAACTGACCACCTATGTGCAGGTCTAATTCTGGACCCTATTCTGTTGTCTTTGTCTATTTTTTTTTTATCCTTGTACCTATACCATACTGGCCTAATTAATGTAGTTTTGTGTAAGTCTGACGCTGTGAACTTGTATCAGCCATTATCTACCCAGGATTATAAAAAAACTTAGATGTAAAACATTTCTCTCTTTCAACTTTGAGCTTCTCTAATATAAACTTCCACAGACATGAACTGACATGCATGAGGGTACTTTAAAGATAACAAGTGAGAACAAAGTCTTTAGAGACCAATTTATCTAAATTTGAATCCTATTGCACAGGCAAGATTTTTATGCTATTTAAATGTCATTTTCCTTACCTAATAACATAGTTATCTATTGCCTAACAAAAAATGAAGAGGTTTAATGAGATACCCCATATAAAGTACCCAATAAAGAATTTGACATACATGAAGTAGGCCTACAATAACATAGTTAGCTATCCAAGGAACCTGGAGGAAGGAATTCTTTGTAGAAAAAGAAAACATGGAGACAATATTGAGTGACTGTCCTATTTTTTTGTTGTTCATATAAGCAATTTCTCTCTATACCTTATCAATTATTTAAAAGTACTACTTTATCCTATTTATGACAAAATGTTATGTTCTTAGACATCACTAATTATTAATTACTTTTATAGTATGTATGACTATACATGGTCATTGTTTTTTTCATTATGTGGATAAAATATAAAAACTTCACTATTTATGCACAAACCTCTTAAATGTTTTCTCTTAGTTCCATGTTTGTCAGAATATAAAATGAAAGAAGCATGCATATCTTTATCAAGAGGAAACAGAGCAATGTTACTTAGAGTATTTTCCCAATAGGTTTACTCTTTCATTACTATGTAATTAACCCCACTTTGAGAATTCTATTGTGAATTCTTTTGCAGCAGCAAATTAAACATTTGACTTGCAGACTATTTTGTTTCTGTGAAAGTGACTATCACATCATTAGAAAACAGGCAAGCCATATTGTGAATAATGAAGACTTTTCAGAGAAGTTTTCAGTGAAGCCAAAAGATTTGCCCTGGGAGAAAATACTCTATGTTTCAATTGCCTCACTGTAATCTCTAGTACAAAATCCATCAAAATCTAATAAAGTAGTTTCATTAGCATAATCATCACCTTATTAATAATTTACTGGTTGCCAAAGGTATTGATGGGATTATCATGCATCATTCTAAGCATAAAAGAACATTATTGTGATGCTCATTAAGGTGAACACTACAGCAGTCAAGTATGCTGTAAACAAACTTGATATCTTTAAAAAATATAAGTAGGTGTCCTCCCATTTACTAATAAACCATCATTCCATATTGGATTTTTTCTAGGAATCTGCAATTCATATCTAAAAGGACTTCAGGGCAACCATTTGGGCATCTTAAAAATATGCAAATATATTTTCCTGATCAAAAATCTATATTTAAGAATTTTTATACTATGACCTATTTTAGTCAAACAACCAAAAATAAGAAAAATTGATGTCAATGTGTGATATTAAAATTTCCATCCACAGAAAATGAAATTCTCACTGGACATTAGATTAGTGGTAATGCTCATTCACTGAGAATCTAGAGAGTGGAGGTTACTAGGCTACAGAGAATGATAAATAATATAGACTGGCAGTTCCTAGGTCAATAATTGAGATGTGATCCAGGAATATGCCTGGGAATGGAAGTGGGTGGATTTCTACTCTAATCTGTAGTATTTTATATATAGTCATTTTATTAAAGTCATTATTTTATAAACAGGAATACCCTTCACCTTCTAAGGTGATGCTGCTACAGCTTGAAAAGAGAGGCATAACCCAGCTGCCCACCTATACTGGCCTTTTACAAGACACACTGAGTTATTTCAGTGAATCTCCTTTTAGCAGGCTGCACTGCAGCATGGCTCCATTGGGGCTACACCACCTACTAATTGACAATCTCACTTTGTGAACTGAACCTACAAAAGATAGTGGCATTCCTTCCCAATTAAGCAGAATTCTATACCTAGAGACACTATCTTACTATTCTAGTGCTAAACTACAGGATTTGGAAAATAAAAGGAAAACACACACACACACACACACAACTGGATTTAAGCAAAGAAGTTCTAAGCGATTTGATTCACTGGGTCATCAGAGGTGTTTTGATGAGAAGAGAGAAACAGAAGTGATCGTTTTCAGGGTTGTCATTTGTCTGAAAGAAAAGCCTGTGTTGAACGGCTACATATTTATTATTTAGGAAACTGAAGCACTTAGAGCCCAACTAGAAAAATTGTGTGTGAAACACGCAGATTTCACACCCTTTACATAGCATTCTTGTCCTGTAAAAGAAAATACAGATGGTGTGACCCTTTTTAAAACTGAATTTATTTGGGTGACATTGGTTAGTAAAATTACACAGGTTTCAGGTATGTAATCCTACAGTACATCATCTGTACACTGCATTGTGGTTTACCAACCCAAGTCAAGTCCCCATCCATCACCATTTATCCCCCATTTGCTTTCTTCTACCTCCCCCACTCCCTTCTACTCTGGCAATAATCATATTGTGGTTTGTGACAACGTGATCCTTTCTAACCAAAGAAGTGTGATGCATATCATGAGCTCTAGATTAGACTTTATTATCAGAAAAAATATATAAGAAGGAAGTACT
Source organism: Lasiurus cinereus (assembly GCA_011751065.1). Taxonomy (NCBI): domain Eukaryota; kingdom Metazoa; phylum Chordata; class Mammalia; order Chiroptera; family Vespertilionidae; genus Lasiurus; species Lasiurus cinereus. Next base: position 42,680,050 of record JAAGEH010000307.1, read on the forward strand.
CCTTCCTCAAAGATAGTTTCATATATTGCTTAGCTTTAATAATTGTTTAATACATTTGCCCCAGAAATTTGATGCACCAATTTCAACTGTGGAATCTTTAAAAACTTTCTAGCTCACCAAGTTTTCAATCTTATCTGTCCAATTAATTATTCAATACCTTATCAGGGTGAACCTGGGGTGTCCACAAAGACACAGCCGTAAGCTAAAGTGTAGAGACATCTACTAAAGAGAAGAACTCCTTTGCAATCAATAACTTCCAGGCAAATAATTAGGCAAATCTTAATGAGAACATAGTATATCAATAGTAAAACGGATTATTTTATAGTCTTGGATTAATGAAGTTGGACAGAGAAAAATCAAACCCAAATTTAGTTGTGCCAATCTCCTACAATACATTGTAAACTTCCTAGGGTTGGTGATATAAATATTCTATGGCTTTCATTTATCCCACTCTATAATAGTTGGCTGTTCCTAAATATTTGTTCCTGAAGTATAACCCTGAAATCTACCTATAATAACTACCTGTAATAATATGTGAAATTTGCATAATTAAAAGAATCTGAACATTTTGTCCAACTGTAAAATACATGGTTATAATTGATGAAAATCTGTAATATTCTTAATTAAAAAAAATAAAATCTAGAAAACCACAAGAAACCTCAAAAGGATATAATATAGGCAATATATTTCTTTCAACTAATTACAGTGTCATTGTGCTCATCATTAATCTGATCTTGAGGTGAATAATATTCCTAAAATAAAATGTAATCATGTAGACATTAGCAGTTCTAAATTCCTTTCAGTTTTGCAACCACTAAACAACAAATTGCATGATCAGAATTATACATTAAACATTAAATTCTGTCTTATATATTGAAAAAGAAATTGATGGATACAAATTCATGGCTCCCCCTGGAGGAGAAAACCTATGCTGTTTGCCCCATTTAGATAGTTGGCATTATGTTTACCTATTTTCAAAAATTGGTATCCCAAAACATTCTATTTTTGCAGAACCTGAAAGGTTCTTATACATTGATTTTCAGAAGTGGAAACCAGTCGTGGAGCCTCTCATCTATGGGCTTTCTTTCCGAGTTCTTTGACAAAAATAGAATTATATTGCTGAGAGACCATGGTCATTGCTAGGTGAGCACAGGCAACATACTTGAGAACTGCTTAACATGCAGAGGAGAACAATTCTTATTTCTCTATGAAACTCCACTGGGAAAATAGCACACGGGCAATTTTTCTCACTTTATTCATTCTATAGCAAGGACACAGAAAGACTTCTGTTCTTTTCTACGTGAGGAATGTCTTTCTTTCTCTTGGGTATTGCTGCCAAACTTTGTAGTTGAATGCCCAATATCTGTTCTCTTTTCTTCCTTAGTATAGCATCCAATTCAGTTTGGGATAGCACAGTGGCTAGCAGACATCCAATATTTTCTAGTGTCATTTGGAAATAATGGAAACCATATGACACCATTCTGGTCAAAGATATATAAATAGATTCACTGGGGGAGGCTTTTACCAATATTCCAAAGTGAGATGCAGTGGGTGACTCCTCTCCATCATTTTTCTTTCTCTGATCATGGACACTGAGGTTAGAAATGTAGTTGCTTTCTTTCAACCATGAAAAATGAACAATAGCATCTGGGAGTTTGAGGTTCTAAAACAATGTCAACATTGCCTACTTGTGGATGTATTTGGTAGTGTAACTGTTTGGGGGTTTTCTATGATAAACAACTAATACAAATTCTAACTTATATAAATAAGTTAATTATTTGTCTCCCATTCCGTACCTATTTCCAACCCCTTAAGTTTTGGAAAAAATCATCTGGAGACTTTCATTAAGCCCTTTTCTTCCTTCTATTAACAAACAAACAAACACAGGTCCAAATAGCTTTACTTATGCTGAAGACTAGGACACCTAAACTAGATTTAATACCTGACCTAATTGCTGTTTCAACCTCCCCCAGAAACATAATCTTAAACAATTTCCTGGTCAACATCAATGGGCTAATCTGTCTCCTGGGACCTCTCCATGCCTTCCCCCATAAAAAGCAGACAATCTGCATAATAAAAACCCTTGTCTTTCCTTTTCCCCTCATCCCAAGAAAGTACTACTGGTCTAAAAATATGAAATCCTTTTTTTGTGTGTGAATAGCTCCCTGACCCTAACCTTCCAACTAGGAGCATCCTTCTTTCTAGTTGTTAGGATACTGCTTGATTCATGAAACAGTTAATAAAGCCAATTATGTAGAACTTCACATTTACTTGATTGAATTTCATTTTTTAACACTTTAAATTCAAAATTGTATTTTCATTCTTTCTCTGTAGTCATTCCTGACTAAGTCTCATCATCCCATGGCTGCAGTTTTAAGTAAAAAATTTGTTGATAGGGAATTTGACAAAAGTGAAATTCAGAGCAGAAGAAAGGATTTGTGAGACATAGGAAATAAACAGAATAAAATTAAAATGAGGTAAATACCTTCACTATATTCCCCTTATAGTAAATTGGCACAAAATATGGGTCAAACTTGAATAAAAGCAAAGTAACCTACTCAGTCTTACACACACACACACACACACACACACACACACACACACTCATTCACTAAATCCTAAAAATTTAAGACTGGGACCAGAAAGAATTGCATTAAACATATTTTTGTTATTTGAATGTGATTTTTAAGAAACCCTAGTGTAGAAAAATTTTGACATACAGAAAATGTAACTTAGTTTATGTAAAGTAATTATGATATAGATCTCTGGTATTTTCAATAAGACTGTAAACTTATTTTTGAATGTTCTTATTCACTAAGCAAATTATTTCGGGAAACACAATACATTAGCCAATAATTTCTTCTGGATATTGAATATTTGAAAACATTAGAAAATGAAACTTATAGATTTTCTTCATTTTACATGAGGAACAAGCTATACAAGGCATTCTGAAAAGAGTTTCCAATTTATATATTTTTGGAGGTTATGTCATTTGGATAAAAATAAACTCACAGCAGTGATAATCATAAGACTGGACTTCATCCATTGGGAATTCAAATGAGACAGCCCAATTTAAGTGTGACAAGATTTAGAAATGAGGTTTTTGTCCTCATTCATACAAAAACTAAAATTTTAATAACTTGGTATCCAATTTTAGGTATATCATTATCAAAGTACAGTCTGTTACCACTGCTTTCATGCTTGTGAATTTCAGAAGAAAGTGAACTTAAGTTCTTTATTTTCAATGGCTAGTGAACAGGTATAACAAAAAGTAAAATTTAAAGAAAATTTAAAGTTTTCTATTTTTACTCTAAACTATAGGCCCAGTGCATAAAATTTGTGCATGGAAGGCAGGGTGGGGATCAAGCCTAAATGGGCAGTTGGACATCCCTCTCACAATCCAGGACTGCTAGCTCCCAACTGCTCACCTGCCTGCCTTCCAAAATGCCTCTAACTACTTCTGCCTTCCAACCTGATCACCCCCTAACCACTCCCTGCCAGCCTGATTGATGCTTAACTGCTCCCCTGCCAGCCTGTTTACCCCTAACTGCCCTCCCCTGCAGGCCTGGTCATCCTAACTGCCCAAACCTGCAGGCCTGGACCCCCTAACTGCTCTCCCCAAAGGCCTGAGTCCCACAAAACTATCTTTCCCTGCAGGCTTGCTCATCTTCAACTTCCCTCTCCTCTGCCAGCCTGGTCATCCCTAACTGCCCTCCCCTGCAGGCTTGATCATCCCCACCTGCCCTACCTTGCAGGCTTGGTCCCTCCCAACTGCCCACCCCTGCTGGCCTGATCACCCACAACTACCCTCCCTTGCAGGCCATCTTGTGGTGGCCATCTTGTGTCCACATGGGGCCAGGATCTTTGACCACATGGGGCAGCCATCTTGTGTGTTGGAATGATGGTCAATCTGCATATTACTCTTTTATTAGATAGGATAGTGGCCTGGTGCATGGGTAGGGCCAGCTGGTTTGCCCTGAAGCGTATCCAAGAACAGAGTGGGGTTTTCTTTGGGGCGTGGGGTGGCCTGGGTGAGGGCCTGTGGTGGTTTGCAGGCCAGTCACATCCCCAGAAACCCAAGTGGAGGCTCTTATAAATGGGATTTATTTAACTTCTATAATTGAAACTTTGTAGCCTTAAAGGGAGGTCAAGGCAGGCCAGGGTGTGCAGAAAGCTTGGCTTCTTCTATCAACTGGGGCAACCCTAGCCTCCTGCTCTCTCCAGCTCCATGGCTGCTGCCATTTTTGTTGGAATTTATTTATCTTCTATAATTGAAACTTTATAGCACTGAGTGGAGGCCTGGGCCAGCCAGGGTGTGTGGCAAGCAAGCCTCCCCGCTGCTCTCTCAGTTGCCACAGCCATCTTGGTTGGGGTTAATTTGCATACTCACTCTTGTGCTTCACAGGGAACCTCAGGCCACGGCCCCCCTCCCACCCATCAGATCTTGACGGGGAAACCCAGGCCAGGTTCCTCACCCAGCAGGGCTTGACAGGGTGTGCTTCCTGTCTTGGTGCTGGGCTAGCGGACCTAAGGCTGCTCCCCCTGCCTCAGTGCTAGGCTGGGGGGACCTCAGGCCATGCCCCACATCAGGTGGAGTTTGACAGGGACTTCAGGCCATGCCCCTCACCTGACAGGGCTTGACAGGGGATCTCAAGGTGTGCTTCCTGTCCTGGTGCTGGGCTAGGGGACCTCAGGCTGCTCCCCGTGCCCCAGCACCAGACTGGGGGACCCCAGGCCACACCCCTCACCTGGTGGGGCTTGACAAGGGACTTCAGGCCATGCCTCCTATCCAGCAGGGCTTGATGGGGGACCTCATGGTGCACCCCAGTGCTGTGTTGAGGGAACTCAGGCTGCGTCCCCACCCAGCGGGGCTTGATGGGGGACCTGAGGCTTTGTCCTCCTCCCAGTGCTGGGCTGGGGGACCTGAGGCTGTGCCCCCAACCTGGTGGGGCTTCAGGCCATGCTCCTTAACCAGTGGGGCTTGATGGGGAGACGAGGCTGCACGCCCCTCCCAGTGCTGGGTCGAGGGACCTCATGCTGTGCCCCCCACCTGGAGGGACTTGACAGAGGAACTAAGGCCATGCTTCCCACCCAGCTGGGCTTTACAGGGGATCTCAGGCAGTGGCCCCACCTGCTGGGACTTGATGGAGGATCTCAAGGCATGCCTCCCTCCCCAGTCTGGACTGGGGGACTTCAGGACATGCCCCCCATCCTGATGCTGGGCCAGGGGACCTGAAGCTATGCTTCCTGCCTAGCAGGGCTTGATGAGGGTGGTACTAGCTGGGTCTGGATCTAGCCCTATGGGGAGGGGACAGGCCAAGTCTGGGTCTCACACGATTTTGAGGTGCATGTAGATGGGTGGGGACTTGACTCTGGTTCTTGTGGTGAGCCCCAGACTCTGACAGGAGGAAGGTTTTCATATACATTTACTAATTTTCTTTCATCTCTGATACTTCTTTTATAGAGAAAGGGCAAATAGCAATATTAAATCATTTCCTCTAATCTCCTTTTAATGTGTACGAATCTTGTGCACCGAGTCACTAGTAAATGATAAAATAATAGGAAAAACTGATTATTTCAATTAATTAATAGTACTTGGTTTATTGTGAGAAAGGAAACCATGCAAAGTGACCCCCTCCAAATAAGGTTGTGCTCTTGAAATGTATCATCTTAAAATTAAAAAAGAAGTCACAAATGCATCTAAAGTTTTTAATGATCGCATCGTTAGTTAAATATAAAACATTTACATGAAAATATTAGCTTTCTAAGCAAATGAAAACTTAGTTCACCTCTGGCCAGCCAAAGGGCAGAAAGCTGCCCTTTAAAAATTTCTAGGTGAAGCCATCTCTTGATATTGGATAGAATCACACCATGTTCAATTTCCTTTTGCATTGGGAGATAACATTCCTTCAATTAAAGAAAGACTATGTCATAACAGTCTACTTTAGATAAGAACCCAATGCACAAAAGGGAGAAACAGAAGTGATGGCAGTTCCTTAGTATTGGCTCGTAACCTTATCAAATCCAATGCCTCCTTTGTATAAATAAGCATGTATTTCCCTTTTTATAAACCTGAAGTAAAATTTCACTGAAATATAATCTACACAGAAAATGTATACCTTAATCATTTATTAAGGAATCATAATAATTATCGACCGAAGAACAGGATGACCAGTCGCTATGATGTGCACTGACCAATAGGACTAGATGCTCAACACAGGAGCTGCCCCCTGGTGGTCAGTGCGCTCCCACAGGGGGAGTGCTGCTCAGCCAGAAGCTTGCTCGGAGCTAGTGAGCACAGCAGCAGTGGTGGGAGCCTCTTCCACCTCTGTGGCAGAGCTAAAGTTGTCCAACTGATTGCTTAGGCCTGCTCCTCATAGGGAGTGTGCCTAAGCCATCAGTTGGACATCCTCCGAGGGCTCCCAGAATATGAGAGGGTGCAGGCTGGGCTGAAGGACCTGCCCCCCCGCCTCAAGGTCACTGGGTCTCTAGTCTATAATAATAAAAGTGTAATATGCTATTTAGGCCAGATGAAGCTGGGGCTGCAAGGGAAGCCCTGGCCCTGGGTGCTAGAGGAAAGCTGGTGCCAGAAGTTGGAGAAAGGAAGGCCTACTCTTGCATGAATTTCATGTGCCAGCCTCTAGTTCTAATATAAAAAGGAAAGTGATTTATAGGAAATATATACATTTCAATATGTAAATAACTAAGTACTGCCCATCAAAAGGCCTAACAGTCAGATGTTTTCCTTATATCGGGAATCACTTTGAACATATAGCTACAGATGCAGATGGGCATAACTATGTTGTTTTTGCCCCTCAGATACCATGAGCGGCATTGTTTGTGACTTTCTAAAATGATTAGAAACTCAATTTCATGACCTGAAAAAGTGTACAAAGTTTCCTCCATTTACACAGTAGTTATATCTAGAAAATTAGTGCATACTAAAACTATGGAATATACCTTAAATTGATATTCAAATTCTAGTTAGGCTGTGGATTCAGATATTTCTAAACAGATGCTTTATTTTCATGAACCTCATAGGCATTGGGTGGTGGGGAAACTTTACACACTGCCAGATGTTCAAACCATACTAGTCTCCACCCTCTTTATGTCAATAGGCAGCAAACCCTTAATTATAACTAATAAAGACACCACAGCAAATTCCCAAAATGCTCTCTTTGGTTCTGCTTTCATTGAAACTCTCTTTATCATGGAGAGGAGAAAGAGAGCACCAATGATGCTTCTATTCTTCACAGTTACTGCTGACGTAGAGAATAAACTATATGAAGATCCCTTATCAACAAAATATAGCATGTCCCTGTCAAGGACTGGAATCACAGCTGATATTAAATATGCAGGATAAACTTTATGAGAGATGCTGTCAGTTCTTCAGACTTCCAAGCTTCAAGTTAAAACACCCATGGGAATGGATATTTCCATTGGTACAAATGATGACAGTTAATAAATGAGATTTGTATTTCAATTACTCTGTCCTACTATCTTCCTACCTTTTCCCCACAGATTTCAATGACATGGTTCTGAAATTTTAGTCACCATGGAATTAGACACTTCAGGAAAGAGAATCATACAGCATCAAAGTGATAAGGATACAGTGGGTGTGGTATTAGTTAAAGAAAATTTAAAGTTTTCCATTTTTATTCTAAACTAGAGGCCCAGTGCATGAAATTCGTGCATGGAGGGCAGGTGAGGGGTGTGCAGATCCGGCCTAAACGGGCAGTTGGACATCCCTCAAGGGGTCCCAGATTGGAGAGGTACAGGTTGGGTTGAGAGACACACTCCTGTACATGAATTTCATGCACTAGGCCCCTAGTTAATCATAAACAGAGAGGAAAGTTGGAGGTATGTAGAGTTTTGTTGCAATGGAAAAGTTTGATGCATATCTGAATACAAATAAAGCTACCATACTCTATCTAGATGGCTTTAGAAGTCCTTTATAATTTAAAAGTCAATAGTCAAAAGAGAATTTTGACATAAAAAGGATGAAATAGTATTTAGTGGTAAAAAAAAAAGCTCCACAGATATGAATGGTTAATAAAATAATAAGCAAAATGGTATATTTAATCATTTTATAGTCACATCAGTAAGTACGTAGGATAATTTTATATATAAATTATATATATAATTATATATATAAATATATACAATTATATATATAATATATATATAATAAATTTTATATATAAATTATATATATATAAATCAAGAAGGAGGCACGGGGTATGTAAGTCATTTACAAATGTGTTTAAATTACTATGTCACCTAGTTGAGGAATTTTATTTATACAGAAATTTCAACTATGTGAGCAACAGGTTTCCTAATAATGCAGACTAACTAAACTTCAACACCACACACACACACACACACACACACACACACACACACATACACACATATGTGTACCTTAGAGATATTGATAATTTATCACATTATTAAGTACATTGTGTTAGCCAAACTTAAAATGGATTCCAAGATATGAGTGTTCAAAGATTATACTTCTAACCATATACCACAACTTCCCTTAATACTTGTGAAGACTATTGTCTATAATGTTCAACATCTAAGCTAATTTCTTGGCTATTTTTATTATTTCATTATTCACACATTTAATAACAGCATTAGATCACTTGTATGAAAATTACACAGTAACACGGTAAGCTCTCAGTCATAAAAGCAAAACAATCAATGCCACAATCTAATGATTAATATCCTATCTAATAAAAGAGTAATATGCAAATTAACCATCACTCCATGATAAAATGGCGGTGACCATAGACTCAAGATGGTGGTGCCCAGTCCTCTCAGGCCCCCCAGAGTCCCCTAGTCCCAGCAAGGGCTGCTGCTGAGAGGAGGCAGTGTGGGACCTGGGCTGTTGGCATGGACCGTGACCTGGGAGGTGCCCACATACCCTCAGTGCAATCTGTTGCCAGCTGCGGCCCACACGTGACCCCTGCCTCACCCCCCCCCCCCCCATGGAGCACGATCCACTCCTAGCTGCAGCCTGCACTGTGTGCCTGGGAGGCACCTGCACCACCTATCCTTCCCCACTCCCTCAGAGATCAACTATCATTTGCAGCCAGGGGGTGTAGGCCTGAGAGGCAGCTGCACCCCTAGAGCTATCCCTTTCCAGTGTCAGCCTCCAAAGGCCTGAGCCCCCATGGAGTGATTCCCCTCACACACATCTATAGCCTCGGAACTTCCCTTGCCCCCAGCTGAGTGATTGGAGATGGGGGATGATATCTGGGTGATGCTGCCCAGCAAAACTCTCCCATTGGGTAGAAGCTTCTGCCCGGGTTAGGGAGACAAATGGGTTTTATTTGAAATCTTTACAAACTGCAATGGAAATGTCTGAGGTAGGGTTTCATATCACAAATAACTTACAACTAATTTCTGAAGGCAAACAGGGACATTGCAGTTACATTACTAGAGAGTACCCCGAGATCCAAAGGTTGGCTCTGCAAGGGCAGTGGTGGCTGCTCTCCTCTCTGGTTCCTCAGCACCTTGGGCAGGGCTTGAGCCTCTCCAGGAAGGCCTTTTTTCCTACAGTTTTCACCAAGACAAGGAGGTTTTGTAGACATGAATAAGAAGTGCTCAGGCACAAGTCCTGAAGATGCTGGGGCTGGCAGAAATGACAAACAAACTGGGAAAAGAGCAAAACCAGAAACACCACCAATCCCAACATAGATCATCTTTTTGTTCAGATGACGGTGTATTTCTATCTTCTTCATCTTCTGAAAGCAAGATAGATTCAAGCACTGACAATTCTACCAACATAAAAATTAAGAGAAAGAGAGGACAGAAAAGGAAAATAAGGAGAAAATAAAGAAAGAACAAAAGATGAAACATCAAGAAAAAGAAAGATAAGGAAAACAAGGAAGAAACAACCACATGATATCACCTTTCCAAGGTCTCATGAAATTTCTGTTTAAGGAGTTTATTTTATGACACTTTTAGTTTGGGTTTACATTTTTACTGGTTTGTCAAGACCACAGCAGGTACACTGTCCAATATGTTAAAGAAAAAAAAAAACACCTATCTAATAAAGAGGGAATATACAGGGGAGGGCATTTGGGGGTTACTGGGCTGTCAGGGGAGGGCAGTTGGAGATGATCGGGCCAGCAGGGGAACAGTTGGACATCTATCAGGCTGGCAGGCAGAAGCGATGAGGGGCAATCAGGCAGGCAGGTAGGGGAGCAGTTGGGAGCCAGCGGTTCCAGATTGTGAAAGAGATGTCAGACTACTTGTTTAGGCCTGATCCGTGTGCAGAATCAGGCCTAAATAGGCAGTCAGACATCCCCCGAGGGGGGGTGTTGGGCTGAGGGACACCTCTTCCCCCAGTGCACAAATTTCGTGCACCAGGCCTCTAGTTTTTTAAATAAAAACTTGAATGGACCTAATAAATTTGTGGGCTGCCAACAATTCTATATTCCTCAGACCTTCCATATCCTTTCAGAATTCAATGCACAAAACACATTATACTTTTCACAAAGTAAAGAAAGTTGGAAAATAAAATTTCACACATATTTCCTTGCAGAATTCCCAGGAGAAAAAAATGCTAAAATGACAATGTGACATTTGTCATCAATTTATAGCTAACGTTTTACAGTTTTGAACTTAGGAATTTAATTTCTCTTAGGATGCTTTTCTTACATCATGCCACACATCTGGCTTTAGCTTCATGATATGCCAAGAATGGGGAAACAAAATTTGATTGAAAAATATTTAAATAGTTTGAAAAAAAATCTATTAATATTGTTCAATATGGTGTTCATGCAGCAATAATTATGTAACTTTCAGTAATCTTTTAAAAATTATATTTTAGGTGTACACAGTCTTGGCCTTCTCACTTAATTTTTATAATTTACTTTTGTTTCAATTTTCTTTAAAATTAAAGAATAAAAGATGAAACATTAAATGGTACTTTCAACTATTACCAAATTATTATATTTGAAAGTTTATTTTGATTATGAAGATCATGTATAAATCCCATAATGAGAAATGGTCATTTTTATCTTAAATGACACAACAGGTGCTAAAATAATTCCATCTGCTCATTGTGTTGAGGTTCATATAAACTCACCATGAACTATGATGGGGCTACTTTGAAAAGTCAGACAGACCACACCCATTTAAAGTAACATACACCAAATAGCAGAAATCCAGTTGCTGGGTATTAAATGGGAACATTGACACAGAGGATAAGTAAGTGTCTGGCTCTCAACTGCCTCCACCTGCTCCCATATTTAGAGAATTAGGATGCTATTCACGCCCCTCAAGAGGCCCTGCCTGATGAAGTCAACTAAAACAGACCAAAGGAGCCAACAGGCAACCCAACTCTGATTTCTGTGGAGTCAAGGACTTCCTCAGTGTGTCCTAAACGTTGAAATGCCTAGGCTCAGAGCAAGGGTGCCATTACATATACTCTGTCCAACTTCCCCATTATCATCAGTTCCTGACATTCAAAGGCTCTTTAGGATAATTTAAGATATCAAATATAGTTACAGTAATACTTTGGGGTCCCTTGTGAGTTGATTTTATACCAAAGACTGACTCTGAATGTCTTGTTAAAACTGAAAAATCACCTTATTGACATAAATGCCATGTAGTTTAAAAGAGAATAACAAGGGTATTGGCAGCCATCTATCATGCTCTATGTAGTAATTTCTGATTGTATACAAAATAAAAATCACAATCCATTATCATTAAAAAGGGCAGACAATACACTGATCAATACCATGCACCTTACTAAAGCTTTTTCTATACATTTACTTATCTATACAAATATGTGTTTCCATTTATAAGTAGGAATAACATATAGAAATAATAAGTAACAATTTATGTTAGTAATATACCATTATACTATACAAGTTGGAGATACTTACATATCAGTAAGTTTAATATTTTCATTGAAATATTAGAATAAAAAGAAGTACATACATGCATACTTTATCAAACATGAGAAGAGTATTTGGTAATTGAGATTAGATTGATTTAGGCAGAAATTTACTAATTTTAACAGAGAAATTGTTTAATGGGGCATTGTTTCCTTTTTTGTATCTGTGATATTCTATAATAATGACTGGTCTTTCTTAGAAAACATATTTCTAGTATTTTATCAACTATACAAATATATTGTTATTATCCTATATAATAAAGAAGTAATATGCAAATTGACTCTCACACCCTCATACAAGATTGCCGCCCCATTTGGTCAAAGATGGCTGCCCCAAGATGGCTGGCAGGGGAGGGTAGTTGTGGGCAATCAGGCCAGCAGGGGAGAATAGTTGGTGGCGAACAGACCTGCAGGAGAGGTTAGTTGGGGGGACCAGGCCTCCAAGGGAGGGCAGTTAGGGGTGACCAGGCCTGCAGAGGAGGGCAGCTGGAGGGAAGCAGGCATGTAGGGGAGGGAAGTTGGAGGTGATCAGGCCAGGGGAGGATAAGGGAGACAGGGCCAACAGAGGAGGGCAGTTGGGAGTGATAAGGCTGGTAGGGGAGCAGTTAGGTGTCGATCAGGCTGGCAGACACACTTGCAGTTAGGAGCCAGTGGTCCCAGATTGCGAGAGGGATATCCGACAGCTGGTTTAGGCCCAATGCAGGATCAGGCCTAAACTGGCCATCGGACATCTCCTGAGGGGTCCCAGATTACAGAGGGTGCAGTCTGGGCTGAGGGACATCCCTTCTTCAGTGCATGACTTTTGTGCACCTGGCTTCTAGTAGTATATAATTGTGTCATTTAGTATAGCTTTAGAAAACTGTATGTGCTACAACAAGTTGTCTCCTTTCTAGAATTCATTTTCCCTCATCTGTATAATATTACTCATAAGTAACATTAATTGACCACTTGCTATTGGTAGGGCAAGTTGTTAAGCATTTTAAGTACATAATACTATTTAAACTTTAGTAACACCTTTAATCTCCAGTTAGGAATGAATCAGAATTGAGGTTTGGAAGAGGCTCTTGCCATTCTTTTCTAAGACTGGAAAACCTGGGGAATTAGAATCATAGATTTAAAAAATTATAATGGACTTTCAAGATAATCTAGTTTAATGAGTGCAAATTAAAACTTAGACTATATAATCTCTAAGTGTTGATCAATTTATATAAATTGACCCAACTTGTTAGTTAGAAGAAACCCCATATCTAGACCTTTTTGTTTTTCCCCAAAACCATACCATAAACTACACTATTGTACCTTCTATTTATATCCAAAATCCTTAATAGCATGATATTATACATTTTCTTTTCAATTTTTTCTCTTTAAACTATGCTTAATTTCAAAATGTGCAATACATTTGGTATGACATCTTTCATTACAGATTCTAAGTATGAAACTTTGCTATTCAAGTGGTTCACAGACCACTCAGTTCATCAACATGTCAGATGTCACCTTGTAGACCTCCTGATCAGAATCGGACAGGGAATTCATAGGCACGTTACCAGGTGAGAAGTGCAGCTCTATAAAGTTCTACTTCTATACCAGCTCCTCAATGACAGATCCAGGGAAGGCCTGCAAGGACTAGTGCAAAACAAACACCCATGGAGAGCCTCTTGTTGGACTTGTGCTTTAAGAAAACTGACCATCTACTAAAGAACAAACTTTTTCACATATTCTGAGACATCTACATAGACACTACATTAGTTTGTTATTGATACATAAGCAATGAGCACTTGTAGACCATCAAATTAGACATGCAACTAGATGAAGGCTAAGCCTTGATGTAGGGTCAATGTTGCAACATTAAGCTTCAAAAATACTAAAACTATACAAAACTTAGAGCAAGCTTTATATTGCTCTCTATTTGAAGTGGTATATTACTAAAATCTAAAATATTATAATAACATTATGTTCTTTAAACATTTGATATGAAACATGCTATAATAAGAATTCAGTTACATTTTCTAATCATCTTTAGACTTGCTGGCATTTTATCAATGTGCACATTTTTAGTAAAATTCAACAACTATATATCCCAAAATATATAAAAATCCAATTAATTGAAATATTATTAAATGAGAAAAAAATTTTAAGTATAGCACACAATAATATCAAATAGGAAGAGTATGACACCATTAGTCAAAATTAAAAATTACTGTAAATATCTTGTAACCACTGAGTTATTATATCAACATGATATTTGTATGCGAAACAATGTTATGATTATATTCTCTATTATTTCCTCCCTTAATTCAGCTATGAATGAGCCCTGGCCAAAGAGACCAATTAGTAGAGTATTATTCTGATACCCCAAGGTTTGATCCCCAATCAGGTCACATAGAAGAATCAATCAGTGAATGCATAGCTAAGTGGAAAAACAAATAAAGGTTTCTCTCTTTTTCATTAAAGATTCCAAGTGTGAACCCCCCTCCCTCTCTCTCTTTCTTTCTCTCTCTCTCTCCCCCTCTCTTTCTCCTTTCTCTCCTTCCTGCTTTCCTTCCCTTCTCTCTCTCTAAAAACAAACAAACAAACAAACAAACCTAAAAGTCAGTTATGAACAATGCACTTTGGGATATAGGTCAATTAATGAATTGTCTCTTATAAATATCTGCTGTTTCAATAATACATATATATGTCAAATGATCAAAGTTATTTATTTTATTAGAAAAAGTTTTAAAGTTAAATATCATTGAATTATTACAAATACTAGTATTGACATTTATAAATAAGTCTGGAATGATCTCTCATGTAGACAATATTGTCCAGAAACAAAATAATATTTTTACATAATGAAACATTCCATTTTGATATTAAAATTATTTAGGCTATACAAATTGACTACAATATAATTATAAAAATTGAGATAAATTTCTGGAAATCGCATATATACATATGTTCAATTAACATTTCCAGCTTTTCCTGAACAGTTAAAAATTGGCTTTACTTAAAAATACGTTGTTCAATTGTGCTTAATTTCTTTTGGATTTAAATGTGTTTTATATTAATGTATTAACTAATTCATCAACTTTTCAAAGGGAAAGCAGCATTTAACTTGTTTATGCTTAGTATTCTACGGTCTGGTGAAAATAAAAACAAATTACTTGGTAAAAACCAGTCTTAGATATTTTCTTTGATTGCTAATTTTTACTGTTTGCAGAGATTAGGAGCAGTGGTTTTTTCCTCAATGGTGTAACCAGGGTTCCTTCTACCTTTCCATCTTCATGTCTAAGGAGAAGAGGAGGAAATAAGGGACAATAAGAAAACCAGATAAAAGCAGACTGACAGAAGTACTTAGGTTTCACTCTCCCACAAATAGAAACATCTTCTTTACTCTCCTCTGTCTTTCTTTTCCATAAATGAAAGTTCTGGATACTAAAAAGAATATTCAAAAGTGAAGGAGTAGAAGAAACAAAACGTTTTCCCAAGTTGGCTGACTATATCCCAAGTCTGGAAGTCTCTGTGGTAAAAATTTGGAAATTGTGAAAATAAAATGTAATACATACAGGGTGTCCCAAAAAAATGTATACACATTTTGAATAATTATCAATTCCAATGGATTTAATCTGAAAAGAAAAAAAAGATCAATTGAGCTATCAGATATTAAAGTGTGTATACATTTTTTGGGGACAGCCTGTAAACTTTGTCAATCTTACACAGAAAATGACAAAGTCACCTGGATGGACTCAGGATGGCTGCAATGCAGGGCCTCGTTAAGGTCAGGCAGATTGGCCAAGGGCTCTGCTGAGCCCGAGTAAATAAAATGCTAAGAATTCACTATGAACTGTCAATAGGGCCATAAGATGTCCCGAATACACTTTCCAGCAACCAACTTTCTTCATCATTTTTATGATTCTATCCTTTCCAATTCATATATTCATTAGCTAAGAAGCAAACGGTAATTGTCAATTTTGCTGAGGCCTTGGCAAAGAAATCACATAGCTTTTATTAGAGAGAGTTGCTCATTTTAAAATCCTAATTATTAATATTTTACACTTCTTAGGGATTATAAAACCCTTCAGGATAGAGACCCCATCTCTAAAGATTTTATAATCTCTACAGCATGCCACAGTGATCTATTTTTAATATAAATTCAAATGTTATCATTACAATTTCAGCTGGACCTCCAAAAATCCTAAACCAATGATTTTAAGGGACTTAAAGTAATATCCACTGCTTGATTTCCCAGTGTTCTAGTTATTTAGATAGTCAAATTCGAAATGAAACAACTGTCAAATTTGTTTTTATACTTTCCATTACATTTCAGGAAAGCAGCTTCATACCATCTGCACATATGGCTGACAAGTTAGAGTAAAAGTGTTGATGCATTTGGGTATGTTCCTCATGCCCACAAGCTCTCTAATTTGCAAATGTGCTTTCAGAGTAAGGTATTTGAATACCTACTACACTGAAAAATGGGCTCTACTAAATACATTACTTTACACAGCTTTAATAATTTCTATCATACTTTTACTAACGTGTTTTTATTGATTTTAGAGAAGAAGTAAGGGAGAGGGAGTTAGAAACATGGATAAGAGAGAAACATCAATCAGCTGCTTCCTGCATGTCCTCTACTGGAGATTGAGCCTAACCCCCCCTCACCCCAACCCCACCCTTATATGTGCCCTCCGCTTGTGCTCTGGCCCAGAATCAAACCAGCAACCTCTTTGTGAATGGGACAACACTCAACCAACTAAGCTAGCTACACCAATGGAGCTCTACTATCCTTTTTAACATCTTCTACACTAATAAAAGAGAAACATGCAAACTGATTGTCACTTTGCAATGCCCACCAGCCTATCAGGAGTGAGTATGCTAATTAACCCAACAAAAATAGTGGTGGCCTCACCCCTCCCACCCCCAGCTACTCTGGGCCTCTGGGCACCACACATGTAGGCACAGAGCATCCAGGTGGGGCAGGACACCTGCTATGAAGGGAAAGGTGGGGGGCAGAGGGAGCACTGCTCCAGTCGGAAGAAAGACTGAAGGCTCCAGCCAGACCAAAAGATGGAAGATGGTGGCCAGAGCGAAGGCCTGGGTCCAGAGGAAAACCAGTGCTGGCAGCCAGGGGAAGGAAAGCCTATTTCACAAATCTTCATGCAATGGGCCTCTAGTGAGTATATATTTTTAAATAAATGACTTTTGAGTACTAACATCTCTCTGTAAGTATAGCAATATCATATATATTGTTAAATGTCAAGTTATAAGTTCATTTACTATAGATTATACATTCATTACTTTCTTTAATTCTTTCTTTCTTAATATATTTGCACTATATTGTTATCTCACTTTTTGACCACTTACATGTGGCATTATGCAGAAATTAGATAATATACGGTCTTCTCTTTGCTAATCATTCCAAATTTGTCTTAGCTACTCTACTAAATTGTAAAATAAACTAGAAGCCCACTGCACGAAATTTGTGCACTGAGGGGGGGTGTCCCTCAGCCTGGCAGATAATAAATTGAAATTCTTGCAGTCTGGGAGCCCCATGATCTATCGCCCCACAGAGGGAGGCCTCATCCACCTGCCACAGCATGGCCACCATGTAGCCTAGGCCTCTTGGGGTAATTGATTGCAGGGTTCCATGACTGATCACCCCAAAGAAGTAGGCCCTGCCCACTTGGCTAGGGCTCCATAATTGGTTGCCCCCACAGAGGGAGGCCTCACCACCTGCCACAGCTTGCAGGTTGGTGGCTCGGACCTCTCTCTGTGGGGGCAATCATGGAGCCCCTTTATTGATTCCCCTGCTGTCAGTGGCCTGGTACTCTGTCTATGGACAACCAATTGCATCACACCTGCCTTGGTTGTCCTGGCACCAGTGAGGGTCATAGTATGGTTGTCCGGACATTCATTCCACTGTTCAGCCATTTGGTCAATTTGCATATTAAGCTTTTATTATTATAGATGTCCAAGGCAACCACAAATAATTTCCAATACTTATAGACTCTTATCTATTATAAATCTCATAGAAACTGGATAACAAATGTCTAATACATTACAAATAACAAAAATACTAAAATTAATCTATCATCATATACTAGTCACTGCACATTCTATATTTAATCCTTACATTCTTTGATGTAGGTACTGTTATTTCATTATTTTATTTATTAGAATATTGAGGTTCAAAAGTTTCAATAATTTGTCCAAAGTCACTGAAGCACAACATAACCCAATGTTTTTGACATGAACGTCTATGCTAATCATCACCATCTGATTCTTGCTTAAAATAATATGCAGACTGCTGCTTAATATTTGTACCAAATCCGTGTCAATACATATCAGCTCGTAATCACTATGAAACTGATTTTCAGCAATGACTATAGAACAATAGGTAACCGTGATCTCTATTTTAGGAGCTTTTGGGTGGGATGCCCATTCATACTACAGGAGTATTTATTTTACACATTTATGGAGATTAGTTTTGACAATAAGGAAATCTTGCCACAGATGATAAAGAGAGCTGTGAATTCTGCCATAGAGAAGACATCTAGTATCTAAAATTCATGAATGGTACATACATACATACCACATAAAAACCCACATACATTATTTTGATTTTTGTTTGCTTCAGTGGTGCTTTATTAAAAATATTTGCCATTTTAGGTTAAACTACAGTAAATTGCAACTACTTTTAGTTCATATGATCAATAAAGACAATACAACAACAACAAAACAAAAAAGAAATTTTCCAAAATCTTTAAAGTTCTAGATATACTTCAAAATGGCGATTTTTAGGAAAATGTTATCTCCATCCTATACCTGAATCTGTGCTGTGCATTTTATGTGCAGCAATTTATAGGTTTTTAGTTCTAGAGAGCAGACATGGCAGATAGTCACGTTCATCCTTGGAATAAGGTTTCCTTGAAGCTTATTTTTAACAGAACTGGTAAAACATACATTATTCCTCAATTAAAGATAATAAGTGATTTTTGTCTCTATTTCCAAAGAGTGAAGATCTATTTCTCTCTATGTGATAAACTATTAAGGAGGGTCATGTACTCTTTCAAAACTTTCTTTTCATTACATGTTTCACAGAAGACTTATTCCAAAGTCACTCCTCATCAGACTGAGGTCAAACTTGGCCAATGTCAGAACTGCATGCTTGTCCTCTTCTGCTTGGAACGTTCTTCCCTCCTCTTTTCTTGGCTATTTCCATCTTATCCTCCAAGTTCTGGCTAAAATGCATCAATGGAGAGGATTTCTTTAGTCACCCACGGATGAACTTGCTTTTGGATGGGCTGAGACAATTTAGTAATTTTTAATTTAAATGTTACTATGCTTAATAAATAACAGGGAGATTTAAGATAACGTATTAAGATCAAATATCTCAAAAAAGATGATAATTTTAAAATAAGAGTCAAAGAAATGATGAGCAGGATGCTTGACTCAGAGAAGCTTATTATTAAATGACAACTGTTTTTCTAGTAAAATTTTATAAACTGTATGTGTTATGTAGAAGCTTGTAAAGAGTTTAATACAATAATGAGAAATAATTTTAGCTCCAGGCCTAGGGCATTTTTCCCAAACATGCCACTTTGCAATGCATGTGTCTGAGTTGTCCCTCTTCAACTATTCCTTAAGCAACTGCTGTCTCAAAACCCCAGGAAGCCAGCCCGCTCATCACTAGTATGGATTGTCTATCCATTTGTGCATCTGTCATTTGAAAGTTCAATATGTAGAAACAAGCACAGTATAATTATAGACATAAAAATGAACAACAGATCTGAAAGCCTTCTACAAAAAGCTCTATAATGCCAATTTGAGAGATGAAACAATGTCTTTTTATTTATAAGACTAGAAACCCAATGCATGAAATTTATGCAAGAGTAGGCCTTCCTTCCCCTGGCTGCCAGCACCGGCTTCCCTCTGGCACCAGGGACCTGGCCTTCCCTGGGAGCCCCAGCTTCATCTGGAAGGTCATCCAAAAGGACGTCTGGTCTAATTAGCATAGTACACTTTTATTATTATAGAAGATTCTGAAATCTCTTTTTGAATATGGATAGGTTATTCTCATTTTAACACCTACAGTCTAAACAGGTACATAACAGCACATTTTAAGCTCCAAAATTTATACTTTGGGTGATTATATATTCTCTGTAAATCTACAATATCTCAGATCACTGTAGTTAATAATTATGTAATCATGTTTTTCATGATATAAAGACTAATCATATTGCAGTAATATTTTCCTAATATACTTTGGGCAAATAAAAGATAATAAATTGAAATTCAGTTACCTTTCACATTAAGTAATAAAAATTATCTTTCAAAATAACTTTAATAGCCCTGTTACTTTTGAATGACAATCCTTTGAAATACTTATCTGTTTCATTTCTTTTGCTAATTCATACAGACATGTCAATTTTAAGCAGTATTTTTATAACGAGAGCCTTTAGTTATGGACAACATTTTTGTAACTAATAATATTTTTAAATTATATTACTTGTACATACAATGCTTTTAGCTAGAAAAATAAAATTAAGAAAAAAATATGTACTTGTTACAATCTCACTATCTGCACAATTTATATATAGAACTAACCCATTTCAATTCAATTGAATTTATATAACACTACTTAGGTACCTAGGAATGTTGTAGCTAATTTGAAGATTACAAATCAGTATAAACCACAGTCTTTTCTCTTAATGGATATATAAATCTTTGAGAATTAACTATCTATCTATAAAAATAGTGGCTAAATTTTAAAACTGCATTTGATATTATTTTATCATAGATGTCTTCAAATACTTTATAGCAGTGGTTTTGGGAAAATATTAAGCTTTTATTACATTAAAAGCCCAACTACAATTACTTAGCAGAATTTACTAGGATGTAAATTTTGTGTCTGTATTAGGGAGATCTGGATAAAATTAAGAACTGTATGAAAATGAAACTGGTGAGCTTTATATTTTTGATCATCTTTATGTTATGAGATTTCCAGCAGAAAAGTAATTCACTAATTGTATATAAGAAATCAAATGCAATTAGTACAGTTCCTATTATTATAAGATATATTTATTTAAGTCTAGCTCCTTTGACACAACCACACCCTTATATCTATCAGTCTATGAATAAAATATAGGGTTTGCTTGTATAAACTATGGTGTAAACGAAAAGGGACTAACTTGTATTACCAGAAGGCAGGGCCAGGGGAGTCAATGCAATGGCTGTAACATTTAAAACAGACTTCACTCAACTGGCAGGCTTTAAAAAGGGAAAGACTGAAGAGAATGGAGAATATTTTAAGGTTGAGGCACAGAATGTATAAAGCTTCAAATGTAGAGATGGAGACAGTTAATTTAAATTATAAGCAAACTGAATATGTGACTATTTTTGCATTTACAAAAAATGTTTTTGTTATATTAAAAACTAGTAGCCCTGTGCATGAATCCATGCACCAGTAGCTCTCTGCAGGACCCGTCTACTTCACGCCCACTGCTCAAAGGCTCTCTGCAGTTCAGAGGCTCTCCATGACCCTGAGGCCCATCCGTGGCCAGGTGCAGAATGTTTGCCTCCACAAAACAAGCATTCTGCCAGGCCACTAACGCTGCCTGCTCTCAGTGGCTGTCCCCCAGGGACTGGGGGACTCCAGTGGGGCTGAGAGGACTGGGCTTCGCCATCTTTTGGCTATGGGCACTGCCATCTATGTGATGGAGTGATGGTTAATTTGCATATCACCCTTTATTAGATAGGATAAAACCACCTGAAATTTCTTGCCAACTTAGACAATATCAATTAATATGCTAGATTATGATATACTACAGATGTATATAATTATAAAGTTTCTCTACAGCTACCTCTATCATTTATAAGATTTTTGACACTATAAGTACTCTAAACTACCTGTTAAGTATGATAATTATTTTGTTGATGTCTGTCTTTGATTTGTATTAATAAGATAGGTATTTCATTGCAACAGCATGCTTTGTAGAGGGCAATCATGCGTGGCTTTGAAGAAATCTGACCATACAGCTTAAGTGAAGTACAGAAAATGCTGCAAAATAGAGCCATATAGGGAGATTGTTGGAGAGGTTTTAGAACTTTCACAGTTGAAATGATAGATTAATATTCATGTGTAAACAATGATTTTAAAAAATGTATCTGAGTTTTATCCATTACCTTCCTTCTATTGTCAACAATTTGGCATAATTTCTCATTCTAATGTCAGATAATTGAAAGTGACTTACATTACTTCTTATAGATTCATACAGCAAAGAAACTACTTAGTACTTAGTATTTTGCCTGTGAGTACACCAAATTGCCACAGGCAGGTTATGCTACCTCCAATCTGCTCCAAAGTTTGAGACCTGAACTACAAATGAGTTTTTCTTACATCAGATAAATAGATAAAGTAGAAAAAGGCATTACAAAAGGAGAGAACAGAATGTAAGGAGGCAAAAGAAAATCACAATAAAAAACAGCATGTTGCACTGTAGAAACTACAAGGATTTCAGTATGGTTAGGTTACATGAGGTGCAAATGATGGGTTAGGAAGCAATGACATCAAAGGGACAGGTAAGAATCAGAGAAATGGAGAACCATGAAAAAACTGTGTTTTAGAAAAGTATTTCTGGCATAGATATTGATGTTAAAGAATGATTAAAAGTAGAGGTGTTCTATGAATCTACTAAATTAATGCCTTGAGGGAAACACTGAAAATCATAACTAGAGTTGTGGTGATGGGAAATGGAGAGCAAGAAATGTTCAAGCCTTAGAACTAACAATTATTTTTGAGACAAATATTTTCCAACTGCCACCAAAGCAAGTTTTCCTCACAACAAGACTTTCAATAAAAGCTTGAGGGTTTAGAAATTACACAAAATTGTTACTCAAAACAATGGTTATAGATTACACAGGGATTATCTTTTAATCCTAGTGATGGCAATGATATTATAGTTTGTGATACAGACTAAAAAAATGTCCTGAGGACCAGTTTAAAATAGCTTTTAGATGTATATGACAAGGCATTTTAATATTTTAGTATTTTAGTATTAAATATTTTACACAGCTTTAAATAAGTGTTTTCACCACATGGCTATTAAATATATGTGAAAGATATGGCAAAGATCACTTTATTATAAAAAGGGAGAATGTAAGTGCCATTGTATGTATTATTTTATGATATTACTATCATTAAAGTCGTGTTTCTCTGTTTATATCAAATATATATTTTTCTGTTTACAAATAAAATGTTTTCCCCTCCCCTATAATGCTATATGAGCATCAATTAGCTCTTAAAACATTGCCTAGAAGCAAGGTGAAACTCAGTATTGGAGAAATGGAAATTCAGTGACATACTATTTCACATGCAGCCAGGAGTGCCATGGTTAAGAACACAGTTCTGTAGAAATAGATCATACTGCTAACCTGGGCAAAAACTACTAAACTTCTCTGCTTGAGTTTCTTCATCTGCAAACTGGGGAGTTTTTATAAGGAATAAATGAGTTAATACATCTAAAGAGTAGTGCCTGATCTGGAGTCAACACTCAACAAATATTAGCTATTTATACCAATTAGCAAAAAACAAAACAAAAAACAATAAATTTAAAAGCATAATAATGCCTATTGCTGCATGGTTATGGAATAAAATGTTTATTGTTGCTGCTGAAAATATAAGCCACTATAAATCTGAGGAATTCAATGAGGATATATCTATTAAAGAAAAAGCATATACATTATTTTCAATATTCTTTTCATGTGACAACATCTAATAATGACCAAGTAGTGTAAATAACAGTGAGTGAATTTTATCACTAACCAAAAGTTAGCTGAAAATTTTCTGGTGATGGTGTTATAGTATACTAGAGGCCAAGTACATGAAATTTGTGCACAAGCAGGGGGAGGTGTCCTTCAGTCCAGCCTGCACCCTCTCCAATCTGGTAGGATCAGGCCTAAACGAGCAGTTGGACATCCCTCTTACAATCCAGGACTACTGGCTCCCAACTGCTTGCCTGCCTGCCTTCCTGATTGCCCCTAAGCATTTCTGCCTGACAGTCTAATCACCCCCTAACCACTGCCCTGCCAGCCAGATTAATGCCTAACTGCCCCTCTGTCATCCTGTTTGCCCCCAACAGCCCTCACCTGTAGGCCTGGTTCCTCCCCCCTACTGCTCTGCCCTACAGGCCTGGTCCCCCCAACTGCCCTTCATGTAGGCCCGGTTGCCCCCAACTTCCCTCCTCTGCCATCCTGGTCACCCCTAACTGCTCTCCCCTGCAGTCTTGATCACCTCTAATTACCCTCCTTTATAGGCCTGGCCCCTCCCAACTGCCCTTTTTGGTGGCCATCTTGTGTCCACATGGGGCAGCCATCTTGTGTGTTGGAGTAATGGTCAATTTGCATATTACTTTTATTTGATAGGATTTGATAGAGCAAATTTGATAAGATTATATATGGTATCCCACCATAATGTATATATACTTTAGTAGCTGATAATTCATTTAATTTTCATTCCAAGTTTAACTGATTTAAAATTATGGGTGAAGCCAGACAGAGTTTTGAACAAAGGAAATTTATCTTAAAGTGACACTACACTTTTTGTGGGATTACATAAAAGATAAAATTGATGGTACAAAACTGGCAACAGTCCACAAATTGAGGGCACACAAATATTGAACTAAATGATTCTCTAATATATATATATATATATATATATATAATTGTTATTTATTATTTTTAAAAAGGAGGAGGGAGAGGGATAGAGATTTAGAAACATCAATGAGAGAGAAACATCAATCAGCTGTCTCCTTGTCTCCTGCACACCCCCTACTGGGGATGTGCCTACAACTAAGGTAGATGCTTTTGACTGGAATCGAACCTGGGACCCTTCAGTCTGCAGGCTGATACTCTATCTGCTGAGCCAAACTAGTTATGGCTGAACAAAACGATTCTTGATGTCTGTGATTCTATTGCTTCCTGTTATCAGCAGTGCACGGACCAGAGCAGTCATCAGTTTGAAAACAGGTATTGACAAAAAAATTATTCATTTCTGTAAAATCTCTTAGATTTGAAAATGATCTGTCTGTTAATAAACACTGACTTTATAATAATTCCAAGTATGTATACATTTTGCTGGCCACTCTGTATATGGTTGCATGGTGCACTGCGAAGAGAAGTTTTTGATTCTGTGGCTATCTTCAGATGCACTGAGAGAAAAAAAAGCCATTATAAATTAGCAACGTCTGCCCTGATGGTGGCATCAAACTTATGTGTTTGTGGCTATGGGCACAAAAGGAGGAAAAAAAAGCCAGGTCAGATGTTCTCAGACTGGTTGACATTGAAAACATTAACCTAGTAGCATATTCATTTAATTATCTAAAATTGACATTCATATATGATTTTCCAACCGTAGTTTGTTTGGTTGAACCAAAAAAGCTTCAAATACACTTTTTACATCTATAAATTTAGACTTAAAATTCATTAGCAGTTAAGTAAGTTAATGCAGGTTAGGCCATTGTTAATGTGTATTTAGTAAATTTTAAACAAATAACACCCCTAAATATAAAATTTTGCCACTAAACTTAATTTAGGCTGAAATTTTTCATATAGTTATTCTGTTTATATATTTTGTCCAATATCTGAAAAAGATATATAGAGTATTTAAAGAAAACATTTACTTATAAATTTGCTTAATAATTTGATTTCCATAAAGGGTGACTGTCCAGTAAAATGAGTTACAGAGGGATATAATGTAATGAACTTATGTTTTATCTTGAGTTCAAAATAACCACTGGAGTCCATAAAACTTAAAATTATCAATAAATACCTTTTGTTTTAAGAGACTACTCTTAGTAGTAAACACATTATTTTCTTTGGCAAATCATGGTATCTCCCTGCCTAAGTCGTTTTATTAATTCAGAGTACATGTATTTACTTTTTCCATGTATTTCTTTGAAATAGTACTATAATCAAATAACATGATGGCATTATAATGGTAGAAAATTAGGAGTCAAAGAAATATTTTTCTTTTTGCATACTCTTTTTCAAAATGATATATAATGCAGAGAAGTGAGCAATCCTTGCTGAATTTGATTAAACTTTACATAACTTGGTTCCAATATAACTGAGCCACACATCACAGATTCAGGGAACCTGACAGTGTGAAGTCACACCAGTATGGCTGTTTTGTCCGATTCACATTCCCAGACAGCTCAGACACCAGCCCCATGCAAACAAAGCAGGGGTGATGGGCTAGCAAAGGGGAGTAGAAACCTTATAGATATTTGGGGATACGTTTTTTCCTGGTAAAAGAATTCATGGGACTAATTTTACCTCCTCCTTGAACATGAAAACATTAAAGAATGTATTCCTAAGTATGTTGGTGGGGGTATTTCCAACAAATGTTAAGTCGTAAGGAAAATGTAGAATATGGCCCTCAGGAGCTCTTCCGTATTTCTTTCCCACTTTTGCAGTGTACCAAGAATATATCTGCAGCAAGCAAGCTCAGAGTGAACCAATACATCTTTATTTCCAGATTTCCTACTATCAGGGGAGGTTTAAAAATCTGGAGTGCTATAAAAAAAATCAGTTACTTCAAGCTGTTGTTATGAATAGTCTACCCCAAAAATGGACTAAATAAGAGTTTAACAAGATCTTTTTCAAAATTTACAATTGGGGAAATTAACATTGTTTTCAAAGTGCATATGATTCATTTTTGTAAAAGAATAATTGACTCAAAATATCTAACTCTTCTTAACTGTAACAGAAGGGGCAAGAACATGAAGTAACTTCCCCGGTTCCAGGCATGTCAAATCCCTGTGATACTTAAATGGATGAGATGGAACTGAATGTGTTAGCCTTTAAAATCTGTAACCAAGATGTGTTGAAATTGTTGATGTTATTGACCATAGATAAAGCAATTGTATTCTAAGGGTTTCTCTGAAAAAAATCCTATCACTAACAGGACCATTCAGAAATATGAATGAATGGATGAATGAATAAATGAATGAATGAATAGGAGGGTTTTTACAGATCATAATTAGAGAAAGTCCAATTCCCCAACTGAACATCAGAGTTGAAAAAAACAACTTTTTAAAAAATATTTTTTAATTAATTTCAGAGGGGAAAGGAGAGGGAAAAATAGAAACATCAAAGATAAGAAAGAATTATTGATAGGATGCCAACTGCACACACCCCACTGTGGATCAAGCTTGGTGGCCTCCTGTACATCCCCCGACTGGGGATCAAGCCTGGAACCCCAGCATGTACTCTGAACAGGAATTAAACCGTGACCTCCTGGTTCACAGGTTGATGCTCAACCACTGAGCAACACTGGCTAGGCCAACTTTTATTTTGTTGCTGGTTTTTAACGTATGCAAAAATTTCCTCATGTTCATTTAGGTCAGTACTAAGGTAATTATTGGCAATTTTAACATATCTGGGTATATTAAAATTTTAATATATATATATATATACTCTAATATGTCTTTCAGCAGAATCTATACCTTATGCAGGCAGACTGGAAGGAAGAAGAAGGAGCTCAGTACATTAGCTATTTGACCATTTTAGGTCAGTCACTCTGCCTAACATGGGAAGGAATGAGTGAACTGTAGAGACAGAGGCTAAGAGAGTTGCAAATGGAGTTTCTGCCTCATAAAGGAATCGGGATAGAAAGAGAGGTGGCACCTCCACATGCCAACAACATCAGTAGGTGGTCAAGCTATCACATACAGTTTCTAAAGACCCTAGGAGATGGAAGATCCACTATGTTAACTGATCACTTTTGAGAAATATTCTCTTTTAAGTCTCTCACTTTAAAAGTTAAAGGCTATGTGAAGATCATTCCATGACTATTCTTGCACATTAAAATGTCAAAATTAAGCACATAATTCCTTCCAAATGCCAATCATTAAATGATTATAGAAATATACCTCGTGTTTTAACATATACTTAGCTTAAAATATGTATTCTTTAGAAACACTGATAACATTCAATGTCAACTACTTATATACATGTAAGTATAACATTGGCTTTATTTCCATAACGTCATAGTTTTGATGTTAAAATTATGTACTCTGTTGTTGAACTTTGCAAGTAGCAATAAATGATAAAGCACTTCTCTTAAAGATTAGATATGGGAAATTTCTGAAATTACATGTTTTATTTCTTCAACTCAGTAGCATCAATCATTGCCCAGATAACATGAAGTTGGTTCTCCAGATATTCAACATTTTTCAGAAAATCACACACTAGAAGAAATAGGAATTTCTAAGCCTAGACTCTCTCCTTATTCTGTACAAATAATACTGAGTTTTAAAAGAGAAGCAAGACAAAGGGGAACTACAGCAAATTCCTTTTATGTTTCAATCATAAAAACAATACATCAGAAATAAAGACTTAATAGTTCAGCCTTAAACACTTATTAAGATTTTCTCTGGAAGAATCTACTAATTAAAAACAAGTGGTTTAAAATCTCAGAGAAGTTAGAGAATGCCAATCACCCTGCCAATTAAGATAGAAAAATAAATTTAATTTTTAAAATATGATATGCATCAAACAACTTTGATGTTGTCATCTGAAAAGAATATGTTGTCTATTTGAAATGGTATAAAGGTTAATAAAAGCCTATATTGAATTGTGAATTCTTTTTTTAAATCCAATTTTATCATAGATTGGTCTTAAAAGAGTAAAACTTGGACAAAGGTTCCTGTTTCCTGAATATCTGTGCTGATAATGAAATCAGGGTTATACACTTCTCTATAAAAGGTAAAATAACATTTCTTAATATTACTTCACATTAAGTAAACAATATACTGCCTCTTATCAACCAATACATTTTGCCGGTCTATTGTACTTTTTTATTTAAATTCATTGTATTAAGACAATGTTATTTTGTTAATTTATCACAATGTAAATTCAAATGAAATAAATTAAATTAAATTTACTAAAACTATGTTCAAGCTCAATGTTAATCAGTAGTATTTCCTTTTATATTTCCTATATACTTTATACTTAATTTCACTATTTGAAAGATACCACTTGTAGGGTGTTATATAAATTAAAGAAAAATAAAATAGGCCAATATACTGTGGTTTGGATATTGTTGCATTACTTGAAGTAATTGTTCACAAAAAGACTTATCTATGAACTTGTAGGCAAGTTAGACTCCTTGAAAGACATGTCAAAAATATGTAAATATGTACATATAATAAATAGATAACATGATCCTATATTAATAATGTTATGTATTTGTATGTTATATAACATGGATTTAAAGGATTTTACCAAATATTTACCTACATATACTAGTACATACATATATTGATATATGCTTGTATATGTAAAAACATACTTGTTAAAAAGTATTTGATCAATTGAAGATACACTTCATAAATGTGATACTAATTGAAATTATACTTTAATGGGTATACAAAATAATATAAAGTGATCTTTATCAGAAAGCACTATTTAAACCAAAATTTAATATATTTTTGGGAATAAATTAAATTCATGAAATGCTGCCTCAAACTTCTCATCATTTAGAACCGCACTATCAGGGTCTTTCAAATATATTCAAATAAATGCAACTCCCTAAGAGAAAATATCCTACTTAAACTTTACATATGTGACCTATAACATATATATTTATAAGGAAGGAAAATTATATGATTTCATCAGCTCAGCATCAGCTCTTTTTCACTATCCATGAAGAAATTAGACTCTTTTACTTAATCCTAGAGATGAGCTTATGTAAAGTTATCTTTGAATGATTGTAAAAAACATAGTATCAAGATATGGCCTGTGTGGCTCAGCTGGTTGAGCTTAGTCCCATGCACTGAGAGATCCCCAGTTTGATTCCCTGTCAGGGCATATGCCTGGGTTTAGGGTTTAATCTCCACTGGGGGGCGTGTAGGAGGCAGCTGATGTTACCTTTTCTCTCTCCCTCCCTCTCATCCTCTTAAAAGAATCAATAATAAAAAACATATTTAAAAAGTATAGTATCAACAATAATATCCTCTTCAATGTAACAGAAAAAAGAAGTAAGCCAAAGGCAAATATACTAGTATATTTGACATGGTATTGAAATGAAAAAAAAAATTAACTGTATCTTCTAAAAATGTCCATCATATTAAAAAGTTATTTGAGGACAGAAAGTTTTAGCACTGTCATCATATTTTGAAATGTGTACCAAATAAAAAAGTTACTTTTTGATTTTCATGAGACTTTTTTGTCTTGTGATGACCTCTCCTGGTTGAGTTGTTCATTATCATAGTTACCATATTTTCCCCTTTGAATGTTTTCAGTATTAAGAACATAACTCTCATTCTTCTCTGGAAGAACTGTATATGAGGACAATTTTTCACGAAGTGTAAAAATGTAAATTTAAGTACTAAACACATGAAGCTCATTGTAATCATTCAAACTTATATCACTCATATTATTTAATTCATTTCCAGGATTTGAGGCAACTTTGAGTTTTGGTGACACAATTTAAATTAAAATGAAGTGAAAAGTCATCTTAATTAGGCCATTAAGTACATTTTCAAACAATGTATATTATAACATTTTTAAAAAATGAAATATAACAGCTCAATAAATATATTTTAATCATCAAACATAACATCCATTATCTTAAAAGTAATGGTCTCTGCTCTTCTCTAGCTCAAATTCCTAACTAGGTTGGAAAAACAAAGAATATATTTCTGAAATAAGAACTTTTCCATTTTGACCCAATGGCTGCATTTGTGCCAGGCTTGACATATGACAAGTGTTTCAGATTCATCCATTACAACTAAGGTGTACTGAAAGATGAAATACAGAAGGCAGGCAAAACCCTGGTTTGAGCGCCTTCAATCAGTGAATGGAATAAACTTTCTTCATAATAAGTTTATTTTCTTAGAAAAGTGGCAGTTAGTTCTATATCAACAGACCTTGAAGTAGAAACAAATTTCATCAAAATAATTTCCTCAGGATATCGTCAGATATGTATGTAAATATTAATGCCAAGCACTGTATTTTCACAATTTTTGTTTCAACCTATTAAAACATTAATAACATGTCACCTTTTAGGTTTAATCTGTTTTTTGAAGGAAAAAACACACACCTATAAAATATTTTTCAAGTTCATTACAAACTGCCATTTAGTGGCTTCCATATCTTTCAGTGCAAGAAAAGCAATAGAAAACGCTGCCTGGGAAAATATCTCAAAGCCAATGCTGGTTCATCATATGATACTGTTATGCAGTAGATTCTTTAGCACACCTTACAAAGTCCTTTTCAATACTCACTCTTACTCATATGTACACCCCAGAAGAAGGACATTGATATCAACACACAGAAACACAGGTGCATTAATGCATCAGAGGACTACTTCCCATAGGATTAATTCTGGAAAACTCTGAACTTTTTTATTTTTTTGAAATGGAAAGAAAACATTATTAAACTTTCATGATGATGGTTTAACACCTGGCTCGTTCTCAGAAACAAGTCCATGCCTATGAACTTTACCCTAAGATTGCTCTAGGCGACCTCGGTCGTGTTTAACTCTTTCCGAACCAAGAAGCCGACACGGGCTGCTTAAAGCAATGCAGAAGATGGGGTGGAATCCTCTGCCTTTCTACCCTCGTGAGAACATGAGCAATGTTTTAAGCTGGCAAAAACACACACAGGCAAACACGCGGAGCAGCCTCGTTTTCCTGAGAACCTGGAATCTGTTCGTGACTACATTACTGGTGCTCTGCACCGACTGTCCCAAGTCCTGGACTGCGTTACCTCCAACAGCCAGGGAACGCAAGCAATCTCCCTGAGAACAGGGGCCTCACCGTCTCCATTTTCATAAGCAAGTACTAAATGGTCCTTAACTTCTTGGGGTGGGTGGGAGGGAGGTTTAAAGACAAGTCCAGAGGTGTCCAAACTGCTCCAAAAATGTGCTCCTCTTTCAACCTCAAGTACATGTTCATTTGAGTTGGAACCATAAATAAAAATAAGAAACTTCTATCTGCCACTCTCCAGCCACTGACCTACCCAAGCAAAACGCCATGAACTTCCCCTACACACACACAGACACACTCCGAAGTGGATGAGCAACTCCCAGGAAGCCCTCACCTACACGAATCACTCCAACCCAGCAGTAGCCAACCCATCTCCACAACCAGGCACAACTTTCCAGAAACATCTCCCCGGCGGCACCACAGCCCGGGCCCGGCACCCAGGGGCGCCGGGTTTGGAGTTTGCCTGCGGCAGTGCCTGCAAGTGCGTGGCAGCGGAGACACGCACCCAAACCCGGGGCGAGCCCCGCGAATGCACCTGGGAGAGGGCACCGGCCCGCCTGGCACCTCACTGCGGCAGGGACGCGGCTCGGGCGCGGAGCGAGCAGGAAGGGGGGCACTTACGGGACGCGGAGGGGGCCGTCCAGGCTCTGCAGAGGACGCAGCTGGCCAGCCCGAGCCACAGCGCTGCCCCGCAGCCCGCTCGCCGCGCTGACAGCATCCTCGGCCGCCCGGCTCGCGGTGCTCCAGAAGCTCGCGACGGAGGGGCGCCGTCCCACGCTGCGGGGGGTTCTCCCCGGGTGTCCGGCTGCGCTCAGACCCCTGCGCACGCCCAGCGCCTCCCGCCGCCGCCGCCGCCTCTCGGCCGCTCCGCCCCGCCAGGCTCCAGTCCGGCCAGTTCCGAGCAGCGGGGAGTCGCGACTTCTCCTCCGGCGCGTGGGGCTGGCCTTTGAGCGGCGCCCGAGAAATGCCCGGGGGGGAGAAATTCACCCCGAGAGAGAAAGGGAGGGGGAGCCGAGGAGGGGGACACCTACCCCGCCCTCTACCTCCGAAGGGGGGGAAATAAAGGACCAGAGGACGCGGGGCACATCCGAAGAGTGCGGGAAGCCGGAGAACAGGGGCGCGCGCCGGGGACTGGGGGGCAGCTGCGGGTGGCACTGCGAGCCGGCGCGCCCCTGGCCGCCGGGCAGCGGGACTGCGAGGGGTGGCGGCCGCCCGTCAGCTCGGCTCACTTGCGGAGACGGGCCGAGGACGCAGCCGGCGGCGCGGCGCACGCACGGCCTCAGCGCGGCGCGGCGCGGGGCAGCATCTCCCGGCGGAGCGGCCGAGCAGCGGCGGGCGGAGTGCCGAGACGCCGCCAGCAGCGCCTGCAAACCCGGCGGCGGGCTTGGCGGGGAGCCCTCCCTCCGCCTCCGCGCCGCTCCAGTCTCCTCCCAGGCTCCTCCTCCTCCTCCTCCTGCCCCTCCCGCTCCTCAGCGCCCCACCACCACCACCCCCCCCGCTTCCCCCACCCCCAGCCAGCAGAGCCCTTCTGCCCAGCTCTCGCCGCGTTGGCCAGCAGACAGGAGCTGACACCCAAGGGCCCGGGCGCCCTCGGACGAGGCGGGGGCCCAGGTAGGAGCCGCGCGCCCCTCCCCCGGTGGAAGGCGATGCTGAAGTTGGGAATTTGCTGGGCAGTCTGGGCACCCTGGCTACCCCCACCCCAGCCCCGGGAAGCAGAATCCCTTCGCTGGGGCGCCTTCCCTTTGACTCCCCTCCTCCCCTTCACATAGAGATGGTACAGGCTCCCCGAGCTCTGCCCCCCACCCCCCGTATTCCCCCCGGGATTCACAATCAGGCGCCCGACGGGGCAGGTCTTCTAGCGGTCCTAACACCAAGTGATGGAGCTGAGCCTCCCGAATGGGGTGGCGGGGACTGCAGACGCCCCTAATGCAGATGTTTTCAATACATAATTAATCCATTCTCGTGCATATGCACACGGACACTCTGCAAGCCGCGGCTGCCAGGAAAACTACATTCCGGTAAAAACGCACAAACCCAACTGAAATAAACAAGCAGACATGCGGATGATTGCTTCGGGATCTCTGGTGCATGACAAGTATCAAGGATTGTGAATACCGAGAGAGACCCAGCTTTCCTAAGCACATTTAGATATTGCCCCTAATAAATCATAGGCTATTCTCCCCAGCTCCCACCTGTCCACCCTCCCCCATAGTTTCCTCCCATTCAGGCTCCATAAAGTACTTGGAATCTTATATCTCTGCAGAACCAACCCTTTCCCTGATTTTACTGACACAGTTAAGAATGATTGGCTACCTAACTATTTAAGGATGTTTAGGGAGGGTCAAGTAGGAGTAAGGATGTCTTTCAGTATTATGCAAAGAACAAGCATTTGCCTTTCAAGATAAATAAAATTTTTATAGAGACTTGGCTACTCCTGGAATAGACTCTGAGTTTAATGTTATGCTTAGGTCTCAGAAAGGTCCTCTGTAAACAGTACCGTGTGTTCAATGCAAAATTAGCATGGTGGTAATGGGCCTGATTCAGCGTTCGTTATTAGAGCTTTGTTTCTTATTGATTTAAAGGGATATGTTCTAGAAAGAACTGAAGATTGTGTGCAATCTGGAAAATGAAGAAACACACACAGAGATGACTAACAGGAAACACTGCATCCTCTTACTATACAACTTGCTTCTTATAAAATAATAAACACATCCCCCCTTTTTAAAAACATTAGAATTCCCTCAGGTTGTCAAAAGTCAATGAACACTTTGCAAAGCACTCTGGTAGATAACTGCCATCAACAATTTGTAAGACTTCAAAGAGTCACTGGAAGAAAAAATATTTTGAGGTAGCACAACTTTTCAGAAGTCAATCCTTTAATTATGTCTGTTTCTAAGCATTGCAGTAAACTCCACTAATGTGGCACTAAATTTTTTTTTAAATAGAAAAGTAAGGGAGGAAGCAATGGAAAATATTACTATTTCAATACACAATGGGTGTCATTTAATTGATATCTCAAGCAGTTTTGAAATGATTTTGTTTCTTAGGGTACTAAGCAAAAGGAACCTGCAATACTTATTATTTAATCATTCTCTAACAGAAAATTACATGCCTGAAGGCATGTTTTTTTGTTATTGCTTTCCCTCCAAAAAGCATTCTGACCACTTTTCAAACATTTCTCTTAATGAGTAAAAACAAACAAAACAAAAGCTGGTTATAGTTACACATTTGTAACCAGCCTGTAACAACACTGTGCTACATAGGATGGTCTTACTTCATGCTCTGTGCACTGAGAACTGGCCTTCATTGGTTTTCAGTGCTTTTTGCCAGGTTTGAAAGTTAATTATGTCATATTAGAGGCCTGGTGCATGAAATTCCTGCAAGAGTAAGGTCCCTAGGGCTGGCCAGCGATCAGGGCCCATCTGTGGGGCAACCAGTAGGGCAATGGGGAGGAGGGTGCCTGCTGGCACCCACCTAGGCTGGCCTGGGGCCTGCAGGCTGGAGGCAGCTCCTGCGTTGAGCGTCTGCCCACTGGTGGTCAATGCTCATCTTAGCGACTGGTTGTTCTTTCATTTGATTTGCACATTAGGCTCTTATTATATAGGATTCTTCATACTGTTACTACCTTTGCTTCAAACCTGTGTTCATTAGATATGGACATTAGAACTCACAAATGCTTAAAGAAATAGGGCTTTAATAGCTTCTGCATATATTTCTTAAATACTAATGCTAC
Organism: Lasiurus cinereus; assembly: GCA_011751065.1. Taxonomy (NCBI): domain Eukaryota; kingdom Metazoa; phylum Chordata; class Mammalia; order Chiroptera; family Vespertilionidae; genus Lasiurus; species Lasiurus cinereus. The sequence goes on from JAAGEH010000307.1 coordinate 42,715,445, forward strand.
ATTCTTCCTATCTAATTCACCATTTTCATTATTAGATATTAAAGTTAATAAGCACCTTTTTAAAAAAAATATCACTTATAACTAACTCCATTAGAAGATAGGTACCACTAAGTCTGTTTGACCTGGCCAACTATCAAGGCCCTGTAAAACTGACAAGACAATCAATGGAGTCACAATAGTTCCACTAGATGTCCATTGGATATGATAAACATAGACTGTCTTGATCCAGAGAGAGAATTCATTATATATACATTACATTGTATTTGTAAATAATTGAAGACAGCATATGATGATCTGAAATATGTTTCTTTAGTTGGATATAATTCAGGCACAGCTTGAGAATATTAGGACAAAGTGAACCATGGCCCACACAGAGTAAACAAAAGCATGGAGGGGAGAGAGCATGGGCAAGCTGAATGTTAACATGACCTCATAATTGGAAGTAAGTGATTGCTTCACCATCAATATATTCACCATTCACTTATATCTTCAATATTTGTTGACTGTTGACTATTAATGAGCTGGAAATTGTGCTAGATACTGGGTTTATACCTCTGAGCAAGATGGACAACCCTTTTGACCTCAGATTTGGGGGCAAATAGTTAAATAAAGAGATCAAAATAAGTCTGCATTACCTTGACACCAATATCTATTCAAGTAAATGTCAACTGGGTGATTATTCTGGTGTCTTCATAAAGGGTGGGTCAAAAGTAGGTTTATATTTGTTTGTATGGAAAATAATACAGTAATTAATAAGTAATAATACAAGAATAAACTCTGCATTTCTCAGATAACTATAAACGTAGTTTTGCCTTATCCTGTATATTCTTTCTCTCTCTCTCTCTCTTTTTTCTTGTCAACCCTGAATATTCTTTAAAAATGGATATCATCTAAATAGAAAAAATATTATCATCTTAGTTGTTTCAGAGGTCTGTAAATATCTGGTGTATGGCAAATTATCTCAAAAGTCCTCCCCACATTTTGGAACATAAATGATAAAAAAAAGTCAAAGTATTTTGGTTTCAATAATGCTTGGAGTGACTGACTATTGGAAGAAACATTGAATAAACTCAGTAACTAGAGAAACATCAGTATGTCCTTAGGTGTGTTCCTTGAGGTGGAATTTCCTCCTGGAAAACAAGCTGTTCAAATGGCCCCAGAAAGCAGTAAATTCCCTCAGAAAAGAGTGTCTGACTAGAATAGAAACACTCGCCAGTCCAATTGTACACTAAACTCTGATAATATTTGTTAAACAATTCATATCTATACTCTGTAATATAAATGGGAAAGGGTATAGTTAGAAAACAGTGGTCTTCAAACATATGTAACAATCTTTGAAATGAACAATGGAATTTAGGAAACTGGGAGGGAAATGACTAAACAAATTCATAATATTTACAATATAGAAGCTGATCTTATTTTTAATTGCATTCTTCACTTTCTTAGACACCGAGATTTCTTTTGATTGCTGTATACATAACATTCATATAGATGACCCACATAACTCAGAATAATTATTGCAATTAAAAACTACTTTTAAATCTAATGTGGCACTTTAGAGCTTGGACTCTCACAAATCTAACCTATAATTTATGAAGTGATTACTTTTTAAAAAAATCTCCCATTACTTGACTATCTCACAGATTAAGAAAAATATTATTTCAAGTTGAATAGTACCAGGTAGTATACAAAACCCAATCCAGGTACTAGATTGAATTAGTAGTCAGGTTAGACTAGGGGCATAGTATAGTAAATAGGCCATATGGTTCTGGGGAATCTGGATATTTTAAGTACAAAATAAACAAGCAAAGGACAAAGAGACCCTCCTTGTCCACACTGTTGGAACTGATATAACTGATTTGAAAAAAAGATTTCTGACAATATTGTTTTATTCCATCCAGAAAGCTGGGTTGAGTTAAATCTCTCTCCTATGCATTTATTTAATGTCCCCAATTTGCAGTGGTGAATGTATTGAATGGAGCAGGCTTGGATGTGATAATTATTCCCTAAACAGTTTAAGTTAGTTTCCATATTTGCTGCCAAAACATTTACAGCTAGATTCCATAATTCATAGTATTCCTAATTTCCTATAAGGATGCAATGCCTCATCAGGCAGTAGAAAATGGCAAGACCTTTTTTATTTCTGCAGAGTTGAAAAACAATGTGGATGTCTTTATAACATCTACATAAAGCCACAAATATATTCTGTTTCAGTTTGACCCATGTAGTGGTTCTTAAATAAATTTGAGAGATAGCTTCAACTGCATGCTTCAGTAAAAACATGGTTAATTGTTCCTTTCAAAATGTTTTTCATTGGACTACATAAATATTAAAGTTCAATTATAGCAATTCTTCCAACATTCAGATATCTGAGGCGTTATATTTAATGACACTCAAACTAGTTTATGTGATAATATAATAATTAATTACCTCTTGCTGTCAAACTTTCTGCTTGATTAATATTTAGCCAGAAATGGGGAAGAGACCAGGAAGATGGTTTTCCACTTACATTTTGCAATACAATATTTCCAATATAGATGAGCTCACACTCCTGTTTAGTATGTTGAGTAGACTGACCTAATTGTATCTTTCTTTAATAATTCATGAAATTGATAATGCAATTCTATTTTAACTGCATATTCTGAAATTTAATATACATTGGAATTATCTGATTCTGTAGTTGATATTATGTTCCTTTAAAGTTATTTTTTGCTGGTCTTCTTTTCAGCTTCTTAAATCCATATTAGTAAGTTGAGACTAAAGTGGTTATCACTTGGAAGGTAATTCTCTATTCCCTGAAAAGACTAGATCAGTGGTCTGCAAACTCATTAGTCAACAGAGCCAAATATCAACAGTTCAATGATTGAAATTTCTTTTGAGAGCCAAAATTTTTAAACTTAAACTTCTTCTAATGCCACTTCTTCAAAATAGACTCGCCAGAACCGTGGTATTTTGTGGAAGAGCCACACTCAAGGGGCCAAAGAGCAGCATGTGGCTTGCGAGCTATGTTTTGCCAACCATTGGACTAGATAGAAATGAGAAGCAAAAAGCACAGAGGTGGATGCTCTGGGGGAGAGGCTCATCTTTTCATTTGGTTCATCATTCTGTATTTTTCTTCTTCTCCTCAATTCTCCTCCTCCTTTTTCTTCTTCTTTTGTCATAGTAATTATGATTTCAGTGGACAAGAAGTATTAAGTGGTACTACATAGTAGTAAATAATTATTTGACTGTTTAGGATTGTTTCTGCTCATAACCCTTTGGGACCTTGGTTATAGCTACTTGTGGAAGACTGAGTCTCTTTCTCCTTTATAAGTAACCTCAATATATATATTAAAAGTGGCATATATATATATATGCCACTTTTAATATTTTAATTTATGCCATATTTTCATAAATGCCAAATACAGAAGGCAATGCTAAGTTATTGTGAATTCCAGTCATTGATATTAAGTTAATAATTGGTTGTTACTATAAATGCTATGTACTGACCTCTTGGCATTTCTATTCCTTGCAAGTTTATATATATTATTTTATAGTTCATCTTAAAATCCCCAGGGAGAATAAGAATAATTTACAGACATCCATATTGGAGGCAATTTCCGTTGTGATTGTGGGGAATAGAGGGCAAAATGCATGCGTACCAAATTCAAGAGGTAATGCATATTATTCTCATCTTAGGTTTTGTCTTTATAAGTATAGTTTATGAAGTAATAAGATTTCATATACCAACACTCAAGTACTTGCCAACATGTAGCACACTTTTCATAGTTATTGTCTACTTTAAATACATTTGAAATGTGATAGTGTTCTAGTGGACAATTTATAACATATGGTGTTATTGAGAAGCACTGTAACCATTTAAAAAAAAACCCAAAAAACTCAAAGTGTTGTTGGCATTCACATTGGGGTGCGTAACCAGAAGGATGGGCTCATGGAATACTTTTCTGTACTTTCTTCTGCCAGAGTCCATTACTTAAATTCCATTAGAGGCAAGGGATGAATTGGACTGAGAATAATTTAAACTTATACTTAGTAAACACTTAAAGTATTCTTGATTGATTAGAATGTAAATCTTGTTCCAAGTCATTAGAGATATTAGTTAGCATATGTAATCAAAACATCTTAATAAAAATTATTTTTCAGTGTTAGTTTTTCTTGTTAATGTTAGTATTTTGATTGATAGAAAAAAAATTGTAGGGGGACTTGGCCCTAAGACAATCAACTTCACCTTAAAATGATCAACTTAACGCAGATAGTCAACTTCTATGAGTATCCAGTGCTTCCTTAAGGAGAAGGATAAAAAATTAAACTGCAGTGGTAGCAAACTACCTGGTAACCTCACAAATGTGTTTGGAAAGACCCAAAACTATTTTACGAAATTAGTCTGTGACTGACCCCATGCTCTCTGTCTCACATCCTTCTTTCCCAAATCACCATCATTGCATCAAACGCACAGCACAGTGTGTTTCATCCTTCCCTCCTCATCCACTTGACATCTTCTGGGAAAATGTGCTTGTAATATGTGACTCACATAAAGATGCATTAAGAATAAGCCGAGGAGGTCAAAAAGAAAATTTCCGCACAGTGTGATTTGTCCTGGAAAAAGGCAATGCAACTATTCCTACTTGAATAAGTTCCACCTAAACTGTAATTAAAATTTAACAGATTCACAGAAATTCGTGCCTTTATAGGTCACAGCATTTCTTGTCAAAATATTACTAAAGCACCCATTTGAAAGTTAGATGGGATCTCATAAAACAAACTCAAATTTCAAAACTGAGTCAAACTTAACTGCCTTCCAAATTCAGGGGAGGAATGCAGTGGTATCTCCTTATAATTTGGTGAGGAAACTTTATAATAAGTACTTAACTAAAGTATACACCAGTTAGATTCAAAATGCTCATTGATTAATTCCTCACATCTAAGTTTCTCAACTGAATTCTCCTTCTTTAATCACTACATTTGAAGGTTACTCAAAACCTGGTAAAATTACCCTATCTAATAAATGAGCAATATGCAAATTGACTGTACTTCTGCTATACTCACAAGCCATGCCCACCAGCCAATTAGAAGTGAGTATACAAATTAGCACAACCAAGATGGCTGCAGCCATGCAGAGACCAGGAGGCTTGGGTTTCCCCAGCAATGGAGGAAGCCAAGCTTTTCATCTACACTGGCCTGCCTTGGCCTCTACGTAAGGCTACAAAGGATTCAATTAAAGAAGATAAATAAATTCCAGATACCAGGGCCTCTGCTTGGGTCACTGAAGAGGATGGCTGGCCTGCAAATCACCACAGACCTCTTGCCCAGGCCACCCCATACCCCAAGGGAACCCCCACCCTGATCCCAGACCCCTTCAGGGCAGTTAGGGGTGACCAGGCCTGGAGGGGAGAGCAGTTAGGGGTAAACAGACTGGCAGGTAAGCAGTTAGGCATCAATCATGCTGTCAAGGGAGTAGTTAGGGGCAATCAGGAAGGCAGGCAGGCGAGCAGTTGGGAGCCTACCTGGATCTGCCCTAAATGGGCAGTCAGACATCCCTCGAGGGGTCCCAGATTGGAGAGGGTGCAGGCTAGGTTGAATTTCATGCACCGGGCCTCTAGTTTATAATAATTTATGAAGCTAATTGGCTACTCCAGACTATTCTAGAAAAAATTATACAGAGAGCATTTACATAACTTTGTGTACTACCCTCCTTATTTGACTGTAAAGACCATATAGCATATGGTTCTTATTTCCAGGTGGAAAAAAAAAAGATTGAGAAACAAACACATGTATATTTGTTTCTCTAAGTCAAGAGGAAAGTTACCCAGATAATTATAGCCACTGTGAACTTTCTGCTTACTTATCCCTATTGAAGACAGTTATTGGAATGATTACCTTCCTCCATGGTACAGGAATTGCTTATAACACAAAGACATTTAAAGAAGATGGCAATATTCCATTTCTCATTTTAACATAAACAACAATAATACAACCAAAGAAAAAAATCCAAGTAAACAAAATATCATTGCTGCATGACACAGTTTGTAAAGGTCTAAGTCTTAAAACTCCTATCCTGAATTCAGACCATTATCTCATATCCCAGGGTGTTTGTAACAGTAAGTACATAAAATCAATGGACAAAAACTAGGTTAAGGAAAAAGTGCAGTTGGTTACTTGAGATTTCCCAAAGGAACAATAGCAATTTTAAACAAAATCAGAAATATATTTTATCCAAATATTACCTCAACATTTGTACTATTTTCTTTTTTCTTATAGTTCTGTAAATAGAGTGATCAGTTAACTTCAATGTAGCACTTGTTGAAACAGTAAAGGTTTTGAATATATTAATATTAAAATTACTCCCCAAATTATAGTTTTGAATAACACATAATTATTGTTTAAAAATCCTTAGAAATTATATCAGAGAAAGAAAATATATTAAACTAATAAGTAATAAAATATGTAATTTTGGGCTTATAGTTCTATAGCAGGCACAATATGATCTTGAGAGCAAAGTAAATATTGGTTTTGGAAAAATAAAAATTAGAGGTACTTTTTTCTTTACTCTGGTCATAAAGACAGTGAAGGGCATGGGTATTTCAAACTACCAAGAAAAGAAAGTATCACCCGATTAATCTAAAATGCATGATTAACCCACAGTCCAGTAAACTTCTGTTTTCTCCTCATATGTCTCTCGTTCCTTTCAAGCTGCTGCCCCAGCAATGGAGCTCAGAGGGAGTAAGTTTGAATAAGTCCATGTGCAGGCCCTTTAAAAGGAACTGCCTGGGTTTCCTCCCATGAGCTAGATTTCAGGCAGTTCTGCATGATGGCCATTCTATAGATTAGTTGTAATTTTGATGAGGTTGTGGGAGAATGCACATACTGCATTTATCTATACTGCCATCTTGCCCTTAAGTGGAACAGTATTTCCACAAAATACATTTAAATCATATTTATTTCAGCCTTGAAACACTCTTTTAATTCAACTGTTTGGGGAAAAAGAAAATTAGATGAAATGAATGATACACATTTCTCATACAAAGCTTTTTCATTCATTCATTCATTCATTTATTCATTCATTCATCTCATTCCACAAACATTTAGTGACTTCCTCCCATGAGTTAGTCATTGTTCTGGGTGTTGTGTATAGAGCAAAAAATGGACAAGGCAGATAAAATGTTTGATATCTTAGGTTTTACATCATAATGGTGTGAGATGAAATAATGTGCATTGATAAGTAATTGGATATAATTGAAATTAATTCAAAAACTGGTGGGGTACAATAGATTGAATAATTAATATTTTATTTTGAAGATATGTTTTTTTTGTCAAGTTGAGACTCAGAACAATAAATAATCATATGAAGAGGGAAAGGAGAAAGCATTTCTCCTCCCCTTCCTCCTCCTCATTTTTCTCTTCTTTGTAAAGGGAATAGGATTTTCAAGGCTTTAAAGTGGAAGTTAGTTTAGTATAGTTGTGACACAGACAGCTCAGATGGATAGAGGTTAATGAGCAAGCAGGAAAGGAGTAAATGAGGTCTTCATGATAGAGGAGGTCAGATAGGGTGCCAGCATAGGAGGGAGAGAAGTCAATTACAAAGTTATTGTATAGTCAGGTGAGATCATGGTAGTTTGAATTGCTATGATTATAACGGAGATGGAGAAAAATGGATGTCTGGATAAAACTTGAAATTAGGGTCATTAGGACCTTCAATAAGCCTGCAATTTTATGCACTTAAGTATTTTTTGAAAAGAAATTTTATTAGGTAACTAAGTGCATAATGATGACATTCACTGAAATGAGAACTATGGCAGAAGATTTGGATGAAATAATTATTCTGGTTTAGACAATAAAATGTGTAATGCTTGGTAGATATTCAAGTATGGATGCAAAATATGTAGATAAATGGCCGGTCTGGAGTGAAAGGTGGAAATAAATTACATAAAATTGCATGAGAAAAAAGTAATGCTTGAAAAGGGGAGGAATGTAAGAACAGTCTTAGAGAGCTCCAAATTTACAAAGTTAAACTTGACAGTGGTTAAGAGAAAAATAAGAAACTTTTGTGTTATAAAAATGAGGACAAGAAAGTTTTGCAAGTTGAAATATGATGAAATATATTTATTTTAGGGTAACATTTATGAGCCCACATTTTATTAACTTTTTTCCCCACCTCTACCTGTATGCACCTCTACCATTTTTTAACTCATGCCAATATTTCCATAGTGTTTTAGCAGTGCACAAAGAAGCTGCTTTTATCAGAGTATCCGAGATAATAGTTCTCCTCAAGTGTGCACATGAACAGCACAAAAAAGAAAGGCTGATTTCTCTGTTCGTGACTGCCACGCCACATGAACACTAGCATGAGTTAAATGGTGGAGGTGCATCCAGGTGGAGGGGAGATTTTCCAACCCACACACAGTTAAGGTAAAATATTACACAAGTTCAACCTTGAGTCCTAAAGAGTTTCTTTGCACTCTGCTTTCCACCTTTTGTGTTTCTCTTGATTTATAAAAATGAGAATTGAATGAAACAAGACTAAGCTATGTCACTTAGCTGAGTAGTCAGGCATGGCATCCATGGCCAGCAGCTCCACTGTCTTGCCTGCATTGTGTCATATTTGGTTAAGTGTTCAATGAAGCAGACCTTTATTATTGATTTCACCTGGTTGCTAGTATGGAAATATGGAAATGAAGTTAACCTGTCTGGAGTCTATGGAGTAATTTCTAGAACCCTGGGTATATATAGAATCCCTTACTGCCTGGTACTCATCTGTGAAGAATGAGAAATAGCAAGTTTTTCCTTCAAAACTTTAACTATTACCTGAGATTCAACAGTGATTTCCTTTTTCTATTCCTAATGCGGTTCTTTTTAATGTCTCTTAGCACTTGTTAGCAGAGTATTTTCACGTTGTGAAAATTCATCAAGTGTAACATATAACTATATATTTTTCACATTTAAAAGATGTATTACATTCTGAAAAGAGTTTACATCTTTTCCAAAGTCTCATAGTCTGGAGCAGTGGTTCCCAATAATAGAAATACTACCTCTAGAGAGAATTTTAGAAAATTGAAGTGCTCTTTGGTGCAAATACTATAAAGTTTCTGCACTAACTGAATGAGGGATTCCAGGCACTGTGCATTCTCAATTCACAGTGGAACATTGCTTTCTAATTACTAAGTCTAGAGCCCAAATTAGTTTTCCAATAAATTGAAATAATTTTCTATGCACTTTTAAAATACATTCCATTTTCCAGAAATGCAACTACAGTGTAAATGGAGAAAATACAGTTTCTTTCATTCCTTCAGAACTTTACTTAATGTTAATCTGTCTTTTCAGAAAATCATGTCACTCGTGGCAACACCACTCGTGGGACTGCCAGAATATGACTTAGTTGGATGTTGGCCTACCCTGCGTGCGCAGTTTACACAGCCATGGTGAGTAGTGGCACTTGAGTATTAATACAGAGAAATGCATATACATTATTATCAATTAATACATTATTATCAATCAGTGCGTAAGACATTGCACTGATTTGGGAGGAGGGTGTAGGTTATATTACCTATGGCTTTGTTTCAAACAATGAAATAGAATATTTGTTTAAAATAGTGTTTGCTCCTCGGGCTGACTGCTTTATCTTCACCAAGACATCGAGTATGCATTTACCTGTAAGTCTTCATCTTTGCAGTCAGGCACCTCCAAAACATTAGAACCCAAATGCAAATTCTCTCGCTATTTTAACCTCTAAATGATTTCCCCATTGAAAGTGATTGGAAAGTAAGAAATAGTTTATTATGGGGTTACAAAAGTGATTCTTTTTATTTGGGAATATAAATACATCAAGTGCTTTTGAAGAATGGGATAAAAGCCATCATTCAATACACCCTCACTAGAAAGCATATATAGTCATAGTCTCAACTTTAGACCTGAAAGTCAGCATAACTAGTGGTATTGATTTGGCTGCTCAGAGGCTGACTTGTTACCCAACTAAATTCCACAAAGTTGATAAGCTGTTGGATTCATTACTTAGCAGATTTTAAAGCTTTAAAACTATTAGCTTAATTTTTCTTAACAACTTCTTTATTATCCCCAATATACATAAAAAGACACTGAGGAACAGGTTAATTTCCTTATGGTCAGTGATACTCAGCAAGTAGCAGAGCCTGGCGTGAACATAAATCCAGAGGCTATGGACCTGACTAAGCTACATTGCTTTCTACGGTTGCCATGTAGCAATGAGAAATAATTTTGCACTAAAAAGACTAATGAGCAAACAGAATTAAGCCATATTGTTGTTGTTGGTTTTAAATAATGGGATCGTTAATTTTCTATTTAAATTAAATAAAAATTCAAATAAAGATTAATTTAATTGTTTTCAACAAATAGGAAATTATAAAAATTGCAAGAGGGAGGGAGGAAGGGAGGGAAAGAGAGAGAGAGAGAGAGAGAGAGAGAGAGAGAGAGAGAGAGAGAGAGAGCTCAAATTAAGGGTAAAAAGCAGAGTAAAAAATGCGAGGAGAGCAATGGTTGATTAAAGAGAAATCTGAGCATTTCTTATTCACCTGGTCCTGACAGATTTCCAGTATTTGATGTTATTTGCTTTTCTCATCCAAAGATTTGTTTAAAATAGCATCTTTTCTGGAGCTGGCTCATACACAACCACCTGCCCCTTCCCCAGGATATTTTACCCTGGGTAAGCTGAAACTATCATGATTTTCTTCTTTTCTGGACAGGCACACTTTCTTTACTACATAAGGACATATATTCTCTTTCTGTGCTATTCTCCAATTGACTCCATCATTCAGTTAGAGCTTTATTCACAGAGCTTCAATTTTTCTTTCTTTTTTTAAAAATAGATTTTTACTGTTTTCAGAGAGGAAAGGAGAGGGAAAGAGGGATAGAAACATTGATGAGAGAATCATTATTGGCTTCCTCCTACACGGCCCCTACTGGAGATGGAGCCTGAAACCCTGGCATGTGTCCTGACCAAGAATTGAACCATGACTTCCTGGGTCATAGATCAATGCTTAATCACTGAGCCATGCCAACCAGGCTCAAAGCTTCTATTTTCTAGATATGGATGTAATATTTTAATTATTGATGTGACTAGGACATTATGTAACCATTTAAGAAAATTAAGCATGATCTGTGTGTTGGTAGTTGTTTTGAATAGGAATTATTGCTGGAGCACTGCTAGGGAAAATGAGCTACTTACTGAGATCAATTAATTCTCCTTATTTTAAAAAGATTCTGGTGAAGCAGAAACTTTAATAAAAGTTTCACCAGATGAAAACAGTCTATTATTTTTGTTGTTGATCTTATAATTCCTTCTAAGTTTGTTCTATTTGTTTTTATTTTTAAACTTTTTGTCAAATTTTGAGCATTTGCTTATCCTTTGTTAATTTCCAAATATCATCATTTGGTCAATATTTGCATTTTTATGTCTCTCTATACAATGATCTCTTTTGAATGTGATGGTCATATAATTTTGTTTGAGATCTCTGAGTGCTTAAAATTTGGGATCTATCTCATATTTTTCTAATATTATTATAATACTCATGTTTCTTGTTTATTTTCTATTCAACAATATTTCTTTGACTTTTTTTAAAGTAAGCAAGTTTATCATTAGTCTTAGACTTGAATAGTCACATGTCCTACCTGTGAAGAGAATATGAAGTAATATATTTTCCACTCTCTTAAAATAATATGTTCTGATGGTTAAATTCAAATAAAAGTTGACATTACAGATATTGACCTCTGGGGGTAAATGTCTATCTATATGTGGGTTAGGAGGAGAACTAACATTTGAGCGTGAAATCTCCAATACTTACTGATGGCATTTCTTGATGGAGAATATACTTTTTTTTTTCAGTGCATATTCATGTAGTATCCTCCTAAGTCCTAGTTCATCAGTCGGAAAAAAATTGCAATACAATTTTCAACTAAAATTCATACAAATGGAGAGAAAAGATACAGCAGATAGAAACCAGAAGCTGCAAGTATTAATGTAGTATAATAATGAATAATCATAAATCTGGATTGCAAGATGCCCACTGGTCTTAATTAGTTTTTTTTTATAATAATCAACAATATTTTTAAAATATTCTGTATTTTTAGGCTTAAAGGTATGTTGCAACTAGAATTATTTATTAAATATTTTACTACCTAGAGGAAAATACTCTGTTTATCTTAATAGCTTTAAATTTGCTCTTGTATAAAAAAATGCATTCAGTCTTTGTGAAATCATAATGTCACTTCAATGCAAGGACCCTGCGCTTTCACTCTGCTTTATGATTCTAGTTGAACTTGAAAGAGAACACATATTTACAATTCCTTAGAAAGAATGCCACTCTCTTATAGATTAGTTCATCCTATTGTCAATCTAATTAAACTCTTCATTTTCAATCCATCAAATCAATTTAATTTTGTTGAAAGCATTAATATAAGTATGTAGTTTTACATGTATTTTCACATTCTAAAATATGTGCACATATGTCAAACACAAGTACAGGTTGTATAGCCTTCTCATTTTAATTTAATATAGCATAAATATGGCTATTTTAATAAATATCCTTTAGATCATGCTTTTAAAAATCATTTTATAATTTTCAAATGAAAAATTATGGTTAATTTACCTTACTGCTGATTATTTATATTATTTCTAATAGATTATATTTATAAATAATATTGCAGTTATCATTTGTGTATTGGCCTTAACACAAAGCCCAGCTTACTTTCTTAGAAATGGCTTAGAGATTGTGTTGACTATATTCTCTTTCTTTTGAGTGCCTCCCGAAGTCCATCTGCTGTCCTTCTCTGTTAAGCCTGGTACCCAGGGAGAGTCACCTTCCTAAGTGTCAAGAGGGATTCTGGCTTTCCATTGGTTTTGTCCAATTAGTGGCACTGTCAATGGCAGATTAACTGGTGCAACAAGAGAGAAGTTGGGGTATTTTTTCCACATTACCCGCATCTCCTAGATACTGGCCTCAGGTCTGACAGTGATTAAGTTCTGTGATTTAATATCCTCCCCTTTTCTTCACTCTTGGGGTCTCATCAGTATCAGGTTTACTCTTTTTGTGGAAGAGGTGGTAATAGCTTCCCCATGTCACTAGTCTCCAAACGCTTTGCCATGCTCTGGTTCTCTTACTCTTGCCACACCTCTGTAAATAGCACAGTCATTAATCTTTCTTAATTGGGCAAATCATCTATTTTCTGCCAGAACTTGATAAAATTCTCAAAGTGGTATAATAAAAATTCTTTAAGCATTTGATATATATTGTCACTTTGTTTTTTCACAGTTCAAATGCACCACTTGTAATGTATGAGAATTCAAATATCTTTTATTTCTTAACTCTGATATTATTTTTTATTATTAAATTTATTGGGGGTAACAATGATTAATTTATTATATAGGTTTCAAGTGTATAATTCTACATAATACATCATCTGTAAAGGCAGGTGTCCTTCTGTCACCATATATGTGACCCCCTTCACCCACTATCCCCTTTCTCTCTGGCAAACACCATACTTTTGTGTGTGTCTATGAGTTTTTGTTTATTTATCTTATTTGTTCATTTGTTATTTTTAGTTTTATGTCCCACATGTGAATGAAATCATATGGTTCTTGACTTTTTCCATCTGACTTATTTCACTTAGAAGGATAGTCTTAAGATCCTAGATGTGAATCAGTGCTCAAATTTCAGCTCAAGTACAAGCTATCTATGTGGATTGAGGCAAGACTCCCTTTTTTTCTTAAATATCTTTAAGCTTTTTTTTTTTAAAATCATATGAGATATAAAGATAGTAATAGTGTTTAAAGTAAAGTGTTTGGACAGACCTCTCTGGTCCCTAACTTTAAGCCTGTGATCTTATATACCGAGGATGGAAAGAAACTATGCATAGTTTGATAATTCATGACCAATAAAGCCAACTCCACTTCATGTGTTGAGTTACTGAGGCGTTTGCATGGCAATTTTTTTCATTTATTTTCTCCAAAGACTAATAACTATTATGATGTAGATTATTTCTTTAGAATTATGTTTCACCAGAGAGGTATTTCTACAATGCCCAATGAAGTAGTCTTCACAGTTTACTATGTTAAAAGTCAAATTCTATTAAGCAAAAACAGGCATGCTAATAAGAGAAATGGAATCCAGCATCCCTATCAACTCCCATTTACTTATTTATGGCTTTTCCTGAACTCCTGTGTTAGCAAATTTCATGTTGTTGTCTTTATGTTATCCAGACACAGCTAGAAATGCTCTGAAATTTAATACCTCACTTAATATAATGCTATAGATCACATTATTTCTCTTAGCAGAGTGAACTTCATAGGAGTTTAAAAAGACTAGGGGTCTTGAAGCACTTAGAGGAAATGGAATATTTCTTGGAAGATGAGAAACATGAAACTCAGAAGTAGCTCATTTGTCCTAGAGGTAATGGTGTGAGAGGAAGGTAATGCCAGGGCCTGTGAGAGGTTCAATGAAGTGGAAAAGGTGAATAGAAAGCTTATATTATTTTCTGCAAGTGTGTAAAATTTTGCAATATAAGGACTAAGGCTGGGAAGAACATATAGTGTGTGATGCACTTTGCAGATGGATCTCATGTGATTGACTCACCTTCAACAGGTCCTGTGCTTTGAGTCATCGGGGTGATAGATATGTCCTGCTTACTCTGCCTGTCGTCCGTGAGCAGAGAGTTGGTTTGTGGAACACCTGTGTAGGGTGAGGAGGGCAGCTGAAAGTGTTGAATGGAACGGAACTAACAGGCTTCTGCACAAATTAAACTTGTAAGTGAAATGCCACCAGTGCTCTGCTGAAATGCTGAGCAAACCAGAGGTGGAAAGAGAAAGAGCCCTCCATGAGATGATTGGGGAGATTAACAAATACTTGCATGGATACAGAACTCACTAACGATATTTCTGTGCATTGTTTGCAAGAAAAAATAATGGACAGAAAGGCTTCTATGTTTATAGTAAACGAGCTTTAAGTGGTTTTGTCTAACACTTAATAGAATCTGTCATTGACACAAATTATCAATGAAACAGCAATCTCAGAAGCCCTCCCTCTCCCCTACCCTCAGCAAAAAAAGCAAGTATAAGGACTCTTCCACAGAAGCCCCAGGCACTGTGCTGGGAGGCAGCCGACCAGCTTGGCCAGAATTGGCCGGAGATCCATGACCCTTTGGCTCTCATGAGAGGGTGTAAAGTTCTGTCAGCTCATCCATTTGGATAATTAGCAAAAGATATTATGTCCCTGCTCCATCTGTTTGCATTTTTGCTAATAATTGGAACACTGAATAATGCTCCTGAGTCCTTCAGCTCAGCCACCACAACAGCACATCTCTGGGGAGTGGCCAGGGACTGAGACCATCAGACTCTCACCTCCTCCTGTGTGAGAGGCTACTGCCACCATACAGAGGAGCAGCAGGGCTTGGTGGTCATGGAGTTTAATGAGTCCACGGTGGCAGAGAGCAGTCCTCTCTGAAACCCACAGCTTACAACCTTAACCACAGACAGCTGTCTCACAAATGCAGGGCTTAATAACCACGCGTCTTACAAAATGGGAAAGGGGAAAACCATTTACCCAAGCAGAGATCAAGACATTGCCTTATAATGGTGAGTTGGAAGTATGTATGCCATATTTTTAAAAATCTGGCAGCCATCCTCTTATGGAGAGGAGATTATGGATTTCTCCAGACAGGGTCTGTGTATCCTCCTTGCCGACACATGGTGACTCATGCGGTGTGTGTGCAGCGGCACACTCATTTAGGTCCAGTTGGCTGGATGATTCAAAGCTTCCACCAGTGAACAGAAACAGAGAAAGCATTTGAAAGACGTGTTAAATTATCTTTTCAACTCCAAATAGTGCTAACGTGTTTTTTTAATTGAGCTTGTGAGCTGAATCTCAATGAGAGAAAATGATTATCATCCACCTATGCATTCATTCATGCAGTTTTATTGAGTATCTACTAAGTGCTAGTGTTTGTGCTAAGCACTGGACTAGAACTGACTCAATTTGCGTAAGGCAATGACTGCATTTTGAGGGTCAAGGACTTTAATGTATTACCACTATAGATACATTAAAAATACGTTAGTAGTAATTAATATTTGTTTCTAGTTTCTATGACATTTAGATTTTATTATTAATAAATTATGAGAGGAAGTGGTTATTTAAAAAAAAAACCTAAAGTCATTCTACTAGTGACATACATTTTCACTGAAAATTTACTCCACTAAAGATATATGATTTTTTCTTCTTCAAAGGACTAATAAGTGGTAAAACAGGAGTTACAACTTAGGTTTTTAGACATATTGCCAAATAACTTAATACTATTCTTTCTCCTTTCTGTGATTTCTGTATATTTCAAAAAAAGAGTGATTTCAATTTTTAAAAAGGATTCTCTTAAACAATGTTTTCATCTCATAACTAAGATGTAATTGGGGTTCTGGGTGGATGAGGTAGTGGGCAGATGGTATTTTATTAAATTGTATACTTGAATTCTGTATGGCTTTACAAACCAATGCCATCCCAGTAAATTCAATTTAAAAGAAAAAATAATAAAAGATGTAATAAGATTTAAAATAAAAATATTTTATATTGCCAGATTGCTCTGTCCTTATAAGAGAAAAAATAATATCAAGGACAATTGCATCATTTCAGTGGTGAATCTAAATAATATATTTACATACTTTTTAATAAACAACCTAATAGGAAAAACATCATTTGCAGATTTGTATTCTATGTGAGTCTCAACCTTTATAAATATTAAAATGCTACAGAATAAGTGAATTTTTATTATTGGATAAAAATAATCAGATAAAGAAAACTAGTTGTCATATATTTTACAAAATGTAATCTATTTATTGATCAAGTTATCTGGACTTTTTCTGAATTTCCTCTTTTTTTTGTAAAGTTGACACCTTATTGAGATAATCTCTATGTTATTTGAAAATAAATTAGGTTAGTATGTTAGTTTGAGTGGTAAATTGAAGTTAGGTAACAAAGTTGGACTTGATTTTCAAATTGATGTTTTTACAAAGACCAGTTTTCAACATTCCATTTTGATGGGAATAATTAAATTTTAAAAGGTTCAAGAAACTGGCCAATATCACAATGTTAGGCCTAAGCTGGGCTTGTAGCCATATGTTAGAGTTTCATCCACTGAAAATCCTGGTTCTCCTTTGACAACCAGCGACCTGGAGAGAAAAGTCTGGAGGTGTAGCATATGCTGATTTGCATGGTACACAACTCCCTGGCTGATTTCAAGACAGGAACATGACGTCAATGAATGAGGAATTGAAAATAGTATGCAGCAGCTCACCTTTTGACATTAGTTCTTAAGCCTGAATTCATATTCATACTTTTTGTAATTATGGTAAAATACAGGTAAAATAAATGTAGATAAATTGGAGAGCATAGAGCACAGTAAAACATATTAAAACACACTTAAAAATTGACAATGGATTTATTGCTCTTGTTTCCAATACAATTTAATTATAAGTTTATATTATTTAATGTTAATAATGGCTTTATTTAACAACTGGCTCACTGAATTCCTAAATGTTTTACAATTGTTCAGTTGGCTCTTACAAGCTGGTATGAGCCCTCTCTATCATACTCCTGCATCATCAAAATGACTTGTAAAAGTTTGTACTACTAATCCATCTTGGTTTTTAAAAAATATTTTTGTGTATTATTAAAATTTTTGTGTGTTTGGTCTGTATATGTATGCATGCATGTGTGTGATAATAACATGTCATAAAATTATTCAATATCTATATCAAATCTGGTACAAGGCCCTCACCAAGTGGTTAAGTTGGTAGGAACATTGTCCAGTACCCCAAAAGGTTGCAGGTTTGATTCCTGATCAAGGCACATACCTAGACTGCTGTATTGATCCTCTTGGCATGTGTGAGAGGCAACCAACCAATGTTTCTCTCTCATATTGATGTTTCTCTTGTCTCCCCTCTTTCTCTCCTTTTTGCTGAACATAACCTTGGCTGAAGGTTTTTTTAAAAATCCCATAAAGTCCAAGATTATAATGTTTAAATTGCACAGCAGTGCATAAAGTTTCTGAAAAATAGTCATTTTTCTTAACAGTTTCATATATATAACATGTTCATGCTCTTTCCTCCTGGATCTCTGGAGATTTCCTACCCTGTTTAATACAGATAAATATTTTCTATGATTCATTGTTAATTTTTCATGTGAAAAACTTTTGTCAATTAACTACAATACTTATACCACAGAATGATTACCACTCAAGCATGCACAAGAGAGCTTGACTATGTTAACAGTAAATCTATAACCATATTGTCATTGTAATAGCTACATATTAATGTCACTTCATTTTAAGAACTACATTACTTTTCCAGATTTTATTTTGTTGTGACCATATCGTGCTGTTTAAAACATGTTTTATACGGGTTGATGTTTGATTTATATGGTTAAAAATTCATACGAGGTAAGTTGATAATGGTGTTAGGAATTGGAAACAAGTATCTAGTACCAAAGAAGACCAGAAACTTCCGGTGATGGAGAAAGACCCTTAGAAGGATGAATCATAGCAAAAAATACTTTGGGCCTTTTATTAAATCTATTAATAGAGTTACAAAATATGGATACATGGGAAGGACATTTATGCAAGTACGGAAAGATATTGCTAACATGCTTGTCAATACTTCTAGGTAACTCACTCTCTGCACAGTACCAGGTAGTGGAGGGGTCACTAAAGAACTATGGGTAAATATATATCAAAGACATGCTGGTGTTATAAGGGAAAAATTGAGAAGACTTAGTTGTCAGATATAAAGTTATTGACTATATGAGTATATCAGGCATTCTTGAAACTGGTAGCAGACATAATAAACCTTTAAAATCCTTTATATCCCTTCAACAGTAATTTCATCATATTGGTGTTGGGATGATTACTAGCTGGGGAGGTGGTTCTGATGTGTCAGGTGGTAAAATGAAACTTCATGGCTATGACCAGCATTTTTAAAAAGAGGTTGGCAGCTCTCCTGGGATCAGATAGGTGTTCAGAAAGCCCGGAGATCCTAAAGTTTCTCCAAATTTATTTCTCTGGCCTTTCAAGAGAGGCCTGATAAAGAGGTAAAACTGTGAAAAGTGAGGAAAAGAAAAAAACAAGACTTCATTATTACTGTCAACTAATAGCAGAGTGGAATTTTCCAAACCAAGACAATTGAATGGAAGAGTGTATAACCCCAAGTGAGATGCTGCATAGAAACCCATGAATGATCCAGCATTGACATCAATAGGCAATGGTCATTAAAAGAGGAAGATGGATTAGCAGCACATACTTTTACTGGGTTCATCCTCTTTACCAAGCATGATTAGTTTGAGAGGTTATATTAATTTGTTTACAAAAGTTTTCTTTTAACATATCCTAAACTCTGTGGATGATAAAACTAACATGTTAGAAACTTCTTGACCATAGTATCAACAACACATACATTGCACACTTTCATTTTATATTATGAAATGTAATAGATTTATAGGCGTTTTAAGAACAGATAAAAAATAAAGAGGAAAATTACTATGAATAACCACTAGGTGGCGAGTGTGTTATATAGTGTCCAGATCACCTAGTTAAGGTGGAGTTGTTTCATCTTGTACATCAAGGGATAGTATCAGATTATTTTGTGGCCAAACAGACGTCTAAAGGAAATTTTAGAAGCTAGATCAGAGTTCCAATTATTAGAGAGTAACTCGCTTTGTGAATTATACTTATTAGTTCCCACGTGTTTCAGTACCACTCATCACTGCTATATTGCTTTTCATCTTAAACAATTGAAATCTGGGGTTGAGAGATTCTTCCTGGGCTACAGTTTCTTTCCTGTAATTTTCGTATGTATTAAGCACTACTAATCAACCAAGTAGACCTGAGAGCCTCTTCGTTTGGCACTTTACAAGGCTTTGTTCTTTCTTTATAGTCCTCTTATGTGAAGTACCACATTTTAAGCACTACACACAGAGAGGATTAGTAATTGCAGGGTTGGCAAAAAAAATCAGTTGAGATGGGCAAGTGCAAAGTGCATAGCCGGTTACTCTACAATGAGTCTTCTCACTTAGCACATCTCTCATTTATTAATCTCTCTTTTTTTGAAGGGGGGGATAATTTACATTAATTTGATGAACGAATTACTCAAAATTTAATAGTCATCTTTAGACTTTCTAAAGTGTGTTTTCTTTCAATTTGAGTTAGTTAACAAGAAGCGTTTTTCCCCATTATACAGTTAACTCTAATCATTAATCTTATATTCTTTATTTTTCTTTACCACTTTGATTGATTTTTATTTAAAGAATAATTACAGAACTAAAGTAATCTTTATGTAGTATGATAAAATTATTTTTCAAATATTATCAATTATAATATTAATCATGGATCAAATTGTTCACACCTCCCTTTTGTAAAGGGCATTATAATTTTGCATATTGTGATTTCTAATGACTTTAGTCTGTTCAGAACATTATATAGAAAAATCAGAACATAAATATGAAGATCATTTGGAAAATCAAGATATAAAAATAGTTATAATTTTATGTAAGTTAATCATTAAGCTAAAACTATGTGCACATACATTCCTTTAAAAATTAATTGACAGAAAAGAGAGCTTTTAGTTTAAACCAGTTTCCATAAAAAAGAAGAAAATAACAATTCTTCCTTGAAGCTCTGACTGACCTATCTTTCCTCCTTTGACAACATCTTCACTTTCATAATTATTTTTATAAACTCTGTCAATTAGATAGTAATGTGATAATCCACATTAATTTATTAGTAACTCAAACTCATATTTTTTTCCTCAAGATAATTTACTTCCAAATAATGAAATACCTTAGTCCAAAGAAGGATTATACAATGATGATGTCTCAGGCAATAATCAGGCTATTCTTTTACACACAACACATCAGTGTTGGCATACCAGCCAGTCAAGACACATACTCTTCTAGATGTCCTCCCAAGTAGGGGGCTTGGACCAGCGGGGAAGTAGGGAGAAAGAGAGAAAGTTAGCCAGTTAATATCTTAGGCCCATCACTTACTAGTTGAGTGGTTTTGCACAAGATCTTTAATCTCTCTGAACCTCTGTTTCCCACTCAATTAACAGATAGGTGGGAGAAGAAGGAATAATAATACCTAATACATAGAATTAACCAGGGTTCAAATGAGGCAGTATATATATTTTATACATTGGTTGGTGCAAAGTAAGTTCTTAATCCATAGCTACATTATTATTTTTTGCTACTGTGATGGAAAATGGATCAGATAAATTTCTAAGAGACAGGTTCATCACCATTGTGATTTGTTTACCCAAATGTTCAAGGAACATACATTTAAAATTCTATTTTTTTTGGTAGTACGTGTAATTTTATTTGTTCTTTTTCACTTTACTAAAATTTATTTTTAAATTGCATTTTACATTCAACATTATTCTGTATTAGATTCAAATGTATAGTATTAGACAATCATGTACTTTAAAGAGGGTGCCCACCAAGGTTTCAAGTTCCCACCTGGCCCCATACATATTTATAACTATGATATTATTGACTATATTCCTTATGCTATACTTTACATCCCTGTGACTATTTTCTAACTATCAATTTGTACTGCTTAATCCCCTTACATTTTTTACTCTTAGACACAGAAAAAAGACTGGTGGTTGTCAGAGGAGAGGGAGGTGGGGGTTGGGTAAAATAATATTTTAAAAAATCATTTATGCTGTAATGTACATAATTTGTAATTTTTAAAATTGCAAATGAGCAAAAAAGCTTGTTACCAAGTCACTCAATATTTGAAAATGTTCCTTGAAAGTCATTTAGACACAATGATTTCTCAACATTCTCTCCTTCTTTAGGTATTTAAGGCTTCTCTAAATATAGAAAAAACAATGTGAAGGAAATATAAATTTTTTTTTAAGTTTTGTTTTGTAAATCCTCATCTGAGGATATTTTTTCATTTTTTTTATTGTGTTACATGTATACATATCTTCCCATTGCACCCCCCCACAACTCCCAGGAATACCCCAACCCGCCAGTGTCTTGTGCTTATATGCATGCATACAAGTCCTTTGGTTGATCGCTTATTTACCCCACCTCTCCTTAAACTTCCTGCTGTAATTTGACAGTCTGTTTGATGCTTTACTGCCTCTGTATCTATCCTTTTGTTCATCAGTTTATAATGTTCTTTATTATCCACAAATGAGTGAGATCATGTGGTGTTTCTCCTTCATTGACTGGCTTATTTCACTAAGCATAAGGCTCCCCAGTTCCATCCAGGTTGCTGCAAATGGTAAGAATTCCTTCTTTTTAATGGCAGCATAGAATTCCATTTTGTAGATTACCATACTTTTCTGACCCACTCATCTGTTGACAGGCACCTAGGCTGTTTCCAAATTGTAGCTATTATAAATTGTGCTGCTATGAACATAGGGGTGCATAAATCCTTTTTGATTGGTGTTTCTAGTTTCTTAGGATATATTTCTAAGAGTGGGATTGCTGGGTCAAATGGGAGTTCCATTTTTAGTTTTTTGAGGAAACTCCATACTGTTCTCCATAGTGGCTGCAGCAGTCTGCATTCCCACCAACAGTGCACAAGGGTTCCTTTTTCTCCGCATCCTCGCCAACACTTTCATTTGTTGATTTGTTGATGATTGCCATTCTGACAGGTGTGAGATGGAATCACATTGTTGTTTGGATTTGCATCTCTCAGATAATTAGTGATTTTGAACATGTTTTCATGTGTTCTTGGCCTTCCTTCTGTCGTCATTTAAAAAGGCTCTATTTAGGTCCATTGCCCATGTTTTTATTGGATCATTTATCTTCCTTTTAAATAAGTTGTATAAGTTGGCTGTAGATTTGGAGATTAAACATTTATCAGTGATAACATTTGCAAATATGTTCTCCCATACAGTGGTCTTTCTCGTTGTTTTGTTGATCGTTTATTTTGCTGTGCAAAAGCTTTTTATTTTGATGTAGTCCCATTTGTTTATTTTTTCTTTAGCTTCCATTGCCCTTGGAGCAGTATCAGTGAAGAAGTTCTTTCAGCATATGTCTGAGATTGTGCTGCCTGTGGATTCCTCTAGTATTTCTATGGTTTCCCTTCTAATGTTTAAGTCCTGTATACATTTTGAGTTTATTTTTGTATTTGGTGGTCCAGTTTCATTTTTTTGCATGTATCTGTCCAATTTTCCCAACACCATTTATTGAAGAGGTTGTCTTGGCTCCATTGTATGTTCATGCCTCCTTTGTCAAATATTAATTGTTTTTGGTGGATATCTGGATTTTCTATTCTATTCCATTGATCTATATGTCTATTCTTGTGCCAGTACCAGGCTGTTTTGCAAACAGTTGCTTTGTAATAGAGCTTGATATCTGGTATTGAGATTCCACCTACTCTATTCTTCTTTCTCAGGATTGCTATGGCTATTCGCGGTCTTTTTTTGTTCCAGATGAATCTTTGAAGAGTTCTTTCTAGGTCTGTGAAATATGTCGTGGGTATTTTAATGGGCAGTGCATTGAATCTATAGATTGTTTTGGGTAGTATGGACATTTTAATGGCGTTAATTCTCCCAATCCATGAGCATCGTATGCTCTTTCATCTGTTTACAACTACCTCTATCTCTTTTTTCAGTGTCCTTTAGTTTTCTGCATATAGGTCTTTTACCTCCTTAGTTAGGTTTATTCGTAGGTATCTTAATTTTTTTGGTGCAATGGTAAATGGGATTGCTTTTTTAGTCTCTATTTCTGTATTTTCACTATTAGTGTATAGGATGCCATAGATTTCTTGGCATTAATTTTGTATCCTGCTACATTGCCAAATTCATTTATTAAGTCAATTAGTTTTTGGATGGTGTCCTTTGGGTTTTTTATGTACAGTATCATGTTATCTGCAAATAAGGTCAGGTTTACTTCTTCCATTCCAATTTGGATGCCTTTTATTTCTTCTTTTGTCTAATTGCAATGGCTAATAGTTCCAGTAATATGTAAAACAGGAGAGGTGAGAGTGGGCATCCCTGTCTTGTCCCTGTTCTTAAGGGAAATGGTTTAATTTTTGCCCATTGAGTATGATGTTAGCCGTGGATTTATAACATATGACTTTTATGATGTTGAGGTATGATCCTTCTATTGCCACCTTGCTGAGAGTTTTTATCAAGAAAGGGTGTTGGATTTTGTCAAATGCTTTTTCTGCATCAAATGATATGACTATGTGATTTTTATCTCTCAGTTTGTTTATGTGATGTATCACGTTTATTGATTTGCAGATATTGTACCATCCTTGCATTCCTGAGATGAATCCTACTTGGTCATGGTGTATCATCTTTCTGATCCGATTTGCTAGAATTCTGTTGAGGGTTTTGACATCTATGTTCATGAGAGATATTGGCCTATAATTCTCTTTCATTGTGTTGTCTTTATCTGGTTTTGGTATTAGGGTGATGCTGGCTTCATAGAAGGTGTTTGGTAGTATTCCTTCTTCTTGAATGTTTTTGAATAGTCTGAGGAGTATAGGTTTTAATTCTCCCTTGAATGTTTGGTAAAACTCTCCTGTGTAGCCATCTGGTCCCAGGCTTTTATTTGCTGGAAGCTTTTTGATGACTGCTTCAATTTTTTCCATAGTAATTGGACTATTGAGATGTTTAGATTTTTCCTGATTGAGTTTTGGAAGGTTATATTTTTCTAGGAATATGTCCATTTCTTGCAGGTTGTCCAATTTGTTGGGATAGAGTTGTTCATGGTATTTTTTTAACAATCCTTTGTATTTCGGCAGGTCTGTTGTCATTTCTCCTCTTTCATTTCTGATTTTGTTTATTTGGGTCTTCTCTCTTTGCTTCTTGGTGAGCCTGACTAGAGGTCCATCAATCTTGTTTATCCTTTCAAAGAACCAGCTCTTGGTTTTGTTGATCTTTTGAATTGTTTCTTTGGTCTCCATGTTGTTTATCTCCACTCTGATCTTCACTATTTCCTTTCTTCTGCATACATTGCTGTTCTCTTTCTAGCTCTTTGAGTTGTAGGGTTAGGAAATTTATTACCTTTATTTCCTGTTTTTTTGCAGTATGCTTGTAGAGCTATGAACTTTCTTCTCAAAACTGCTTTCACTGTGTCCCATAAATTTTGTATTGTTGTGTTGTCATTGTCATTTGTTGCTATGGTGTTTTTTATTTCTTCCTTGATCTCTCTGGTTACCCAGTTGTTTAATAGCATGCTGTTTAGTCTCCATGTGTTTGATTTCTTTGTATTGTTTCTATTGTAGTTGATTTCCAGTTTTATGCCACTGTGGTCTGAGAAAATGCTTGATATAATTTCTATCTGCTTGAATTTGAAGAGACTTTTCCTATGACCCAACATATGGTCTATCTTTGAAAATGACTCATGTGCACTGGAGAAGATTTTATATTCTGTGGCTTTGGGGTGAAATGTTCTGAAGATGTCAATTAATTCCATCTGGTCTAGTGAGTCATTTAGGATTGATGTTTCTTTGCTGATTTTTTGTTTAGAGGATTTGTCCAGTGGTGACAGTGGGGTATTAAAGTCTCCTACTATGATTGTATTGCTGTCAATCTCTCCCTTAATATCCTCCAGGAGTTTTTTTATGTATTTAGGTGCTCCTATATTGGTTGCTTATATATTTACCAGAATTGTTTTTTTTCTTGTTGGATTGTTTTCTTTAGTATTATGAAGTGGCCTTCTTTATCTCTTGTTATGTCCTTCAATTTGAGATCTAATTTGTCATATATAAATATTGCAACCCCAGCTTTTTTTTTCATTTCCATTTGCCTGAAATATCACGTTCCATCCCTTCACCCTCAATCTGTGTGCATCTCCTTTTCTGAGGTGGGTTTCTTGTAGACAGCAGATATATGGATCATGTTTTCTTATCCAATTGGTTACCCTATGTCTTTTGATTGGAGCATTTAATCCATTTACATTTAAAGTTATTATTGATAGGTACTTATCTGTCGCCATTTTTATTCTTTACTCCTGAGTTCCTTCTTTGCTTCCTTTTTTTTTTTTATTGCAGACCCTTTAACATTTCTTGCATTGCTGATTTGGTGGTAATATATTCTCTTAGTTATTTTTTTTTTCGGTGAAGCTCCTGATTTCACCTTCAAATTTGATTGAAAGCCTTGCTAGGTACAGCATTCTTGGATTCACACCCTTCCTTTGCATGACTTTATATATTTCATTCCATTCCCTTATGGCCTGATGAGTTTCTCTTGAAAAATCAGTAGCTACTCTTATGGGGGTTCCTCTGTAGGTAACTTTGTTTCTTTCTGTCCATTTTTAAGATTCTTACTTTGTTGTTGGTATTTGCCAATTTAATTATAATGTGCCTTGGTGTCAGTTTTTTGGGGTTCATTTTGCTTGGGAGTCTGTGAGCTTCTTGGATTTGTGTGGATTTTTTCTTTCCTATATTGGGGAAGTTTTCTGTCATTATTTCTTCAAACAGGTTTTCTATTCCTTGCTCAGTTTTCACTCTTTCTGGAACTCCAATTATGTGGATGTTGTTTTGTTTCATGTTATCCCAAAGTTCCCTTAGGCTCCCCTCTTGATTTTTATTTATTTATTTTTAGAAACTTCTGTATTTTTTCCTTCCTCATCTTCTAGCTCACTGATGTGGTCCTCTGCTTCTTCTAGTCTACTTTTGATCTTTCTATTGAGTTCTTTATAGCAGTGATGTCATTTTTCATTTCTTCTTGATTATTCTGCATTTCTTCTTGCTTCTTCTTCATTTCCTTTTGGCTAGTCTTCATTTCCTCTTGGTTCTTACTCACATTGTCAGTTTTGTCTTCCATTTTTTTCAGCCACGTTATGACCATTTTTATGAACTCTTTCTCTGGCAGATCTATTTCTTCTTCTATTTCATTTATCTCCTTTTCTGGTGATACCTGTTTTTTCTGCAATATGCAGGCTGTTTCTTTGTCTGCCCATGGTCTTTCTTCTCCAGTAGTCTGGTTATGTAGTTCTCTCTCCTTATCCCAGGCGAAATCTGACCTTTCCGTGTGGTGTGTGGAGCTCTTCTGAGTCTGAGTGTCTGCACCAATTGGAGAGCAGTGTTCTGGGTCCCGCGGCTATTTGGTGGGTGCTGCAGCTGTAGCTTTTCAGACCGCCATAGACATCCACATCCCCCTGCAAGATGGCGGGGTCTCCACGTTCAGGCTGGAGGCTCTGGCAGACCAAAACCCCATGGCAGTGGGGCTGCCTGGTCAGGGGAGCCCCGTCCAGCAGTCCCCAACCTTCTCCTGGAGGATAACTAACTCTTAACTTGCCAAAAAATACTCCCAGTGCAACTCTCAGCTGCTCTCTCCATCTGTCCAGCGATAAGGCTCCATAGACGTCCATCTATTCCGCTGCCATTTTATGCCCCTGAGTATATAGGAAATATAATTTAAATATTAAATAAATATATTTGAAGACATATATAATATCCAGCTTAACTTTTCCTTGAGAAAGCATAGAAAATGTTTTATTGTTATATAAAATGAACTACATTTTTAAAGCTTTTAAATAAATTATAATCAAATAACATCAAATTTATTATTGAAAGCAAATACTATGTTTTATGATAGACTAGAGGCCTGGTGCATGAAATTTGTTTATAGGAGGGTGTCAGTCAGCCCAGCCTGCACCCTCTCCAATCTGGGACCCCTTGAGGGATGTCTGATTGCCCATTTAGGCCTGATCCAAATAGGCTCCCAACTGCTTGCCTGCTTGCCTTCCTGATTGCCCCTAACCACTTCTGCCTGCCAGCCTGACCACCAACCACTCCCCTCCCAGCCTGATTCATGCCTAACTGCTCCCCTGCCAGTTTATTTGCCCTTAACCACCCTCCCCTGTAGGCCTGATTGCCCACAACTGCCCTCCATTGCAGACCTGGTCTCTCCCAATTGCCCTACCCTCCTGGTCATCTTGTGGTGTCCATTTGTGTCAACATGGGTGTAATCATCTTTGACCACATGGGGGCAGCCATCTTGTGTGTTGGAATGATGGTCAATTTTCATATTACTCTTTTATTAGATAGGCTAGAGGTCTGGTGCATGGGTGGTGGCTGGCTGGTTTGCTCTAAAGGGGTGCCAGATCAGGGTGGGGGTTCCCTTGGGGCATGGGAGAGAGTCCTGTGATGGTTTACAGGACAGCCACACACCTTGGTGACCCAAGCAGAGGCCCTGATATCTGTGACTTATTTATCTTCTATGATTGAAACTTTGTAGCCTTGATCAGAGCCAAGCCTCCTGCTTGCTCTATGGCTACAGCCATTTGGTTGGGATTTATTTATCTTCTATAATTGAAACTTTGTAGCCTTGAGTGGAGTCCTGGGCCTGCCACCAACAAAACAAAAAGGCAACCATCCCAGTGGGAGAAGATATTGGAAACAACAGCTCTGACAACCGGTTAATGTTCAAAATATATAAAGAACTCATAAAATCAACCAGCAACCAATCAAACAACAAACAATAGAACTATAAAAATGGGCAGGGGACTTGAACAGGCACTTCTCCCAGGAAGACATACAAATGGCCAAAACTCTTTAACAGTATGACTGAAGTACAAAAAATAAATTTTCTTAGGCATCAAAATTATGTAGATACAACTCCTCCTTATTCTCATGTAATTATGAATTACAAAAAAGTACAGAACAAATCATTGGTGAGAGAAATTAATAAATAATACACTAATCTAAGGAGTCTAGTTGATTCAGCCCATTCTTTGGAATTAGCTATTTCTTTTTTTAAACATTTGTTAGCTTCTATGAAGTTTATATCAGAATATACAAAAATTTGTGAAGAGCTGATGCTTAATGTAACTTCTTAAGTGAAAGATGATTTATCACATTGGATGTTGATATCATATACAAAATTGTTATAGAAAAAAGGTAAAAATCAGAATTAGCATTAAAAATATTTTTACGTGACTCCTAGATAAGAATGATTAATTAATTTTCACCTAGTGGGTATAGCAGTAGTTTTGGAATCATTAAAAATAAAAAGTAGCCCTGGCCTGTGTCGCTCAGTTGGTTGAGTGCCATCCATGCACTGAAAGGTTATCTGTTTGATTCCCAATAAGAACACATGCCCAGGTTGCAGGTTTGATCCCCAGTCAGGGCGCATGTGAGAGGCTATGGAGCAATTTTTCTCTCTCTCCCTTTTTCTCTAAAATCAATGAAAACATATTTTAAAAAACAGAACAAAATAATTTTTGTATATATTATAGACAAGACTAGTTTGTAGGCCATGAGGACAAAGTGTACCTAAGAACTCAGAAACAATATAAAAAAAATTTTGGCATATTCTCAGTCAAACTAGTTTTGAAAATTGAAAAAGCTGACATTACTTTTTAAGAATCTTGAGGTAAACATTTCAGCATTTATTTATTAAATTACAGAGACAATTTCTACTTTGGTTAAACTGTAAATGTGGGAAAATGTGGTGATACATATTAATTTAAGTAAATAAGAAAATATATTAATGTGAAATGCTGGAAAGCGTGGCTTAAACCACATGCAATTGGCATATTTGTAGGTAAAAATGATAAGGCCATATGGTTTAGTGTAAGGATATATATATAATATTATATATATAATATCTATGATTGTAACATTACTCACAAATATAGACAAGATCTGGAAGTCAATGTGAAAACATTAAAAACAGGCATGTTTGAGAAGTAGAAGCATCAACAATTTAGAAAACTTCAAGATTTATTTTAACTTTACAGATATAGCACATGTATCTTTATATAGATTTTAATTGAAATGTTGATAACTTTCTGAGGTTGTTCAATTATTATCTTAAAGTGTTTCTTATGTTATTTCATAATCTATTATGAAGCTGACTCAAAGCTACCCAGTAAGAATAGATAGTAACTTGGATATATAGTAGATGTGTGATTATATTACATTATTTTTATGAAATCTAGATTGTTTTATAAAGAACACATTTAAAACTCTAAGGAGGTGATTCAGACACATGTTGCTAATCTTTATTTGAATAGGCTCCAATTTTTTTCAAGTTCTTGCAAACTACTTTAGACCCTTTAACCATTTCACAATTTATTATTATAGACAAGCTACATCTGATAAAAATAATTATTAGTGGTTGGCTGAAATGAATTCTTAATTTAGTGGGTAGTGCTTTTCCATATTAATTATCTGTGGCATCGTTTTCAAATCCATACTCATTAATTACAAGTCCTATGCCGGTATGGTAATTTGAAGCCAATACAACAATTAGTAAATGTTTGTTCCTTATTAATATAGTGGTAAAACTCTGAACTAGAGTGTATTATGCCCAAGGACATATTGTATATGGTCCTATATTTGGTAACCCTATTCTTGAAAAGTATTTTTTATGGAGCCTACAATACTATAATACTTTAGAACAAATAAATTAGATTATGAATATAAATCCAAGATTGATTTCCCAGGTTTCCTATTTCTGTCTTTGCTTGTTTTCTCTAATGCTCATTTGTTTTACAGTCCAACAATGTTATTCAATTACTTTTCAAGGAATGAACAATTTAAAATATGAAATATAATGAACAGTATTTGAGTCAGGAATTTTGTTAAGGAAAAACTGCTCTCCTAATTACAAGGAAACTTAAAGGGAAAATTGCATGACCTATTTGATTGACTGTCATGTATTATAAATAATGGACACATTTTCAGGAATTATTGAAGGTTATAAATGAGGAACTGGTTCTTGGGACCTGGACTTTAAGGACAATGTGGTCATCATTTTTCATGAATACCTTTCCCATCTAAATCTCAAGCGACAATCTCTTGGGAACTGTGTTTTTATTTCTTCTTCCTTGTATGTTTTATTTACCCTATGCTCCAAATCCTTGGAGTTTTGTGCTGATTGTGTTTGACAAACTAAACTGTGTTGGTGGAAGGGAGGATGATTTATTTTCAAATTATCTATGCCATACTCAGTGATTCTGGTGAAGATTTTAAGTTGGTGATTGGGTATTTTTAGATGAGTGAGCCTGCTTATGCCCATCAATGCTCTAATACACCTTGAACCTGGGCTGCACTGTTTGTGTATTAGGTTGGTTTTGACAACCCATTTAATTTCTTAAACTATCAACTTTTATTTCATTGTAGATCCATATCACTTCTTTGGATTATGGTTTTCTATTGATATCTCTGAGTTCCATTTCTTTTATTGATATAAATGGTCATTGTTCTTTCCTTTTGTTTTGATTTATACCTAACAGGCATTACAAAGCCCAAGGCACTGATTTTCTAGATTGCTTTTTAGTTCACTGATTTCCTAACTCCCTGTGAATTTCTTCTTAAAAAATTTATGTTCATACAATGGTTTTGACATTGTGCTGTCACTTTTTGATTTCTAAATCTTAATTTTTCCAATCAATGATATTTCAAAATGACTAAGTCACTTTATCAAATCTCTTTGTGCTTGGTCATAGTTATAATTTTTCCCTTCCTTTTTCCCTTCCTTCCTGTCTTCCTTTATTTTGTTTTTCTGTTATGCATTGGAATAAATTTTTGTGTTGGAACCAAACACTCCCCTCTATTTTTTTTTTAATATACTGGCCTCTTATAGTTTTGGAAAGGTTACTTAACCTTTGCAAACTTCAGCTTCTTCAGCAGTAAAATGTGGTATACAATCTCAGTCCCACAGGCTTGTTGTATCAAGTAAAGGCAGGAAGATACATGATTCTAGTGACATAGTGACTCAGGAAAGTTTTATTATCTTCTCCTTCCTTACCGAGGCTGTTGGCATCACTGACATCTGATAAATACATCCGCTGAAAGATGGAATCCTGGTTGTTGTTAATGTGCTTCCTTGCCAAAACACAGGCTCAGTAAGCTTCCAGCTTTAGGTTGCCTACTATCCTTAAGGGAGGGAAGGAAGATGGGAGGGAGAGAGGGAGGGAGGGAGGGAGGGAGGGAGGAAGAGAGAGAGAGAGAGAGAAACAGAGAGAGAGAGAGAGAGAGAGAGAGAGAGAGAGAGAGAGAGAGTGAGAGAGACTGATGTGTTGTTCCACTTATTAATGCATTCATTGGATCCTTCTGTGTATGTGCCCTGACCAGGGATCAAACCTGCAACCTTGGTATATTGGGACTATGCTCTAAGCAACGAACGATCTGTCGGCCAGGGCTCAGTGATTACTAGGATATTACTAACAAACCCAGAAACTGTTCATCATTAGAATTGTCCCACAAAATTATAAAATTCCTTGGTTCATGAAGATTTTTCTGATATAAAAGCATTACAGTAGAAGCTAAGTAGCATTTGCTTGAGTTTATTATGGAAAGAAATGACTCTTGCCATTGATGAGAGGTTGGACTCTGGTCCTACACTTCTTTAAATTTCTGAGATTAATGAATCTGGGGATATGTGAAAATGCTCTATAATCAGTTTGCTGTGTGCAGGTCTTTTACTTCCTTGGTTAAATTTATCCCTAGGTACCTTTTTTGTCGTTGTTGCAATAGTAAATGGGATTTTCCTAATTTCTCTTTTGATAGATGAATGGATAACAAAACTGTGGTACATTTACACAATGGAATACTATGCAGCCATAAAAAGGAAATCTTTTTTTTTTTTGTGACATCATGGAGGGACCTGGAGAGTATTATACTAAGTAAAATAAGCCACTCAGGGAAAGGCAATTACCACATGATTTCACTCATATGTGGAATCTAATGCATAAAATAAACTTATAAACAAAGTGGAAATAGACTCATGGATTCGGAGAACAGACTGACAGCTGTCAGGGGGGAGGAGTAAGAGGAGGGCTGGATGAAAGGTGAAGATATTAGCCAAAGAACACATATGCATAGCCCATGGACGCAGACAACAGTGTGGTGATAGTCAGAGGGTGGATGGAGGTGGGTCAAGTGAGGGGCAGGAAATGGGGACATCGGTAATAGTGTTAGCAATAAAAATACAGTAAAAAAATGTCTCCCCCATCCCAGCAGGCCTGGGGAATTCTCCCACGGTAGTCATACTTTATGAAGATGTTAACTCTTGTAAAAGGTTGCCTGAGAAGGCTGTGGCAGGGCTAGAACTACACTTGGGCATGTATTTTCTTAAAATCCCCTAAATCTCATGACATGCGGCTGTGAGGCTCCACAAAATCACAATAGGTACTACCGGCCAGACAATATGGGGACAGGCAGCTAACTGGCTAGGCACTATCATAAGATGCAGCTGCAATATCCAGAGTCAGCTGCCATGGCGAGAGGCAGCCATTATCACTTGAGGAACAATTATCTGGAGTAGCAACCACTGTTGCAAGAGGCAGCTGCAGGGTCCAGAATATGTCAGGACCAGCAGCTACAGGGCCATTTCCATGATGGGTAATGCTAAGGGGGAAAATACAATATGGTCTTGAATGGAAAAAGCCTAATTTGTTTTTAATCCAATATTTGTTTATGTTATATTTACTATAACAACACATAGCAAAAAGTTTGTAGGAGATCACACACACACACACACACACACACACACACACACACACACACACGAATCCCCTAAAATCTGGAGGAATTGGAAGCAGAGTCAGAGGCCGAGACCCTGCCCAGCCTGTCCCTGATAGGTGGACAATGAGCCTTATGGAGCTGCTATAGGGATGGAAGCCTACTACCCAGCAGTGCCTTCCTTCATGTGCCCAGCCCACTCTGGTATAGACAGCCCTGTTATTAGAAGGATTTCTATTTTATTGAGACTTCATTCCCTATAATTATGACTTAATTTCCTATAATTATGAGGAACTTCATTACCTATAATTATGATCTTTGGCTCATAATTTACCTTAGCATACATATGTCTAATCCTAAATGTATACACTGAGCTGGTCTTTACTTGGCCAAGAATTAGCCCCTGAGGGTCCTGAAAATTGACTTGGTGATTTTCATGATAAACACCTGAAATGACTATGCTGATTAAGAAGGAGGTTGGAATGAGACTCCCTGAGGGTGAGGAGAAGAGTGGAGGAGGACATCTGCTCTGGCAGGGGCAGCAGGGAATTAGCAAGTAACAGAGGGACTGGAACCTCAAAACAGGACAAAAAAAGCATTCAATGGGCCTTTCCTCCGAGCTTTCCCTTGTGTCTCTCCCATCCTGGCATCCCCAGCATCAGAAACTGAGCACTGGGCTGGAAGTTGGGAAATTTAGCTGTGCTCTCAGCCTATCTTTACTTGGGAAGATCATTTAAGCTCTTTGTACCTCATTTTCTTAATATTGGGTTAATTATTAGTCTTTCCACTTCACAGGACTGGGTTAAGAATCAAATGGGATAATGCACAGGAATTGTAGAAGGGATAAAGGGCTCTAGGTGTAGGTATTAGGTAACATAACCTGTCTTGGCTTCTACTTTATCTTTAGTCCTTTAGTTTTCTTTGCACTATGTAAAAGCTTATTTACAATCTCATTTATATTTTAAGGTATTTTATATCCTTTTTAAAATATGGTGTGGAGTAAATACAAAATTTTTTTAAAAAATCAGTTTGTTGTGGTTACAAATGCTATACATGCAGAATTCCATCTCAGGCTCGTACAATTTTTAGCTATTTTGCAATGAGTCTACATTCCCACCCTCACTCCCTGCTGGTAAAAATGTAGACAGAAACAACCACTACAGAAAGCAGAAGGGTGATTCCTCAAAAAATTAAGAATAGAGCTACCATATGGCTCAGTAATCCCTCTCCTGGTTATATACTCAAAAACTTTGAAATCATATACTCATAAAGATAGATGCACTCCTATGTTCATTGCAGCATTATTCACAGTGGCCAAGACAACCAAAGTGTCCTGCAATAGAGGATTGGGTAAATAAGATGTGGTATATGTACACAATTGAATACTACTCAGCCATAAGTAAAGATGAAATAGCCCCATTGCAACAACATGGATAGATCTTGAGAATATTATGTTAAGTGAAATAATTCAGTCAGAAAAAGCTAAGAACCATATGATTTCACTATGGGGTATAAAACTGAAATGTGTGAACACAAATAATACTGTGGTGGTTGCCAGAGGGAAGGGGGCAGTAGGCACATTGTGTGATATATAGATCTTGTTGCATAGAAATCTACACCTGAAACCTATATGGTCATTTGGCCAATGTCACCCCAATACATTAAATAAAAAAACATGAAGATCTAATTGACATGATTATCTATACTCTACCAAAAGTGGTAACTGATCTAAAGATAAGCTACTACAAAACAGTCACCTACATCCTATCTAATAAAGAAGGAATATGCTAATTGACTTCCCCACCCTCAAAATGGTGGTGCCCACAGCCAATAAGGAGGGACTATACTAATTGACTGCCCTGCCTTCAAAGATGGCGGCACCCACAGCCACAAGATGGCAGCTCCCAGTCCCTTCAGTCCTACCAGGGTGGCAGGTATATGGCCATTGTTTGAGCCTGCCTCCAGAGTCCCCCAGTCCCTCAGCCCCCCAGCTGCCTAGGGCTGGCCCAAAGTGCAGGCAAGAATCAGGTGGTGGCTGCCCAGACACCCAGGGCTGCCTGAGGCTCAAGTAACCAAGGCTGGGCAAGGGCTTGCACTGCTGGCAGTGGCAGCAGCAGAAGTGTGATGGGGTGTCACCTTTCCCTGATCACCAGGTCACCTCCCACCCCTGAGGGCTCCTGGACAGTGAGAGAGAGCAGGCTGAGCTGAGAAACCTCCCTTCAGTGCATGAATTTTCATGCACTGGGCCTCTACTATCTTATAAAAACAAATTGGAATACATTATAACTCAATGTCTATGTTTACAGTAAAAGATGTTTTAAATTAGTATGATGCCATTTGATAAGAATAATCTTAATTTAAAATATTATCACTTAAAATAATAAAATATAATATATTTATCTATACCTTAATCTTATTTAAGAACTTACCAATAAAGATATGTATTTTCAAAAATATTTTATAGTTAGGAATTTAAAAATTTATAAAATAATCAGACATAATAAATATTTAAAAGTGCCAGGGAAGGATGAGGTCAGTGGGGGAATAAAGAGGGGACATCTGTAATACTTTCAACAATAAAGATAAATTTTTTAAAAGTACCGATACAGTTAGAGGCTTGTCAGATATTTATGAAATATTTCATTCTGTTTATTATTGTTATCATGTAAAGTTTCTGGGTAGATTTTTCACTAAATTCAGTGGGGCCATTTATTGATAGTCTCCTATAAAATACAGGCTGCATGACATGTGCCAAAGTCACTTTTGGGCACTTTGGTGCCATCCTTTGCAGCAGTTAAAGTAGAGATACAAAAAAATTGTCCATTTGCCTGTCCATAAAGAGAGACATGCTGTGTATTAAGGTACTATACAAAATAACAGTGTTTTTAAATATTAACCCCAAATAATAAACCACAAAGGCAGCTGTCCTAAATTATAAACAGTGTTTGCCAGGGAGGTGTTTTCCAGATGACAATGTTTATACATCATGCATAGCTGGGAAGTCATAGAGAGAGGAGAAATATCTCTACAGGGATTTGTAAATTTGAAATTGGTTAATGATTCTCATCAATGAGCAGGAGACCACTGAGCAGTGATTAAATTGAGTTCACTTTTCCATAAACCATTTAAGGTCAAGGATCACACTGATGTGGCTAGAATTTGGAAATATTCCTGCCACGTATTTGCTTGTTTACTGTGTCGGATATTGGAGGTATGTCAGTTTCACACTGCTAGAAGGTCATGTTGTTCTCACAGCAAGCTTAATTCTTTAATCTTCAAAGTGAACTGATCCTGAAGTTTGTAAAAATTATACCTTCACAGGCTTAAATGCAGATATTAGGATAGGACTTATATGAAGACATTTTTTCTAAAAAATTAGTTGCACTGTCAGAATTATAGATTCATAGCTAGTGATTTATTTCTGGGAGTCACTGGAAGGTTTTCTATATGCTCATCCAACAATTAATTTTTTAAAAGTATATTTTATTGATTTTTTTACAGAGAGGAAGGGAGAGGAATAGACAGTTAGAAACATCGATGAGAGAGAAACATCTATCAGCTGTCTCTTGCACACCCCCTGCTGGGGATGTGCCCACAACCAAGGTACATGCCCTTGACTGGAATTGAACCTGGGACCTTCGGTTCTATCCACTGAGCCAAACTGTTTAGGGCCAACAATTAATTTTAAGGTAATTCAATTGCCCATTGAGTGAGTTAGACCAATTTAAGAGGGCTTGTAGACTTACAGACACTACTTAGTGACACTTATCACTTAGACACTATTTAGTCACACATTACTGCATTAGGAGAGACCTATTATCTTGAAGAATGTAAAGAAAAGGTCAGTCTAATGTACTGCCTTTAAATATATTGAATATGTCATGGGTGATTCACTTATAGATAACTAGCTGACAGTGGGAAAGCAGTACTGCTTTGAGGCTTCTCCTGGCAGTTCATTTCCCTTCTCTCCATGTTCAGTTGTAATTACCTAGAATATTTCAAGGAAAAGAAAGTTCCTGAAGAGTAGATCACAGAAGGGGAGATTCAAGAGCAGGGAAGAGAAAAATATACTTTATAATAATGAAGGAAAGAGGTATTCAAGGAATGTGACAAGAGCCTTTTGGAGAACTATATGGGAACATTAAGGTTAGAGAGATTATTCAGGCATTAAAATATGAATCTAAAAATTTCAATTTATCCTCTGTCATATTAGTGAAAGAAATGTTCTCCTGCTGTTGGTCTGGTTCAGTGGTCAACAAACTGCAGCTCATGAGCCGCGGTTTGGTTTGCTGCTCTGTTGACTAATGAGTTTGCTGACCACTGGGATAGGGGCTTAATCACAAGAAACAACAGTCTGTAATTATTGGCATCTAGAGTCTAGGTCAGTGGTTCTTCTACATCCCCCAGGAGGATTGTGAGAGGATGTTCTCAGGTGACACACTCCAGAATCGGGCTCTTCTCCTCTCTGGTTCTGTGTGCATCACCAGAGAACTGCAGCTGCCAAGTCACCTCAGCTCAGTAGCCACTGCATTGAGCATCTACCCCCATGTAGTCAGTGTGTGTCATAGCTACCAATCGGATGGTTGAATGGTTGGATGATTGCTTAGGCTTTTATATATAAATTAGTAAATGACAGGCTGAGTAATGAGAAGTTAAAAGATTTGAAACCCCTTTCTCATCTACTATATACT
The DNA here is from genome assembly GCA_011751065.1 of Lasiurus cinereus. Classification (NCBI taxonomy): domain Eukaryota; kingdom Metazoa; phylum Chordata; class Mammalia; order Chiroptera; family Vespertilionidae; genus Lasiurus; species Lasiurus cinereus. Next base: position 42,753,577 of record JAAGEH010000307.1, read on the forward strand.
TTACTATAATGAAAGCAACATATGCTTCATATAACTTATTCCTAACTGTAACATTTTCTAACAGAGTGTGTTACCCCATGTTGTGAGATACTTAGATGAATGATGTATTACATAGTTTTGGAGGAAAACACAAAATACATAAGCTCTTCATCTGTTATCTGTTCAGAGTTCCAATTTTATTCAAACCTATTAAGATTAATCTTTTTTTATTTTTTCAAAAAAATAGCACAACCTAGTCATAAACTTTTAAAAAGATTATTTTAAAAGTTGTAGGGATAGCTTTGATAGATGTTACAAAATTAACCTAAAACATTATATTAAAATTATAACTGAAAAGCAAATAAAACAAATTTTAGGGATTTTAAATAGTTTCACAAGAAAATATGAAGGAAACACAGATTTCATACAAAGTTATTTTTGGTAAATATAGTGGATTCTATAAACACATAATTCGTGTACATGACACTTATTATGTATGCTGTTTGTCTTTTGAAAATTTTAGTTTTCTAATAATCCTTGTTTAGTTTTATATATCCTATATAATGAAGAGCTAATAAGCTAATTAGACTGGACAGTGGAATGACCTTCCAGAATGACCTGCCGAAACAACCAATGGGTAGGGGGCAGGGACAGTGAGCCTGCACCACCAGGCCAGCCAGGGAGGTCCCAGCACCACACCTTCTCCAGAGATGGCCGCAGGGGAGTGCCCTTAAGTTTTCTGTCATCTAGTTTAGGAGTTTTTCTATCATCTAGTTTAGCACTCAGACATCCCCCTAAGGTTCCCAGGTTGCCAGAGAGATGTCCTAGGGAGTAAGCCTAATCTGGCAGGTGGACATCCCTCAAGGGTTCCTGGACTGTGAGTACATAAATTTTTGTGTACCGGGCCTCTAATTTAATATTAGTTAATATTACTTTCCACATCTCTTGATAAAAAGAATATATCCGGTTCTGGTATTTCTGCAGTTCAAAGTTTTTTAAAAGTTAGGACTTTAATGATAAAATAAGTGTTTTAAACTAATAATAGCCATCATTTACTACATGCAAATTAAGTGTTTTTTCATTAACTTGAATAAATAGCATCTATTTTGATTATGATAAGATAGTTATAGTCCAGGCACTGTACTAAACCTTCTACATAAATTAGGTCAGTTAATTGTTTAATTCATTTAGGTAGATATCATAAACCCCATTTTACAAGTGTGAAGAAAGAATAAGTAACTCATCAATTTATAAGTAGCAGAAAGAATCAGAAACCAAATGTGCAATCAAATCTTAGTTTCTTTCTTGGATGTCCTCTCTCTGTTATGGCCCATCCCACCTAAGGTCTTTGCATATTGTTAAATATTTTACCACAAATGTTCTTAACCAGGGTTTGCACCAGTGCTTTCTCTGCCCATTCATGTCATTGACCATTTGTATCCCACTTGTTGTTCTATAACCCTTAACTTTCTGTTATCTTTCTTGGTGCTATTTCTTTTCTGCATTCATCCCATTTGTAACAGCATGATAGTTTGAAGGGTATAATCTTCTACTTGATTACAAAGTATAAAGGAGATTGTTGTACCTGTTGAATGCCTGGTAATTTGTGGTGAATGTTTCACTATTTAATTTAACTTTATGTCTCTTATTTATTTGCTATCAGCAAATATCACTCAAACCATAATAGCCTTGACTACTAAAACAGTGTAGTGGGAAAGATAAATCTTTCTAAAATGAGAAGTGACCACTTCCTCTGCACACTTGGAGGGTGACTACTCACCTCTGATGAGGCCAGCTTTACATGAGAAATAATTACTCAATAGTGATTATTTTTTCTTTTCTTTTAAAATCCTTTCTGTTAGTTATAGTTGGTTTGGCTCAATGGATACAGTGTCCAGCCTGCTTACTGAAGGGTTGTAGGTTCAATTCTGGTCAAGGGCTCATGCCTAAAACCAATCTCACATGGATATTTCTTTCTCTATCTCTCACCCTCCACTCTCTCTAAAAATCAATGGAAAAATATCCTTTGGTGAGGATTAACACAGATAGATAGATAGATAGATAGATAGATAGATAGATAGATAGATAGATAGATGATAGATCCTTTGTGTTTTTCACTTCAAAACATACCTATTGCCTATTATACTTAGACTAGAGGCCCAGTGCACAAAATTTGTGCCTGGTGGGGGGTATCCTTTAGCCCACCCTGCTCCCTCTCCAATCTTGGACCCCTTGAGGGTAGTTGGACATTGCTCTTACAATCCAGGACTGCTGGCTCCCAATTGCTCACCTGCCTGCCTTCCTGATTGTCCCTAACTACTTCTGCCTACCAGCCTGATCACCCCCTAATCACTCCCCTGACAGGCTGATTGATGCCTAACTGCTCCCCTGCCAGCCTGCTTTCCTCTAACTGCCCTCCTCTGTGGGCCTGGTCACCCCCAACTGCCCTTCCCTGCAGGCCTGGTCACCCCCAACTTCCCTCCTCTGCCAGCCTGGTCACCTCTAACTGCCCTCCCCTGCAGGCTTGTTTGCCTGCAACTGCCCTCCCCTGCAGGCTTGATCACTCCCAACTGCCCTCTCCTGCTGGCCATGTTGTGGTGGCCATCTTGTGGTCACATGGGAGCAGGATCTTTTGACCACATGGGGGAAGTCATCTTGTGTGTTGGAATGATAGTCAATCTGCATATTACTCTTTTATTAGATAGGATGACAGAGTGAAGCAAACCATATTCCTGATCTGTGACCCTCAGAATTGCTAAGTTTGAATATTTCTGGGAACCATATATGTGCAGAAGGCTAAGTCGGCTGCTGTGAAAGATGGTGTTGGCAGTGGGGAGTGAAGAAACTAAACCTTTCTTTGCCCTTAAGTTTTCTATCTTTTAATTTAGGAGAAAGACATAAAACAAGCCAAAACAAGACTACAATATTCATGAAATCACTAGAGGCTTTAAAATATAGAAGAATATATGTTCATATATCTAATACATATACATATATACATTTTAATATATATACATATCTTAATACATATTATATTATAATATAACTGGAGGCCTGGTGCATGAAATTTGTGCACTTGGTGGGGGGTTACCCCAGCCTGTCTTGTGCCCTCTCACAGTGCCCTCTCACAGATTTCCCCAAAGAGGTAGGCCCACTCACCCATCTGGGGCTCCTTGATGGATTGCCCCAAAGAGCCGCGGTTTGCCAACCACTGTATCTATTTACTGATGAATTTCATGTAACCTTTTTTATGCCTCCTTCTTTGAGTGTAATGTATAAAATACATTAATTTTATACAATATTAATTTTATGCAGAATTAAAACTGTCATTCTCTGAAGCGTTTTCTGAATCTCTTGAGGTTGGTTCAAATAAACTCATAAAAATTATCTAAAAGAGAAGGCTGGAGCAACAATGATTTGCCGAGAATCCAAGAAAAAAAGTGACATTACCTTGCTATGGCAAATAGTGGAACAGGGCTTGTGAGTCAAATGGGGTTAATGTTTCCAAATACAGCACAGTGCCTCTTGAGCTTGTCTGATACAGACATCCTGGCTGCAAGAAGCTCTCTGGGGGAAATGGTACTGTATCATTTCTGAGCCAGCTAGATGAATGAATACAGCAGCTCACCATGGATAATTTGAACATGTACATAAAAAACAAATCTGGTCACATGTCTACCTGTTATGTTTATTTTAAATTTAGTTACAAACATATTTAAAAATAGTCTGTTAAGCAATGTATTACTATAAAAAGGTAGTTTTATATTATCACATTTTATCAGTTAATTTTACTCAAACTCTTCTCTTTAAGATTTGATATCAGTATTTTGTCATCATTATAGCCAATTTTTGAGTCATCTATCACAGTTTTAATGGCACTTTATCTTCAATTCTCATTCAAGTTGTTTTAAGCACTGCACTTTTTAAAGTATATTTATGATACAATTTCTGGAAATTTTACCTAATTTCCTAAATGTTATAAAACATTACATTTTGATTTTTTTCAAGAATCTCATTGTCCTTATATGCACAGGGCAATTAATTTTAAACTCATCATATGTATAGTGAAATCCAACATTTGGAAGCAAAAGCTTAAACTAAAAAAGTTTACTGCATATCTATTAAATGTTTTTCCCATTGTTTTACCTATATTATGACTGAGAACAGGGGAGTTTATATGACTACGAGAAAGAAAATGAATGTATATTTCTCTCAATTCAAAGTGGGTAGAAGATGATTTCTTATTTTTCTGACAGGAATTGAAAATGATTGTTATTTGCCAAGTCAGTAGCTAAACATCAGGTACCCAACAAACCTTTTGAGCTGTACTCATGAAGGTGCCACACCCAGCTCAGCAGCTGTGACTGGTGCCACATCCAACTCAGCAGCTGTGACCTCTACTTGGTTAAGTTTATTTATCTCATCTCAGGATATTTACATCCCAATTCTTAAGAAACATTGAGCCCTGGCCAGTGTGACTCAGTTGGTTAAGCTTTTCCCCATGCACCAAAAGCTCCTAGTTCAATTCCTAGTCAGGGCACATGACTGGGTCTAGGCTCAATCCCCAATAGGCGGCATGTAGGAGGCAGCTAATACATGTTTCTGTCTTTCTCTTTTCCTTCCCCCTCCCTTCATCTATTTTCCTCTACCTCTAAAATCAATAAAAACATCCTATATAATAAAAAGCTAATATGCTAATTAGAACAAACAGCAGGATGACCCTCGAGATGATGTTCTGGATGAAACTAGGGTAGTGTGGGCTGGCCAGGGAAGCTGGGGCTGCAAGGGCCAAGTCCCTTGAACAGATTTCGTGCATTGGGCCTCTAGTATATAGATAAAGACACATAAATTTGGTGGTCTGTTTGTGGTGAAGGGGTGGTGCAGGTAATTTTCTGACACTTCTAATCCCTTCATACAAGCAGAAATGAGGTTTCAGTAGTAAGAGAAAGCCCTCTGTCAAAGAAATGCAGGTGATTGCAATTTGGAGGCTGACATAACTTAGAGTATGAATGAAAAGAAGTGAGCATGGCCACAATAGAACCTCTTTCACACCCTACACTCTATAATCAAGGTCTAATTCCTTTATATTGGCAACCGCCTCACCCATTTCCATGAGATGCCAGGCATGCCCACATTTCTGCTCTCCCATGTTAAGATTTCTTCATCAGATGCACAATGTATTCAAGAAAAGTAGATGTTAAACTTTTTTTAATATCTTGTTTGGAGAGGCAAGGTTTATTAAGAATAGAATTATTAATTTTTTGACAAGTATAAGATTTTTTTCATGCTATTTATCATAGAAATTGCTGTTTACTAAGAGAAAAAATGAAATTTGGTCTTTTTTTACTTTTTAAATTAGAAATGATTATAATAGTCTATTAAAAGTTACCTATTCTTACACCAAATTCTCTAAAATATATGAATATAAATAAACTTTGGGAGATCATGACCATATAATTTGAAACTTCTAGTGATATGCTTTCAATGACTCTAAAAATGAGGGGTAAGGGAATGTAATATCTTCTAATGATAACGCAATCTTTTTGAAGATGGATTAAAATAGAAACTGATCAGTCCTAAATACTAGTAGTACCAGTATTGTCAGACTTATGAGGCTAAATAAGTAGCTCTTAAAGAGTGGGTCAGCTTATTGATCTATACAGTTGCATGAATTGTAAGTGTGAAGTTCATTTATAAATGATTCATTTATAAATGACTTAGCATAGCATATAAATACAGGAAAATAAAATATGCTGTTGCTATATTTTTGATGCTAGAGTCATATGTTATAAGTTGATCTATGCAGTTGCATGAATTGTAAGTTCATTTATAAATGACTCATTTATAAATGACTTAGCATAGCATATGAATACAGGAAAATGAAATATACTGTTACTATATTCTTGATGCTAGGTTCAATGAATGTAAATGCACTATATATAAAAAATTTGTGTATTTATTTAGTGACTTACCAAGTTATCATACACTTTATGATGCTGGTACTTAATGTCATTGAAAGACATATTTTTTATAATATCAAAGTCATACTGTTAAAAGAAAAGATCATGAGTGATATTTAGGACAGGTAATGTGTCAGAATGCAACTGGGAAATTAAATCACTCCAATTACCTGAAATAGAATGTACTATAGGGAATTGTTACATAGGTGATGGATACACTGAAAATCCAAACAGCAGATGGTGAGCAATCCAGAATTTAGCAACATCAGGAAGCTGCAAAACCCCTAGATTAGAGCAAGCAAAGAAACAAATGTTTACACCAAGGCCCAGGGGAAGAATTTCCTACTGGTACAATGCTAGGCTTGTCTGGCAGTGACAATAAATAATGAGAGGCATTCATTGCTGGAGACCCCACCTAAGGCCAGCAGCCAAGAGAGAAACAACCTAGCTTCTCCATGTCTTCCTTCTCCCTATCTCTCGCTATCCAATCTTTCATCAGAGCCTATCATTGGGCAAACTAGCAAGAACAAGCTGGCATGGATGCCTAGGAAATGTCTGCAGAGGAGAGGAGAAGAGAGGAGGAAAAGAGGCAAACATGTAGAAGCAAGAGCAAAGAATTATTGGCATGAAAAAGACATGAATTTCAACCAAAAGAAAGAACTAGATATATTTATATAGTACTATATGGTTTATGGATTACAAAAAATAATAAAGGCTCTGGCTAGAATTTGCCGAGGATTGTGTAGATAAGTCCAAATATGAAGAACTTTGTTGTTGGTGCCATTTGCGAATACTAGGTTCAAGAGCAGAGATAGGCATGAAGAAGGCTGTCATAGTCACTGAAGAGCCAATAGGATAATGTAAATTAAGAAGAGTTCAGGCCCTTTATTTTATTGGGTTGGATGTTGCAAGTCTTGGTGAATTCAAGATGCCAAGCCTAGAAATGCTTTTTATGTCTGTGCCCAGTGAATAGAAATGGGAGTTATAAGTGAGATTATCTTTTATGGGAAGAATAACAATGTAATATAACAAGGGAAAAGTATATCACTGTCTCTGTTATCAGAAACTATCATTTTACTATCAAAATGACCAACATTTTATTCAGGTTTAGTTGTGCATTGGAATCTGAAAGTCATTTAGAAACAGAAAATATATTTTAACAATTTTTCCTTTGAAATTAAATCAGGTAAACATTATTTGAAATGATTAGAAATTTTGATAAATTGTTTTACTGTTCCCAAAAATTTGCTGCCCTTCCCTGTAGAAGGGTTATGGGCTTCGTTTCTTTGCAAGTTAATATGGATGGTAGTGTTCTCAGTGGAAAACAAGTTCTTCCAAGAGATTGAGAGGAAATAAATCCAAGGATTCATGCACAGGAGATTATGATGTGGTAAGGTTTATTTATGATGCAATAAAAGCGTTCTCCTCCTGGCTTTTCAGTGTCCCATCTCTCTCCATCCCTCCATGGAAAAAGTTGGATCCTGTCTTTCCCAGACCTGCTTCATAGTCCTTTTGTAGGCCCCCGGTGGCCACTAGGCCTGCACTGAAATGTGCTCCCTAGTGGGAGAGAACATGACTGGGGGGGGGAAGAGGATGGGGAAGAGAGATAGAGTGATAGAGTGATGAGAGAGAGAGAGAGAGAGAGAGAGGAGAGAGAGAGACAGAGAGAGAGAGAGAGAGAGAGAGAGAGAGAGAGAGAGAGAGAGAGAAACTTCCTAAAATTTCACTGGCTTGCATTGGATTCCACGTTATACCCCCTAAGTAATAATCTCCTTCTCAGTTTACACTGACAGTCCTCTTTGGTCAAGCACCTCCACTACACCACTTTGATTTTATTGGCCATGTGTTTACCTCCCTCTTTGTTCTATCCCTTCCACCAGTGATCTGTAGGGAATGTACTGGTGGTTCCCTGGGGGAGTGTGAAGCTTTAGTTTCCCAAAGAAGCAAACAGGCCTCTGCTTCCCAGCTGAATATGACCAACAATGTCTGGCTCTGCTTTTGCTTCCTTTTCCATCAATAATTAGCTAAGGGTTATTGGCCTGGTTGCCTTTGCCAGTCAGTGTAGTTGGTACCACTTCTAAGCAGAGCAATTAAAAGCCATCATGTGGTTCTGTTACTGATTTTATCCCTTTGCCCTGAGATTGTCCTATCAAAAACAAGGTACAGCTGACCCATGAAAGACATTTAATCTGATTGACAAAAACAAAACCAACCAAACAAACAAAGAGAAAACTTCAAAACCCTGTTTGGCCGAGACCAGTTCGCTCAGTGGATAGAGTGTCGGCTTGCGGACTGAAAGGTCCCAGGTTCGATTCCGGTTGGGGGCATGTACCTTGCTTGAGGGCACATCTCCACTGTGGGGTGTGCAGGAGGCAGCTGATCGATGTCTCTCTCTCATCGATGTTTCTGACTTTCTATCTCTCTCCCTTCCCCTCTCTTATTATTTAAAAATCAATAAAATATATTAAAAAAACACACAAAACAAAACAAACAAACAAAAAACAAACCTGTTTGTTGTAAACCACTGAGGTTGTGATTGTTGCAGCTATTGCAGCTTAAGTGAGATGAAATGACTGATGGCAACATTGAGCATCTTCTATTCTCAGTAGAATGTGTTAGGTAACCCTTCTCCATCTGGTTAATTTCTGACCATCTTTAAGATGCCATTGAAGATACATTTCTCCAGGCAACATTTTCTTAACTCCCACCCCAAGATTAGACTAGATTTCTTTGTTTTAAGTACTGTAAAAATATATTTGATATATTTGAAATCAACTATATTTTTAGCATTTTATCTCAAGTCCTATTTAATGTTTCGTTTACTCCAAGGGCCATTTTATTGTCCTTGAAACTACACTGCCAGGCAGTCGTTTTTTCAAAATTATTAAATTATTCGTCAAATTATCTATATCCATTTTTCTTTATAATTATGCATGTTATTTGAGCAATTAGAGTCATAGAACATGACTCTTTTTTCCTTTTTATTGAATTTATTGAAGTACTCTGGTTAACGAAATTACACAGGTTTCAGTTGCACTATTCTGCAACACATCATCTGTACACAGTATTGTTTGCACTATTCTGCAACACATCATCTGTACACAGTATTGTTTGCACTATTCTGCAACACATCATCTGTACACAGTATTGTTTGCTCACCACCCCAAGTCAAGTCTCCTTCCATTCCCATTTATTCCCCTAGCAATAACATAGCTATCATATCACCCATCTACATTTTATGCAATTTAAAATATAGCTGTATTTGTGCTTATTAGGTTCCTAACATTCTCCTTTTTCAAATATTTCTTTTTAAGATATAATTGACATACAATACTATATTAGCTTCAGGTATTCAATGTAATGATTGTATATATACTGTATATATTGCAAAATGATCACCACAATAATTCTATTTATCATTCATTACTATACATAGGTACAAAATACGTTTTTTTGAAAGAGAACTTTTAATATTTATTCTTTCAGGAACTTTCAAATATGAAATACAATATTATTAACTATAATCACAAGGCACAATTAATTTTCAAATATATGAATGTCTTTAAAGTAAATATATAACTAAGTACGTATAATACTGTTATATTACCTATTGGGATTGCAAACAATTTCAAAAGCATTATTTTTCAACATTTAACATTCTGCTCTGTCTAATCCATAGTGCTAATGAATTTTGGGGAATGTTTGATTTGTACTATTTCATTTCATCTGACCTAAGGGCCACAGACTTGCACTTATTGATTTAATTTGGAGAGAGCCAGGTGTCTGGAGACCTCTAACTTTATCTCATGCCAATCTTATGCCTTTCACCTTTACTGATGCTTCAGCTTTTCATTTCTTAGGGATGGTATATATTGACCAATCAATTCATACTCAGAATAATTCACAGTTTATGTTAAAGAAAAGCTCTTCAATCAAAAATGACATTAAAATAAAATTAAAATGGCTATGTCTTCATATACTTCTGTTGGAAGAAAGATAATATTTTTTGGAATTTGTGTTGAGTTAGAAAAAATTTCAATGATTTTAATTTCTCCCTCATCTAAGTATAGAGAAAGAATGGAGAACTTCGTTTTAGGTAGTAATCAGTTAATTGAAATCTTAATAGCATTTTTCATAAAAGTACTAACCTTCACTATCTTTCTTCATTAAAGCTACTACTTTTAATTATCTCCATCAATCATGACTATTAATGACATACAAGATACAATATATCTTACCTAGTTGACAAAACAGGAAATGAAGAAGCCTGTAGTCCCAATTTGGTAGAATCTAAATGAGCAGAGAATATTCTTGTTTGAGTTCCAATGACATAATTATAGATACTGTCATTATGAGGATGTTTCCTTCTTTCTTGTATAATCTCCTAGACAAACTATTGTGTAGTCATTTGGGAGAAATTGGAATAAATGAGATAAAAGTAAGAAAACACATACAAATAACTCTAAAGTTAATGTTGAAGGGAAATTTAAATGAAGCATATTGAGATGTCTATGAAAAAAATAGAAAATTGAATCATCATGATACATAGTTTTCTTTTATACAAATAAATTCAGTTTCCTAAGGGAATAGAAGTTGCTAAGAAACGTATTTAGTCATCAAATAATGGCATGTAGCATTCTAAATGAATTGTGTGTCAGGAAAATGTTTACACTAAAAGTTTTTGTATATATTATATTGCCATATTAAAAGACATGCCAAACATTAAAATAATTTACGTAAATATTTTAAGCCATGTTTAAATGAGAAGAGAAAAATATGGGGCTGCTCATTTTTATTCTGTTTTATGACAATCAATGTGTGTGTACATGATTAGTTTAGAGCATAAAAATAAATCCATTTAGTGTATATGTGTTTTTAACATTATCCTTCTAAACAGAAAGAACAAAGGGAAAGTGATTCATATATTAACATTAATAAGTATTAATTATTTAAATTAAGTATTAAATAGATAGTGGGGATAATGATGAGACATCTATTCAGGAGGTAAGATAATTATTTCATCACTCAGCAACATTTTAATTTCAAGCCCCATATCCTCTGTAGTACCAGAAACCATATTCATCAATTCTAGGTAAATTCAGTATTATAGGTGTAAGCTCGGTCTTTTCAGAATTCTTCCATTCTATCCCACCTCACTCTAGTCTGAACAGCTTCTTCCTTATATGTTATTCTAGGATCCAAGTCTGGGGAGTTTGGATGGTTCGAGCAGCATTTCCACCTTGCTTGTCCTTGTTTGTGTCTACTAGTATGTGCTTTGACCCATCCAGTCCTCCTAGTGATCTACTGCAAACACAGGTGTCTGCTGAGATATTCAGTTGTTATTCAGGCTTTTCCTGTGGAGTTCACACATCATCACTGCTTCATACCCTTGTTCCAAATTAAACAGTCTTCTGGTCTGTTAGTTCCCTCTGCACTAACCTCCATGCCTTCCTGTAGGCTCCAAGAGGTTTTGGATGTCCTTCCATCCCCGCTGAAGTCACATGTCAAGCAATGCAGCCTTACCCAGCAGGTCTCCTTTCCTTCCATCTCACCTTGTCACCTCTGTACTTCAGATCTCATTCATGCCTTGGTTTTTGCTTTGAGGCAGCTGCTGACTGTTACTTACAGTAAAATATTAAATTATATTTCTAAAAATGTCTTCCCAATGCCTTTGCAGTTTTCTAGTATTTGAATTCTTTTCATATTTATTTTCCGAATCTTGAAATAAGAAATCAAGTAAATGCTTCCTCTACAAAATCCCCTCACTGGCTCCCACCCTTTTTCTACTTCATACAGGCTGTCAGGAATCAAATCCCCTCCAAAAGGCTTCCGTGAAAGTCAAGTTCAGAGACACTGAAATAAACTTCTAGCTGCCATGGCCATAGCAGTTTTGGGCCGTGAAAATCAAATTATCTTTCTAGAATTCAGACTCAGGAACATACTTACATACCACCACCACATGGGAAGTCAGTGATCACTGTTAAGGAAAAGATGTTATTTTTCTCAGCAGATATTTCATAAGAATATAAATCGGTCTCTTAGTTGCAAAGGAATGTAGATATGCATTGTTTATTTAGAAATACATTTTTAAAAAGTGACAGGGAAATATATTGGAAGTGCTAGCTTACAATTATTTTCCCAGTGCCTGCTTAGTGAATTTGGGCATGAAAATACCTTTAAAATGCTATCAAGACTACTCTCACAAAAGACACTACAGCGAAATGTTACGCATTTATCTGAAACTTTGATAAAACAGGTTACTACAAGGTGAAATAATGCACATATATCATCCCATTCCTGGAGCTTCAAAAGTTGAAAATATCCTGTTTAAGATCCCAGGATACACTATTATGTTTTGTGAGCCTGAGCAGACAAGCATCAATTATTTAGTTACAATAAACAATTCCATAGAATATGGATGGTTTTTTAATTCAAAATCTGAGAGCTGAAGCAAATGCTCTAATGACATCCTTTAAGTAATTTATTTATGTGAAATATTCATTATATCTATTTCTCTTAATTCCTCTGCTCATTTCCTTTTTACTCATCAGTATTCTCTAGAGTTAATATGGTCCATTACATTGCTTTAGAAATAACTAATATGCTTCATTTTAGTCCTGGAGTTATTTCAGACAGTGCATTGAAAGTTTAAACTAAAAGCCTAAAGCAATTCTATTAGATTTTGGACACTAAAATATCTTATTAGAAAGACTAGGACAGAGAAATTTAAATAGATTTTTTAGTAGTTTAACTAGAGCTATTTTTAAATGCATGAATTTTCAGGTGTCAGTGTAATAAATCTACTGTACCAAAAAAATGCCCATTACAGGTTATTAAAATGTGGTATTAAAATTCACATGTTAAATATATCATTTTATTCACATACTTGGCATTCTTTTTGTATGTTCAAATATTGGTAAATCTTTTATCCACCAAGTCTCAAGAATTGTGTGTCTTCTGAGGTATAAATTAGCATTTTATTTATTTGGTGTTTCCTTGTAAACTACCAAAATTTTTAAAAAAGCAAAAGCAATGAAGATAATATCAATGTGGAATTCACTGACTATAAAATATGAAAATATTTTCATAAAATCTAAAAACAACTCAGAAGAACTTGAAGTTCATCCAAAATTGGAACAGGAAGAGAAAATATCAAAGGTTTGAGGATATTTTTACCCTCAGATCTTTGTAAGAAAGGCATGAAACAGGTGAGATTATTAATTTCTCACAGATTTGATGTAATATAATATGTAATTTAAAAAAATATGTGCCCCCTAAATCTATGAGCAGAGTAAAGAAGCAGGAAGAACAGGCAATGCACCTTATTTCCAAACTATAAAAGTCATAGAACTGTGAATTTAAAAAAAAAAACCCTCAATAAAATACTCAGAAAATTTATAAGATGTGGTCCCTGCCCTTAGCTATTTCTTTTCCATAAAAACTGAAAGTAAAACTCATATGCATTTTATTATTCATAAAAATGAGCCATTGTTGATGGCTTAGCAAACAGAATGACAAAAGGGAGGAACAAAATGCTGTGAGAAAAGCAAGATAGTTGATCCAGGAACTAACAGAAAGGACGTTTTCTCACTTATATGATTTTAAATACCTGTTTCTATCAGAAAACAAAATAAATGTGTGTAGGCCATTCAGGCTGGGTGAAAAAAAGGTGAAGGTCATGGCTAGAGGGAAAAGGGGTGGGAGGAGGTGGAAGAGGTATAAATGAGGACTAAAGAGACTTTACTTTAGGAAATGGGCGCATGATGCAGTGTTTTATTGAGTTGTACACTTGAAACCTGTATGGTTTTATTAACCAATGTTAACCAAATAAATTCAATAAAAAAAGAAAGAACAACAATACAGCAAACACACTAGCAAATGTGGATTTAGGATTTACAGTTATTTTAATGAAAATAATGTGTTGCTGTCCAAGGTTAATTTATTGCTAATATTTTACCTCATTTATCACTCTCATACTTTATTTACACATACAGAGAGAGATATATAGTGATAAATATTATACATATATAACTTACACAGCCATAATTTTTCTGAATCATTTAAGTAATAACTAATAGAGATTATGGCTTCTTTGCCCTAAATACTGCTGGATACATTTCCTAAATATAGCAATATTCTCTTACATAACCACAGTACTGCTACTATCCTGAAAAACTAACTTGGGCACGACATCATGCTGGAAAATATTTTAATCTAATTTACCATTCATAGTTTCATATTTCAATTTTGACAGATGACCCAATAATATAATATATTATAGAATTTCTTTTTTTCTGTCCTGTATAGTATCCATTCAAGGGTCATGGATCATATTTAGTTGTCATATACCTTTAAATTCCTTTAATCCGGAATATCTCTACAGCCTTTTTTTGTCTTTTATGACATTAACATTTTTTTGAAGAATGAAGCTCCCTCTTTTTTGGTATGTAATAGAAACATCCTCATTTTGTGTTATCTGGTATTTATTTGTGATAGATTTTCATTCAGATCAGAGTTACTCCATAGGCGGTGTGTTTTAGGGTATTGTATCTGAACACATGATATCCATCTATCCCTTGTTGGCACAATTGGTTTTAGTCACTTAAACAATTATCTTTATGTATAATTAACTCCTCTACCCATAACTAACAAGGAATCAGTGAAGAGAAACTTTAAGACCTTGAAAATATCCTGCTTTTCATAAAAAAATAATATAGCATTCATTGATAATTCTTTCCTGGTCCAATCCTTCCTCTGATGATAGCAAAATAGTGATTTTCTTCCCTACCCATACCTAAACTTTTACCCAGTACCCTTCCTCATTCTTATTGAGGAAAAGACCTCCCTTTTCTCTTACTTATGTATGTTTGTATGTATATATTTATTCATCTACCTATTATCAATCTTCACTCATGATTTTTTTCATGGCTCTATAATTAATTACTGTACTTAATCTGTATAATGATCCCAGTGTTGACTGGTGGGAACACTTTACCAGATTTTTGCATCGTATATCATGTCCCCATCTGCTTTTCTTTAAATTTATTTTTTATTTTGAATACTTTTTTACTTTATGGAACAGCATTACATTTCAGTTTCTCCTTGAAACTACTTTTCCTAAACCTTGGAATCAACCAATATCTGAGCACTTCTGGTTTAAAGTCCTGCTCTAGACATCAGTTTGCTCATTCAGACTCTCAGGTCATTTAGACACTTTTATGAACCAGCTCCAAATGAAACACTAGATATTAGTAGTAATGATAAATACTGTGTATTTATTTAGTACATATCAGGCAGTGCTACTGGCTTTCTACTAGTATATATTAATCTATGTATAGAACATTAATTTACAAAGTAAGTGTTGCTATCTCTATATTACAATGATAAAATGATATCCTCTACAGTTGGGTAACTTGCCCAAAGACATCCTATCTAATAAAAGGGTGATATGCAAAATAACTCTCACTCTATCAGAAATATGGTGGTGGCCATAGCCACAAGATAGCAGCACCCAGTCCGCTCAACCTGCCAGAGTCCCCTGGTCCTGGGAGGGCAGGGCAGCTGCTGAGAGCGGGCAGCCTGGGCAGCCTAGTGGAATGCTTGCTTCATTTCTGTGGCAACAAGGTAAGCATTCCACCCCCACCGCTGAGTGGCCAGGGTCAGATGCTTGATTTGAGGCAATTGTCCCTCCCTGGCCGCAGAGGGCCTCTGGGCAGCACGTGCATGTGGCCTTCTACATGGAAGCTCTGCAAGCACGTCCCTCCCAAGCATTCCTTATGCTTGCTGCTTAGGTTGTCTTTCCTCCTGTGTCTGGAGGGAGGCTGAGGACCCACGATGGCTGTGTTGCTGTCCTTGGGATTGCAGCACCACAGGTTGCCACTGTCTGGGATCCACTTGCACCTGGCATGTTCAGGGGAGGCAGCTGGGAGCAGACAGATCTTAGGCTTGGAGAGTAGAGGGTTGGGAAGGGAGCAAGTGGGAGAAGAGGAGGTCAGGACATTCATTCAGGATCTCACTCCAAGGCTTCATTCAAATGCAGAAAGCTCTCCAGTGATATCAGAGCCTAATTGTCCACACTTGCTGGGAAGCAGAATCTCGAGGGGGTAAGGACAATGATCTGGAGAATGGCTGGTTTTTGTTTTGTTTTACTCATTATTCTTTTTTCTTTTTAAAATTTAATATATTTTCATTGGTTTCTGAGAGGAAGGGAGTGGAAGAGAGAGACAGAAACATCATCGGTGAGAGAAAATCATGGGTAAGCTGCTTCCTGCATGCCCCCAAATGGGGATCAATCCCACAATCAGGCAAACATCCTACCCTGGCCGCAGAGAGCCTCTAGGCTGCGAAGAGCCTCTGATCTGCAGGCCCCACAGAGAGCAAAGAACCACGGGCAGTGGGCCTAAGTCATCAGGCCTCCCAGATTGGAGAGGAATCCCCTGAGGCCTCCCGGATTGGAGAGGGTGCAGGTGGGGCTGAGGGACCCACCCATGCATGAATTTCATGCACTGGAACTTTAGTTTAAAAAATAATTCCCAGTGGATAGAGCATCGGCTTGCAGACAAAAGGTCCCAGGTTCGATTCTGGCTAGGGGCATGTACCTTACTTGAGGGCACATCTCCACAGTGGGGTGTGCAGGAGGCAGCTGATCGATGTCTCTCTCTCATCGATGTTTCTGACTTTCTGTCTCTCTCTCTTCCTCTCTGTAAAAAATCAATAGAATAGATTTAAAAAAAATAATTCCCAGAGCCAGTTAGAAAATTAGTTTTACCTATTAGCAAATCAGGTCCTTTATACCCAGATTTAATGCTATTGTAAAACTATATTAACAGAAGCTGAGTATAATCTTAAAGAAAAGGTAAGAGGATGAGACTCACAGATTGCCTAGAATTTATTGTTAGACATTTTCTGAGTAGTCAGTGGATTATTTTGAAAAATATTCATAAGAATTTCATTTACAACAGTGTTGTTGTTTTTTCTTTAAATATCTGAAGGCATGGGTACTTAAAACTACTTTTTCAATGATTACTAACAGAAGGATCTCATCCAGAATAAGTCTAATCAGCTAAAATTATACAGACACCCAATCTTCCTAAATCAGAGAATACAAAATTTCTTAGACAATTTCAGCATGTTTTTTCCAGTTTTATGGTTTTTCTCATCTACTGTGAGTGGACAGATGATGCCTTTTACTTCTTCATGCTGTTCTCCACACCAGTTTATTATGCTGGAGTAATCTCTTTCTTTTAGTTCTGTCTTCTTTTCCTATAAAATAGGTACTTGATTAAATTACTTCTTCCTTAAAACTGTTCTGTGGCTTATGAGAAGGTGACAGTCACAGCTAACAGAATCCTGGTCCAATCCTGGGCTTGCTTCCTCTAGGTTCAACTAGTCAGCTTTGCTTTTATCTGAAGCATAAGTTGGTAATTACAGGTAAGCTTTATGATGAGATAAACCCTGGGCATGGTGCTAGAAACCATGTGTTTTTGGTTTGCCTTTTCTTAATAAGGCAAACCATGCCATTGCAGTGGCCTTTAGTACCTTGGATGTACAATGGGAGCAACAACATTTATTGTCTATATCACTGAGTTTTGTTATGATGAAATGAGATAATTCATGTGAAGGAGTCTTAGGTATTATGAATTTTTTGCAAACATATTGCCATTATTAATATCCAAAGCTGGAAAAAAAAGCCTCATTTAAATTAATGCCTATAGGAATCATTGCAGGACATTTGAAAGTGTTCTACTTGGAGATGAACACTTTCATGTACTAGTGAAATCCTTTTTATGGACAGCCTCAATAGCTACCTAATTCTTATTGCCACGGATAATTTAATAAATATATTAGTAGGAAATTTTAATACAAAAGTAGATTTACCATTCTATGCAAAACACAGTTTATTCTTATATTACTATTTATCTTATTATTGTATTATTTTCAATATGAACCACTGTAAACTTACTTTTGTCCCACCCTGTATTTTGTTGTGTGTGAAAACAAATTGTTCATACCAGTTATTGGTAAGGAATACCTGAAACAGGTTCCACACACATGGCCTTTAGCAGGGGCCTCCCTGCACCATTTGATTATGATGAATTGTTCCCAACTGGCAATAATAAAAATGGTGATTGAGGGCAGTTTGATGGCTGGAATCTTGGATGATTTGCTGTTGGCTATTGCTAAAATTGCAGCCAACACACTAAAAGGGAAGTTTCCTTTGCCGTCATGGAAAATCCGTGTCTTAGAAAGAAGTCCCTGGCATAAGAAAGGCTTGAGAATACAGCCCATATCTCTGATGAAGCAGTTGAAACTGAGGTGTCGAGATGAAAGTAGTGTTTTGCAGGGATCAGTGGGACCATGCGGGGGTGAAGGCCTAGTGTTTAGCTGGAAAGTAGTTAATGAAGTGTAGGTGCTAGGGTTGATTTGCAGAGTTAAAAAGCAAAAGGTAGAACACAGTCCTTTGATGCCATGGAGACAAAATTTAGACAAGGTCACATGGCTCTCAAATGGGGCAGTGAAGAGAGAAGAATCTGGGGTAGAGGCAGAAGTTCTGGGATCAGTCTGTCAAGACTTATAGAATGAAAAGACCAGGTCAAAAGCTCTGAGCAAGAAATCAGAATCCAGCAGGGCTCCTGTGACAAGTATAGATCACTTAGCAATCAGGGACTGTGACATGGAAAGAGCCATCTTCTGAAGCAGCTATAAAAAATCACTCACTCCCAAAATAACATTATCGTCTAAAAGTGGGCAGCTGAATACTCTTAGGATTGTGTAAGATCAAGATAAATTATATATCGTGCAAGAATTCATCAGAATCACTTCTCAGAGTTCTTCAGTATATAGTACAACCTATGCCCCAGGATTTCAGCTAGGACATCTCAATACTTAATGTAGCTTGATAAAATTGCAGAGAAGTGAGGATGATTCCTGAAAAGCAATCCTTGCCTTAATGTCCTATCGACAATTGTCAGGCGTTTAATTTAAAAAAAAATCTCAGGGTACCATCCAGAACCAATTAATAAAAGTCTACGATAAGGAATCTCAGACATTTTCAATTTTAAAGACTTGTGCAGGTGATTATAATTTTGAAAAGTTGCATCACAGGGAAGTAGTGCTGAATACCTGGGCTAAATGAGTGGAAACATTTAGAATCACAAAAGGATCAAAAATTTGTTGCGGAGAAAGAAAATGGTAAGGATTAAGAATTAAAATTACCAATATATTTGGATATTAAAAGTGGAGTAAGAATAGGCCAAGAAGGTGTTAACTGATGGGAAACAGCCTATGTACAGTGACTTAGGTTTCTGATGTGGATGTTTATCCTGGGTTGTGGAGGAAAATGGGCATGTCCGAGTATGGGGAGGCAGAAGTACATTGCCTAAGGAACAAAAAGAGCTTAATATTCTTGACTCATTTAATTCCAGGGGGGAGCAGAAAGAGATTAATTGAAGTACTTATATGCATAACACATGGACACAGATAATAGTGCATGAAGGCCTTGGTGAAGGGGAGTGGGGAGGAGGGGATCAATGGAGGAAAAAGGGGGACAATTGTAATACTTTCAACAATCTATATATATAAAACCCTAATAGGCAAATAGACCAAATGGCAGAACTATGAAGTGCACTGACCACCAGGGGGTGTGCACAGAACATGGCGGGTGCCGGCTACGGTGGGATGATAGAGCAGGTGAGCAGGGGAGCCAGACCAAGTTGAGGTGCCAGTTGTCATCGGGATGAGCCTCTGGAGGTTACTGAAAATTATTTGCTCCTGCATGCTTCGGTCCCACCCACCACTCACACCTGCTGCTGGTGCCATTCACATCCGTTGCTGGTAACTGGAGCTGGCCCCGATCACTCAGCACTGTCAGTGGGTAAAAGGGGCAGCTGCTGGGCCCCGATCGCCCCTCAGGGCTTTTCCACCTCTCCCTACTCCTGAGGGGCGATTGGGGCAGCAACTGAGTGACCATTGAGTGACCCCAATCACTCTGCAGAGTCAGTGTGTGGGAACTGTGGCGGGATGGGGGCTGCTGGCAGACAGGGGACTGGGAGCCAAGCAGGAGGAGTGGGATGGGGACATGGAGGATGAGTCAAGAACTGCCCCTATACCCACAGCAGCCTTGAAGCCCAGAGTTCCTTTCAAGAGGTACGGATTCATGCACTGGGCCCCTCATAGGTAGGTAGGTAGGTAGGTAGGTAGGTAGGTAGGTAGATAGATCCTATGTGAACACATGGACCTAGTCTTATAAATGTTCCAAAAGTAAGATTTATTTTTTTCTTCTTTTAAAAGTGAATGCCCCAAGGTTTATATGCTTTGTGCCTCACAAGCAGAAATTCATTCTAATTCTGGGGGAAATGGTGTTAAATTTGTACAGAATCTGAATGACTTCCAACTAGGATTGTCTCAGGAAATTTTACATATTTCTTTAAAGTTTAGAGGTGATATTTTCTTAGAACATGGCCACCCACTCATAAGTAAGCCATATATAATTCTAAAAATACAATGTTCTTCATTTCAATATATTGCCCAACATATTATTCACTGTGGCTTTTGTTGGTATTTAGAAATTAATTCTTCATAGAAATGTCTGTGAAGACACTGATATTCTTAGAAAAACTCATTTATTTCTTTATATCACTAAATGATGAAGTAAATACTTTCTTTTGTTTGTTTGGAAGCCCAAAGTTACTAAGTTCAAAGTTGCAGAAAAAAATAATTTATGGTAATTGCTACATTTTAGTTTTTCATAATTTTAGTATATTTTTGCACCTTTTATTGTGTATTTTTATTTTTTTGGTGAAGCATCTTTTAGAGTTGAAAGGGTAAGATCTAAATTATACATCTTATAAATGTTCCAAATTACTTTCTGACTTTCATATTTTTTTAATTCAAATAAAAATACTTATAAAAACATTAATCTCATAAATATATCATGATTCTATATTTTAGTTATTAAAAAATCTATGCCCAATCCAACCTCAGGAGACTAAAAATACATGACCTCCAGTTTATTACTTTTTGCATTTGTTATTTCACTTAAAAATATCTGTATTTCACATTATGCCTGCACATTTAGAATCTTGACAAAGCATAAAGACTTAAACCTCTGGTTTGGCTAAAGTACTGAGTATAATTTCAGTTTATTTTGAGTCTCTTTCAGACAATCTAATTGAAAAAGTAAAGGACAAAATTATAGTGCAAGTAATAGTATCTGAACAATTAGAAAGATTGAAAGAATGTTATACATTTTTTCCTTGGGGAATATTCATCACACTTAAATAATCTTATATATCAGTCTTAAAAAATATTTGTATATCTGAAACCTATATAATTTCATTAACCCATGTCATGCCATAAATTCAAGAAAAAAAGTAGCTAGCTTTGCTATCTGCACATATTGTAAAGATGGTTGCTGACAACTAAACCAAAGGTCATTTCTGCTGCAATGTACATAACTGTTTAATAGTAGTCATCTCATTAGAGAATTGATCATGTTTGACATCCTCATCAACATCTATTTTAATGATTGTGCCTTCGAGACATTTTTCTACTATTATGCAACCTATACCTTAACAGGTTTGTAATGTCAGAGGGACCACTCCTAGGCAGGTATCAGCATGAAGGTGTGTATGTGTCATAATCCTACTATACACATGAGGTCTGTTTATGAGCAACATAAAACTGAGTCTGAAGAGAGCACCTTGGTAGTCACATTCAACATGACAAAATCAATACAGCAAAGCTGAAAATAGAATGTTCTAGGAGAATGTACTTAATATAATGTGTGCTGTAGATAGTATCCACCACCAACAGGACCATGTCTGAGGCCATTGTACACATGGGCCCCACAGAAGTGCTGCATCATTCACCTCTCAGCCTGGTTCAGAGCCAGGGGAGTCACAGTGTATCCCCAAGGTACTGTGCTCTATGCAGAAATTCTAAATAAAAAGAAGAATTGAGAAAGACCGCATTATTGGTATCTTGTTATTTAAACATTTTAAAGTTTTTTATTGAATTTATTGGGTTGGAATTGGTTAATAAAATTATATAGGTTTCAAGTGTACAATTCTATGATACATCATCTGTATATTGCATTCTGTGTTCAACATCCAAAATCAAGTCTCTTTCTGTCATCATTTATCCCCCTTTTACCCTGTTCTACCTTTTCCCACCTCCCTTTTCCTCTTGTAATTAACACCCTGTTGTCTGAGTCTATGAGTTTTCCTTCCTTCTTTCCTTCCTTCTTCCTTCCTTCCTTCCTTCCTTCCTTCCTTCCTTCCTTCCTTCCTT